>CM053788.1:258220596-259420596 GCA_028749045.1 Cupressus sempervirens
TATTTAGATCTTAACATTATTAGAATGCAAGGAATCCTATAGTGATACCAATGTTTATGGATTCAATATTGAACTCCTCTTATTATTTGATTACCCATCAAGTATGGTCATTATGTCTTAAGGTCACCTTTAGGTTATTAGTTTGAACACAATTTTCCATGTCAATAGGTTATCTAGTATCTCACCTATATGGTTTTGAATAGCATAGAATGTTTCAAGGAACTCAAAACATATCAGAAAGTACTTCCACAATCTAATGAGCCTTATATACAATCACCAATTTTGAATTTGTATGCAATTGCAATACTGATTCAACTTAGACTTGTTGTGCCCTAGTAAGTGGTATATTGATCTTGTCTAAAGTTATGTACGACCTTGTGGTAACACTATTATTAGAATAGGATCCGACTATGTTTGTGTTACTAAGTATGCTAGTGTTAGCATTACTTCAACAAGTAAGGCATGCAAAATAATGTTATTCATTTTAACCTAACCAATAAGGTATCACCTTTAATTTGGACAATACTTTAAGGGTGTCGAGTTAGAACTAAAATCTTGAATTGGTATGACCATGTGTAAATGTATCTTGTTAGCCTTCTAATCCATAAACCTTAGTTGTAACTTGACTTGTGTGAGACAACCTAATTACCTTTCAATTAAAAAACTTGTAGTTGTGTTTTTGTACTATAATTTTGGGCATGACACCAAGATTGTTAGGCCTATTACACACTTGTACATTGAAGGATCTAGAACATATAATTTTACCATGGATAAAGTGGATCTTAGTAAGATCTCAAGGGCCTTTGATGCTAAGTATTTGGTCTCCTCTATATTGTTAGCCCTCTAATCCATAAACCTCAAATACAACTTGACTTGTGTGAGACAACCTAATTACCTTTCAAAAAAAATTGTAGTTGTTCTTTTGTCCTATCATTTTTGGGCATGACATTGAGATTGTTAGGCCTATTACACACTTGAACATTGAAGTAGATAGAACATAGGATTTCACCATGGATAAAGTGGATCTCAGTAAGATCTCAAGGGCCTTTGATGCTAAGTATTTTAGGTTTGTGCGCTCTCTTTTGTCAACACTGTTTAGTGTTTCCTTTGATGCTATCTTCTTGGTTGTAAACTCCCAGTCCTATAGACCCATGTTGTGGTCTCTTTTTGGACATTAATATTATCTTATCTTTTCTTTTATCTACAAAAATAATGATCACACAAACTAGAAGGATGAAAAAGATAAAATAGAGTTGAAACAATCACTAAGGAAAATGTCAAAATATATTCATGCCCTTCAATATCCTAGTCCCCTTCCTCTGGCATAGTTGCATTTTTCATTTGATCTAAAATTTCCAGCTAATGAAAATTTATTAAACCAAATCCATAGGAATAAGGTAATTGCAAAAACCCATAAAAGGTGGCTAGACTTCCTCACTCAAGAAGGAACTAATCATATATTGAGCCTTGGAAAAGTTTATAAAGATCCCTAGAAGTGAGCCAATAAATGGGAAAAAAGTAGCTACTTAGGAAAAGAAAAAAAACTCAAGTGGATTTTAGTGGTTACTAAAATAAAAGATGCACAAAGACATGGAATTATGAAATTCTTAGCCAAGAAGAGGTAAATGGCTTTGACAACAACATCCTCTTCATTTTGAAGAAATATATTGAATGGAGAAGTTTGATCATGAAGAAAGGATATGAAGAATCCCTCTAGATGCTTCCTAAATTGATACAATGTGCATCGATGCTCAGCTATTCAAAGAGGATAGAGCTATTGTTGAAGAAGCACACAAAATGATAATGTCTTTCAAGAGAAAGATGGAATTAGTTAAAGAGGCTAAGGATTTATCCAATGATGATTTCTACAAAGTAACATGGATGGAGTCCATGCTAATCACCTAGAAGAACATGTGGACAAGGTATCCCAAGTGAGGACAGATAAGGAAGTTTGCTAATCCACATTAGAATCCCCCACTATGATTTGATTGTAATATTCTCCACCACCCATATGGAAGAGAGAAAGATATGCACAATAGAAGGATAGATAGAACAACTCACACCTGCTATATTAGCTCTTTGAATTTAGTTACTATTTATTAGGCAATGATTTACTTTTCTTAGCACTTAGGCTAGATAACTAGTAACTACTTTTTTTCACCCTGCAAGTAAATTGTGTTTTATTTTTATTAAAAAATTTCTATTGTAGCATAGAGGTTATGAATAAATATGGTATCTTATAGTATAATCGAGTTGACCAATGTTTAAAATTTATACGCTCTAATATTGAGACACTTTGAACAAATTTTTTTTTTAATGTGATGAATGTTTAATATATTTCTTAAATATATACATACTCAAAGATTTTATGATTTCAAATATGTTTATTTGATGAAAACTTGATATGTATAGCCTGAGTTGACCTAGTGGTGGAGAACTTGTATTCTTGAATGAGAGGTCACAAGTTCAAATCCCACTAGGGGGTAGACTATGTATGCCCAGTCTATTTAATTCAAGATACATGTTTAACATATTGTAAATAGGCTAGATGGAACCAAGGTACCTAATCCAGTGTTTACAATACTCCCATTTTGTCTATATTAGGTTAATACACCCATGACCTAACAATAGTATTCCACTTTATATTTTGCACTCTTAATTTTTAATATATAAACAATGAACATTTGAATCTTTAGAAAAAATATTTATATTTTTTAGTAAATATTTATATTTTAATTATATTGCCTTAATAAATAAAATAAATAAGTTAAAAATTGTTAAAAATTGAATTTTACTCAAGTGAACAAATTAAAAATTTAATTATAAAATGTTTTTCTATATTCAAGTAAGAAAAAAAATTGGTATGTTGATTGGAAGTCACCTATAAGGGATCGATAAAAATCAACTTTGATGGGGCATTAAAGGCCTTGGTATTTTAGGTGTGGGGGCAATTGCTTGAAATGAAGATGGTGGCATTGAGGATTTGTTAGAAAAAAAATAGCAAGTGGAACTAACAATAAGGATGAATGTATGTCACCGATCTAGGCTACCTTCCTTGGTTTTAAGATGGGGCCCGAAAGATCCACCTTCGAGGTGATTCACAAGCGATTTTCTATAGAATTGTGAAATGGGAGTTAGAGGCATGACACCTTGATAAGAACATTAAAAATTTTCTAAGTCTATTAGAAGGTTCTAAAGGCTTCAAAATTACACATGTTCTTAGGGAAGCAAATAAAATTGCTGATAAACTTTTGAAGATTGGGGCTTGCAAAAATAGTTTAAAGCTTTATGAAGATTTTAGAGGGATCAAATCCCATAATTTGGAGTGTCCTTCTCATATTTTTACAACTCAATGATTAATGTGAATGATGATGATTTCTTCATTTAAAAGCTGGTTGGGGGCCAATTTGGATATAATTTCATATCCTAAGGTAGGCTTTGTTAAGAGAAGTGACAATAGTAGCATACATCTCAATGATTCAACCATGTCACATGCTCAACAAATGACTCCTTGGCATTGGAGTTGGTGCTTCTCAAAAGTTACAAAGTTCCTTTAAGTTTAGCTAGTTCCAATTCAACAGTGAAACATTTTATTATTAGTTAGGGCATGCCATGGAAGCTAATTTTTTCCTAAAGACACTAGGCCAATGTTGAAAAATAGAACACAAATAAAAAACAGAAAGAAATAACTTTTAGCTTTATTTTATTGAATAATAGATGCAAATTTATACAATAGCTTGACCCAACAACATTCCTAAATGACTACTAATTAGAGTGACAATAAATTACTTCATCATTGATAGAACACAAACTTGACAACTAATTGAAACTTATGGACACCTAACTCAAATACATCTACAACTAGAAATTTATTCAAACTAAAACTCTTTCATTCATACCTAAACTAAACTTGTGTCACCAACAACTCAAACACGGTTTACCACATGCACAATGATCATTTATTTACTGGTTTTGGAACATTAACTCCAATGCCCCAACATAATGTGATAACTAAATAAAATATTAAGTAGAAATTATACTTTGAAAATAGGTCATAGAGGTGTAAGACTTCATCAAGTTGCTCCCAATTGCTAGTATATTCATGCAACTATCATCCATCTTTGAAACACCATTGGAAACACCATCTAAATTTGAAATGACTCATAACCTTCGTAAAGGTATGATGCCAAGCTTCCAGATTTTCAAATCTCCCTGAACTATTGGACACACCATCTCCACACATGTGTGTCTCATAACCCTCGTAAAAGTATAGTTTCTTTGATCCTATAACACCTCAGACTATTCAAGCACCCATCTAGCCTCTACCACATCTTTTCCTATTTTAGAGAATAGACTTCTTAAAAATAAAATAAGTTCTTCATTTTCAATGATGTCATCAACACTAACAACATTAAGTGATTTAGTTTGCTGATTCTTATATTTCACCTTTGAGAAGGCCATTTGCATGAGTTTTACAATTGATTGCAATACGTCCTACCTTTTATAATGGAACCATTTAGTTTTAACCTTACCATACATTGTCTTTCTTATATTGTTCTTTGTATATAATTCATGAATGAGTTGAGTATTTTCTCTTGAATCCCCTATAGCTTTTCTCTTTTCTTCAATCAAGAGTGCTGAAATCACATCTTCTAAAGTGTATGAAGATATTTGACTAAGAGTAAAAATAACATTGCTATATTTTGAACATAAACTATTTAGCAAGATAACTTTAGCATCATACTTATCAATTACAAAACCAACTTCAACACGTTTTTTGATTAGAGATCTTTGATTACTAATGTGGTTAGACATAGTAATTTCATTTGACATTTTAAAACTAAATAGCTGCAACTTTAAAGAAAAATTTGCGTGCATTGCTTTTGCTCCAAACAACTTAGTTAGTCCATCCCAAATTTGTTTAGATTATTTCTCTAAATCAACATGATGTAGTTCTGAATCTGAAAGAGCAAGACTAATAATAGACCTAGCTTTCTCATCTTTGGTTTCCCAATCAATCTTATTTTTAGCATCTATAGGTATTATTTTAGTGCCATTAAGTATGCCCCACAAACTTGTATTGATCAATTGCATTTGCATTTTCACTTTCCATGTATAAAATTTTTGACCATTATATTTTTCTAGAGGCGTATCCATTTTCATAATTTCTAAAATAAAAATATGAAGATACCCTCCAATGTTGTACAACAAAAAAATTTGTAGTAGCACGAGACTTAAATTCTTAGAATACCAACTTCTTTTGAAGCAAAGATGTCTTTGATACTATGTTGAAAAGTAGAACAACAGAAACAAAATGGAGAAAGAAAGAACTTCCACCTTTATTTTATTGAATAATAGATACAAGTTTATATAATAGCTTGAAACAATAACATTCCTAAATGATTTCTAATTAGATTGACAACAAATTTCTTTATGATTGACAACAGACATAGACTTGATAGCTAACTAAAACTTATGGACACTTAACTCAAACACATTTACAACTAGAAATTGATTCAATCTAAAACTCTGTGACTCACACCTAAATTAAACTTGTGTTGTTCACAACTCAAACAAGGTTTGCCACATGAGCAAAAATTAGCTATTTACTACTGTTGGAACACAAGAATCATTTATTTACTACTGTTAAAACATTAACTCCAATAAACCATCATGGCATCTTTTTTTTGAAATGGTCAGAGCTCTATTAGATGGGAATTAGAAAGGAGGAAAATTAGTGATAGGGATTGATCCTAAAGGAATAGGGAATCAAAAAGTGGGGATTTTGATAGGTTCTATAGGGTTTGATGGAACATTGGAAGAAAAAGAAAAACTTATAGGTTCTTGCTCTATAAGATGTGGGGACAGGAACACTCTTTCTATTCCCTTGCCTACCTATCACATGCTTAGAAGGGACCTAGTGTAGGATAATAATTTTTCAAAGAATGTGTATGAGAATGAAAAGGTTTGTAGGATAGAGGACCAAATGAAGGAGAAGTTTCCAGATGATCAAAGGAAGTGGTCTTCTTTTTTTGGGAGAAGACCTAGAGGAAAATCATCTTTCGTTCTGGTTACATTGAAATCCTACTAGGAGAAGGGGTCATTGTCAAAAAATTGCCCTTTCAAAAGAAAAAATCAACCTAAGTTGGCCAAAGTAGAAAAAAAGAAAGAAGTAAAGATCTAGAAAATGGTATGGAAACCTAAAGCAATACCTAAGAAGGTGATTGAGGATAAAGATATCCTTGAAAATCATGATTCAATTAAGCAAACAGATCTAGAGAAGATCTCTAGTGTGCAAAGTAAATAGAATTTTGTAGATCCTATAAATTAGTTGGTTATCTATCAAAAAAATAAATTAGAATGGGAAGATTTAGAAGAATTAGAAGAGGTAGAAGAAGGTGAAATTCTTGAGAAAAGGAGTCCTACTTTGGCATTAGAGGATACATTTATTGTTGAACTTCAGTTTCATGAGTCACCCCTTTTTCAACAGATTATTTCCTTTAAGAATTTCCTTAAATTAAAAGAAATTGATGTGAACTCTAAAAATAAGGAACCTAAAAAAAATAAACTCAAAGAAAGAAAACAGAGAAGAAAGGTAATACTGTTTCTAAAGGAGTGGAAACTCGAAGTAGTAAATTAGAGTTGTTTCCAAAATTGAAGCCAAATGTTGGTACTATAGAGAAACCTATAAGGAAAACATCTTAAAAAACTAGAGAAAGTCAATGTTTGTAGAATATTGCTAATGGGAAACAAGCAACTATTCTAGATTTTACCCCAAAAAAATTATGATGAATATTATCACTTGGAATATTAGGGGGTTGAATAGTATTCATAAATTAGATATTGTTCAAAATTTTGTTAGAGAGCATAAACTGGATATTTTAATGCTCCAAGAAACCAAAATTGATAAAGAGAAAGCTAAAAAGCTTAAATCTTTTAATAATTATTACATAATGGCTAGTACCTCAAAAGAAGCCTTAGGGGGAACAATGATTATGTGGAAGCAATCTTTGTTCTTAGGTAACTTGTTGAATACTAATAAACATTTTGTGGTGATCAATATTAAGAGTATTTCCTAGAATAATGAATGGTATATTATCAATGTATATGCAACTAACATCAAGAGTGCAAGAAAAAAGCTATAGGCTACTCTTTTTAACATAAAGAGTACTGATTACCATGATAGATGAATTTTTTTTTAGGGGGTTTTAATGTTCCACTTTATGAGCATGAAAAAAAGGGGGAGATGTTAGTCAGCAAGATGGTAGACTATATTTAATGTATTTTATTAACAAGGAAGGCTTAATGGATTTAGATCTTCATGGTATTGAGTTCATTGGAGTAACAAAAGGAGAGGTGATGAATGTATACAAGCTCAGTTGGATAGAGTTCTTATATCTCTAGATTAAACTAAAAATTTTGTGTGTAATCTTATGGTTATTTAGAAGATTGGTTTGGACCATTTTCTTTGATTTTTACTGCTAAGACTATCCATAACAAAAAGAATTTTCCTTAAATAGATTTGAAAAAATGTGATTGCAGCATCCATAATTTGAAGACTGGTTGGCTGAATGGTAGAACACTAATATTGAAGGAACTGCTCTATTTCGTGTGGCTTCTAAACTCAAAAATGTCAAAAAGAATGTTAAAATTTGGAATAAAAGATGTTTTCTAACATTTTTGATAACATATCTAAAATTAAAGAGGATTTGTAATTAATCCAAGATAGGATTGAAAGGGAAGGGTACTCTTTGGATTTAGTGATGGAAGAAAATGAGGAGATGGTGGAGTATCATGATATTGTTACTAAAGAAGAAATTTATTGGAGGTAGAGATCTAGATCTATTTGGTTGGATGAAGGTGACAGAAATACTAAATTTTTTCATCAGGAAAAAAATTTCCTTCAAGATCTAGATCTGTTTGGCTAGATGAAAGTGATAGATCCCAATATTAACTTGATTCATTGGGAAGAGTTGTTGGATGTTATTCCTTCTTTGGTTACTAAAGAGAAAAATAGAAATTTTTTTTCTATCCCTAAGGAAGAGGAAATTTATAAGGTTGTTTGTTCATTAGGTGAGGAGAAATCACCAGGGCCAAATGGTTTTCCTATGTTGTTTTTTTAGAAGGAATGGAATCTGGTTGGGAGAGATGTGTGTGATGCTATTAAAGAATTTTTTGGGGCTAAAAGGATGTTGAAGGAAATTAATTCTACTTTCCTATGCCTTATTCCAAAAAAAGGTTGGTACTAATTCTCTGGATCAATTCAGGCTTATCATTCTATGCAATTCTTTTTATAAAATTATTTCAGCAGTCCCAACTTTGAGGTTGTTTCTTTTGCTGCCTTCTCTTATTTCTAATCAACAAAATGGTTTTATTCCTAGTAGACAAATCCTTAATTCTATTATATCTCTGCATGAGATTATCCACTCTTTATCTCTTTCTAATTAATCAGGGCTTTATTATGAAAGTTGATATTGCTAAAGCCTATGATAGAGTTGAATGGTCCTTTCTTCACAAGATCTTATTATCTTTTGGTTTTAGTGTTGATGTGGTGAAGCTAATTTTGTAGATGATCTCTTCTACTTTGATTGCTATTCTAGTTAATGGATGTTCCTCAGAGTTCTTTAAACTTACTAGGGGGTTGAGACAGGGAAATCCTTTATCTCCTATCATATTCACTATTATGGCTAATTGCTTGGGCATATATACTAGGAAGTTGGTTTCTTTAGAGGAAATCAAAGGTTTGTGGCCCTCTTCTTATCCTCTTATTTGTTCCCATGAACAATTTGTGGACAATACAATTTTTTTGGGAAAAGCTTAGGTTAGGGAACCAAGGAATCTCAAAAAGGCCCTTAACCTCTATTCTTCTACTTCAGGTCTATTGATCAATTGGAATAAGAGTTATTTGTTTTTTATCAATACCCCTATTTCTAGATAGAGTAAGACTGCTAATATTCTTGGTTGCTCCACATGGCCTTTTCCTTGTATTTATCTAGGTCTCCCTTTAGGGCCTAATCCCTCAGATTATTTTTGGGAAGATCTTATTAAAAAATTCATTAAGAAATTGGTAGGATGGAAAGGTAATTTATTGAGTCAAGCTAGTAAAATTCTTCTTCTTAAGGCTTGTCTCCAAAGTATTCCTATGTATGCTTTAAGTCTCTTTAGGATTCTAGCTAAATATGCTGATTCTATTGACAAAATCCAAAGGAACTTCCTCTAGTCTAGTTTTGAGGATAAGAAGAGAATGACTTTAATTGCTTGGGATCAAATTTGCAAACCTAAAATGGATGATAGTCTGGGGATTAGGTTTGTTAGAAGTATGAATAAAGCTCTTCTTCCTAAGTAGGTTTGGAGAGTTTATCATGACAATAAGGAGTGGAGCACTATTTGGAAACATAAATACCTATTTGATGCTCCTTATTTGTCTGATTTTATTTGTTATCCTAATGTTTTATCTCCTTTTTCTATTTGGGGAGTTGTGCAGGGAGCTAAAAACATTTTAATCAAAGGTTGTTTTTGGAAAGTGGGTAATGGGAAAAAGATTAGGTTCTAGGATGATGTATGTTTTTGGATCATCCTATGATTTAGGATTATGAGGATAGAACTCTTGTTGGTAGATGTAAACAAACTTTTGGTATTCTTGTGGAAAGTTATTGGATTAGTAATGAATTGTTTAACCTTGTTGAAAGTAATAAGGCTTTTTATAATATTCAGTTAATCTTGAATGCCTTTAGCCTTTATCCTCATATTGGAGATAAAATGGTTTGGGGTTTTGAATCAAGAGGCTGTTTTAAAGTCTTCTCTATTTTTAGAACTGCGGAAAAGGGATTTAGACCTTTATGGACTAAACCTTGGATTAAAGGTCTTATTCCTAAAATAAACATTTTTTTTGGATCCTGCTTCAATTTTTTTTATAACTTTGGACAATTTGCAAGAAAGAGGGGTTTATGTGGTTAAATTATGCAGCCTATGTAAAGAGGACTCTAAAGATAGAAATCATTTTTTCTTAAATTGCAATTATAGTAAAAAAGTGTGGAGTTACATCCTTAACTACTAGAATTTAGATTGGATATAATAGAATAATAATGATCAATGCTTCTAGAGTTGGACATGTTCATCTAAGGAGGTTAATATTGTTTTTTGTGAAAAATAATTGTTCCCCATCTCTAGTGGGGAATCTAGAAAGAAAGAAATAATTGAGTTTTTAGAGACAAAGAAATTCTTGAGTGGGTACTTGGTCATAATATAATTAGAGCCATCAAGGAAAACTTCAATTCTCACAAAAACTAAGTGATGATATCGAAATCAACAATCCTATGTAGACTAAAGGCTATAAAATCAAAGTTGATGATCAGAGGTAGAATGTTAAATGAGAATCTCCTCCTATGGGTTGTATTAAAGGTAACTTTGATGGTGTTGCTAAAGGTAATCCTTGCAAAGTTGGTTGTGGAGGGGTTTTGAGGGACCATTCTAGGAGAATTGTTGATGCTATTGTCATACCTATAGGGATTTCAACCAGCCATAAAGTTGAAGCAATGACAACACTATATACTATGAAGCTGGTTGTGAAAACTAGTTATCAGAATCTTTGGATGGAAGGAGATTCACTTAACATTATTAATATGCTCAATAAAAAGAATTTAGTTACTTGGACTATTGAAGGAAGTATTATGGAAATCAAAAACCTTATTAACAAAGTTGATAATGTAATATTTTCTCACTTTTTTAAGAGGGTAATTCAGTTGGCAATTGAATTGCTAACCAAGCTATCTATTGGGAAAGAAAATTGAGGTGGCATGTTGACCTATTCAAGGATGTGGAGTTGACAACAATTGTTAATTATGTTAGGACACATGCTAGAGAAGGAAATATTTTCTAAGATTGGAAAAATTTATGAAGAGGAGTGGTGGGTTTATGGAGGATAGTTTGAAATTCCATAGGAGGTACATTTGTGCTATTATGACTTTTGTTTGGCATGTAAGTAAGGTTGTTAGCTCCTCAGTAATATTCAATACTTTATTATCTTTTTCTAATTTTCACTACTGTAGTGTTTTATAGAGAAAATTAGGTTTTCAAGATGGGTGGAGAACCAAGAAAGCAAGAGCTGAGTAATTGTAGGGTATGGAAGGCTAAGGCCTCTATGTAGGAGATTTTGTAGAAAGGTAAAGTGATGACCTACATTGAGAGACTCCATGGGTATAAACCTCACATTACATAAGCCTTCTTTAAAAACTAGTTTAAAGATAGGGTTGCTTTGCATAGGGTCACAATGAAATTGACTGTAGAATTTATTGTTGATGTCATGGGGCTTTCTATGGAAGGGATTAAATTCAGCAAGGAGACTAGTATCTCTAATGTGGCTTTCCAAAAATTTCCAAAGACAGAAGCTGAAGAGAAGAATTTGGAGAAAAATAGGGACTTCTACGAACTAAATCAAATTAAAGTTATCTAGAGGGATGTGCTGTCATGTATCTATGAGTACTTTATTCTTGATGGTAGGGCTAAGAGAGTCCATAAATTTCACTTTGTTTTCCTAAATCATTTTAGGCACAAAGATAGGATTTCCTTTCTATTTTTTTGGAATACTCTCGACTTCTAAGCCTTTATGCACATAGGAAGAAAGAGTCCCATCCTATGCTTCATGAAGGTTTAATTTTACTTACTGATTTTTTTTGTAAAAGTAAGGTTATAAAGCCCTCTCTAGTTCTTGAGAAAAGGAAAGGGTTTGCTAATGATCCCCACTCTAAGAGAATAAAGGTCGAAGAAGGGGCTACTATTAGCAATAAAGTATTCAAATGAGAGAGGACTAAGAAACATGTTGAGAAAATTACTAAACCTTAGTATTCATATAATGATGAGAAAATAGAAATGGGGGATCTTAGTTCTAACTTGGATGGTTACTCTAGGAGTAAAGGGGTGTCAATTGGTAAAGACAATGTGGAGGGAAGTAAGGATAGAAATATAGACTCAAATGTTGGGTTGGAAGCCCTTGGGGAGGATGATGAAAAAAAAGTGATCACCCTTCTCATAATACTAGTGAGGAGAAAATGGAGGAGGATACAAGTAAGGAGAATGAAGATAAATGTCCTGTGGGTAAGGACAATAGCCAAAGTAAAGAAGAAAACAAGGAAAGGATAGAGAATATGGACATTAATACCGATACCCAGATCAATACTGTGATCACTATAGCTGGTTCTAAGCCTAGGAATGTGGTTAATGAGAGGGATGACCCTCAAGATGCTAAACTTTCCTTTCTTCACACTACCAAGCTTAAGGTGGATACTTCTCTTTAGAATGATTCTTAGTTGTATAATGAAATAATGGTTCTCAAGAAGAAAATAGGGGTTATGTAGAAAGAATCAGATGTTGAGCATGCTAGGAGAACCCAGATGTAAGTGAAAATTAGTAACATACCTAATAAGATTAAATAATATGAGTAGGAGCTTTGTTACCTTATAAAGGAAAGTGGTCAAAAAATGGAATAGGTCAATTCCAGCTTGTGTGTCGTGGTGACCAGTTTGGGTAAGAAGAGTAATTAGGAGACAATGCCTCCTGTTAATGCATGGATGGGGAGTCCAGGTGGACCTAGTAAGAGAACTAGGTAGAGCACAAGGAAAAAGGTTGATGAGGCTCTTGAGGCTCCTATTCTTACTTTAGCTGACATTATCTAGAGTATTATAGAAGTAGGTTAAGAGGTGGCGAACATTATCAAAGAGCTGTTGGTTGTGGAGTGGGTGTGTTGGTTACTAGTCTAGGCAATTTTTTTGGTTTTTATTTTTTTCTTTCTAGCTTATTTAAACTCTAGGTACTAGGTCCTTGTAAAACCTAGTCATTTTTTAGGGTTTAAAATTTTTGTTTTAGGTCCTTGTAAAACCTATTTTTGATGTTTTAAACTTTTGGTTTTAGGTCCTTGTAAAACCTAGTGGTGCTTTAATGTTTGTCTTTAGTTTTTTTAAAAAGGATTTTGGGTCCCTTTAAAACTTTCTTTTACCATAATCTAAAACATTAACTCCAATAGAAAAATCACTGGCTTTGATGGGAAAATCTAGTGCATGCACCTTGTTCATCTTCAATGCTGAAGAGTTTATGGAGGTTGTGTGATCAATGTTTAGTTTAGAATACTTGGACATGTGATGGAGACCATGATTTAATGCTAAAGTAGCTTCACTTTTCTTGGTTATGCATTTGTTGGCTAGGGAGAGTATGGAAGAGGTGAAAAACATTGTAGTTTCTTGTCATCTGCACATCTTTGAATCCACTGGGGGTCATGATTTTGAAGATTGAGGAGGCTCAGGACAAGAGTCAAAGCTCCATTCACAAACAAGATAGGTTTAGGAGTTTCCAATAACAGGGGAAGGAGAATTCAGAAGACCACGTTGGCTCATCATTCCACAACTCCCATTGGAAAAGATGGTAGGCAACTTTCACCTAAACTAGCAAGGGCAAAGATGGGTTCCACTTGTTAGGCCTTGAAGTGTGGAAGGTAGGATAAACTAATGGATAAAAAAAAAATTAACAATTCAATTCTTTAATTTTTGAAACATATCTTTATGAAAATAAATGCACATATTTTAAAATTAAAAAATTGAAAATATATTTATAATACTATAATAGTATTATTTTCACAATAAATTCATTAAAAAATAATTTCAAAAATTATCTCTTTGTTACAAACAAAAATAATACTAAAGAAACTTTAGTTAATAAATATCAAACAAGTAACTTAATGAATTAAGTTAACAATAAAGTTTAATGAAATTAAATGTGGCAATTGATGTTAATTACATTGGAATTAGTATCAACCTATTAATTGAAAATTAGGAGATATTTTCCACAATAAACTAAATTATGACATTGCCAACAAGATTCGACTATGTAGTTTTTGAGTCAACTCATTGACCCATGTTTCATGTGTGGTGGCTCACAAGAATCCATCTCTAATGAGAATGAATGGTGGAAGACTTACCAATTCTTGCATCTAGAAGATGCTCATAGAGGTGAAACATCATGACTCCTCAAGAGGTCACCTATCCCATTACTACTTTAACTCAAGTGCACTTGACCACAAAGTTTCCTTGCATGTTAAGCTCACTTTTTGTAAAATCCTCACCAAGTATTATGCTTTATGAACCATTCATTATAATTCCTTTTAAGATCATTAAATTATAGTTAGAATATATTTTCCACAAGTTAAATCATTGACCCATATTTTGAACCCATTTCTCATGGGAACAAATGTAACACTTAACTCTCATTGCATTAAAGTGATTCTCATGAAGGTGAAGCATGAATACATCATTTATCTAAATTATTCTCACGCAAGTGAAGCCTCTAGATGTAATGAGTGCTAAGTGTTCCATTCATTTTCATGAGAGATGGGTTCTTGTGAACCACTACTCATAAAACCTGGATTAATGTTTTGACTTAAAAACTGCATATTTGAATCTTGATATTAGTATCACAATTTGACTTGTCATGGAAAATATCTCATACTTATTAATTGATGGCCTTGAGAGGCTTTACAATGAACATGGTTCATAAGGCACACTTGTACTTGCTAAAGGTTTTGCAAATGAGGTTGCAAGCAAAGTGGTATTAACCAAGAGAGGAAACTTTGTGGTTAAGCATACTTGAGCTGGAGTAGTAATATGATGAGTGACCTTTTGGGAAGTCTTGATGCTTCACCTACATGTAATGAATGTTGAGTGTTTCATTTATTCTCATAAGAATAAAGTTCTTGTGAACCATTTCTCATGAAACACAAGTCATTGATTTGACCAAAAAATAACATCATACATTATCACAACTAGACTTTCTATGGAAAATGTTTCCTACTTATCAATTACTAAGAAAAAGAGGTCTTACTATGAATGGTTTACAAGACACACACTAATACATTTGACATTTAAATTTGATAAAAGACTCTGACAAAATCTATTTTTATATCCATTTTGTCAGGTTTTCAAAAATTTTCCCCCATATTGTATTATTATTTTTAATATAAGGAAGGGATTATTCATCAAAAAAATTTCCCTTGATATTAATTGGAAATTTGACGATATAGATATTCCTTATAGTATTACCAATGTCCATCGGAGATAAATTTTCACAATAAATTTTTATATTTCACTTAACTATTTTAGGGTTATAGTAATGTTTTCTACCATATTGTGATTAAAATGATCAAGCTGAAGATTATAGAAAGTCATTTGTGAACATCTTTTTCCAAATTTTTTTGTATCAAACTTGTCACTCCCACAAAAGAGTTGCAAGAATTATCATGCTTTTGCTCGAGTTACAATATTGCATTTTATTCAAGAGATGTGTAAAATGGAATTCCTTAGTTTATACATTTCCTTCCAGTGACCCTACTCATTGGTACATTACATGCCCTTCTTCTTAATCTATTGAAAATCTAAGATATGTGAAGATGTTTAAATATAGAGTGTGGGCATGGTAAATATTAATCATAGTTTTTTAGAAATGCAGGGGGGAAATTGTATCCCTTGAAAAGAGAATTAAAAATTATCATTTTAAGCAAATAAGAGGAAAGATTGAAACATTTTTTTTACAAATTTTGAACAAGTTACCCAAATAAGGGAATTCAGCATTGTTACGTAAATGTGGGGATGTATCATTTGCATTCCCTTTTACATATATACATATTGATTTCCATCACAGTAACCATTGCAATTTCTTCTCCTATTTTAGGTTTATATTTGATTTATTTTTAATAGAATAATGTTATTGGCATAAATTCTATCTTCAAAGGTTAGTTGAAAATGAAACATACAATTCCTATGTTATCTATGTTATGTTTCATTTTGTCATATCTATCTTATGTTCTCATTTTGGCATATTTATGTTATGCTCGCATTTTGTCATAACTTTTTTTTTTTTTTTTTATATTAAAATAGTTTATTAACATGGCAAAGAAAGCATTATATTAGAAGATGTTAACATTACAAGTATACTAAGATAGTTATAGTCATAGTCATTTACAAAATACAATATAGGATCAAAGTTTAAAATAAAAAACTTTAAGTTTTGCATATCTTTAATCTCATCCATCTTTACTATGGGTTCTATTTATAGTATTAAAGTTCTACCAATCATTAACATGATCCTATCCATAAATGTTGATATGTATGTTAGCATGACCATTCTCTAAGATAGCAAACTCTATCTTTTTATTCTCAAATATGGTGCTATAAGTACCCTATTTAGTGTTATCCATAATGATTAAGCTATCTCTGTTCATCATAGAAATATGATTTTAGGTACGATTTTGATAGTCTTCCAATAATGTATACTCCTCAATATATTTTTAAAATATTATCATGGCTCCATCTCTAAGAAAGGACTAGAATCTATCTTCAAAAATTCCAATAATAGCTTTTACCTATGAAACAATATAACAAAGTGTGAGTTTAAAGCTAAACTCAATAAGGTCCCTTTATACTTTTGAAAAAACTCCTCATTTCTCTTCCTTGAAATGATCCACATTATTTTAGAGGTTAGCGAAAGCCAAAACTTATTCAATTTAGAATTAACATAATGAACAAAGCCAACAAGGATTTCATGCCAAGAAAGGCTAGGTTTACCATTCCAAATAATTAGCTGCCTAAAAAACATAGACCACATTTAACTAGTAAATATGAAATTAAAGAAAAGGTGTTCAAAATTTTCTTGACAATTACATAAGGAACAAATAATAGGTTGAAGACTATGGGAGCAGAGAACAGAGCCAATAGCAAGCTTATTAAGGAGAAGAATCCATGTAGAGTAAACTATCTTAGGTTTAGCGAGAAAATGCCAAAATAATTCAAAGATAAAGTGTCATAAAGAGTTTAGCCAATTAAAGCCCCAGACATGATTGATTCTATTAATGATATCATCATTTTATTTAAGCATATTGTATATTTGTTACAAGAGAAATTAGTCAATCCATTACCATCTCTCCACCTAACTTGTTCAAGAAAATTTTGGGAGTTCATAATTTTACCTAGAAAGAAGGCCCCAACCACCACCACTTGAATAATAGATATGGCCATATTATTCCACTTTTTGGTCGAGAAACACTTTGTTAAAGAAAGAGGTTTATTATTTAAATATATAGCCCACCAAATAGACACATCTAACACACAAATAGAAGGATATTTTTTCCAACAATAGATCTTGTGTAAATCAGTGGCCTAATTTGACACTATGACTTCCAAATTGTAGAAAAAATACTAGAATCAAAGACTTTGATTTCAAAATATACCAAAACTATTAATCTCATATTTGTTTTGACAAGGCAATGGCAAAACACTTAGTCATTAGTCTGCAAAATTTTAGTGCAAGCCGAGTGATCAAAGCATGTTGAGCATAAGTTGCCAAACAATACATGCTGAGTAACATACCTAGTTAGTACCAAGCACCAGTATGTACCAAGAAGATAGTTAGTACCGAGTCACTCATGAGCTAAGTAGTCTATACATGCTGAGTGATTCAAGTGTTGAGTAAATAGTGGATGCCAAGCCATTGAAAAGCTGAGTTACAAAATTGAAGATATAGTGGATGTCGAGCATCAGAGACTTCAAGTGTTGAGTGAACATTTTTGGACATAGTTATTTGTAATGCCACAAAATTCTATGTGAACCATTTTTGGGTTCACTTAATGATTTCTTTACAATTCTAGAAGATGTATACATAGGTATATTATGAATCCCTATGTAGTACATGCAACCAATCAAAGCGAGGGATGTTCTAAGCAACAATATGGATCAACCTCATCTATTGATTCCTACCTAATCCTAGCCCACCTATGTAAAAATTTGTATGTGTGAAGATAGAGAAGGAGACATGAGAGAGATGAATGCTAGGTGTAGAGAAGGCATTCATTATGGCTATGGAGGTTGTGATAATGTTATGAATTGTAGAATCAGTTAGAGAGAGCAAAGGACAACAAAGAGAGGACAGAGGAAACATATCTGATCAGAAAGATTAAGTACACATAAGGAAAAAGAAGATATAACATCTAGCAATAGAGTGATAATTAAAGGATCATTGTGCTAAATAACTCTAATAGGTGGTGCAAAGAAAACCTCATAATAGAGTAGTCTTTACATACTTGTGTAAATCTCTTAACCAAGTGCTTTCTTTATTGTAAGTTTAAGTCCTCTAACAAGACACACTTTTAGCAAGGTGTTGAAATCCTTTAACATGGTAAGACTTAACAATATTTGTAAGCCTTTAACAAAGAAGACCCCTCATAGGTAGATCATATTTTATGGTAAAATTTGTAACCTTAATTATTTGCACTTTACAGTTGCAGTAGTAAAGATTTGAGGGCATCATCCCCACCCTAGTTTTACTTCTCATTAGAGAGTTTTTGGGTAACAAATCTATTTTATTATGTTTTATTTGTTTCATGCTATGGATGAATATTTGTAGTTATCTATTTTAGTTTACATGCTCAATTATGAGATGGATGTGTGGTGCATGTTTTTTATGGATAAATTTTTGAAGTGTTGATTCACCCCTCCTCTTAGAGTTTAATTTCCCACTATTATTTCCAATAATGGTATCAGAGCCTTATTCTTTGGAAAGGAAAGCTTTACATATTTGAGGAAATATCTTGAAGATGGAAGTCTAAAGTTGGGAAAGGTTATTAAGAACTAGAATATTAAAGTACAACTTTCCCTACACCAACTCAATGAAACAAGAGATGAACTACAATGTTAATTGAAGAGAAGAAAGAGATGAAGTGCAACATTCATTGAAGAGAAGAAAAGAACTGGCTATTGAGAAACATGATACTCATTATCAAAATAAGGACAATATTGAATTGTTTGAGAATGGAAACTCAAGTGAGTTTGATGTAGTAGTTGTAGATCTGATGGAAACAAATGGTACCCTAACTTAAGAGGTCAGAATCTTAAGATAGAACAAGAAGTCCAATCAGTATTTCTATATGAGGTGACTGAGAAAAAAAAGAAAGTTGAGGAAGAAAAAGTCATGATTGTCGAGAATATTGAAAAACAAACTAGAAGAGAAGACATCGGATGTGCAAAAGATTGCTAACATACAACTAGATACAATGAATCAATTGATGATTACAAACCATGATTTGAATGGAAAGACACTAAGATCACAATCTTGAAGTTACATAATAAGAAACTAAGGAATGAACTAAGAGCTGAAAAGGAATTTGTTGAAAGTTTCAACAAACCTATTGAATCCATCAAATACTTTGAGAAACCAATGAGATTTCCAAGATCTAATAATGATACTACTAGACTAGGATACACTAGTACAAAGGAAGGAGAATCATCTAATAGTGGTGAACAAAGAAACAAAAAAGGTGAGAACTACAAATCCACTTGTCATAATTATGGAAAGTTAAGTCATACAACAAATGTTTGTAGGAGCAACAATGCAAATCAAAATCTTAAGCAAAAATTCAAGGGTTACTATCATAAGTGCAACAAACAAGGACATCAAGTGTGTGAGTGTAGGACCAAGACCATGATCACTTAGAGATTTGAAGGCTATTACCATAATTGTCAGAAGTATGAACATAGAGCATATGAATACAGATCTAATGCCAAGTGGACACCAAACAAGAAAAATAAATGTACAAAAAAAGGGAAAATTCTACAATTAGGATTACAACAAAAGGTACAGTTGTCACTATTGTCAAGAATATGGACATGTTCTTGAGAATTGCATTATAACTAATATTAGAGGCAACTAAAATAGATGGTTGAGTGAAGCTACATGCTTTAGTTGTTTGAAGACTAGTCATATTAGCAAAAATTGTCCAACTCTATCACCAGTGCTAAGTAATGGAAACAATAAAAGCAAATAACAGGTCAATATTAAGAAGGTCAAAGTCTAGATGAACAAGACATGGAAGAAGAAGGAAGATTGCAACACATCAAGTTTAGATGAGGTCACTTCATCCAATGGATTAGGTGATCACATCACCCCCAATTAGGAAATTAAAAGGTATGTGTGGGACTGATATTTCAAATGTTATATTATACATTAGTTCCAAGAATCTAAGATCTAAACAGATAATATATGCATGAATTAAGATGCAATGTATTAGTTAGAATTTGGAAGAAATCTATGGTTTTGTTAGTTTTCATGTTGTTTTTGAGCATGGAAAGTTTCATAGTTACTATCAAGCGTAAATAAAACTTTAATTGTTATCGAGTAATGAAAGTATGGCAATATTGGCCAAACTTGTTGCATGAACTAAGTCTAGAGGAAATAGTGTGTAAGTTGAGTGAGTTGGAAACCCTATGGTGACCAAGCTTACAACCATGTAAGAATTAAGCATTTATTGTAGAATTCCAAGGGTTATATATAACGTAGGCAAAGGGTGACTAACTAGGGCCAAAAGCTCACCCAACTATCCAAACCACCCTACAAGAGTTAACACAATAGAAGCAAACACAAAGAACAACAACCAAAGGAGGAAGAAGAGTGAAATACTTTTATGGATTAATCAAGATATCTTCATACATGCCCAGCTATAAGGCCTTCTAGGTTATGGCCAATTAAAAATACATTCACATTCAAAGGTCCAACTGTAAATTTGCACTTTTAGTTCTGCTCTCTAATCTTCTTCCCAAAAACTTACCTAACTCTAAGCCTAAACACTCTATATATACTTGCCAAAATGGCTTATAGATTATTCTAGAACATTGCATAAGAGGAAGGCCAAGCCAACAATGGTCTAGACGTATCCCAAGAAAATATCTTAACATAAATGTTGCAAAAAATAAATCTCACAAGTCATCTCGTAGAAATCACATCCAAATGCTAACACTCGGCATACATTGGGTAACTCAGTGAATGAAGAGTCACTTGGCATACACTGGGTAACTCGATGAATGGAGAGTCCCTTGGTGTACATGAGTAACTCAGCGAATGAAGAGTCACTTGGCGTACACTGGGTAACTCGGTGAATGAAGAGTCACTTGGTAAATACTAGGTAACTCGATGAATGAAGAGTCACTCAACGTACATGGGGTAACTCAGTTAATGAAGAGTCACTTGGCATACACTGGGTAACTCAGTTAATAAAGAGTCACTTGGCGTACACTAGGTAACTCAGTTAATAAAGAGTCACTTGGTGTACACTGGGTAACTTGGCGAATGAAGAGTCACTTGGTGAACACTGAGTAACTTGGTGAATGAAGAATCACTTGGCATACACTGGGTAACTTGGTGAATGAAGAGTCACTTGGCATGCACTAGGTAACTTGGTTAATTAAGAGTCACTTGGCATACACTAGGTAACTTGGTGAACACTAGAGCTACAATAACTCGATATCAACATGCAGACTGAACAAAATGAGTAGGATAACAAGGCAACCCAAGATGCTCTTGTATCAGACAAGCAGGGTTGAAAGGAATGATTCTTTCGAATCATTGAGATGTCACAATCTAAGTGAAATCCAACTCAGATTGAGAAATCCATGAAGCATCTTCAATAGGCTTGTTCTTCCACTTTACCAAATATTCACAATAATCTTTTCCTCATGCTCTTGCCAACTCTCTGATCCAATATCTATTCAACTTCTTCAATATGCATCTTAGGATAATCTTCTAATACAACAACTTCATCATCTGACTCATGATACTTATACAAATTAGAAATATTGAATATAGGAGATATATCCATGTCATCAGGTAACTCAACTTCATAATCATTACCACTGTCAAACTTCTTCAAGATCTTACAAGGTCCAAATTTCTTCATCTTTAGCTTACTATATGTTCCAACTAGGAATCTTCCTTTCTTTAGATGAACCATCACCTCATCATCAACTTGAAAATCATGGTGACTTCTAGATTGATCAGCATTCTTCTTATACTTTTGATTACTTTGGTCCAACCTCAACTTTACTTCCTTATGCAAAGAATCCATAAAATCAGGAAATTCTTCTCCTGCAACACTTTTCTTTTCTTCACCAACAACATCTCTCAAATCTGATATACCTCTAGGATGCATTCTAGTGACAATATCAAAAGATGCCTTCCCTGTATTCCTATTCATAGAATTATTATATGAAAATTCAGCTTGTGCCAATACCATCTCCCAATTACTTGGCTTATTCCCAACTAAACATCTTAGCAAATTGCCCAAGCTTCTATTCACAACCTTTGTCTATCCATCTATTTGTGGATGCAATGTAGAACTGAACTTTAGCTTAGTACCCATCTTCTTCCAGAAAGTCTTCCAAAAATAGCCAACAAACTTACTATCTTTGTCTAAAATAATACTTCTTGGTAATCCATGCAATCTCACAATCTCTTTAAAAAAAAGTTCAGCAACATGCTCTGCATCTAATGTCTTCTTACATGGTATGAAATGAGCCATCTTTGAAAATTTTTTCACTACAACAAATATAGAATCATACCCCTTCACTATCTTAGGCAATCCAAGAACAAAATCCATACTAATGTCAGTCTAAGGTTTCTCGAAAATAGTAATAGGTGTACACAAACTAATATTTTGACTCACTCCCTTTGCAACTTGACAAACTGCACAACTCTTTACAAATTTCTAAACATCATTATACATTTGTGGCCAATAATACTTCTCTTTCAGCAAACTCAATGTCTTATCAATTCCAAAATGTCTAGCTAATCCACCACTATGCTTTTCCTTAATTAGATTCAACCTCATAGGACTTCTAGGAATACACAACTAAATAACTTTGAACAACATACCTTCTTGAATGAAATATTCATCATACTTACTTATGTGGTCTATGATATTTAGTGCTCTACACTCTCTCCATGCCTCAGAAAAATTAGATCAACATTATACAATTCTTTCATTTCATCAAAACCAAGAACTTCAACATTCATTTCAGTCAACAAAGAATGTCTTCTACTCAATGCATCAGCGCCTCTGTTAGTAACTCCACTTTTATGCTTGATCACAAATGTAAAACTCTGCAAGTACTCAACCTACTTCATATGTCTTTGATTCAATTTATGTTGACTTCTCAAGTATTGTAAAGCTTTATGATCAATATACAACACAAACTCTTTAGGAATCAAATAATGTCTCCACTTCTTCAAGGCTTGAACAATAGCATAAAAATCTTGATCATACATAGAATATTTCATTTTAGCATCATTCAAATTTTCACTAAAGAAAGAAATTGGTTTACCTTCTTGACTTAATACAGCTCCTATTGCATTACCACTTGCATCACATTCAACTTGAAATACTTTTTTGAAATCAGGCAAGGCCAATATAGGTAATTCAACAACCTTTTGTTTCAAAGTCTCAAAACTCTTATTAGCTCCATGTGACCACTTGAATTCCTTTTTATCTCCCCTCATTGTTTTAGTCATAGCATTACAAACAACACTAAATTTTTTTATAATTTTTTTGTAAAAGCTAGCCAAACCATGAAATGATCTTACCTTACCCACATTCTCAAGTGTAGGCCATTCCAAAATTTCTTTAACCTTCTCAAGATCCATCTTCAATCCATCAACTGAAATCACAAATCCCAAATATACAATCTCCTCTTGCATAAAAGAACACTTTTTTAGATTAATTAGCAACTTTTCTTCTTTTAACCTCTGCAATACTTGTCTAATAGGCTCAAGATGGTCTTCCTTAGTCTTATTGAATATCAAAATATCATCCAAATAAACAATCACAAACTTACCCAAAAATCTTTTCAGAACTTCATTCATCAACCTCATGAAAGTACTAGGTGTATTAGTCAAACCAAAAGATATAACCAACCAATCATACAATCCATCTTTTGTCCTTAAAGCAGTCTTCCATTCATCACCTTCTCTAATTCTGATCTAATGATAGCCACTCTTCAAATCAATCTTGGTAAAATACTTTGCTTCACTCAAACAATCCATTATGTCATCCATCCTTGGCATAGGAAACATATATTTCACTGTGATTTTGTTAATAGCTCTAGAATCAGTACACATTCTCCATTCTCCATTCTTTTTAGGTGCTAATATAGTAGGTACAACACATGGACTCAAGCTTTCTCTGATCAAACCCTTCTACAACAACTCATGCACTTGTCTATTAAGTTGTTCTTCATTCTCTATAGGTTTCAATCTATATGGTGCTTTCTTTGGAAAACTAGCTCTAGGAATTAGATCCATACAATGAATTATACTTCTTACTAGAGGTAAACTATTAGGAATATCATCAAAAATAATTTCTTTATACTCATTCAACAATTCACTAATTTCTACTGGCACTCGGCTATCACTATTTGCTATCACTCGGTCATTACTAGCTTTTGCTACTTAGTCATTACTACCAACACTTAGTCCTCTAGGAACTATGGAAAAAAAAAACTTGATTCTTTTTCATTTCTTTTTCAAAAATTTTCCCATTAACCATGCAAATTTTTACAATAGTACAATTAACCTCATCTGGACTTTCAATCAAAGGCAGCAATGTTTGTTTTTTTCCATTTACCCAAAGAGTTTATTGATTCAATGTTCCATCATGTACAACATATCTATCATATTGCCAAGGTCTACCAAACAAAATATGACAACAATCCATGGGTATAATATCACACAAAATTTCATCAAAGTAATGTCCAATTTTGAACTTCATAAGGCATTGCTCACTTACCAATATGTTATGCTCATCTTTGATCCATGAAACATGATAAGGTTTGGGATGTTTAATCCTCTGCAACTGCAACTTGGTAACTAGTTCTTCTAATGCCAAATTTGTAGAACTTCCACTATCAATAATCACCTTGCAGCATTTTCCAACCATCATACATCTAGTCTTGAAAAGACTTTTCCTTAAAATAGGTTCCTCATCACTTCCCTTATTACATAAGGTTCTTCTAACCATCAAATTTTCTCCGGCCTCAGGTCAACTTGGTGAACCCTCATCATCTTCTTGAATCATAACATTTTTGTTACCTTGCCTACTTTTAGAGGATCTACATTCAAAAGATCTATGTCCCTCTTTACCACATCTAAAACAACTACCATCAAATTCACCTCTAGAATAAGAATTACCTATTCCTCGATAAGAATTAGTGTCTCCTTGGTCAAAATTACCACTTTTCCATTCGGTCTTTCCTTTGTCATCATTCTTCCATTTAGATTTGCATTTATCCTACATAGAACTATTAGATCTACCACTTTCTCCATAAGATCTACCTCCACCTCTCTGGAATCTATGACCTCTACCTCTTTGTCTTTGTTCATGCTTCTTTGTCAAGATCTCCTCATCTTTCAAGGCATATTGATATGCTTCTTCTACACTTTCCAACTTCACAAAACTTATTTCATCCTGAATTCTAGACCTCAATCCATTAATGTACCTTGTAATTTTATCAACATCATCATCCACATGTCTAGATCTGATGTCCAATCTATAGAATTCCTCTGTATATTCTTTCATAGTCATGTCCTTGTGTTTAAAATTTTTCATCTTTCTCAACAAGCTAACTTGGTAATCAATAGGAAGGAATTTGTTCTTTACCTTGTTGACCATCTTTGGCCAAGTTCTGATCTTCTCCTTTCCTCTCCTTTGTCTATCAGTTTGCAAGTGCTCCCACCATAGTGATGCATGACCTTTCAACCTAGTGACTACAATCTTCACCTTTCTATTATCAGGAGTGTTTTCATACTCAAAGAACTTCTCCATATCAAAGATCCAATACAACACAACATTGGTATCTATTTTTCCATCATAAGGAACAACTTCTACAGTAGGCTTTGAATTTTCCCTAGACAATATTTGCAACAATCTTTCCTCATCTTGATCTTCTTCAGGTTCTGGATTATGGTTTGGTGCTACTACTTCATCATCACTTATATCATCAAGATGTGCTCCTCTCCCTTGGGCCATCTACACCACATCTAATCTGGCTGCAATTTGTCTCAACTGATCCAATATAGCATTATCAACATTATTTCCTCTACCATGAACCATCTTTACAAATGAGGTTCCTGCAAGATTCTAACCCTCTACAAGTTATAGGTCAAATCCATAGATCTGCCACCCTACAACCAAATGCAAATCAGGGTTCTACACAATCCAATCTCCACAAGGATAAACCTCAAGCTCTAATACCAATTGATGTAGGCAAAGGGTGAATAGCTAGGGCCAAAGTCTCACCCAGCTATCCAAACCACCCTGCAAGAGTTAACACAACGGAAGCAAACACAAAGAACAACAACCAAAGGAGGAAGAAGAGTGAAATACTTTTATGAATTCATCAAGATATCTTCATACATGCCCAACTATAAGGCCTTTAGGGTTATGACCAATTACAAATACATTCACATCCAAAGATCCAACTACAAATTTTCCCTTTTAGTTTTTCTCTCTAATCTTCTTCGCAAAAACTTACCTAACTCTAAGCCTAAACACTCTATATATACTTGCCAAAATGGCTTACAGATTATTCTAGAACATTAAATAAGAGGAAGGCTAAGCCAACAATGGTCTGGATGCATCCCAAGAAAATATCTTGACATAAATGTCATAAACAAAATAAATCCCACAAGTCAGCTCACATAAATCATGTCCAAATGCTAACACTTGTTATACACTAGGTAACTCAGTGAATGAAGAGTCACTTGACATATACTGGGTAACTTAGCAAATGAAGAGTCACTTGGTGTACATGAGTAACTTGGTGAATAAAGAGTCACTTGGCGTACACTGGGTAACTCGACAAATGAAGAGTCACTTGGCGAACACTGGGTAACTTGGTGAATGAAGAGTCACTTAGCATACACTTGGTAACTCGGTTAATGAAGAGTCACTTGGCATACACTGAGTAACTTGGTTAATTAAGAGTCACTTGGTTTACACTGGGTAACTTGGCCAATGAAGAGTCACTTGAAAAACACTGGGTAACTTGGTGAATGAAGAATCACTTGGTGTACACTAGGTAACTTGGTGAATGAAGAGTCACTTGGCGTACATTGGATAACTTGGTTAATGAAGAGTCACTTGGTGTACATTGGGTAACTTGGTGAATGAAGAGTCACTTGGAAAACACTAGAGCTATAGTAACTCGGTGTCAACATGCATAATGAACAAAATGAGTAGGATAACAAGGCAACCCAGGATGCTCTTGCATCAATATAGTCATTTCTTGACTCATTTGCATTTACTAGATCAGGTGATCACAACACCCCCAACTAGGCAATCAAAAGGTATGTGTGGGACTAATATTTAAAATGTTATATTATTCATTAGTTCCAATAATCTAAGATTTGAAAAGAAAATATATGCATGAATTAAGATGCAATGTATTGGTTAGTTTTGTTAGTTTTCATGTTGTTGCCAAGCATGGAAAGTTTCATAGTTACTGTTGAGTGTAAATGAAATTTCAATTGTTATCAAATAATGAAAGTATGGAAATGTTGGTCAAACTTGTTGTATGAATTAAGTATAGAGGAAAAAATGTATAATCTGAGTGAATTGGAAACCGTATGGTGACTGAGCTTACAACTACATAGGAATTACACATTTATTGTAGAATTCCAAGGGTTATATAGTCATTTCTTAACTCATTTTCATTTAACAACAATCAAAGAGTGTACAAAGAGCATGAAGGAAAATTGTAATAGGAGATTCTTGTGTTTGCAAACCAAATTCAACTACAACTTGACAAAATTCATCAAATTAAAGGGTATTCTACTAGTGCCAAGTTTCACTATTTTAATTTTTGTAAACCCTAAGTAGCAAATATGGCAACTAGCTCTTCTATGAATGTTAGGAAGGATGGAAATGAAGTGTTTAGTGTTTAGTTAATTAGTAATGATGTAAGACAACCACCTTTCCAAGCAATACCTAAAATAACATACAAAGGAGACCTGTTTGATGCATTATCCATGATACTATCAAAAGTTCTCATGATTTAGAATGTTAGGTGTTGTTATACTTGTAAAGTTGGAAGTGTAGGAGACATGCAGATAAGGGATTTGTAAATCAAACTTTGTGCGGATGGAGTCTTGAGAGAAGAAAACAAAATTGCAAAAAAGAAAGGGTTGACCCATGCCCTATATTTCTCTAATGTATTCAAGATAGAAAGGATAAAGATTGTGCTTAGCAGAATACATGATGACTTCATATGGTTAGAAAATGGACCAATTAAGATCACCAAAATGATCATCAACTGAGTAACAAGGTATCCTACCCTAGAAAAACCTAAGAGCATGCATAGTGATTTAAAGGAGATAATAGAGAAAAATATAAGTGTAGTATGGAACAAGAGAGGGATGTCTATAGATTCTATCTCAGACCCCCTAATTGCCTTTGTAGTAAGAGTGATTGCACATAAGTTCTTTTAGTCTAGTAGACTGAACAATGTATCCTCTATGGCTATGGATTTGGGATACAAGATAGTGAAGAGAGACCATAGCTATGACCTTGTCAAGTTGCAACTTTAGAAACTATTAGAAAACTTAGAGGCCATAAGGAAAACAAAGAGTGCATATTGCAAATTTGGTTCTTTATTGGTCTACATATTCTTTTATGTGTAGAACACATTTCCAAATTTTGGAATAGTTTCTTGGAAGACCAATACATCTATTACAATTTAGAATGCATAGTTGATAGAGAAACTTGGAGATAATTTTGAGTTAGTTATGACTAGCTATTTTGAGAATTTTAAGAAATCCATGAAGGAAAGACTAAGGATTCCTATGCCAAAAGTGGAGAAACATTACAATGATGTTTGCTTAGCTGATAGGTTTAGATTGTTTAAGCCCTTTCCATATGAGATTAATGTAGATGAGGCATCTACAGCTATCACAACTATATTGGTAGAAGAAATTAATAAAAGTGTCACCTCATTTGGAAATATGAGGAAGCCAAGTCTAAGATTACAGTTGACTTTAAAACAACTATGGGTCTTAGGAAGAAGAAAAAACCTATGAAAAAGTTGAAAGAGAGATTTGGCAAAGGGGAAGATGAAGATGATGAAGAGGACAAACATGTCCAAGCCCCTTTGGAACTCACTCAAGGAAAAGGAGAAGATGAGGAAGTTAATGAAGAAGGTGTCGAGGAAGAAAAAGCCAAGGAAGTATCTAAACCAATTGAGAAGAAGAAGAGAAAGGTAAAGGAGCCTAAAGTAGAGAAAACCAAGAAGCTTGTGAAATTTTCAAAATAGAAGTCAGCAATACCTACTGCCAGGTGTAGCACAAGTGAAGCCACCAAGCAAGTTAAGGTAGCTAAGAAACCAAAAGGAAAAAGAATATTGCCTTAGTAAAGCTAAGCCAACTTGTAAAGAAGACATATGAAAGGAGAATATGCACTCCAACAACTGAGTCAAATGAGGAGAAAACCAAGTCCAATGACATGAATCAATTCAAGGTGGTAAGACATGACAATCCCTCCTTTGACTTAGATAACTTGTGTGATAATATTTAGCATAATGCAGATTTATCTAGTTTTGCACACATTGATTTTAATAAGCTAGGAAAAGTTGAACAAAATACTATTGAGGAAGCCATATATGTGATGATGGCTACATTCAAATCAACACCTATTGAGATTTCCAACTCTCTACCCAAAAGCCTATACAACCAAGTTGAACAAAAATGACAATAAAGGTTGCAAACAAAAAGATATGTCAGGGAATCAACTCTAGCCCAAGTTATGTCAAAATTAGACAAAATTAAGATTGCTAAGGCTATGGAAAAGGAAAAATCTAAATTTCCCCCCTGTTAGAATATATAGTCCAATGATGTAACTAAGAGGGGGGGGAGGGGAGTGAATCAATTACAACAACTATTATCACAATTATCAACCTTAAAAAAACTTAACCATATGATTTATATAAACTAAAACCACAACAAGATACTCATATACAATAACACTAGATATGTTAACTAAAGAAACCCTTGATAAGAGGGAAAACACCAGTGGGGATGGTACCCAGAAGATGATGTATTAATATAGATGTTCCTTGTTAGAGGATGGACCCTGTTAGGAGTCTATGAATACATTTAGTACATATGGGTCCTTGTTAGGAGACTCTAAATCCCTATTACGAGATTCCAAATATATTAGGAGTTGTGCCAACCCTATTAGGAGTTGTGGAAGATAGTTGGAACCACTACCCAAAAAACTTCAAGGGAAAAACCAATGAACCCATTGTCCAAATGATCTTTGTATTATTCTTTGCAAAATAATAGTATTGCATATATTGTTCCTTCCTCTTTCCTTGTCCTGTCAACCAAAATTCTACTCCTTCTAATCTTGTAACAAATCATAAATCTTGCATTCAATAATCCCTTGGATCCTTGACATGCATTCAGTAAGAAATTTTCTTCTTTTTGCACTTTTCACTTCTTACATCAATTACAACACATTACAAACAAGGAAAACATCTTTCCTTTATACCACATCTTCATAATAGTTCCTTGAGTCAGCCTTGAGGATTTCCCTATTAATTATAATAATATTATTATTAAATTACAATTATAATAGTACTATCAGCTCAAAGTCTATACAAAACTTCACAGGTGTGATACTAGGGCTCACACACTCACTCAACTCACCACATGATTGTCCTCTATCACTTCCCAAATGCACATCTTCTTACTATATCTTAGATGTAATCTAGCAAACAAAAATTAGGAACTACTTTCCCAATACTCTGTCTCTGAACTACTCTCTATAAATTAGGTACAAATTTTGTATGTCTTTGACTCAAAGTCTACACACTTAATCATGTCATTAGGACATTGTACAAAATATGTCCATAACTACGCATTTCTAGACAATCAAACCATTATTTGTACCATCACAATCTTTATCTATTAATCAGTTAGTCTTTACAGAAACCGTGCTATGTTGACATACATGAAAAACACAATCATGAATGCAAAATTTCAATGCTCTCTAATTCTTAGGATACTCCCCCAATGTAGTATCATAAGCATTCATGATAACACTCCCAAATGTAGAGCTTTCCATATCTTGAATAAGAATATTGAGGATATGTCAACCAAAAGCATAACTATTTTGAAATCTATTTATGGGTTACCCACTCCTACTATAAAAGAGAAAAGTGAGCAAGAAACGAAAGACCCTAAGCAAGATGAACAAGAGACATCATAAACTACACAAGATGTATCAATCAAGGATGGTAGTGTGGCAAGCACTAATGAAGCAACAAAATAAGAGGCTGGAACTAAAGAATAGAAGCAAGATGAATAGAATGCATAATATGTACAAGTGTTGAGTAATAGTCCCCCACATGTAGACCAAGTGAGTCAATAGGACTCAATAAAAATAAAGGATGTTCCTAATAATTCTACTCAAAATATCAATCCTTTGACTGATGATGATTTAAAAAATATATTGAGGGATTCCACCATGGCAACACAATTATGCACAAATCCTGTATTGCTAAGAATAGATGAAATTGAATAGGAAAAAGTGGAATCAATAGGGGAGAAAAAAATTGACACATCCAATGTGCCCCCTCCAACTATAGAGGTAAAAGAGACATAAGACCAAAGTGCAAGCACTAAACAACTAAGTGTTATTACTACAAAACAAGTTTCATTGTCTCTAGCGCCACTCATTTCAACTAAGAAAGCCTTAGTCAAGGATGAGAAAGATGGAAATGAAGTTAAAATAGGTCAGGAATCAAGTCCTACACCTACTCCACATACACAAGGTGAAATACAATAGAAAAAAGTGAGACAAGATGATAAGTCTGAAGAATTAAGGGTGACTACTACCCTAGAGGAATAAATTTCCATATAGACTCTAGTTGCCTTACCAATTTTTGTTACTCCTACCAATAGTCAAGTTCTTTCGAGGCCAATCACTCATACCACACCCTTTAAGATGTCAAGGCCAAGTGCAAAAACATCAACGAGCTCAGATGAAATATCTTATGGAGATGTAAGCCTAGATGAGGTGATTGAACTACCAAAGTTTGATCTTAAAAAAATCAGCACTGAGTAGATGACAATTCTATAGGAAGCTTTATAGAGGAAGAAACAATAGGAGTTGCTAAGAAGGGAGCATAAGTAGAAGAAAGTTCTTCATGACATCAAAGATATCTTTCTTGATGCTTTCAACCTTCCAACTACTAATGAAGATAAATCAATTCTTGAGAAATTGGTAAATGTTGTTGATAAGATTAGTGATGAAGACCTAGATTCCAATACTAAACTCTTAGAATGGTCTGAAAGAAAATTTCACACTAAGGTACTTGAAAAGATATCTGGTGCCATTGCACTACGATAGGTTGATTGAGCAACCAAGATGGAGAATGTGAAGAAGGTGTTGAAGAACATTTTCTCTCTTTACACCAAGTTATGTGATGTGAATCTTTTCACACACGAGATTCAATGGGATGTTGACCAATTGGAGGGAGATCTAAATACTATAAGTAATACCTTACAAATATCTCTTGGTCAAAGTCAATCACATTTTCAAATATTGCTATCCACATAAGGTAGGCTTGCTGAGTTGAAAGCACAAGATGCCAACATTCAAGCTACCTTGATCAACATCTAATGCATGTTGAACCCACACATGGAAGTATTGCATAAGGAACTAGCCTGTGATGAAACCTTGATGAAGAAAGATTCTCATCTTTCCACTCATGATGGCTTATTTAACCTTGCTACTAAGATAGATCATCAATATCATTCTCTAGAGGTAGCATGCAAAAATTGGGATGCAACATTGAAAATCATAATGGAGATGCATAGATCATTATTGGATAACATACTATCAGTTTACCACCCATGACATAAGTGTCAAAAAAGGGGGATTATAAATTTTTTTTTGCTAAAGGGATTATGAAGTTTTGAGTAAGGGGGATTAATTATGTAGAAATAGGGTACAAAAAATATACTTCTTATGAGTATCAAATTTAGATATAGTAAGGAAACATTTACTCAAGGGGAGTAATGGAAAAATTAGGTATGACAATTCATCATCCATTTTGAAAAATATACACATGTTGAGTGATGTAGGTGTCAAGTAAACAATGGATGTTGAGCCATTCAAAAGCCAAGTTACAAAATTGAAGATATAGTGGATCCCTAGCATTAGAGACTTCAAGTGCTGAGTGAACAGTTTTGGACAGAGTTGTTTGTAATGACACAAGTTTCTATGTAAACTATTTTTTTTCTGACTTAATGATTGTTTTATGATTCTAGAAGATGTATATAGAGGTATATTATGAATCCCTATGTAGTACATGCAACTAGTCAAATTGAGATATGTTCTAAGCGACAATATGGATCAACCTCAGCCATTGATTCCTACCTAACCCTATCCCACCTATGTTTAATTAATCACACAAACCCTAAACAATTTGTATGCATGAAGATAAAGAAGGAGATGTAAGAGAGACAAATGCTAAGTGTAGAGAAGGCATTCATGGTGGCTATGGAGGTTGTGATAATGTTATGAATTGTAGAATTAGTTAGAGAGAATAGAGGGAAGTAGAGAGAGGATAGAGGAGACATATAATTAGAAGGATCAAGTACACATCAGGAAAGAGAAGATCTAACATGTAGAAATAGAGTACTAACTGAAGGATCATGGTGTTGAATCATTCTAATAGGTGATGTAGATAAAATCTCCTAATGGAGTAGTCTTAACAGACTTGTGTAAATATCTTAACCAAGTGTCTTCTCTATTGTAAGTTTAAGTACTCTAACAAGGCACACTTTTAGTAGGGTTTTGAAATGCTTTAATAGTTGTAGTAGTGAGGATTTGGGGTGTCATCCCCACCCTAGTTTTACCTTCTCATTGGAGGGTTTCTTGGTAAAAAATATATTGTGTTATGTGTTATTTGTTTTATGCTATGGATGAACATGTGTAGTTAGCTATTTCAGTTTACATGCTAAATAGCGAGATGAATGTTTTATGGTTAAAGTTTTGAAGTGTTGATTAATCCCCCCAAGGTTCCCTTCAAATTTTTCTTTCCCATTGTTATTTCCAACAAAAACCATATCCAATAGTAGAATATTCTACCATTTTGTACCTTTTTAAATATATTATATGCTAATGGTGTTCCTTATCAAAATTTTCCAAGGATTGTTACCCTTTAATGCTTTGATAATCCACTTGGAGGCAAGGGAAACTCCTTGTATTTTTAGATCTTTGAAACCTATACCTCTAATATTTTTTTGTGAGAAGTACCATTTCCATGTAATACAATGTCTCTTTCTACTGACCATACCATAAAACCAAAGAAACTCCTTCATAATCTTCTCCAACTTGTTGGTTTGGTACTTGTTAATTTCTTTTTAATCTTTTTATTTTGTCATAGCTTGTAATATTTGAGCAAGTAAATTTGAATGAGTCATTTCCTTTTAATTAGTTTACCCTTTAGCCTTTGGGTCAATGCAAAAAATATTATCTTGAAAACTACCAACAAAAAATTCAATAGAAACTATCATAACAGGAGCTGACAAGAAGGGCATAATTTTCTTTGTAGGTTTTGAAAAACAGATGTAATAGATAGAATGTAATTTTTTTTCATTACTACATTTGGCAAAAATCATGAAGTTGGATAATATTAGTGAAGAACAAAATAAAGAGATAATTTCTAGATTGTGATCTGCATTGAAAAGAAAATGAGTTTGGAAATGTCATTACCCTTGTAAAAATTGTAAGGGCTTAAAGACTAGAAGATGTTTAGTCACAACAATTGAGTGACATTGTAGGTGACATGGTCACATCGAAGGGGGCATGATTATTGTCCATTGGTATATTTTTAAGTTCCTGCCATGGGTAGGAATACTTATGCATTCATGTCATGCTAATTTCACATTAACACTAACCAATCAAATCAAAAAATTTAAAAGATAATATGAAACTTGAAATATTTATATCTTTTTCTAATTTTTTATTATTTTATAAATCACATTTTTCATTCATTCTATTGGTCAATACTATTTTTGGTGGGGGAGAAAATTAATTTTCTTCAACAAAAAATACAAATATTTTCTAACAACTTCATCTTGCATTAATGAATGCATTAATTACAACTTTATCTTTGTGACAAGTTGATAAGATTTTTTTTTTCCAATCATTTTATCTTCCATCTCACACAACATATCTAATCAATATTAATTCTCAATAGCAATATAATTTGAATATGTTATATCTTTGTATTTGAATTTATAATTTTTTTAAAACTTTGATTTTGTAATAAAAGTAGTTAAATTATTACTATTATTTTACTTTTCTAAAAATAAATTAAACAATATTTTTTTAATTATATTTTATAATAGGGTTTGTAATATGTATAATTGATAAGTGTTACAATTTGTAAATTATATCATTTATTATTATTAATATTTTATATTTAAAAAATTTATCATTTAGTTTAAATGTATTTAAAACTTAAATATATATTTTAATATTATATTAATAATTATATTTTACAATAAAAAATACTAAAGGAAATAACCATAAAAAAGAAATAATTCAATTCTAAAAGATATGTAGATTATTATTAAGTTTTTATAAACTATGCATTAAAATTAAATAGTTATATTCTATTTCATATTTATTCATCAACATCAAATTTATATGTATTACATCTATTTATTATTTACAAATGTACATATTAAATTATATAGATATTATTTCATAATTAAAAATTACTTAATTTTATGAAAAATTTGGAAATACAAAACATTAAATAGTAAACCTTCTCTAACTATGTAAAATTAAACAATTAGTTTTATTTATAAAATATTTTTATATTTCAATACATTTCATTCTTTCTTATGCAAATGTGAGTTTTAATATAAAAATTAAATTCTTAGTTTCATTAATTAAAATATAATATATTTTAATTTTTCATTATAGCCATGATTTTATTTTGACTATTTGTTTTATTAAGAAAAATAACTCTCTCTCTCTCTCTCTCTCTCTCTCTCTCTCTCTCTCTCTCTCTCTCTCTCTCTCTCTCTCTCTCTCTCACGCACGCGCGCGCGCACACACACAGACACACACACAGACACACACACACACACAACTTATGTTGGTATCATTCTATCTTACTATTTTATCTCTCTTCCTCTTCCTCCTATATATTATCTATCATTTTTTCCTCTGCATATATGTTTATGTTGTTATTGTTCTATATTGCTATTTATCTCTATCAAATGATAAAAAATAGTGTAATTTTCATTTGATAATTAAGATGAGAACAATACATAGTTGGGGACTTTGGCCTCTTATTATTGGGCTTAAATGCCCAAACATATAATAATATAACACAAGAACTTAACAAAAAAATACAAGCCATCCTTTCAGATCACAACTACATTTCTAGGACGAGAATTTAACAACAAAATATGAGCCATCCTATCAGATCACAAGTGCATTTCTAGGCAAAAATTAATGCATTCACAATGTTAATTTAGAACTATTTAACCTTATTCTCACTCATCTACATCTCTACAACCATTATGTGTTAGGCAGGAACTATGACGCATCGCGTCTCTTGTTCCTATATGTGTTTATATTGATTCATATTTAATATTTATGTTTATATCATGATCGTGGTTTATTCTTATCAGTTGGGGTGCCTTAGGACATATGATATGAACTATCATGGTCCAACGAATATGGTCTTTCATGAAGTGGAGGGACTTAGAGGTGTGAATATTGAAGATGAAGCCAATGATTCTATGGAAGAAGATGATCATGCACTAGAAAACATAGATGAAGATGATTGTACAAATACATTTACTATGACACATTTAGTACTCACACAGATGATCATGATGTTTATGTTCACTTTGATGTTCTTTATAATTTTTGTATACTTGGAAAGACATACAAGCCCCTTTATAAAGGCTCCTTAACAATTCTTCTCTATGATGTATTGTTGTTGAAATTAAAGGTTATGAATGGTTTATCCAACTTAGCTATCTCATGGATGTTAAGGTTTGTCATATATATGTATGCCATCATATTTCATCTATTTTTGTTGTTATTTCATCACTAGTAAATGAGAGGGCGAAATATGTAGCATTAGTATTCTTTATAATAATACATTATTATTTTCTTTCTATATTGATAGGTTAAATTTTTTTACCACCATTGAATATTCTACCTTGCACATACTGAGAGCTAATTGTCATTATGAAAGATATTGGAATGGAGTATCAAATAATAGATGCATGTCCCAATGATCATATTATATATTGTAAATAATATGAATTCACAATAGAATTTCCAAAGTATCATTTTAGTAGATATTGAACATATCAAGTACTAACCAAAAAAGTGTCTCACAAGGTTCTTTGTTGTATTCCCATTAGTCAACATTTGCAACATTTATCTAGGTGAAAAAATAATCAAAATTTATAGATTATAATTCATGGAATAGAAGTGGAGATGACATTATTTGAATTCCCATAAATGGTTCTAAATTTAGAGATAGAGGAAAAAATAGCCACACTTTAAAGAAGAACCTTGTAATCTCAGGCTTCCATTGATATCAGATGACATCACTCCATTAGGAGATATGAGATCTATTAATTTAGTGTGGCATGTTTTTATTCTCTACAATAAAATTCCTTCATGGATGTAAATAAATAGGGATCACATAATGTTGGCAATGATTGTTATAAGTATTTTTTCATTTAATAGTCATGTAAATTAAATTATACATATTGCAGTGAAATGGATATAAAAATTATGTTATGTTTATGTTCATTCAATTAGGTAAGTACCAAGCTAAAAATATCATTAAATATATCAAGTTTGTTATCAACAAGTTACTATAGTTTTGGAATGGCATCATTATGTATGACATATCTAGACCAATATATAGGATAAAGACAATTTTAATTCCATGTAATTCTTGTATGGACAATTTATGATGCATTAGGGCTATCACATTTCTATGGTATGTTATAAATTTTTGATTGCATGCTTTAACAATATTAGATTTTATAAATCCTATAACATGCTTTTTTTGGAATAATCTATTGGAATATTAGATTTTAATAACCTAATGGTAAGAAAAAGTATCTAACCAATGGAGAGATGTTTACTAACAATGTAGAGTGACACATCTATTGAGTAATGAAGAGGATTTGAAAAGAAGAGATAGCAAGGTGAGCTAGTGATGTTGTTGAGAAGAAAGAAGTTAAATAGTATAGAACTACAATGGGCACTTGATAAGTTAGTCATTGGCAAGACAATGTGTTGTTTAATCAATATAGGAAGTGAAGACTATAAATTAAATTAGTGTATAAGTGAAAGGAAATAGTTAAGATGAAAGGAAATAGTTAAGTTTAACTCTAAGCATGCCTAAGTATCAGTATTGGTCGATCAATGAAGCAAGTGAAGCAGAAGATTAAAGAACTTAAGAAGAAGCCAAACAAATAGTTCAATCAGAGTGATAATTATTGCCAAGAAAGTTGATGAAGGAAGGTTAGTAGAGACCAAGCATAGTAATGGTTGATCAAGTCAATATATGTTGAGGGAAATAGAATAGAGTATGCTAACCTACACAATGATGATCAAGTAGAAGAAAACATTGATTATTGAGGGACAAAAAACTTATAATTTGTGAAATAATTAAATTTGAGGCCAACATAGTTGGAATTTTGGACTAGTTAAAGCATGTAGATGATAAGGATTGATGATCTAGTGTATTTAATGCATTAAGAGAGTGTTTTATGAAATGAAAGATAAGGATTTGATTAGAAGTTTCTATAAGTATCAAAAAGGGAGAAGGAGAACAAAATAATGAAAGGATTTGATAAATCTGACCTAACCCTAAGATCTATGGTAATGTCTAAGTGGAAAAAGATCATAATAATCTATTTAAGGAGGCATTAGACATGTTTTATAAGGTTGGTTCATTGTTGATTGATGATCTTAAGGAGAAGTTATAAAGAGAAGATAAGTAGAGGTGAAGTGTAAAGAGTTTGGTGAAGTGTGATTGCTTGAAGGGATGCCAAGTAGATCAATGATGGAGATGTGAATGAAGGCCAATCAATGAACCAAAAGATGAGAGAATGTAGCTCTAAATTTAAAAATTGACTTGCATTATATAGATTAAATCTACTATTACATTCTAACTATTATGATAGTCAAAATACTTTGATCAAAGTTGACCTAACAATCATTTTGTGAATCATTTAATCAAGATGATATTCTAATGGAATGATCCAAAGTCCTCAAACCAAGACACTTCTAATAGATTGATTAAATCCTTTGACAAGGTCAAATTTAACAATGTGTTGTATACTATTAACCAAGCTCACTTTAGAATCTAGTGTAAAATTTCTAGCATGTTACTTGGTGGTTTTTCCCAAATTGGGTTTCCATGTTAAATCCTAGTGTCAAAGTTTTATTTTCATGTGTGGATGTTACTTTATATGCATGCCATTTTTTATAGTTGTTTATTTTACTATTAGTCAATGCACATAGATAGAACAAAGAGTTAAAGAATGTTAAATTGTTGATGATGTGCTATATGGACCAAATTGTTTTATGAGAATGATTAAGTTGTTTGAGATTGTTAAAATTTGAATTGGCACATTTAGACTTGATGATGCTTGATTTAACCCCACCAACCACTAGTTATTATAAATCATTGTAATAATTATTATCAAAGCTTTGGTGCTTGTAAGGAAATATTGAAGGACTTATAGCTAAAGATCAAGATGTACAAGAGAGAGATACCAAAGATGAACAAGAAAAATTTCCCACCATGACAAAGATTGATGAGATTGCACTTATATGGTGTTGGATATTCTGCATCATACTACCTAGATAATGAATACATTGAGCTAGCTAGACCTATGAAAGTGGAAAAAATGAAAGAGAAGCAAGAGCACAACCAAATGACAATTAAACTTATAGTGGCCCTAAGTTATATTGAAATTGATGATGTGAAGGAATGCACTACTACAAAAAAAATGTGGGACACATTGGAAAAATTCCATGGAGGAGATAAAAATGTTTTAAGAGTGAAGGAAAAGAGTTTGAGAGGAAAAATTGATGAAATGATAATGAAAGAAGGTGAGACTATTGCATAGTATTTTGGCCAAATCAAGGAGGTTGTAAATGCTATTAGAGGAGCTGGAAGTGTTATATCCGATGAGACTATGATAAGTAAGGTATTGAGGAATTTACTTTCAATCTATGAAATTAGAGTATATGCAATTCAAAAATTAAGATGTATACGCTGTAATCATTTGACCTTGGATAGTCTAATTGCTAGCCTTACCACATTTGAATTATAAAATTTTGATAATTATCCCCCTGGTAGTGTTCACTATTGAATTTGCATTTAAAGCACAACTAATCCTTTATGGATCCAAGAGAAAGAAGACAATGTTTGTCGAAAGTGACTATAAATTAGATGATGATCTTGATGAAGTTGAAGCATTATTGGCTGGATGGCTACCTAGAGGAAAAGGCAAATCCAAAAGAAAATTCCTATTATCTATTTTAGATGTAACAAATTTGGTCATATTGTAGCAAGTTGTCATGAAAAATATGACAAAGAGGAAAGGAAATACTACAAGTACCGATGAAGGAGAAATAGTAGAGACAACTAGGGTAACACATATTACAAAGATTACAAAGATAAATGTAAGAAATCCTATTATATTGCTAAAAAAGATGGTTTTGATTGTAATTTTGATGATCATGATGAAGAAGTTATTGATTTTGCAATGAAATATGATTCTAATTAATATGAGAAAACTTTATTGATTTCACATGTGAGTATGAATAATAGATGGATAATCGATAGTAGTTTCTCAAATCATATGACTAGTGATACAACTAAGTTTGAGAAGCTAGAACATTATAATGGAAGTGGTGTCAATTTTGGAAATGATGCACCATGTTATGTGAAAGGTAAATAATCAATTAGACTAAATGATAAGATCAATGTGAAAATACATATTGGGTTGATGGTTTGAAATATAACTTGTTGAGTGTGGCACAATTAATCAGTCTAGGCTACATAATTGATCTCCAAAATAAGATGGAAAATATTTATGATGCTACTGATGAACTACTTGGAAGTGGAGAACAAATAAGAGGTAACTTGTTGTATCTAGACCTATCTGAAGATACTTGTATATTTTCACAATGTAAAGATGTTTGGTTATGACATAAGAGGCTATGTCATGTGAACTTTGATAATTTGGTAGGCATTCGTGAGATAAAAAGAGTTAGAGGTTTACCAAGATTAAGCAAACTTGATAAAGTGATGTATAAACAATGTCAAATGGGTAAAATGAAAAAGTTTGGTTTCAAGAGCAAGACCTATTCTTCTAATGATATTTTGGAGTTGGTTCATATTGACTCATGTGGTCCTATTGGAGTGCTAATCTATTATAGTGACAAATATTTCATTATGTTTGTTGATGGGTTTTCTAGAATTAAGGCTATGATATTTTTTACAGAAAAATCTGATGCATTACAAAAATTTAAGTGGTATTTGGCTAGAGTTGAAAAGGAAAAAAGAAATATTCTAAACTTCTTGAGAACAAATAGAGGTGGTGAATTCATATCAAATGAGTTGAACATATTTTGCAATGGAAAAGATGTCAAGAGAAGAATGTTTCACAAAATTACCAAAGAGAAGTTGTAAGTACTATAGTCTATTCGCTCAATTGAGCTCAATTGGAGAAAGGAACAAGTAAAACAATTTTTGAACTTTGGTATGAATATGCACCTAATGTGAATTATTCAAAGTTTTTGGAAGCAAGTGTTATCTATTGAAAGATGCAAGAAAAGGTAATATTGATGCAAAAAGTGATAAAGGTATATTTCTAGGATATTTTACTAAAAGAAAATCTTACAAGTGTTTGAATTCTTACACTAATAAAATTATGGAAAGTGTGAATGTTAGAGTTGATTCATATAAATTATTACACTAATACAATAATACAATAATTTTGTCTATACATATAAAGGTGAACCTATAACCTTACTTGAACCAAAAAAGGTAGTTGTCGAGCATCAACAACCAGACACTATCGAGGTTATGTGAAAGAGTTCTACTGAGCATCAATAATATACCAAGCATCAAGATATAGGAGTTGATTCACAAAAAGAGGAAGTTGAGTTGTAGCTTGAGACAATTGAAGATGAAAACAAAGTTGAATCCAATGAACCACAACAAGGAGAAACAAGATTTGAACCTATTTTGGAAAATTATGTGAGAAGACATCATGTACCAAGTCAAATCATTGGCAAAGATTCAAGAGTCATGACAAGAATTTTCTTGAACAATGATACATGCTTTTCATGTAAATTTGACCTTAAATCAATTAAATATGCTTTATCAAATGAAGAATGGAAAGGAGAAATGAATGAAGAAATTGAGCAAATTGAGAAGAACAAGACATGGAAATTATTATCAAGACTCATATTTTCAACTATGTGTGTGTATATATATTAATACCATGATAAGTTTACAAATTTTATGTATAGAGAAAGGTAATTAATTAACCATGTCACATTCACTAAGAAAAAATACTTTTGTATATAATGATTTGTTAAATAAAATCGATAATCTAAAATGATTAAAGAGAAGAAGATAATAGTAACTCGGTGTCGTAGATCTGCCATTGTACTCATAATGATTGGTCATAACATTACTATTTATAAAAAAAAGTTAAATTTAACCATTTTTATAAAAAAATGGTATGATAAATCACAAATTAGGAGAATTTATAAGAGATTGTATGCACCTAGAGGAGTGTGTATGCAAGAAGGAAGTTTTAACTTAACCCATAGTGACTTCTTGATCTCATTCAAGTTTACCTACTATAGTAGTAAAGTGAATATGATCTCCACCAAAAATATGTAATGCTTTAGCTAGTACATGGAAGTGTATACTATTATTTCTTTGTTTGTCAATAACTACATGCATTATGTAGTGAATATGAAGAAGTAGGCCGTTATCTCAACAATAATGATCCAAGGAAGAATTTTTCATAAAACCTCTAGTTAGATGGTCATGCATGACTATAGGAACTCCTAGTTATTTGAAAAATAATACTCTTTTAATTATTTCTTCACATGTACCTAAATTCACATTCAAGTAATGTCCCTTAATCTCACCTATCTCAGCTTGAGCTTTATGAATTTTTTCTGCACAAAAGAAGAAATGATCTCTCTAGTGCATAAAAATGGGTAAATGTACATTTTCATTAGTTTGGTGGAGGGAATTTGGGGCACCCATGGGGAAATACACCTAGTGTAGTGGCTGATCGAGTCACTTTAGAAGCTTGTGTACAAGCTCATAATAAAGGACATGATCTTGTGCATAAAGGTAATGAAGTGATCAATAAAGCTACTAAATGGAGTTCTCAACTAGTTGCCACTTGTGAAGTATGGAAAGAAATCAAATTTGAATTTGATACAATTGATTACTTGAAATTGAGTGACTTTCATCTATTTGGTCCCTTAATCAAAGCGAACTCAGCCCAATCTTTTCTATTAAGATTGAGCCGAATACTAAATGAATAAGAATATAATAGATAATTCAGCTAGAGGAAAGGTATTTTCTTTCTTAATCTCTAATATTCTAGATGCTTGATGGGCTCGGTGAATCAATAGATATAGGACGAGGGGGGCAAGGGCCTTTAATCTATTCTAGCTTGCACCCAAACTAAGCTAAATTATGGTGGTTTGTATTTGTGTCTATTAAAAGTTAAGTTGTACATGCAACAATATATATAGAAAAATTATGATGTGTGAAGAAGACAAAGATTCTAAGAAAATGTGTCAAGAAAGCAAAGATTTTGAACATATTGATGAAACAAAACCCATAGAAAATAGATTGAATTTAGAATGATTTAAACATTTGTATTTTTTGCGTGAGAATTATGAGACCCTTATATATAATTCAGAATAAAAAGGTGTTTGTGAGAATGCATGGTAACACTACAGATGAACAGTTTAGAGCAAATTGAATTATTAATTGATAATGACACTTGGTGTCCTATGGACATGAATTTTTCTAGTACAAATGTTTTAGAAAAACAAAATACAATGTTTGACATCCTTTTGGTTCAAAGGGTCTCAACTTTATTATACACAATAATTTATGACAAATATTTCGAGTTTAAATTTTTTCACGCAGAAAAAAATGAGTTGAAAACATTAGTAGGATACAAAATTACTCTTGTTAATATCATTAAGGTTGTATAAGAAAATAATTTCATAAAATATCTAAGTTTAGAAAAAAGGAAACTATTATGATAATACAAAATATTAATGATACAAGTTTGAAATAGTTCAATATGTACTTTTTGAAATACATTAAAAAAAAATGAATTACATTGATTTGCACTTTTCTCTATTTTAGATATAGATAAAGATTAGAAAGATGATGAAACACTTATATGGTTCTATTGGAAATACTATGATAGGCTAAGTAATTGACGGGGGGGGGGGGGGGGGGGCGAGAGTGAATCAATAACAAAGAAAACTTAATCCTTAATTAGAAATCAATCCTTTATGAGTATTTGATCTAATTGCATTTATGAGAAACTAAAAATATTAAAGCATTCATAACACTTTGACACATAATTTGGTGACCCAAAAACCTTCCAAATAGAAAGTAAAACTCGGGTGGAGATGATACCCAAAAGCTTTAGTACTATAGTATAAAGTTGGCCTATTAAGGCTTACAATGATCACTTCTGATGATCTACCTTGTTAGGAACAATAAGGACTCCTAGGTCCACCTTGCAAAAGGATTTACAAACATACAATGAAGTATGCACTCAGTAAAGAGATTTACATAAGACTATTAAGTCTACCTTGTAAAAGGATTTGATTGATCAACCTATTAGGATGAAATAGTAGCCGATCTCTGATCTACAACTTGATTTGCTAAATGAGATTCCTTTGAATATAGTAATCACCTTACTATGATAGATAAATCTTTGCTGCTCCTTATATTGTTGCAACCTTTGTAATTTTCTTTTCTACTCTTTTCTACTTATTACATTACATCCATGTCATATATTGGATGTGATAAAATATGTTTCATATATACCAATCCAATTAACAAATTACAAAGTTGGCCACAATACAAGTTTACACAAAAACCACATAGTCAACCCAATTGTAGGAACTTGGGTTTAGAAGATTGGCTTAGTGAGGTTCTAATACTTGGCATCCACTATCAATTCTTGGCATCATCATGCACTCAGTAGATGTAGACACTCAGTCCATACTGATCACTTCAAAGTAGTCTTGAACTTGGTCTACACTAGTGACTCAACAAATATTGTGAAACTTGGGATATAAATTGAATCACTCATTCACACTACATAGCTCGGTCAATGCTATCACTATGAACTCAGTACAAATTGAGTCACTTGGTTAACACTGAGTGGCTTGGTTAACACTAGACTCACATCACATCAACTATGAACTTAATAAGCACTACACAACTTAGTTTGCATTGATAAACTTAGCATACATTGAGATGATTGGTTTATACTACTAATCAACACCTTGGTAATAACTTCTCGGTGAAAACTTGTTGTTGTTCTACAATATATGCCCCATTTCCCAATGGAAATGGGGACCCCTTACTTTACTTTATTGGCTTTTTGGCTCCTAATTCAAGATCCTAGTCATTTTGAGGTTCCCCACAAACCCCTAGTTCATGTCTGGGTCCTACCAAAAAGCTTGAAGATCAAAATCAATCAAAAATTTAATGAAAAGGGATAAGTGTTAAGAACTTTGGTGCACTAAGCACACCACATAGGTGTGTTAGTACATTGAAAATTTGAAAAATGTTTTAAGGCATAGTGACACACATGCATAGCTACAGAGATATCATAGCCCTAAAAAGCTATTTAAAGGAGGGGGGTCTTTCCCTCCTCACTTCAGATTCCCTCAAAACCTATCATCACACCATGCCTATCTCCATCTTTAGAGTTCTTTGTCATAGCTCCCACACCAGTGAGGTGAGACCTCTCACTTCCTCCATTTTGCTAAACCCCCTCCTAGCATAGGATGGTGTGCATCAGTGCACCTCTCTGGGTGTGCACATACACACCTTTAGTGAATCAATAGCTTTGCAAAAAATGAATAAAAAACCTTAAAAATAAACCCTAAAAACCTTAAAGGGCTTGGTGTGCACTAGTGCACCTTTCTTGGTGTGCTAGTGCACACCCAGATGGTTAAAACAAACACAAAGCAAAAACAAAACAAATAAAACAAAAAAGAACTCAAAATAATTAGGTGCACACTAGCTCACCTAACATGGTGCATTAGTGTGCATCTAAATTCAAAAAACACAACAAAAGAGCATAAAACTATAATACTTCAAAATTTAGGTGTGCACTAGCGCACTTAACTCAGTGTGCTAGTGTGCACTTAGGATTTTTTAAAAGGGAAAATAGAATAAAGGTTTTCTTAACACATTAGGTGCACCTCCCTAGTGCACCTAGTGCACTTAAATTTGTTTTGAGAGGTTGAAAAATGAGTTTTTGTGTTTTCAAACAATGTCACTTTGTAAATTTTGTTTGTATCAATGCTAGGGACTAATGGGTGTCCTTTGTAGAAATATAATGGCATCCTCATCAGCTCCTTCAAGAAAGAAAATGGCATTGAAGCTTGTAGTCTTCAAGTTCCAAGGAGTTCCATCAAAATAAAGATTTTAGGATGACTACTCAGAAATCAAGGATACAGAATTGGGACACATAGATTTGGGTGAATTTCTTAAGATTTTCAACAAGACCATTGAGAGATCACAAATGGTTTCTACACTTATCTGATCTAGACTAGTCAACATAGCCTCACACCCAGTATTAGTGCAATCTTTGGAGCTTGTGATGACACTTGCAGAAAACTTGGTCCTAGAGGAAAGGGTGGTGAAGAGTGTGACTAGAGAAATTGTCCTAGATCTGTGCCACAAGAATATCAAGAAGGTATTCCATCTCCCACAAGTAGATTGATTTATTAGACTCATCTATAAATAGGTAGAAAGGCGGTATTGAGAACACATTGAGGAGGCATTAGAGATCATTTAAACCTCATACCTTATTGAGAAGACTCCTTTGGGGAAGAAAACAAGAAAGGTTGACATGACTAGGGGATATATGGTTGAAGACATCAAATATTCCATTATCCTATTAAGTAGAGTTATGGATTTACCTGTACCTAGGAATTTAAACATTTTTATGGTGCATTTCATTGAAACAATCAAGAACATGAAAATGCCACTGGATTAGGCCTCTACTCTAAGCCAAAATTTGTGTGAGTATTTGGTAGCAGTGAAGAACAAAAGGAAGTTTTATATGACTTCATATTTGGTGTATTTGTTAGCTACAAGGGAAATAGACTATCTAGGATTGTACAAGAAGGGTAGCATGTAGGATCCAAATGTATAGCCTTACATTGTGTACCCTCAGTTGGTAAGGAAGAAGCTCTCAAAGGAAAGTAAAGGGTACATAATCATGAATGATGCATTCATATTTGTCATCTTAGATTCATAGAAGGAGATTATGCAAAGAGGTTATCAAAGGATGCAGTGGCATAGATAACAGTACTCAGAGCATATTATATTTAGTTCAAAACATTTACATATCTAAGGGTAGCTAGTACCACTATTAACCCAAAGAAACTTCCAAGGTACCCTTGTGAAAGACTCATCCTCTTAGAGATTGCTTCGCAAATTGAGTTTTCATACGACAAGGTTAGGAAACAACACAAACATTATTGGATGTGACCTTTAACCATAGGACCTTTTCAAGTGAAACATAAGCAAGATATTCCTTCTTTTGAGTGTGAATGGGATCAGTATCCCCTAGAAAAATACAATTCTTTGCGGTCATGTTTGATAATATTGGGAGAGTACAATATCTAGCAGGTAAAAATTTCAAACATGAGGAGGCTATTGAAGACCATTGGATGAGCACTACAAATGACTATGATGTCTAAATAAGGAACTATTGTAGAATGACTTTTTACTTGGCAGAGAAGGCCCTAAAAATGACAATTCCCTTGAAGAGATGGCAGTAATATTGTGACAAGTTGTTGGATCCCCTATATAATAGGGATAGAATTGGTGAGAGGCCTATTGTGAGTGTTGAGGTTAACAGGGAAGAAAACTCAAATATCAACCATCAAGCTAGGCACATCATAAAAATGATGCAAGATTGGATTAAGAAGCCATTTGATCTTGATCCAATACCTAAAATAGTAATCTTCCATGCACAAACCTGCCTGGCCAAAGGTAGAGGGAAGAAAGTCACCTTTCCTACCTTTGCAGCTCAATCTCTAGTAAGGCCTCAAATCGTGCATCAACTTGATAGGCCAATAGGTTATTATAAAGCTTAGAAGAGTGGAGGACAAGGGAAGAGGAAAAGAAATTCTCCTCAAAGAGTTGAACTAGAAGAGGGTGAAATCTTGCCACACCCATAACAATAGGAAGTAAATGTACAAGGGTCTGAGGATACTGGGGCATCACAAGTTCAAGATGACCCATAATTTCCACTAGTTGTTTCACCTTGCCAAATAGAGATAAAATTTGAGGTTCAAGAGGTCTCTCCACCTCAGCAGATAGAACAAGCATCCCCTTTTGCACCTAAGGAAGAAAGATCAAAAATCCTGTCAAGAAAAGGCAAAGGGTGATCAAGAGGGTAGTGCCTTTCCCATTTTTCCTGGAACCCATTCCTAAAGAGGAAGAAGAGGAGGATGATGAGGATAATGTACCCTTGAATAGAAGAATTTTTCTAGCAAGAGCCATGGAGCAAGAAAGAAGGAGAAGTTCTACTGTTACATCGCCATCAATCCTAGAAGAACCTCTGTAGATGACTACATCAGAGGATGAAATGCATCAATGGATTGATGAGAAAGATGTAGAGAGCACCAACATATTTAAGATGTTAGATTTTGATTTCATGCCTATAGGCACTGAATTGGTGGGAGAAAAAATCAAGGATACACCAACCAATGAGCCCCAACAAGAAGATTGGACTAAAATGCCACTAGAATCACAAGGTCTTGAGCTTCCTCCTCCATCCTCATTGCAAGTCACAGTTGTGGACAAAGGCTCTACTACTCCTTTGTCACTAGGTACAAAAGAAGAAAAAATTCAAAAAGAGTAGGAGGAAGAGCCACAAAAAGTATCAATCAATGAAGTGCCTGGAGAAGGATAAATGGTCAAAAATCCTCAGCAAGCCTCCCAAGACATTGAGGTAAGAATAGTGGGCTCCATTGAAACAAAGAAAACATAGGAGAGCCATCATAGAGGGAGAGAACCCCCTAGAAAGGAGTGATAAAGGAAAAGGGGTAGCAAAGAAGACTCCATCCTTAAGAGGTAGGCCTTCAGTGGAATGAGTCCCAAGGTGGTTGTGCAAAGAAGTGATAAGAAATAAAAAGCCACAATTCAACATCGATGAAGAGGACACAATTGAGTTGATTGAGGTTTTGAGGAAACCCGAGTCCCCCTAAAGAGAGGCAAGAAAATTAAAATTCATCAATAATGATTAGAATCAATATTTTTTTGTGCAAGTGGCTATCCCTCCTCCTGATTCAGAAATAGAAGATTTGGGTCCACAAGATTATCATATCAGAGAGGTTATGCTTGTGAAGCCCACATTGGATATAGCCAAGTTGATGGTTATAATGGAGATGAAGGAGGTGTTCAAAAGTTTAGTATAGGAAGGGGCAAAAATAGGCATAATGAAATCCTAAGAGGATATTTAACTAAAGTTGTTGGTTCCTTGGATCCTGAACACCCTGAGGAGACTTTGAATGCAACAACTCAAAGTAGAGATAGAGGAGTACAATTGGATCCATTTTTGAATGTCTGTAAACAATGGCAAGAAATTTTTGAGGAAAAGGGTGTGCTTATCATCCAAGGAATTCTAAAGCTACTTCATGCTATACAGGAAAATGTAGATAAAATGGTAGCAATTTTGAGGCAAGATTTCAGTATTATGGATGAGGTACATGCATGGGGAGAAGATTTGAAGGTCCTATAGGCCATAAAGGGACAAAGGTATAGAATTCTTGTAGATGTATACATGATAGAGGAGTTGGATTTAATTGATGAGTGGATTGAAAAGATAGTAGATACTAATAAAGTAATGGAAACATTACATGCAAAGATCCATCGGCTCAAGGACCAAGCTTGAAAGTGGATTTTCTAGGTAGAGAAACATTATAGTGATGCATATCTTGACATTTTAAAGGATGATGCATAGGAGAAGTTAATACTAATTGAGGTAGTAGTGCAGAGATTTAGGAAGATTTTTGATCAATTTTCTAGTGATGAAGATATTTGGCAAGCATTCAAGACTGAAGAAGCCTTGCTAGAGTTGGATACCAAACTCAAGGATTTTGTTGAGACCCATATTAAAGTAGAAAACTATAGACAGAAGGTTAAGCATAAGTATGATGTCTTAGATTTACTGAATGCAGAAAAAATCACTAAGATTGTCAATAAATTCAAGGGCAAGCATCCAAACATAGCTGTGGTATGAAGGGGGACAAAACCCAAAAGCTGAAATTTCAATTTTGACACTTGGTAAAATTTTGCAATTTTGGACCTTTGAGGTGCGTTGCTGTGCTACTGCATTGGTGCACTACTGCACTAGGTGTGCTGGTGCACTTTTTGTGACAAAGTGTTGGAAGATTTTTTTTGGAGAAGTCAGAGGTACACTAGTGCACTGGTGTGCTTCTTCCAAGGTGTGTTTTCTAAAAGGTGCGCTGATAGTTAATTGTTAGTTCCAAAATTAGAGCTTTCCATGCATTGGAAATGCATTCAGACGATAATTTAACTCCAATAGACATCGAGTGAAGGAGGAACTTCTATTTTTGATACTTCCAAACACTTCTACTTTGATTGAAGGATTTCTTTGTCTTCTTCTCTCATAATTTCTTTGTTCTATGACATGTATAGGCTCATTCATCCAATTAATGAATATAAAAAATGGATGGAGTCCTACTAAGCACCAATCAGATTGTTAGTTTGTATATAGTTAGTTAGTTTTATTAAATTAAAATTATATTATTGCATGAAGATATCTCTCACTCTCAACACAAATTGAGGAGAGGATTTCTCATAAATATAGGATTGTAATATGTAATTAGGGTCATCATTATTTTGCAATAATATTATGCTTTTGGTGCTCGCATTTGGAGTGTAGTAATTCTTGCCTAAATGCATCATTATTTTGTGAATTTATATTCATGGAATTGTGATTGAGCCAAAATTTTATTGCATTATTTTTGGTTGTACGATCTCTTTTAATTCTGGTGTTTGCTATAGTTTTACAAATTTTGCTAACATATCTAACTCGAGAAGAAATCACCAAATTGTTCCTACATAACTTTTTGTCTTGCATTAGTGCACTTTCATGGCCTTGCAGTTTGATGAAGAGGGAAATATCATATGGTTATTAAGTTTCCCATCAACGAATACATCAATGGAATCAAGGAAGTGTTGCTCCTATTTTCATTGGTTACCCACCAAGTTCTCCAAAAGCTTAACTTGTAGACGCATTATTTTTGTAGCTTATGTCCATTAGGATTTTACTTTCACTTTATTTTCTTTAAAGTTCTTGTTATTTTCTTTACTAACCCCTTGTTAATTTAGGAATTCATATTAGTTGCATTGTTAGATTGCATTCATAAATAAATAGAAAAATACAAAAACATAGTTCTTTTGCATGTTTTATTTTGAAGCAGTGAATAGATTCTTCATCTCATCTAAAATGATTCAAACTAGCAAAGGCCTCATGAACAAAAACATTTATCTTCAACTGAGTGAATTCCAGTAGGTTGCAAGATTACCCAAAACCTTGGAGTTGATCTAAAAGATTGACTTTTCAAGAGAGGAGTTTGAAAGGATTCCTACCATTTACCATCATGCACAATTATAGCTCAAAAAAATTGAATACTATCCCATGGACTTGGTAGAAATTATATAACTTGGTAGATACTGAAATGCTTAATTAACACTATTAATTGTGCAATGTGCTTGGTAGATATGTACAATCTGAATAAATGTATGTCACTAATAACAAATATGACTGTAATGTCAATAGGTTCATGTGTATTTTAAATACATATACATCATTTCAAAATGATGAACTTCTATCTCTATTGTTAATAGATGTTCCAAACAATTTTCTAGATGCAACATTTGATGAAAATGATTTGCTCAAACTTGAAATTTTCATAAATTTGACCTCCCTAATTAAATTAAATAAATAATTAGCCAATTTAAAAGAAAAATTACTATCACAAGATAAGTTCTTGAAAGTAGTGATGATAAAACTAGTGAAAATAGAACTTGATTTTATGGAAGAGAAAAGAAAAATAAGGAAGATGAAAAACTATTTCCTTTAACTTGACAAATTACTATCAACTTAAGGACTATAAAGTGCTCTAGTTATAGTTATATCAAAATGATATAAGGTATCAAAATGTCTTATTTAAATTCAAACAACTAAGATTTGTTATAGAAAAGCTAACAACAAACATTATTTACTTATAGTTAGTAAGGAATGAATTAGAGGAATTGGATTCTAAAATGATTGATGATGATTATATTTATAAGGAAATAGAAAAAGAATTTAAGGAGGAAGATAAAGAATGTAAGGAAGAAGATGGAGAATGATGAATGTAATTTTATAATGGTCTATTTCATAAGATGAAAAAAATATATCCAAGAGGATGAAATAATGTTTATCAATTTTCTTTTTCTATTCAATAGAAGTTGGTGACAATATCTGGTTAAAACATTTTCTATTCAACTATTGTATCATATATAGCTATAGTTTAATTCTATTTATTAAACTATAATAAAGGTGAATACAGGTATTTGTATTTTATTTTTAATGGATAGCAAAGGAGAAATATTTATGTATGAAGTTCAATGTCTAGAGTTAGTACTTACAAAGAAAGAGTTAGTCTATTTGAGAATAATCAATATATTTTAAATGTTGATTAGGGATCAAATAAAATAAAGATCAAAAATTGGATTGAACTTTTCTTCAATGTTAAAGGAATAGGTGTCAATAGTTATTGACCTCTGCAAAAGAAAGAAAAAAGAGGAAATAGAAAACAAATAATGAAACATAGAATGCATTATAAACACATTATTATTACACTTAAACTAGGTGATTCTATTCCACTTTTTCCTTCAAAATCAAACTTATTTGAATTGTCAAACATGAACAACTGTTCATACATGACTTTGATTCTAGAAACACATGATAAATATCTATTAAGTTTTGATGAAAAAGTCCAATCTCATCCACAAAAGAAATTGACTTCTGACTGACATCATTGTGGTAAAGGTCATAATAATAGTAGAATTATTACCATACATCATAGAGGAGGAGGTCACAAGCATCTGTATCATCAAATTGATTTTTGACAGTGTGAAAATAACACACTGGGAAAAATTGTAACAATAGAGAGTGACCCTAATACAAGTGCATATATATGTCTTGTGTATTATAGACATGGTAAAAAGACATATTTTGCATCCAAGAGGGATTATGATTGGATATACTATTCTTTTTGATGCAAGATCTCTCATATTAATGGGAAATACCCTACCTTTGAGTGTAGTTTGAATTATTAATTATATGTAATAAGAAATAATCAATTTGGTTTACAACAAAACCTTAAAATCTATCACTGGTCCAACTAAAATACTTTGATGTGATCAATCCCAAAGGGAAACTAAGGATAAAGAACAATGAGTGATTGAGTTCAATAGTTTTTAAATTAATTATTGACTCTAGAGATATGATAATATGGAGAAGACTTAATTGTCTCAAGAAAAAATAATTAAGGTAAAGGAACCCTTGTTTTGAAGAGAAAGACATGTAACTCACATTTGATTTAATGGTCAAAGGTAGAGTCAAAATTGAGCTGTGACAAATTATTTTTGTCTAAAGAAAATTTCCATTTCAAATGCCTCATACGTTATCTAGGAGATGTGAAATAATTAACATGATTTAATAAAGCCATTCATTCTAAATGGTACATGAAAAAAGAACATAAACCAGATGATGGAATTAAGAAACCTAGGATGTACATAGTAAGTGTTGGAAACAACTAATTAATTGTGTATTGTCTTTGATGTTAGTCATATCATTTCTAGTTAGTGTATGTTGAGCACACTTAGGCATTAGATATAGTTTCTTTTGTCTCTCAAGAATTACAAAGTTTTCCTAGTTCAAAAGATAGTGTATATCGAGTTCTCTCAAGTGACAAAGGAAAGTTTACAAAAGTTGAGTGTTAATCGAGCTCACTTGGTTAATGAAGGAAATATTGGGTGGAACTAGTTTTAATCAAGCTCACTCAGTTACCAAAGGAACTTTGTGAATATGTAGTGTTAACCAAATTCACTTGGTTAACATAGGAAAATCACTTTGAGTTAGTATCTACCAAACAAGGTCGGCTAATGAAGGATTTTCTTGTTTCGACATATTGAGTTCAATTGAATTATTTGTTGGTTCTAGTTGACTGAGAAGATGAATATTAATTATTCTAGGTTTCATTCAAGCCAACTTGACAATGTGTATGATATAAATATAAGTTCAAGTTGAGAATTGAATGTGTGGAACAATAATTGAAGATTTTATGATGCTTACAGGAAGAAAATTAGAAGGATAAGAAGAATATTGTTGATGAGACAAAAAGATACATTCAATTAGGAAGGATCAAGTATACAAGCCAAAATTGAGATTTATAATTAGAAATTCACTTGTATTAGAAATTAGGTCATCTCATTGTTACTCTCTAACCATTATAGTAGTGATCTAAATCTCTTAATAGAGTTAGCTTAACAGCTATTCGCAAATCCTCTTACAAGGTGGCATTTCTATTTAACTATCTAAAGAATTCTAACAAGGTCACTCCTAACAAGGTGACTAAATCCTCTAATATGGTCACACCTAATAGTGTGTTTTGTAACCTTTATTAGGATTGGCTCCTAATAGGGCTCACTTCATAAAAGTGAATATCGGTAACTAGTTGTAATTGGTAGTTTTTCCCAAATTGGGTTGCCATGTTAAATCTTGGTGTCACTTGTGTTCATGCTATTTATTTCATGTATTTTCAACTAAATTAAAAAGTAACATCAATCATAGACAATATCTTGATATTTTCATATTAAGCATTTGCCGAGCTATTTTAGTGATTATTGAGTTACAATATTTTTCTTGTATGTTTACCAAGTAACAAATTTGCAATAGAGTTCAGTTTTGATTTATATTGACATCTAAGGGATTTGGGATTTTTTTTTATGGTAATTGATTCACCCCTCCCTTCTCAATTACTCTTATATTTCTAATAGTAAGGACATAAGGAATTGACAATACACCCTTCATCTTAAATATCTATATAAAATATATTAATAATACTCATACTTTATTCACATCAAGAGTTGTATACCCTGAGAGAGGCTTTTATAGTTTGGGAAGGGATTTATACAAATTGAAGGTCTACTTCAACCGATATACCTTTAGGCCCGACTATACATAATATTGAAGTAAATGTCATAAAAGCTAGACAATTAGCTAGAGCAATGGGTACTATGGAAAATTGATTGCAAAAGAAGGTTGATTAACCACATTGAGATTACCATTTGGGGAGGCTTTCTTGATATCTACAGACTACTTAGCAAAAATTGGACAAGTAGGCAATGTTAAATGGAAAAATAGAACTTTAAGTAAAGATGGATCAAAATGTTGGTTGGGTAAACATTCTAATGTAAGAGAAATAGTTATGAATGTTGTAGATCATCCTCATGGGGGTGGTGAAGGAAGAGCTCCAATTGGTAGAAAAAACCCTGAACCCTTTAGGCTATAACACACTTGGAAGAAAGAGTTGGAAGAAAAATAAATATAACAATGTTTCAATCCTTCATCGAAATAAGTAGGAATAGTTACAAATCTATTTTTATTTTCTATCAATAAAAGGAAAGGTAATTAATTAATCATGGTGCACTCATTGAGAATAAAATTCTTTTGTATCTAATGATTTGTTAAGTAAAATTGATAATCTAAACATGATTAAAGAGAAGAAGATAATAGTAACCTAGTCCCATAGATCTACCATTGTACTTGCAATGATTGGTCATACCATTGTTGTTCATAATATAAAGGTACATTTACCCATTTTTATAAAAAATAGTATGATAAACCACAAATTAGGAGAATTTGCATCTACTTTCATTTTTGAGGGATATGCAAAAAAGGATAAAAATTTGAAAAAAAAAAAAATTAAGATAAAAACAACACACACACACACACACACACACACAGAGAGAGAGAGAGAGAGAGAGAGAGAGAGAGAGAGAGAGAGGTCTTGTTGTAAAAATTATACACTGATTCATTATGGAGGATCAAGATGAAATTGATATTTCAAAATAGGGATTTAGATTTAAATTCAACTATAAGAATATGAGTTGTAGCTAAAAATATATGTATGTCTTCTAATAAAGTGTATAGAGTAACTCATTTACTTGGTGATTATACCTATATATAGGCACTTGCAATACTGATTTTCATGGATTATAGAGCATGTGAGCCTATATTCAAATTACTTTTTTCTATAGCCAAAAATACATGTTCATTTATGGGTATACATAAGTGCCATTTAGCTAACCTTGCAACTAAAGTGAATGAGGGTCCCACTTTAAAAAGATTTCAACCTAGAGCTCAGGGTTGTGGTTATACAATACAAAAATCCACTTGTCATATAAGTATTAGATTATTTTACGATACATCATGGGATTTCTGTAATTCAACTCATGATTTCATAATAGTATGATGAAACATTGGATTATGATAAAAGTTACATTACAGATAACTAAATAATGGTAAAATAAATAGAAACCATATATCCAATTTGATGGAAGCATAATCCATTTATGCTGCAAAATTTACTACTTAAAGTACTAAAAAGATATGTATGGGAAACAAAATAAATCCACATGGTTTTAGCCTTAGTTTTACTCAAAACAACTATTCCCTTTGATTTTAAGAAAGGGATTATTCTAAAGATCTACGAGAAGATTAGAGAATATATAACTTCATTGAAAATGATCTAAAACATATCAAAAGTTCTATCAATTAGTTATGGAGGAATTACACATATAGAGATTCTAAAATAAATCAAATTGATTTGGGTATATATATATATATATATATATTGTATTTGTCAATTTGTTTATCAAAAAAAAAGCTCCAAGAAAAAAGAAAAAATAAAGATGGAGAAAAAGAAAAAATTAAGGAATTAAGAAAGGAAGTACAAAAAATGCTTGTACAAAGTATGCTTAATTCTATAAATAGAGAACTTGTCATTTCTATAGAAAAAGTGGATAAACCTTATAGAGAACCCAAAATTCTTGCAAAATATATTGCTCTACAATTAAAGGATAGAGCTGAAATTAGAAAAATAATGAAAAACATTATTTAGCTAGATAAAAAGGAAGATGTAGGTGTTAAAATAAAAATTAAAGGGTGACTTAATGGAATTGAAACAACCCATAAAGAATTGGCTATGAAAGATAAAGTGCCCCTATAGACCCTTCGAGCTAAAATTGATTATTGTTATTATGTGGTTCAAAATACTTATGGATTATTGGGGATAAAAATTTGGATCTTTGTTTAATATGAGCAATATCTTTCTATAATCTAACCAATCATAAATCTTATATTCTATAAGATCAAATAAAATAAAAAAACATTTTGGAGCAGCATTATGCCTAATTTGTGACTCATTAAGATCAAACTTTTGCTTCTTTTCTAAAATGAATGATAGGGATCTTGAAATAAAAACAAATTGGTCTCTAGTATATCTAACTAAGATCCAATAAGCTAGTTATTTAAATATAGACAGTCCTATCAAACAAATGAAAGACTTTTTTCCATGACATGAAGAGAAAAACCTATATCTATCATAAAGAGAAAAAGAGTCTTGGGTAATGTAACAAAAGAAAAAGGGAAAGAGAAAAAGAGAAAATGAAATCTCCTTATAGTATTGTATGGTTCATAAATCACCCCCAAAGAGTAGTGTAATAAAGAAAAAGAATTATCCTAATTATTTCTATTCAGTTTATTAAAAAGAGCTTTGGATCAATGAAAATAAAATAAAATTGATTCTCATAATAAATATAAATAAGAAATCCATTGCAGAGGGTATACCTTAGTAGCCATTTAAAATCTATCAAAATGATGGAACTTGTGACTGCATAAGATCATATAAAAATCTTAATCATTCATTGGATATGATGGAGAAATAAACCAATAATGAATAAATTTTATTGGACTCCAAAAGTAAACCCCAAATAACTTGGAGTTAATATTCTCCTATAAGATACTTATTGGACATATAGAGGTATTTAAATATTCATATTATAGTAATAACTAATATGTGTAATGAGTCAATATAGATTGATTTATGGGACCTCACTATTTATGATCCAAATTTACCATAGATTCTTCACAACGAATTGGATGAGAAGAAACTTTGATATCTAGTTCTGAAATAGAGATTAAATTTAGATAGTATTATATTATACAACCATATAATAGAACCAAAAAAGAACAAAATTTTATCACCAACATAGGGGAAAAATCAAGACAATATCTTCTAGGGGTAATTACATTTGTTTTGGTAGATTTTATTTTCAGGCATTGGAACTTGTTTGGATCACATCTAGGAAAATAGAAGCAAGACAATGAGAAATTACTCGTTATGCCAACCATGGTATAAAAATATGGATACATATATTTCTTGAAAAACCTATTAAAACGAGACCAGTAGAAATACGTATGGGTTGGAGGAAAGCGAAGGGATCTCTAGAATATTTGGGTGTCCATCGTCAACTAGGTTCAATAATTTATGAAATAAGTGTAGTATCAAAGACTATATCAAGATAAAAATTTAAAATTATTACATATAAAATTATTGTACATACCAAATTTATTACTAGTTTGCATAAATAATGCCAAACCAAAGAGATATTCCTAGCAGAAAAAGATCAATTTTTTGATAAGAAATATCTTTTTTTCTGGCAAGGTACCAATTGGAGGAAAATGATTCAGTCCCAAAATTACTTGAATGTAGTAGACAACAATGGAGCTCAAAAATTAATGTGCATTCAAGTTCTAGGAGCAGGTAATCATAACACCATTAATATTGGCAATATTATCATCATTATAATTAAAGAAGCAACAACTAATATGCCTCTGCAACAATCACAAATAGTTAGAGTCATAGTTATACATATGTGTAAAGAACTTAAACTTAGCAATGGAATGATAATAAAATCCAATGGAAATGCAACAATTGTCATTGATTAGAAAGGAAATCCAAGAGGAACTCGAGTTTTTGGTTTAGTAACTAAGCAATTGAGAGAATTAAATTTCACCAGAACAATCTGATTGGCTCCTAAAGTACTATAAATACTGATAAATTATGTAGAATTAATGTTAGACATATTTCTAGAAAAATATAAAAGATAAATATGCGTTTATATTGAATAAATTTTGAAGAATTAGTTCATCATGGGTAACAATACTATTGCTAGTCTAATGACTTATATTAGTAATACTGACATGGTAAAAAAAATAGTTCGATTGGCAACTACTATTATTACCAAGAACATCAAAAGGATTCTTCTATGAGAAGGTTCTATAGAGGATGTTAGGAAACATAGAGAAGGTCAAAAATCTTTTTTTGTTTTAATTTCAAAATCTAGGGGAAGGGCGCAAAATAGATATATAATCGCTTAAAAGCGTATTAGCAAAGTTGGTCTTAGAATCTATTCTAATTCTTAAGAAATCCCTAAATTTTAGGTGGAATGAGGATTGCAATCCTTTCTACTTCACAAGGAATAATGAATGATTGAGAAGCTCGACAAAAACATAGAAGGGGAACTATTCTATATTTTTTGGTAACTCCAAAACAAAAAGTAAATGCCTAAATTGCATTTTTGTCTCCAATATTACAATGCTATAAAAAAAGCAATTTACTATTATTCAAAGAGATTATTGATGAGAATTTAATTGAGGGTTCATTGTCAAAAATTGAACTAACAAAAAAAGAATTATATAATATTCAATGAATATTATTGAGTTAGTAATAGTTGATTAAAAAAAAAGATATTAATGAAAAAAATGAAGTGTCTTTTATTTAATTAAATGATTCTTCTCTTTTAGAAATCTAATGTCATGGTTAGGTAATAAAAGAGTTAATAATATCATAATTTAGTTAAAAGCTAGGAAAAATGAGTACCAAAAAGAATTTTGTCACTATTAATGGCATAGTTACCATAGCATATCTTAATGCTATGTTTTTAGTCCATTTAGATAATGATATAGGTGTTTTAATAGTTATATTGGGTAAAATGAGATGTCGAACATTATGATTAGTACTGGGAGATAGAGTGAGAGTTGAATTACCTGCCTATGATTTAAGAAAAAGACGTATACTATATAGACATCTTGTCAAATAAAAGGATGATGTTATCGATGAGGCCCATTAAAAAATATTTTAGCATTAAAAAAGGGACTACAAATATGAAAATATGTGCTTTTGCTCACATACTTTGCAAAAAGTTCTGCCTAATTTGTAAATGAAAATGCCTTGTTATAATATGTTACAATCCAAGGCATAATTGAAAATAGGGATATTCCCATTATAAGGAATTATAAAAGAAATAAAAAAAAATTAGAGTCATATTCATATCATTATATACTATATTTTAGAATATTTATTTTATACTTACAAAATATCAAATTTTATTAGAGATTATACCAAGAGAGGATTTGTGTTGTGTCAAAAAATGCAAGAAAATATGTGCTGCATAGAGCTACAAAAAGATTTTTGCCACATAAAAATAAGCATCAAATACTAAAAGGAGTTATTTGTATTCGAACAAGTTTTTGCAATACCATTGATAATGTTACAGATACACAAGGGCAAGTGGTTTCTTGGTCTTTTGTTGGTGCTTGCAAATTCAAACATCAAAAAAATGTTCACTATTTGCTACTCAGATTGCAATAGAAAATATTGTTTGTACCTTAGTAAATCAATTTTTTCTGAAAGAAGAAAAAGTTATGCTACGTGGAATGGTCCAAGGAAAGAACCAAAATTGCGAGCTATTAATCAAAGTGGTAAAAAGTAAACAATATTTATGAGGTATCTTCTGTTGCACATAATGGATGTAGACCTCCCAAAAGGAGATGTATGTAAGAATCAAATAATTTGAAAGAGAAAGAAATGATTAAATAATTTATTAAAATAATATTATGAATTAGAATGAAAAATTAGTCTCAATAAAGATACCAGAATTGAAGTGCATCGAATCCATAATAGAGAGTAAGCATTTTAATTATGATCATTTCATTTTATCTCCACTTTGCAAAGGTAAAGCTAATACAATAGGAAATGCAATAAGAAGAGTTCTACTTAGAGAAGTACAAGGAACATGTAGCAAACATGCTAAATTTTATAATATATCAAAAAAATACTCTGTGATAATAGGTATTCGGGAAACAATACATGAAATTTTGATGAATCTAATAGAAATTATACTTCAAAGTGATGTGTATGGAATTCAATAAGGATCTATCCATGTCAATGGATGAAAAAAGGTAACCACTGAAGGTATCATACTACCACCTTCTGTGAGAAGAATTGACACTACACAACATATAACTAACATAAAAAAATCAATTACGTTAGATATATCATTACAAATTGAAAAAGGCCATGGATATATTATTCAAAATCTAAATAATTTTAATTATAAAGATTATTTTTTTCCTATAGATGTTGTCTTTTCTCTTGTTCAAAGTGTAAATTACAGTATTCATTCCTATTGGAATTGAAATGAGACATAAGAAATTCTATTTCTTGAAATATGGACGAGTGGAGGATTAGCTCCTAAAAAAGCACTTAATGAAGAATGGGTGAATTGAAATTTTCCTTCCCTTTCCAAATGCAAAAAAAGAGAACAATGATGGAGCACCCAATCTAAGAGACAATATTACTCATTCCTTATCTATTTTGTATACATCAACTGATACGAAGAGAATATTTTTCAATAAAATATCTATTGACCAATTAAACTTCTCTACTAGGATATATAATTGCCTCAAAAAGGTAAATATAAATATAGTATCAAACCTTTTGAATTAGTGTGGAGAAGATTTGATGGAAATAAAACATCTGGGGGAACAATCTGTCAAAGAAATATTGGAATTGATACAAAATATTAGAATTGATTCACTAAGGAATCCACTTTACTTATAATACTTCTATTTTTTCTCCTCATTCATGACCCCTTTTTCTAAGTTCTTATAGAAAGTAAATATGATTTTTATGACCATTTTGTAATTTTATTAATAATAATAATATTAGAAATGAAAGCATCTTTAAAAAAAAATCTAGGGAGAGACCATTTATCTTAAAGCAACTACTCCCTAGATATATATAATTTTTTTCCTTCCTCCCCTATATTAAGATATTCTAATTTATATCAAATTGGAAAAGACCTAGAGTTAATGATTCATCAACAAGTAATGTTTCTCCTATACCTAACCAGAGAGCTATTGAGGTACCGATTAAGAATACTATTGTAGCTATTGGACAATGAAATGGATTTTGGAATTGATTCACATTCTTCGAGAAATGAATTGTCAATAGTCCTACAGGTACTGAAGCCATTAAAAGAACACCTAATCATTTATTAGGTAATGTATGAAGTATTTGAAATATAGGGAAAAAATACCATTTGGGTAATATTTCTAAAGGAGTTGCAATTGGATTTGTTGGTTCACCAATCATTGATGGTTCTAGAACTACTAAACCTATGATACATATAATAGTACCAAAAATTACTAATGGAAAAATATATAACAGATCATGATAATTATGTTCCATGCCTTTAGCTAATTTATCCCTTAATACAAGATCATTCAAGTCGGGTTTCTTTTTTATTGGGATAAGTAGATTTTTATGAATGAAATTATCCCTTGAAAGAATAGGACATGCTAGTTTTGATAATCTAGCTCGAGAACTAGTTGAAATAAAAATGATGAATGAGATAAAGTTAGAATAAGTAGAACTAAGAAGATATATAGAAAATTCATACTTTTCTTTTTCCGTATGCTCAATACCCAAGTAAGCTCACAAATTTGTTGCTTAGATTGAGGAATTAATACATGAAATAGAATTGGTAATTAAATTTTTGAATGTACCATAGAATTAATGAACATGCCATGGTATAGATACATATTTATAGATGCATTTATGTGAGTATATATATATAAATTTTTTTTTTACTAAAATCTTGATTTATATAGTTGTGATTTAGGATTTTGGAGTGTTTTCTTCTTGCCTTGGTTTAGGTTTAGTAGTTCGCTTTCTTCTTATTGGGCTTCTTTATTTTGATGTTTTTTTTTATTATTTTACTTAAATTTTATTTTATTTATTTTTATTTTGACATTGTTTCTCTCAACCGCTCCTATTGCTAAGTATGCTATGTATAACCATTCATGTTCTCTATCTTTCTTCATGTTGATGATGGATCATAGAATGTGATCCAAAATATTGATGCAAAAATAGTAACATACTTTAATCAAGAAATATTATAAGGATGTGATTGGAACTAAGTTGATTTTCATAAACAAGTTGAATGAGAAAGGTGAAGTCACAAGGGATAAAGAAAGACTAGTTTTGAAGGGACATGCACAACAAGATGGAGATAACTAGGGTGAAACTTTTTCCTCGGTTTCAAAGTTACAAGGAGCGAGAACTTTGCTTACATTTTCTACTTACAAAGTATTCAAGGTATATCGAATGGATGTTAGATATGGATTTCTAAATGGAAACATAGAGGAAGTGGTGCATGAGCACCTAGCAAAAGCTCCTTGTTTTGGTTTTGGCATACATGTACTGAATTTATCCAACTCATAAGTGTGGGTTTGGACCTTTCAAGGTCATACTTGAGTTTGTTCCTAGGTGGAGTTGACTAGTTTCAATCCACTCTATAAGGTAGTTTAGTTTTCTTGTTTGGGGTTGTTTATCTTTTGAGTCAGGGGTTGTGGGTATTATGCCCTAGTAACCTTAGAAAGGTGTGGTTTTGAGTTATGTTGTCCTCTATGATTTTTCTACATCCTTGTGCATAGGTTGGAGACTATACCTTATCATTTGGAAAAATTTGAGAAAAAATGTCAAATGTGGAAAAGTTGTAAAATAGGTAAAAATGGTCTAAATCATGTGAATTGGTTTTCTAAAGGATAAGTAATGCCTATAAATAATAAGTAAGTCATAATGAAAAAAATTGGATGTTCCCAAATGAAGGAAATCAAAGTTGCTCAAAAATGCAAAAAGTTGTTAACAAAGTTGCTTTCAGATGTACGGATGGCTTGGGAACCTGAGACTAAAAAATTATTTAGGTTATATAAAAGGCTACTCAAATCAACAATTTTTTTTCCACCTTGTTTAGAGTAATTTGAGGTTATAGTCTAAAAATCCAATTAAGAGGGCTAATTCAATTAGGCCTATTTTTGACAGTTTTGGAATAAATTTAAAGAACTTGAGGAAAAATTGTGGGATTTGAGTCGATAAGCCTAAGTGAAGTATAACACCTCATATATGAGCCCCTTACTCCATGTAGTTGAGGAAATGAATGAGATGGGTCATAAAATTGAAGTTGGAAAGTCAACTTGTAGAGGCATGCAGTGTATGAAGAAGCAAAAATACATGGTGTAGCTAGGTAGTGGTTAGCTGGAGGATAGGATATATATCTTCTAGATGTTAGAGTACTAAAGTAAAACCTAATAGAAATAGAGAAATCTTAAATAAGTCCTAGAGAAGATATGAACTAAGAAAGCAAACTACCTAGTCTTACATCAGATTGGTCTCAGAGCCTCAAGAATTAGGTGTGTGGTTAGATGTTTCATACCGAAGAGTTAATTGGAGAAACAATCATGGTGACCAATGTAGAGTTGGCCAAGAATATGGGTGAGAAAAAGAAAAAGAAACAAAATCCTTGAAGAATACCTAGTAAAAATCAAATAAAAATTAGAAGAAGTTGTTGAGGCAGCTAAGAAGAAAGACCAAGAAGCTGAAAGTAGCAATAAGGCTAAAGAGAAGATTGAAGAAGAAGATCTTATCCCTAAACTAGACCCTCCAATAAATGAAGATCCATTCCCAAAATCCATCAAGGCATTAGGTGGAAAATCCATAGAAAGGATTCCCTTGTTTAGTGGGAAGATGAATACTAAACTTGTGATGGAATGGATTGAGAGAATGGAAAATCACTTTGAGTGTGGAGGTGTGACAAAAGAACAAAAGGTTAAAGTGGCCAAATCTAGGCTAAGGAGATCAACCCTGACATGGTGGAAGTACCTCCAAGAAGAGAGGGAGAAAGTGGGAGAGAAATCCATTTCAAATTGGAAATCCATGGTAATGAAGGTGAAGGAGCAATACTTACCTGAAGAATTTAAAATTAAATTATAAAAGAAAAGGAAAAATTTAAAACAAAAAGACATGGATGTGGAAATTTAGATTGAAGAGTTTTAGAAGTTGTTTTTGAGGTCAAGAGTACAAGAAGATGAAACTATCAAAGTGGCTAGGTATCTAGGAGGCTTGAAGTGGAACATAGAAGAAGAGATTAGCCTATGGATTCCTACAATAGTCCATGAATGCTTAAAACTTACTCTAAAAGTGGAAGAGAAGAAAAAGAAGAGGATAGACACAAACTTTAGAGGTAGAGTTTAAGGAAGAGATGGAAGAGGATTAGATTCTAGTCCACAAGGAGACAAAAAGTTGATTGAACAATAAGAAGGAATTTCAAGAAGAGGAAGTTTTAGTAGAGGTAGAGGCTCTAACACTAGTTGGAGAGGAAGGAACAAGAACTAGGGGAGATGATCCTACTTTTCCACCATGAAGTGCTACTATTACAATTAGTTGGAACACCTTGCATATAGATGCCTTGAAAAAGGCTCAACTTACCAAGGAGGTACAAATAGATTTAATTATGTGCAAGAAGAGTCTAGTAGTAGATATAAGCAACCTAAAGTACCTTTAGAATTAGAGGAAGCAAAAAACTTGATGATAAGGAGAACATTGATCAAGGAGACAATTGAGGAAGAACCAAGTCAAAGATGGGCACTCTTTCGAATTAGATGCAAAATAATGGGAAAAGTGTGGAGAGTCATCATTGATTTAGCTCAATAGATAACATAATCAGTGAAGAGCTAGTTAGCAAGTTGAACCTAAAAGGAATCTAACAAGCTAACTCCTATAAGGTCACATGGCTCAACAAAGGACACCATATTCTTGTGGGAGAGAAAGAATGGGTAGAGTTCACCATAGGGAGATACATGGATAAAATTCTATATGACATTATTCCCATGGAAGCATGCCACCTTCTACTTGAAAGGCCATGAAAATTTGATAACCAAGCCATTCATGATGGAACCGAAAATGCATACTCATACAAGAAGGATGGTGTGCATCTCAAGATTTATTCCTTGATAGAAGGAGAGATGAAGACCTCAAGTCTAAGTGTTCTTATGGTTGGTGAGAAGGAGTTCTTAAGGTTTGCAGAAGAAGGAGATGGATTTGGGTTTGCATTGGTCTTGAAACCTAAAGATGAAGCCATTGCCAAGATAATAGAGATACCAAATGAAGTACAAGAATTACTCAAACAATATCATAAAATTGTCAGTGATGGAAAACCTACCACCCTACCTCCCAAGAGACTTTTTAGCCACCAAATAACTTTATTCAAGGAGGTACCCTTCAAAACAAAGATTCATATAAGATGACCCCTTAAAAAAATGAGGAAAATGCCAAACAAATTCAAGAGCTCCTAGACCATGGCCTAATTAGGAAAAGAATTAGCCCATGTGTAATCCCTACTATTTTAGCACCCAAGAAAGGAGTAACTTGGAGATTTTGTATTAATTTTGGAGCCGTTAATAGGATCACCATTAGGTATAGGCTCACAATACCTAGAATTAAAGACCTAATGGACTGTTTAGGGGAAGCAAAATATTTCACCAAGATAGACTTAAAAATTGGCTACCCTTAAATCAAAATAAATGAAGGGAATGAGTTGAAAACAACCTTCCAAACTACAAAATGTTTGTATGAATGAATTTTAATTCCATTTAGTTTTTCTAATGCACCATCTACTTTGATGAGGCTTATGAACGAGATATTTACATTGGTAAGTTTGTTGTTGTCTATTTAGATGACATTAATTTTTAGCAAAACTAAAGAGGAGCATATCAACCATTTACAATTTTTTAAAATAAATTGCATGAAGAAAAGCTAATGATAAACTTGGAGAAGTGCAACTTCATGAAATAGGAGCTATTTTATCTTGGCTTTTTTTTATCTCAAGGTAACCTCAAAATGGATCAAGACAAGGTTGGCACTATTTTAAGTTGGCCTACTCCCAAGACTACAATAGATGTTAGAAGTTTCCATGGTCTGGCTCAATAATAGGAAGTTTATTAAGCATTTCAGTGGCATATGTGCTCCTTTATTGTATATAATTAAAGGAAAAGTGAAGATAAAGTTTCACTCAACCCCACAAGCTGATCGTGGTTTTGAAACACTTAAAAAGAAGATAGCAGAATTGCCTACTCTAGTGTTTCCTAGTTTTGAGAAAATTTTCCAAGTGGAATGTGATGCTATTAATGTGGCTATTGGGGCTATTATAAGCCAAGAAGGAAGGCTAGTGGCTTTTCATAATGAAAATCTAAATGATGTGTTGTGGTATTCACAACACACGCCCCATTCCTCACTAGGAATGGGGACCCCCTAATTTTTTTAACTCTCAGACTCACAGTTTGAGAGTTAGGAGAAGAAAATTTAGTTAGAAGTTAGATTTATAGGGTAAAAATTTGAAAAAAAAGAATGAAAAATTGAAAAAATCATAAAAAAGGAAAAAAGGTCAGAAAAAAAAAATTCATTCACCCACTCTCCCACACACGTGCACACTAAGGCACAACACACTTAACATTTTGTGCAAAAGGGAGAGAGGGCTATAAAATCCTCTCTCCCCTTATTTTATTTTCATTTTTTTTAGAGCACATGGGAGGGAGCAAGTGAGGAGCCTCCCCCACCATGGCACTTGATCGAGCACTGTACGTGTGTGCCCTTGGCACTGCATGCCATTCTCACATGCCCTTGGTGCTACGTGCAACATGTAATACCCCAAAATTGGCTCATTGCCATGATACTAATTCTGGTCTATTTTTGATCAATCTTAAGTCCTATGTCACTAGGTAATTCTTATTCTGCTACTCGCTACTTGACTTAATTGTCAAATGCAAAAAACCCTAATTTACATTCATCATGCTTATTATTTGATTCCTATAGAATTTACTCATATTAGTCACATTAAACCTATTGATTAATATTTAATTTAATTATTAAGTATTTATACTTTAATTAAATTAAATTATACCTTAAGGCTAATGTACTAAGGAATTAAATTTATTTAATTTAATAAATATGCCTATTCTAATTAATTGAATGAAATTATTTAATTAAATAAGAAAAGGTATTTATGAGGTCATATCTCATTTTATTAAATTAAATATCTTTCTTGATTCTACCCTTCAGTTCTAAATGGAAACTCTAAGTGAACTCTATCTCGAATTGGAAACAATCTAGTTAACTTGTTCTCACACTCATGAAAAGCTCAGTTAACTCTCCTTTCTTAAGGAAGTTTCCATTTTAACTGAATCTTGCTTCAATCCTGACCGTTGATCTGAGTTGATCTCACCCATTGATGGATTCGAGGAATTCTATTTAAGAGACTCCTAATTCCTTATCAAAGGGGTTGAATTCTTATGCTATCAAATCTCTGCTCGATTGTGCACTCATCTTAAGCTTATTAATCTCATGAAGTTTCCATCATTTAGATTTTAATGTCATTTAGAATTAAAGTGCTTTCTAATTCTATTTACATGTTCTTAGACTAAATGTACATCTCATGATAAAATAATTGCATTCATTTAGACTAGCTGCATTTCTTTAAATCCTTCATTCTTAGAGGGTCTTGTTGCTTACACCTTGAATCTAAGGATATTTAATAAGCAAAAACCCTTTAGATAGGAGGCAATAGGTCGACTCATAGGGCAAATCTTGGGCGAACAATCTGATGTTCATTCCAAGATGAATCCACATGCAATGACCATGTTGAAGTGTTTGTGAGGTTCAAAGGCCCACATTTCATAGGTACACTACATGCACGCACCCTCAGTGCCATGTGCCCTTGGAGAAACCGCCAAAAATTGTGTCACCTTGGGGGCAACTATTTCTTCCATGCCATCAACACTATGCCGAGCACTGTACACACCCTTGGCACGGGCATCACATGCTTGAGCTCTATAGGTTGAGCATGGCATACTCTCACATGTGTGTTCAGTCTCGCATGCCTTGGCGTGTGCACCTGACATCACACACCTTCATGTGCCACATGCCTGTGGGGATGACATTTTTTTTGTAATAAATAAATTTATTTTTTTTAAATTTTTAAATGATAATAAATAATTTTTTAATAAAATGAATAGGTCCCCAAGGGGGAAATTTTTTTTCCTCGCTTACGTGTTTCACTATCTATTGACTAATCGTGTTTTCTTTCTCATAATGCACAGGTAACACAATCAGATGGCATCTACATCCAGATCAGCAAGGAAACCAATTGTTTACAAGGTTCAAGGTGTGACCCGAAAATCATGGTTACATGATGAGTACACTGAAATGAAAGACATAGACCTTGGACAAACAAACTTGGGAGAATTCATGAGAGTTTGCAATAGTCTGAAGGTCAACTTTGAGGTCCACATTAATCTGTTCTAGATTAGTGAATGCCGCATCACATCTAGGGACTGTACAGTTAGCCGAGTTGATGATAACCTTATCCTAGTATTTTGTTCCTAATGAAAGGGTGGTCAAGAGAATCACTAGAGAAGTGGTCTTAGATCTATGACTTGATAACATCGAGAGAGTTTTCCATCTGCCTAGAGCCAATCAGTTCATCAAACTCTTGTCTAAGAGATGGTATAAAGATCACCACCAGGAGGCCATCGACATCATACATTCCTTATACTTCATTGAGAAGCCGCCTCGGAGAAACATAATCAGAAAAGTGGATATGACTCGAGGATACATGAGGGATGACATCAAATATTTAATCATTTTCTTGAGTAGAGTAGTGGGTTTGCTTGCAGTGGCTCATCTTGCTCCATTCATGGTCAACTTCATCGAGACCATTAGACACTCAAAGATACCATTGGATTGGGCCACCACACTTAGCGAGAACTTGTGTGATCAGTTGGAGGAGGTAAAAGACAAGAAAAAGTTCTATATGAGTTCTTATGTGGTGTATCTACTTGTAGCAAGGGCAAACAACTATCTTGGGTTGTACAAAAAGGGAAGTATGTAGGACCCTAATGCATGGCCATATATAGTTTATCCTTAGTTGGAGAAGAAGAGTCCTCATAGTAGGAAACTTTAAACAAGAGTGATAAAGGGAAGGAGGTAGTTGAACACATCCCTTCATAATCTAGAGCCAAGGTTATGGAGAGACATATCCCAAGATGGTTTTAGAAAGAAATAATGAGAAGTGCCAAGCATCAGTTTTGTGCTTCAAAGGATGACATTTGTGATATTGCAGAGATCTTGAACAAGCCTAAGTCTCCATTACATGATGCAATGCCATTTGTGTTTGTCACTACTACACAAAACTAAGACTTATTTGCACAAGTGGCTCACCCTACTAAAGGTACAGATGCAGAAGCTGTTAGTCTTAAGGATTATGAAGTGAAATATATTATGTTGGGAAAGCCTACATAGGATACATCTTGACAAATGATGACTATGGGAGTCAAAAAGGTTCTCAACCACATGGAATAGGATGAGATTGAAATTAGAACACTTCGAAAGCAAGTTAAGATCCTAAAGGGATATCTAGCCGAAGTTCCTGGTCCTCTTGGTCCTAAATGCCCTCAAGAGACTTTGAATACCATTCTTAGAGAAGGGGAAGGTGTATGACTCAATCCATTTTTGGAAGCTTTTTAGGATTGGCGAGACGGCCTTGAGGATAAAGGTGTCACTAAAATCATAGGAAGTTTGAAGTTGCTGCATGCTATCCAAGAGAATATGGATAAGATCATGGCAATTTTGAGGTAGGACTTCAGCATCATGGATGAGGTATGAACATGGGGCAAAGATTTGTAAACTCTACAAGCTATAAAAGGGAAAAGGTACCACATTTTGATTGATGTATTTATTGGAGAAGAGTTATACATGATAGATGATTGGATATAGAAGATTGTAGATGGAAATAAAGTGATGGAAACATTGCATGGTGAGATACATAGGCTCAAGGACCAAGCCCGAGAGCAAATTTTGGAAGTAGAAAAGTTGTACAGTAATGCATGCTTGGAAATTTTTGAAGATGAAGAATGAGAGAAGTTGTTGCCAGTTGAGGTAGTTATGGAGAATTTCAAGAAGACTATAGAGGAAGCATCTAGTAATGAAGACATCAGACAAGCCTTTAGGAAAGAGGAAGAACTGTTAGAGTTGGACACCAAACTCGAAGATTTTGCGAAGACTAGAATTGAGGTGGACAACTATAGGTAGAAGGTTAAGGATAAGTATGAGGATTTAAATCTTCCAGATGCTACTAAGATTACTGAGATGATAGAGAAATTCAAGGGAAAATATCCAAACATAGCTTTGGGGTAAAGATGAACAAAACCTAGATGCTAGAATTTCAATTTTGACACTTAGTAAAATTTTGAGATTTTGACCTAGTCGAGGTCCCTAGGTCCACAGCTCCACATTTTCATGTAGCTCTGTAGCTCTGCAATTCAGAGGTGCACTGACAGTTGACTGTTAGTTCCAAAAATAGCACTTTCCATGCATTGGGAACACATTTTAATGGCAAGTTAACTCTAACACACACCTAGTGAAGGGCCAACTTCTATTTTTGGCACCTCCATGCACTTCCACTTCAACTAATGGCTTCCTCCTACTTTCTCTCTCATTTCATCTTTGTTTTTGACATGTAAAGGGCTTATGCATCCAAATAATGAATAAAATGTGGATGGAGTCCCTCTAAGCACCAAATTAGTTGGTAGTTTGTATATATTTAGTTTGTTTTTATTATTAAAAGCATTTTATTGCATGTAAGATATCTCTCACTCTCAACACAATTTGAGGAGACGATTTCTTATAAATACCCTATTGTAAAATGAAAAAAGGGTCGCCGTTATTATGTAATAAAATAATACTTTTGGTGCTAGCATTCAGAGTGTGGTTATTATTGCTTGAATGTGTCATTTTTTTGTGGATTTTATTCATGTGATTATGATTGAGCCAAAGGTTTATTTCATTATTTTCGGTTGTGCGATATTTTAGTTTTGGTGTTTGCTATAGATATATGAATTTTGCTAATGTAAGGAGCTTGAGAAGAGATCACCCAATTGTGTCTACATAGCTTTTTGTCTCACATGAGCACACTTTTCATGGCCTTGTAATTTGATGAAGAGTGAAACATCATTTGATTTGTTAAAGATTCTCACCGACGATTGCATCAATGGATTCTAGGAAGCATTGCTCTTGTTTTCATTGGTTTCCTATCAATTTCTTCAAAGGTTTAACTTGTAGCGTGTTGGGTTTTGTAGCTTATGTTCATTTAAGAATTTCAATTTCAAGTCATTTGATTTGACTTTTACTATTTTCATAAGTTTTAACATTTTCTAAGTTTTTTTATGGGTATAAAAAAGAACAAAAAAAGTTAATTTTTTATTTTCCCATAGTTAAGCTTCTGTTTGACTAACGCTTTTTCTCTTAAACATTTTTCTTTATTTCTATTTTTCTAGTTTTCTGTAGCCTAACAGTTCTATGCAGGACATTTAATGAAGACTCCTTTAAAAAAACTCTCAAAACACGTACTAACGGTTTTCTTGCAGGACGCTGTTAAAGATACATTTGTCGAAGACCAAATTTCAAACCCACAAAACATTATGTCTTCTTTTCTTGCTTTCCAAACTAGATTATTTAGGGACTTGTGAACTTCCTAGGGTGCAAGATGAAAGAATAGGGGATTATGCTCTTCACCACTTAGAGGTCATGACCAAGAGTGAATCAAAAACTTGGACACTTCCAAAAGATGACATTCTGAAGAAGGCAATCAGCTTAGTGGTTCTTTTGTACTTGTTCTCTTCTATGATAAGATGGTGACTTTCTTTTAAGGGAATCCAAATCTTTAAGGATGAATAAGTCTGGATTGATTAAGCTAAGTCAATAATTAACCTATTTTGTGTTTTTGGGTGAGAATGTAAGGTAGAGGAGTATGCTCTTTCCCCTTGAGGGAAATCAAAAACTTTGACCCTTGCAATCAAACCACCAGTTTGAGTCAATCCTTTAGAGGGCCTACCGGAGTGATCCAACCTTCAGGAATGACCCAAGTGAGCACACTCCTTTTGACGAAGATTCCAACTCACTATAATAAAGAAGCTTTGTAGAGGGAAAGACTCCAAAGTTGGATTAATTTCCTCTCCTTTATTCTTGATATCACATATCAAGGAGAGGCTCTGTTTGTGCACTAGTCGACGTCGGCCCCTAGTTTGCTAAGAAAGTAGTGTGCACTTTTAGATGTTGGTGTGGGCTGCTAGCCTCAACTCCACTTGCAGAGCCACTAAGGATTAATTCGAATAGAAGCCAAGTAAAAAACTCCTAGTTAGAAGCTACCCGGTTCACCTTTGAAAGGAGGCATAATCTTTGTGCAAGGAGGGGGAAGAATATCTCCTATAGAACTCACCATAGGCATGCTACTAGACATTTGGAGGTGGTATATGTGCTCATCCCCTACCACAAGGGTGCTCATTTAGCGTATACTATTGAGTCCTTTGAATATACCAAAAACACGAGCGCCCTCTAGGGGGTGACACGGCTGTGTGAGGTACATGCATGGGCATAAGATGTGGGACAAAGGTTTTTCCTTCTCTACCAATTTTTCTTTCTAGGGATAAAGCATATCTGTTATCGAGTCATCAAAAAAGTCAAAAACATTTTACAACAAACAAAAGTCAAGACTCCCATGTCCCTCTGAGTTGCTTTGCCCTCAGTTGGATTGTATTCGACTACTGCTTGCTTGCCATGTCTTGTTAGAAAAACTTGCCTTGTTCAAAACCAAATGTTGTTTAAACACTTGAAAATCAACCTTGCTACATGTCTAAAATCTACCAAAAAAATCAACAATCTTTCCAAAACTGTTTGAAATCTTCAAAGTCTTTTCAAAATCTAGTTCAGTTGTAAGCCTGGTTTCCATTTTTTGTGCACAGTTTGCAAACTTTTGTGTAAATACTTGTTGTCCTACCACTTCTTCGTGTAGCTCTATCCAAGTTCTCATGCAAACAATTGCACATCTCCATGTGAGATCTTGACTCAAATGTCCTTTTTTTTTGTTAACCTTGCACTATTTCGCGTGGTCTAGAGCACATCCTCGTGTGAAATCTTTATGCTATCTTGAGTCTTTGCATGGCTTTGTGTACTTTCTCATGTGCCTTTTAGAGGATCTTCACATGATATCTTGAGTTTGAACTGTCAAGTTAGTTTGTTAGAGCTATCTATGCTCTATACCAAATCTATTTCTTGCATCAGTTTACTGCTTCTCTATCTAAAAATAGTTTCAAACTGTGACATCTCGCTTAGCTAATGACTTATGATCTGTACTTTCACTAGTCTTGTTTCTCAGTTATCTTGCTCTTGTCCTTTAGTGCTTGTTGTACTCTATGTCATGATAGTCATAATCTTTGGCTATTCTAGCCTTCAAATCAGACTATTCATACCTTAGTATACTGCACTCTTATCTTGCTTTTTTTTTGAGACTAAGTTCTAGTGTGGTCCTTGTCTAAGCTTTTTCTTCTTGTCATTGTCTATGACTGTGGCAACTTGACTTATGTTCTAAAACTTAGCTATCACTACTTGAAACATAGTACATCAAAATGGCTAACAAAAACTATGCTAAATCCAATATTCCTAGTGAGGAAGAAATGATTCTAATTACAAACATGAAGAAACAACTTGAAACGATAAGTGCTCAACTTCAAAGACTAAAAGAAGAGGAAATCACATCATCGAACAAATTCTCCTTGAGAGAAATTTTCCCTTTCTCCTATGACAACCAAAAATCACATTCTTTGATCTTGAATCCAAGACATCTGAGAACACCTCACATGTGCCCAAGAAATCTAGGAATATCTTTGAAAACAAACCTTGGGAACCTAAACTGAAGCGTGATTGCACACCTTTGAGAAAATCTTATGAATTAACCTTGGAAGAAATTCTTGAAGAAAAAATCATTACTTTACCTAAGCTCACTGTGGCGGGAGTTTCCTTTATGAGTAATATAGACACAATTTACATAAAACTTCCCATTGTAAGGAGCTGAAAAACAAGATCCAAGATCTCTTTGACAATGGTATAATTCAAAAATCTAAGCTCTCAACTACTAAAGATTCTACTCTCAAGAAGGATCAACCTCATGAAACCATGTCTTATAATGGTTCAAACACAACTTCCACTTCCTCCAACATACATCCACCTTCTAAATTGTCCAATATTTCCAACACATATTCACCAAAAGATCTCACTACTCCCCCAGTTGACTATGTGTACCCTCAAGGACTACCTTTAAAGGAAACTCAAGCTAATCTTGACTTAGCTGCAAACCTCTCCCATACTACACAAAGCAAAGATCCAAAACCTCCATGTGTTTCTCCTCCTATTATCCCCAATCCAACTATTCCTCCATTATCCCTTCAAGAGCCTATTATGGAGACTCTAGAAATATATTCGAATACAGATTTAGATACTCCCTCATTCTTGAATATGGTTTCATGTCAAGAGGACCACTTAAATGATGAAGAAATAAGTGTTGATCAAGACCAAGATTCCTTCATCCCCTTTCAATTCTTCCAAGAACTCGTGCCTCCATCTCAAGAGCCACATAGTCCTCCATCTCCCATGACATGCACCTCTACTAAGCAAGATCAAGATATTCCTTCCACCATCCTTAAGGAGATTACAAAAGACCAAGAGAAGGATACTTTTCCTATGTTACCCAAAATTCCTTTTGAAGAGAAAAGTGTTCCCTCACTCTCTTATTCTACCTCACTACAATCACTTCCAAACTATGCTCAAGCTTTAAATACTCCTGTCAAAGGTATTGCTCCTATAACAATTACTCATAAATCTATTGATGACTTTGGTCATATTTCTCACTCTAAAGATGCTGATATGCATACTCATGGTTCATTCACATCTTCTAAATCTATCCTTGGTCCCTACCCATCTAAGCTAAAACCTTCAAGTCTTCCATCCATATTGGGACCTTATGTTCCTCTATCTTCTATTGCCACTACTAGCTCATTACACATTCCTCCTACCCTACCCCAAGATCAACAAATATACACATACTTGAACTCACCACATCCACCTTTCCATCTAAACCAATCATATCGGCCTCATTCATCCATAAATCCCAAGTCCTTTAGAAGAAATTTGGATGATCAACTCAAACACAAGTGCATGAATACATCCTCAAAAGTTCACTATGTCTCCCCTAATCGACATGTGAATGTCAAGAAGGAAAATATGCAAAAGAGACTGCAAAGGTCCACTATTCAAAGAGCTCAACCAAAGGAAGTATGGGTTCTTAAATCTATTATTGAAGAAATGTGTTCCAAAGCATCTAATGAAAAATCAAAAGCTATATGGATTCCCAAGTCTCTTTTGAAGGACTTGAATATTGAAAACAGATCAAAGTTGACATTCAAGCTTCTAAAGGCTTTCACTCCACCTTCTTCCCAACATCTTCCTAAAAAGGTTTCAAAGCCTTCTACTTCACCTTCCTCCAAAATTATTCCACAACCTCATACATCTAAACCTCATACTATTTCATCCATATTTCCTCCATTATTCGATCACCCTTCAAGGTGTGTGTCAATGTTGATCTTGCCCAATTTTTCTTCTTCCCTTATGCATCCCTTTCATTACCCTATCCATTCCACCTTCTATCCTCCACCTTTTATCCTTCCATCCCATTTATCTTATCCATAGCCTAAACCTTGTCCTCCATATATATTTTCTACTATCTCCCTCCATTACCTTATCATCATCTTTGAGCGTACCTTGCTATGGCCTTGGCTTATCATAACTTACATTATAGGAGTGCTATCTAACTTGAGAAAGGCTTGAATTCTTTCCAAAAACTCTAAAAATCCAAAAAAAAAGAGAAAAAAAGAAAAAAATGTGCCTTGGTGAAAACCTGAAAATAGGCACCTTGGTCGCAAAAGTAAAGAAAAATAAATTTGTCCTATGGTGAAAACCACTTCTTGTGGCCCTTTGGACAAGTACCATGATGAAAACCTGGTAAATAGGTGTCATGCATAATTCTTCCATCCATTACATCCTATCATGATCTTGCTTATCCTTTAGATGTCCTCATTTCTAAAGTCATTCACTCATAACCTCCATAACAAAAATTTTCTATCATATTTAGTTAACCTTTTGGTCTTGATCAACAAAAGAAAGAAGAAAACTTAGTTCTTGGAAATCTCTTGACATGGTCAGTTTCTTGGATTACTTACATGACACCCTTCATTACACTATGAGCTTATATGTTATATCTTTTTTCCTAGCTTGGGTAACCTTGTGAAGACTTTCCTTGAGGGTAACGTTCACCGCTTCATACTCCTTGCCTATCCATCTCCACTTATCCACTAGCTTGCTACTACTTCTTTTCCTACACCTTGCTAGACACTAGAGCAAAATCAAGGTAATCCTTCTTGAGAGCTAGTAATCTTTTAAAAAGTTCTAAAAATTTGAAAATTTGAAAAATCCTAAAAATTGAAAAACGTCCTAAAAAATTGTTACCCTGGTGAAAACCTAGCAATAGGTGCCTTGGTAACACCAATAAAATTGAAAAATCTCAAAAATACAAAAAAATCAAAAAGAGGAAAATACCAAAAAATTTGAAAAACAAGAAACGTGCCATTGGTGAAAACCTGGAAATGGACATCATGGTAGCAAAAAAAGAAATTTCTACCAAGAAGATGAAAACTTGGTAAACAAGTGCCTCTTAGTGTCACTATTTTTGAGATTCTCCTCATAGAATCTCCTTCGCGAAAATCACCAGTGGTCCTCACTGTGTTTGCCTACTATTGCTAGTGTCACTCTTTTCGAGATTCTCCTCATAGAATCTCCTTCATAACAGTCACTAGTGGTCCTCACTGCATCTGCCTACTATTGCTAGTGTCACTCTTTTCAAGATTCTCCTCATAGAATCTCCTTCATGATAGTCACCAGTGATCCTCACTATGTTTGCCTACTATTGGTAGTGTCACTCTTTTTCAGATTCTCCTCATAGAATCTCCTTTGCGATAGTCACTAGTGGTCCTCACCACGTCTGCCTAATGTCTCTAGTGTCACTATTTTTTATTCTCCTCATAGAATCTCCTTCGCGACAGTCACCAGTGGTCCTCATTATGTCTGCCTACTACTACTAGTGTCACTCTTTTCAAGATTCTCCTCATAGAATCTCTTTTGCAATAGTCACCAATCGTTTTAGCTGTGTTTTCCTACTGTTGCTAAGGTCATGTCTCTAGATTCCTTTATGGAAAATCTCTCTTGCATTAGTCACCAGTCATCCTATCTATGTCTGTCTACTATCACTTAGTCCTTCTTAGGTTCTACATCATGAAGATTCCTCTTTGACCTTAGTCACCAATTGTTCTAACTGCATCTACCTACTGTCATCACCCTATTGAAGAGATTTCTTTCAAACATGTTCTAGACACTGACACTTGACATCAATCCCAAAACATTGAACTCAAAAATGATATAATTGTTTGGATATGCTGAGCATTTTCTTTGTTTTCTTTGTTTTTCTTTATCATATCTCCTCGAGCAATTTGATGATGTCATCTTCAACTAGAGAAGCAATGACTGGGGGCATGATCTTTTTCTTTTCTTTTTGTTTGTGGTTTAGTTCCAATAAGTTGATCTATTTCTATAAAAGGGGTGTCCACTATAAGAGCCTCAATCTCATATTGGATGGCCATGTGTACCTCCACTCCTTTTATATTAATACACAAATAACATTGGTTCTTCTCCTTATTTGTTGGAGTGAACTCTTCATGTGACAGTAAATACTGATACTCGTCTTTTTAAGTGAATGTACGGGTCACTGCGAGTATATCTAGCACACTTTTGTCTTAGGTTACAAACATAAGGGTCGTTGCAGACATAATAAATACTGAATACTTAGCATAAGAGGAATCTCCCATGTGTTTGGTGTGTCTGTCATGCAAGCAACATTCTGGTCATCCTAGCATTTATGCTTTGATGCTTATGTTAACTTGCTATATTAAAAGGGACAAATGTTCTAGTCATTCTGGCTTCTTGTGCCTCAAATGCTTACATTCCATCCTAAAAAATCAATAACATATGTTATATTCATATTTCCATGATTGCAATGTCAGTGGGAATTGTATAACATATGAGCTCTGTTCTATGTCCAGTGATGATAAATTGTCAAGGCTTGGTAACTAGACCTAGGGTTACATTTAACATAGTCTTGTATTGCATACTTCACTTGCATAAGCATGCGATTCAATTGCAAATCTACTTTCACCTTCTCTGATGAGGGATTGCTAATCTCTTCAAAGAATCATGTTCTTTCATGAACTACACAAATGATTGATTAATCACCCTCTTGGCTACTTTGGCTACTTAGAACCCATTTTTCGGGATCAAATTCAAGATTTGACACACTTAAGTAGCTCAAAAATGCATTTAAAATTTTTTGTGCAATCCAAATTCTTTTGATACTTTGCAATTCTTGGAATCTTTTCAACTCAAACTTGGACTTTTGGACCTCAAAATCACTTCGGATCAACTTCCAAATTTCTTCAGATCATTTTTGATCTCTTTATATTTCCTCAGATCACTCTGATCTCTTCAATTTCTTCTAATCATTTTGATCTCTTCTCTTTTCTTCAGATCATTCTAATCCTTTCTACACTCTACTACATCTCATACTTCTTTTGTATCTATTGATATACTACTTCACATCATATTTTCTAGTGTGTCATCTTTCAATTTTGCTCTCGAGGAGGCAAGATGATTACATCATTGAATACCTATTGCTCAGGGCATCTTGTTCCCATCTTATGTCCTTATCACTTGGGGCATCTCATCACTCAGGGCATCTTGTTCCCTCCTATCTGGCATCTTTGCTATCTATTTTATCTTTTCATCAACTGATCAATCTTATAACAACTCTTCTTAGAGTTTGATGGACAGATATTGGGACAATCTAAACCTTAACTCCTGAGGATCAAGCCTCATTCTAGGGATGATTCTATGACTTATAATTTGATCTTGCTATCTTTTATTAATCTTAGGTATCTAGATGTTCTATCTAGATCCTTAAAAGTTAAGCTCCATTCTGGAGATAATCTTTTAAATGCTTATCAATCTCAGGTATCTAGGTGTTCTATCTAGATTCTTAAGGATTAAGCTCCGTTCTGGAGATAATCTTTTAAATGCTTTCAATATTAGGTATCTAGGTGTTCTATCTAGATCCTTGAAGGTTATGCTCTGTTCAGGAGATAATATTCTAAATGCTTTCAATCTTAGATATCTAGGTGTTCTATCTAGATCCTTGAAGCTTAAGCTCTATTCTAGAGATAATCTTCTAAATGATTTCAATCTCAGGTATCTAGGTGTTCTATCTGGGTCCTTGTAGGTTAAGTTCCATTCTAGAGATAATCTTTTAAATGATTTCAATCTCGGGTATCTTGGTGTTCTATCTAGATCCTTGAAGGTTAAGCTTTGTTCTGGAGATAGTCTCCTAAATGCTTTCTATCTCAGGTATCTAGGTGTTCTATTTGGATCCTTGAAGGTTAAGCTCCATTCTAGAGATAGTCTTCTAAATGCTTTCAATCTTAGGTATCTAGGTTTTCTATCTGGATCCTTAAAGATTAAACTCCATTCTAGAGATAATCTTCTAAATGCGATCAATTTCAGGTATCTAGATGTTCTATCTGGATCCTTAAAGATTATGCTCCATTCTGGAGATAGTCTTTTAAATGCTACCAATCTTAGGTATCTAGGTGCTCTACTTGGATTCCTTGGGATTAAGATATATTCTAGAGATAGTCCTCAAAATCTTATCAATTGGTCTTTGTGTAATCAACTTCAGAACCAATCTCATCTTCGCATCATGCTTTCTGATTTTATTTGAATTGAATGTGTTGCTCGCACATTCATTCAAATAGGGGCAAAATGTAATACCCCAAAATTGGCTCATTGCCATGATACCAATTCTGGTCTATTTCTGATCAATCTTAAGTCCTATATCACCAGGAAATTCTTATTATGCTACTCACTACTTGACTTAATTGTCAAATGCAAAAAACCCTAATCTGCATTCATCATGCTTATTATTTAATTCCTATAGCATTTACTCATATTAGTCACATTAAACCTACTGATTAATATTTAATTTAATTATTAAGTATTTATACTTTAATTAAATTAAATTATACCTTAAGGCTAATGTACTAAGGAATTAAATTTATTTAATTTAATAAATATACCTATTCTAATTAATTGAATGAAATTATTTAATTAAATAAGAAAAGGTATTTATGAGGTCATATCTCATTTTATTAAATTAAATATCTTTCCTGATTCTACCCTTCAGTTCTAAATGGAAACTCTGAGTGAAGTCTCTCTCGAATTGGAAACAATCTAGTTAACTTGTTCTCACACTCATGAAAAGCTCAGTTAACTCTCCTTTCTTAAGGAAGTTTCCATTTTAACTGAATCTTGCTTCAATCCTGACCGTTGATCCGAGTTGATCTCACCCATTGATGGATTCGAGGAATTCTATTTAAGAGACTCCTAATTCCTTATCAAAGGGTTTGAATTCTTATGCTATCGAATCTCTGTCGAATTGTGCACTCATCTTAAGCTTATTACTCTCATGAAGTTTCCATCATTTAGATTTTAATGTCATTTACAATTAATGTGCATTCATTTAGTTAATTCTATTTACATGTTCTTAGACTAAATGCACATCTCATGATAAAATAATTGCATTCATTTAGACTAGCTGCATTTCTTTAAATCCTTCATTCTTAGAGGGTCTCGTTGCTTACACCTTGAATCTGAGGATATTTAATAAGCAAAAACCCTTTAGATAGGAGACAATAGGTTGACTCATAGGGCTAATCTTGGGTGAACAATCTGATGTTCATTCCAGGATGAATCCGCATATAATGACCATCTTGAAGTGTTTGTGAGGTTCAAAGGCCCACATTTCACAGGTACACTACATGCATGTACCCTCAATGCCATGTACCCTTGGAGCAACTGCTAGAAATTGCATCACCTGGGGTGCAACCATGGCTGCCATGCCATCAACACCATGCTAGGTTCTGTACACACCCTTGGCATGGGCACCGCACACTTTAGCTCTACAGGCTGAGCATAGCACACTCTCACACACGTGTTCAGTCTCGCATGCCTTGGTATGTGCACTCGATGTCACATGCCTTCATGTGCCACATGCCCATGGGGATGAAATTTTTTAATAATAAATAATTTTTTAATTTTCAATTTTTAAATGATAATAAAAAAATTAATAAAATGAATAGGTCCGCAAGGGGGACAATTTTTTTCCTCACTTGCATTTTTCACTATCTGTTGACTGATCGTGTTTTCTTTCTCATAATGCACAGGTAACACAATCAGATGGAATCTACATTCAGATCAGTAGTGAAACAAATTGTTTACAAGTTTCAAGGCATGACCCCAAAATCATGGTTACATGATGAGTACACTGAAATGAAAGACACATACCTTGGACACACAAACTTGGGAGAATTCCTGAGAGTTTGCAATAGTCTGAAGGTCAAATTTGAGGTCCGCATTAATTTATTTTCGATTAGTGAATGTAGCATCACATCTAGGGACTATACAGCCAGCCGAGTTGATGATGACCTTATCCTAGCATTTTGTTCCTAATGAAAGGGTGGTTAAGAGAATCACTAGAGAAGTGGTCTTAGATCTATGACTTGATAACATCAAGAGAGTTTTCCATCTACCTAAAGCCAATCAGTTCATCAGACTCTTTTCTGAGAGATAGTATAAAAATCATGACCAGGAGGCCATCAACATCATACATTGCTTATACTTCATTGAGAATCCACCTTGGAGAAAGATAATCAGAAAATGGATATGACTCAAGGATACATCAGGGATGACATCAGATATTCAATCATTCTCCTGAGCAGAGTAATGGGTTTGCTTGCAGTGGGTCATCTTTCTCCATTCATGGTCAACTTCATCGAGACCATTAGACACTCAAAGATACCATTGGATTGGGCCACCACACTTAGTGAGAACTTGTGTGATCAGTTGGAGGAGGTATAAGACAAGAAGAAGTTCTATATGAGTTCTTATGTGGTATATCTACTGGTAGCAAGGGCAACCAACTATCTCAGGTTGTACAAAAAGGGAAGTATGTAGGACCCTAATGCATGGCAATATATAGTTTATCCTCAAGTGGAGAAGAAGATTCCTCATAGTAGGAGACTCTAAACAAGAGTGATAAAGGGAAGGAGGTAGTTGAGCACATCCCTTCATCATCTAGAGCCAAGGTTATGGAGAGACATATCCCAAGATGGTTTTGGAAAGAAATAATGAGAAGTGCCAAGCATTAGTTTCATGCTTCAAAGCATGACATTTGTGATATTGCAAAAATCTTGAACAAGCCTGAGTCTCCAGTACATGATGCAATGCCATTTGTGTTTGTCACTACTACATTAAACTGAGACTTATTTGCACAAGTGGCTCACCCTCCTGAAGGTACAGATGCAAAAGCTGTTAGTCCTGAGGATTATGAAGTGAAAGATATTATGTTGGGAAAGCCTACACAGGATACATCTTGACAAATGATGACTATGGGAGTCAAAGAGGTTCTCAGCCACATGGAACAGAATGAGATTGAAATTAGAACACTTTGAAAGAAAGTTAAGATCCTAAAGGGATATCTAGCCAAAGTTCTTGGTCCTCTTGGTCCTGAATGCCCTCAAGAGACTTTGAATACCATTCTTAGAGAAGGGGAAGGTGTATGGCTCAATCCATTTTTGAAAGCTTTTCAGGATTGGCAAGACAGCCTTGAGGATAAAGGTGTCACTATAATCATAGGAAGTTTGAAGTTGCTGCATGCTATCCAAGAGAATGTGGATAAGATCATGGAAATTTTGAGGTAGGACTTCAGCATCATGGATGAGGTACGAGCATGGGGCAAAGATTTGCAAACTCTACAAGCTATAAAAGGGAAAAGGTTCCGCATTTTGATTGATGTATATATTGGATAAGAGTTAGACATGATAGATGATTGGATAGAGAAGATTGTAGATGGAAATAAAGTGATGGAAACATTACATGATGAGATACATAGGCTCAAGGACCAAGCCTGAGAGTTAATTTTGGAAGCAAAAAAGTTGTACAGTAATGCATGCTTGGACATTTTTGCAGATGAAGAATGAGAGAAGCTATTGCCAGTTGAGGTAGTTATGGAGAATTTCAAGAAGACTATAGAGGAAGCATCCATTAATGAAGATATCAGATAGAGAAATTATTGAGATTACTGATATGATAGAGAAATTCAAGGGCAAATATCCAAACATAGCTTTGGGGTGAAGATGAACAAAACCTAGATGCTAGAATTTCAATTTTGACATTTAGTAAAAATTTTAGATTTTGACCTAGTCAAGGTCCCTAGGTCCATAGCTCCACATTTTCATGTAGCTCTATAGCTCTACAATTTAGAGGTGCACTGACAGTTCCAAAAATAGCACTTTCCATGCATTGGGAACACATTTTAATGGCAAGTTAACTTTGACACATGCCTAGTGAAGGGCCAACTTCTATTTTTGGTACCTCTATGCACTGCCACTTCGACTGATGGCTTCCTCCTACTTTCTCTCTCATTTCTTCTTTGTTTTTGACATGTAAAGGGCTTATGCATCCAAATAATGAATAAAATGTGGATGGAGTCCCTCTAAGCACTAGATTAGTTGGTAGTTTGTATATATTTAGTTATTTTTAATTATTAAAAGCATTTTATTGCATGTAAGATATCTCTCACTCTCAACACAAATTGAGGAGATGATTTCTTATAAATACCCTATTGTAAAATGAAAAAAAGGCCGTCATTATTATGTAATAAAATAATACTTTTGGTGCTAGCATTCAGAGTGTGGTTATTCTTGCCTGAATGTGTCATTTTTTTGTGGATTTTATTCATGAGATTATGATTGAGCCAAAGGTTTATTGCATTATTTTTGGTTTTGCAATCTTTTAGTTTTGGTGTTTGCTACAGATATATGAATTTTGCTGACGTAATGAGCTTGAGAAGAGATCACCCAATTGTGTCTACATAGCTTTTTGTCTCACATGAGCACACTTTTCATGGCCTTGAAATTTGATGAAGAGTGAAACATCATTCAATTTGTTAAATATTCTCACCGACGATTGCATCAGTGGATTCTAGGAAGCATTGCTCCTATTTTCATTGGTTTCCTACCGATTTCTTCAAAGGTTTAACTTGCAGCGTGTTGGGTTTTTTAGCTTATGTTCATTTAGGAATTTCAATTTCAAGTTATTTGATTTCATGTTATTTGCTTTCAGTCTTTTTATTTTCTTTACTAACCCTCTATTAGAATAGGACCTCATCGTAGCTGCATTGTTAGAGTTGCATTCATTGAAAAATAGAAAATACAAAAATATTGTTCTATTTTTGTGTGATATTTTGATACAATGAATAGATTTAATTTGATTCTAAGATATAAGAGTTTTTAGAACTAGCAAAGGCCTCCTCATGAACACTCACATTTATCTTCTACTGAGTGGATTTTGGTACATCGCAAGACAAATACTGAACCTTGGAGTGGATCCTTAAAAGATTTTCTTTTCAAGAGAGGAATTACGCAATGGATTCCTGTCGGTTACCTTGTACAAAATGAACACCCAACATAAGTGGTGCTAGAAGGAGGGCCACAAACCAAAGAAAATACTCCCAAAAATGAGGAAAATTTGAAAAAGTTTCAAAATTTTTTGCACCCTTGCAATGAATTGCATTCTGTACAAGTGCAAAAAATACTTCTAATTTTTTTATAAATTTAGGTCCACAAGTCTGTAGCTCCGTAGGTCTATAGGTATGCAGGTCTGCAGGTTCAAAAAACTCTGTGGTGCACAAAATCTAGAACTGTGAGAAAGTGGACTTCTGCAGAGGTGCACTTTTCTCCAAAATTTGATGCAAGCTGGAGGATATTGATCTAAAATCCCCATTTTAGAAAACATTAAGATCTATGCCAAGTACACACAAATTTCTCTAGCCTACCCACTTTTGTAAACCATGTAGTGACAAGGGAACATCTCAAGTTCAACCACTTCCTTTCAAACTTTCATCATCTTCCTCAACTCCACCTCCACTCCAATCACCTGGTGAACCACCACATACTCTAATAGGTACTCCCCAAAAACCACCATTAGGTCCACTAAATTATCCCATGGCCTTTTTCATGAATGTTGTAGACTCACCAATAAACTTGAGAGGTGCACTCCATGACCTCCAAAAGAATCCCGAGAATTTTTTCCCAAGATTCATCTATGGTGAAACATGGACTGTCGAAGATCATGTCAAATTTTTCAAAGAAATTTGCAACCAAAAGCAAGTGACTAATGAGGACATGGTTCTTCATCTATTTCCCTACTCTTTGGGGGAAATTGCCTTCAATTGGTATGTCAATTTTCCACCCAGGTGCATTAGAGATTGGGATGAATTTGAAAAATTGTTTTTGGAACAATTCAAAACATTCATCAATCCAACTATGATACATCAAAAATTCATATCAATAAAAAGGGACCTAGTTGAGACAGTTTCATGCTTCAACCATCGCTCTCATATGGCCTACTTCAAGTTGGAAACACCATACACAATACTAGTTGAAGCCACCATTCAAATTTATTTGAATGCTATAGACCCTCTTAGTGCAATCTTTCTAACAAGACTTCCTACAGCAAATATTGACACATTGGACAAAGTCTTTGTAGAAGTGATCACGTTCATGAAGGAAGCTAATCCTAATGGAGGAGGAATGATGCTTGTAGCACAAGCAGTCCCTACAATGCCAACATACCCCATGGGAGCACCCACCGTGCCTAGCTAGGTCATACCTATGAACCCAGTTCCATTACAGTAGGCACCCACTCCACAAACTCAAGCGATAACATATCCAGGGTATGAGCCCCCAAAAATAGCTTTCTTTGACTAGAAAGCAATATTTCCAATGGAAGCAGATAACAGTCTTCTTTCAAAAGTTGGTCAAATGAAGAAGACCATGTCACAAATGAACAACAAGCTGACATGTCTTAGATTGTCACAAGGACAAAATAACAACTTCCAAAGAAATAATTCTAGCCCCTACAACAACAATTTTGGTTAGAATTACAATAGGAACTTCAACAATAATAGTAACAACAATGCAAGAAACAATGGTGAAGGAAACAACTTCAATCCTCCTGATCACAATAATTGCTTTCAAAGGTAAAATTAACAATGGAACACTTGACCGAATAATGGAAGCATTCCTGCAAATAACAACGAAAACAATGTTCAATATGCTGATATCAATTAGTATGATGATAGCCAAAATGTGCCTAGCAATGATGGTTCATACTACAATGGTAATCAGGAGGTAAATCAAAACTCACAAGTGAATGGCAATCCTCCTCTTGTTCAATTCAATATGATGCTATTGGAATCTTACGATTCTACATAGAATACACAAGTGGAACAACAAGCAAGTGAGGAATTCTCATTCTTGTTTAGTCAAGAACCCAATCTTCAATATGATGAGATGTTTGCCTTTCGAAATGACAATTAGAATACATACAATCTCAAAAATAGAAAGGATCCCTTGACAGATGGGATTCCTCCAGGTCTGCAACCAACCCCACTTGATCCAAAAGAAAATAATAATTTAACACCAGTAAGGCCAGCCCAAGGAGGACAATAGTATCAAAATCAAGTGTTAGATTATGGTGACTAATCAAGAAAGTACTGTACATACTTCATAATTAGCGGGAAATTTTTTTTTTGTACTATTTTCCATTCCTGGAATTTTTTTTGGTACTATTCGTCATTCATAGATTCGCCACTAAAGTTATTGCCAACATATGGTTGACATTTTGTAACCCTAAAACAGCATAAAATACTTGTATAAAAGGGTTTAGGGTTAGGTATTTTTCATTATGTTGTGATGTGAAATTGCTTCTTGCAGTGGTATTGAGTTATAAGGGATTACAAATTATAATCAGGTTGTAATCACTGGATTGTAATAAGATTGGATTTACTATTTGGTGGACGTAGCCTAGGGATTGTGTGAACCACGTTAAATCTTGGTGCCTTGTGTTCATTTCTGTGTGATCTATTATTTTCTATTATTGGTTATATTTTCATGTAGTTTTATTTCTATTTTTGGTTTATCCTAACATCAAGTGAACATACCAACAATACTAAAGAACCTTGCTTGGTCTATCTAAAAGTATAATGTAGTAGAACATTTGAGGAAAATGAAAGCCAATATATCCATGTTTGACATGTTATAGAATTGTCCACAACAAAGAGAAGCACTCATGAAGATGTTGGATAATACAAAGGTTTCCCACAATACAAATGATGTCCCTCAAAAGATGGTGCTGCAACAAGTAAATAACGTAGAAGCGATACCCACTATGTTCAAAGACAAAGTTGAGGTACCCTTATTTTTGCTGAGCATAAGGATATATGAGAAGAATCTTCACAATTGCCTCATTGATTCAGGAGCTTCTTGTAATGTAATGCCATTATCAATAGCCCAAAGGCTAGGAGTTAGCCCTCAACCCTCTAACTGAGTGGTGATACAATTGGATAAAATAGAGGTAAAAGTCATTGGAGTATTGAAATATGTGTGGATACAGTTAATAGTTGATCCTCAGATCTAGTATATTATTGACATACATGTGGTTTATATCCTGAAGACATATGGATTGCTTTTGAGTAGAGAATGGACGAAATGTCTTAGAGGATGGTTCTCTATAGAATTCACTCAATTGTGGTTGCCATGGAAGGGATTGAACAATCCAATAAAGATAGATGCTAAGCCCAATTTGAAAACAATGATCACAGATTATAATGCCCTAAATGAGATAGCATTCTTACAATTGGATTTGGGTTCATATAAAGTGATGGTATTGGATATGGTTCCAAACCATACACCTCAAGATCAAAATGAAGAACCTAAGGTGCTTGTACCCAAAAGTGAAACCATGACATAGTTCATAGAAAGTATGATGACTAATTTAAAATGTTTAGGAGAAGAAGCTGACCCCAATATCCTCCACCTTCTAGGATTTTGTTGATTACACAAAGTTAGTCACTCTAAATTTGAATGTTCATCATGTCAAGAAGCAGTTATGAACGTATTGACCCACATGATGGAAAACAAGGATACAAAGACCTGAACAAATGAACTCATAGAAAGTCAAGATTCAATGAATTCATCCAACCTTGTTGAAAAAATTGAAGAGGAAAGTGAAGATCTAAATGTGTCATATAGTGATACCTCTTTAGATGGTGGAGGTTTGTCTTCTCCTCCTCTAGGGATGATTAAAGTTCAAAGAAGTAGATAATATGTGAAAGGTAAAGGATGGACTTTGGTAGTCATTCATCCTAAACCTAAAGTTGACAAAATCAAAGAGCTAATAGGGGAAATTTAGGATAAATAAGAAAAACACACACTTCCTCTATCTATAGATTATGAGGGGGACTCATCAAGTCCTACACAAGGAAAGTTACAATGGGTTCCTAAGAAATAATCATTCAAGGCTCAAGTGAAAGAGAAGTTAAGGACGAATAAGCACAAAGTTAGAAAACCCAAGGAAGATGTAATTTGGACACTCCACTTCAATGGTTCTAGGTGCAAGATGGGAGCCAGTGCAAGTATCAAATTAATCAACCCAAAAGGTAGATCTTTCTATGCCGCATATCGATTGTAATTCAGATGTACCAACAATGGTGTAGAATATGAGGCATTAATCTGAGGACTCCTCTTTTCACTTGAAAAAGGAGTCACAGCTCTTAAAATTGAGGGGGATTCCCAATTAGTCATATGACAAGTAAAATCCATATATTCTTGCAATGAAAAAAGATAACTTGCTTATAGGAAAAGGGTATGGGACATATTGGATGACTTTGAGGCCTTAAACATCAAATCCATTCCAAGGAGAAAGCCATCTCATCTAGTGCATTGCAACCAGTTGAAAGAAACAAGTTGAAAATATTTTTAGTAGAATTGGTTGCCATTCCCTCCATTCTCGATAATATCCAAATGATAGACCTGAAGATGATGAACTTGAAGATGAAGATGGGATTCAAAATTTAAAACCCCTAACACTATTCTAAAAGGGATGGTTGAACTTGAATGCATCTTTGATCCTGATGAATATATACTTAATAGAAAGAAAACTCAAGAAAAGGGAATCGAGGAATGTGATTCATACAATTTGGGTACTGATGAAGAACCAAGAATGGTATAGATAGGAAAAGCATGTACCTCTCAAGAAAGGGAGGACATGCTCAAATTACTCACTGAGTATAAGGATGTCATTACCTAGAGCTATGAAGAGTTCAAGACTTATGATCCTACGATTATCACACAAGACATCCTGCTGAAACCTGATGCAAAGCCATTTTGACAAAGAAAAAAACTAGTAAATCATCTTGTTGAACCATTGATCATGAAGGAAGTAAAAAATTTACTAGATTCTAAGATCATATTTCCTATTTTCCATTCCACATGGGTGGCCAATTTGGTTCCTGTGCCAAAGAAGACAAGAGAGATTCATCTTTGTGTTGATTTTTGTAACTTGAATCTAGCATCTTAGAAGGATAACTATCCTCTACCCTCACTGGATGAAGTATTGCAAATTGTTAATGGTTCAAAAATGATGTCATTTTTGGATGGTTACTCTAGATATAATTAGGTGATGGTTGATGAAGAAGATAGGCTAAAGATAGCTTTCATAGCCAAGTGGCAAACTTTTTCTTATAGAAGGATGCCTTTTGGATTGATTAATGCGGGAGTTAAATTTCAATGAGAAATGGATTAAGCTTTAAAAGGATTGATAAATAGGTGTATAGTCATCTACATGGATTATTTTACTATCTTTTCAAAAGATCAAAATACCCATATTGCTGATCTAAGGGAGGTATTCAATAGATGTTTTAAATATGGCATATCCCTCAATCCCAAGAAATGTTTATTTGGTGTTACTAAAGGAAAGCTCCTGGGACATGTCATTTTCAAAGCTGGAATCTCCATTGATCTGGATAGAGTTGAGTCTATTTTGAAGTTAGCACCTCCACATAGTCAGAAGGAATTGAAGTCTTTCTTCAGAAAGATAAACTTTGTACAAAAATTCATAAGTGGATTTGCAAAGATAGTTCATCCTCTCAATGATTTAATCAAAAGGGGGGCTAAGACAGAATGGTCCCTAGAAATTAAGAAATCATTTTAAGATATAAAGGTTGCTATCTCCATGGCCCCAATTTTGATAAGTTTGGATTATGAGTTACCTTTCAAGATCTATTCCTTTGCTTCTGAACACTCTTGCACAAGGATCCTGACACAAAAAAGAGAGAAGGAAGATGATCAACCAATTTCATTTATGATTTGTCCTTTGAAGAACATAGAGTTGAAATATTCAAACCTTGATAAATAGTCCTTTGCATTAATCAAGGTAGTAAAGAAGTTCCATCACTACATACTTAGAAGTAAGGTGCATGCAATTGTACCTGATCTAGCAGTAAAGATGCTTTTGATCTAGAATGAACTTGGTGAAAGGAGAGGAAAGTCGATGGCCATACTTCAAGAATTTGATCTCAAGATTCAATCTATGAGATTAGTCAAAGGTCAAGGGTTGTCAAAAATGATAGTTGATAACCAAGATGCAAATGAAAAGGAATTCAAGTTCAATGATGAAATAGATGAAGATGATCAAAAGAAGATGTTTGTATCACAAGTTGATATCAACCAAGGTTTGGTCATCGATGTGTGGTACCAAGACATTATTTATTATCTCTTACAAAACTAATGCCCCAAATGGATGAATAGTTCACAACTAGGGGACTTAAGATGAAATGTGAATCTTACATGTTACTTGATAACAAGTTGTATAAAAGGAACTATGAAGGGATCTATTTGAAATGCTTAGGATGTGAAGAAGCTAAGGATGTCTTGGAAAATTTCCATAACAAGTATGGTACATGACATGATTCAGCAAAAGCAACAGCTCATATGATTTTGAGATCAGGTTATTTTTGGCCATGATATTCAAGGATACTTTTGAGCACGTGTGTTCTTGTCATATATGCCAAACCAATGCTAACAAAGAGAGGCACCCAACAATGCCATTACAACTAGTGTATGAGGTGCACCCCTTTATAAAGTGGGGACTAGATTTCATAGGTCTAGTCAATCCATCATCATCAATTGGACATACATTCATCCTTATAGCTATAGATTATTGTACATGATGGACGAAGGTAGAGACATTCAGAAATTGCACTGCTAAAGTGGCAATTTCCTTTGTCGAAGAACACATTGTTACCAAATTTAGAATGCCATTTTCCCTTGTGTGTGATAATGAGTTTGCATTTGCATCTACATTTTTGACTCAGTGGGCATTTGAAAACAAAGTCATTATCAAGTTCTTCAAATTACTACCCATAAGGAAATGGGGTAGTGGAATCTACAAACAAAAACCTGGTCACTATGATAAACTAATTGTTGAAGGAGAATCCTAGGGATTGGCATACACAACTAAAATATGCCTTGTGGATAGATTGAGTGAGAGTCAAAAATGCCTTAGGGACTTCTCCATATTTTCTTGTTTATGGACAAGAACCATTATTCTCACTTAATCTCAAAATTTTGGTTTTGAAATTCATGAGTGGGTATGTTGAATATGCTAACAAAGTTCAAATCAAATTAATGAATCTCCTAGAAATGGATGAGAAATGAATAGCCACATTAGAGCACATGGCTAAACATCAAGTGGTTGTAAAAAGATGGTTTGACAAGAGGGCCATGATCAAATCATTCAGGATTTTTGACCTTGTTCTACTCTGGGATAAAGCAAAAGAAAAGCTAGGTAGTCATACCAAGTTTCAACACTTGTGGATGGGCCCATATCAAATTGTAGAAATTCTAGGAGAAAACACTTTTAGGCTCAATTCCTTACAGGGGGAATTTATTCCCTTTCTCGTAAATGGGAAATTTCTCAAGCATTGGTTTGAAGCCTAAGAGAGAAAAACAAAAAAAAAATTAGTTAGATTTCATTTCTACATTTAGCTTAGATTTTCATTCATGTAAGTGTGTTTATTTTTGCAAGTGTGTTTGCTTTCATGTTGAGTGTTTTTTTTCAGTCACGTGTTTCCTTTCAAAGTTGTGTCAGTTCTAGGGGGTAAGGTGTACTTGAGATTTTCTCTTAAGATTTCACTAACCACTTCTTGGTCCCAATTTAAGGAAGAGGTATTTCTTTGTCAAAACATTTAGACAACCATGTGTCTTATACCAACCAAACATCAGATATTTCTTGTGTAAATAGGGGATTCTCATTCTGGAGATCAGAGCCCTAGACCACCAAGTTCTCAACACTTTGCAAATTTAAAATATTTGATTGTTTAGGTGTTGTCCAATTTGAAGTCAAAGATGATGAGAATTGATCCAAGCTCTAGCTAGTTCAAATAGGAGGGGTCTCCTTGAAGGGTTGCTAAAGATCATTGGTTGGCATGAGAGTTTCCAAAGAGTTCTAAAAGAGGAATGCAATTGATGATCATAAGAGATTGAATCCAAGAAAAGACACTGATGTTCTGGCTACATAGCCTAAGTGTAGTTAGGATACACAAAAAAAAAGAGGGAGACGGTGTTAAGGCTGAAGGATTCCAAGATCTAAAATGGCAAAAGATACATTCTCAAAACAAAGTATCTTCAATTCAAACTATTGCTTCATCAAAAGTAATGTTTTAAATGACATGGAGAAATTACTCAAAAGCTAGAAATTAAAAGAACATGGCATCCTGCCAAGAGCCCTCAAACTAATTCTCTCATATGGTCAAACAATTGATTGACAAAATCCATCATGGAGTTCCTAAATAAATGAGCTAGGAAGAATGGAAGATTGTTTCAAGTTGCCAGAAAACTTTGATTGACTACATTCTAATACATCAAAGGGAATGGATACACAATGCACACACTGAGCTAGAAAGTTTTGAGTTCTAAGATTTTTGACTGAGAAGTCATTTGAAAGATGCTTGGGATGTTCAAATCTTGGTTGGTGTTTAACACACGTCAAAGAGATGTTTGTTGATGAAGAAATGCCTTTGTCATTTCTTCCTTTTTTTGGGGCTATTTGTCGTTGTATTCATAACACACACCCCATTCCTCACCAAGAATGGGGACCACCTACTTTTTTTGACTCCTAGAGTCATAGTTCGAGAGTCAGGAGAAGAAAATTTGGTTAGACATTAGGTTTCTAGAGTCAAATTTGAAAAAAAATTCATTCACCCCCTCTCTCGCACAAGTGCACATCGAGGTATGGCACACTTTACATTTTGCACAAAAGGGAGAGAGGTCTATAAAACCCTCCCTCCCCCTTATTTTATTTACATTTTTTTTAGAGCACAAAGGAGGGAGTAGGTGAGGAGGCCCCCCCACCATGGCACTTGGTCAAGCATCATGTGCTTGCACCCTTGGTACTATCCACCGCGAGTGCATGTCCTTGGTGCTGCACACCATGTGTGTGAACCATCAGTGTCACACACCCTTGGCACAAGTGCCAGGTGCCACATTACCCTAGGTGTGATCGCCACTGCCACACCCTTGGCGTTGTGTCGTGTGCCATGCCCTTTGGCACCATAGGCCAAGCATAGCACGTGCGTTCAATCTTGAGTGCCTCAGTGCACATGCCTGACATCACACACCTTCGTGTGTCGTGCACCGGTGGGGATGACATTTTTGTATAATAAATTTATTATTATTATTTTTTAAATTAAAAAAATTATAATTTTTTTTTAAAAATGTATAATTTAATTTTTTTTTTAATGAAATGAATAGGTCCCCAAGGGGGACTTTTTTTTCCTTGCTTAAATTTTTCACTATCTATTGACTGATCATATTTTCTTTCTCATAATGCACAGGTAACACAATCAAATGGTGTCTACATCCAGATTAGCAGCAAAACTAGTTGTTTAGAAGTGTCAACATGTGACCCCAAAATCATGGCTACACGATGAGTATGCTGAAATCAAAGACATGAACTTTGGACACACAAACTTGGGAGAATTCTTGAGAGTTTAGAATAGTCTGATGAAAAGGTCAGCTTTGAGGTCCACATTAATCCTTTTTGGATTAGTGAATGTAGCATCACATCTAGGGACTGTACAATCAGCCAAGTTGATCATGACCTTATCCCAACATTTTGTTCCTAATGAAAGGGTGGTTAAGAGTGTCATTGGAGAAATGGTCTTAGATCTGCAACCTGATAACATTGAGAGAGTTTTCCATCTGCCTAGAACTGATTAGTTCATCAGACTCTCATCTAAAAGATGGTATAAAGATCACCACCAAGAGGCCATTAACATCATACATTCCTTATACTTCATTGAGAAGCCACCTTAGGGAAAGACAATTGGAAAAGTGGATATGACTCGAGGATATATGAAGGATGACATTGGATATTCAATCATTCTCTTGAGTAGAGTCATGGGTTTGCTTGAAGTAGGCCATCAAGAACCATCGAGACCATCAAACATGCAAAGATACCATTGGATTGGTCCACCACACTTAGCAAGAACTTGTGTGATCAGTTACAGGTGGTAAAAGACAACAGGAAGTTCTATATGATTTCTTATGTGGTGTATCTACTTACAACAAGGGCAACCAACTATCCCAAGTTGTACAAAAAGGGTAGTATGTAGGACCCTAATGCATGGCCATATATAGTTTATCCTCAGTTGGAGAAGAAGAGTCCTCACAAAAAGAGACTCCAAGCAAGAGTGATAAAGGGAAGGAGGTAGTTGAGCACATCCCTTCATCATCTAGAGCCAAGGTTGTGGAGAGACATATCCCAAGATGGTTTCAAAAAGAAATAATGAGAAGTGCCAAGCATCAATTCCATGCTTTACATTTTTGTCATTAGTTACAACACTTATTGGATTCTGAATGCTTACCGAGCTCTCACCGGACATTCCTTTGTAAGCCAAGCTTTACCTAGTTCTCAGTGTTTATCGAGTGATCGAGGTGAACAAACCAGCCAGTGTTTATCGAGTGTTCGAGGTAAAGAAAGGAATCAGTTTTGACCGAGTGAAGATGTACTTAGTATTGACCGAGAACTTCATGATAATTGAGCTCCTGAGGTTATCAAGGAAATTAATTTTACCGAGCTCAGACGGTTATCAAGGAAACTAACTATCATCGAGTCACAAGGTTCTATCGAGTGTTTCCTTTGATCACCGAGCTACAGTTCAAATAGAAGTGTTCACCGAGTGACATCTCTTCTACCAAGTCTCCAGTGGTTACCGAGTTCAGAACTACTCGAAGTGTTTAGTATGGACCGTTCCTTCACTTCTACCAAGTGCATGACGATGCCGAGTAATGCAGTGGACGCCAAGTATCAGAAGGACACCGAGTCAGTTCAGTGAACCCAAGTTTTTACCTTGGGCCGACTTTGTATAGAGATTTGCACTTGTTGTTTTGGCCGACCTTGCATGTATTGTTTATTTGGATGGTATATATATGCAATGTATTGTATCATTCAAATGTAATGGTAATGAATGAAAATGTGAAAGTGTGAAAGAAATACATGTGTGCGAAAGTATGTGTGCTGAGTTGTGAAGATATTCAGCAAGGTAGAGTTTTGGAGCAGAAAAGTTTTATCTATCACATCAAGGTGAATCAGAGCATAGCGGATCTTATCAACAATCAGTTGTAATCAGATTCACTATTTCATTCTAACAGGTGAATCAATTTTTGTAAATCCTTTAACAAGGTAGACTTAACAGTCTTTTGTAAATCTCCTAACAGAGTGCATACTTTATTGTATGTTTGTAAATCCTCTAACAAGGTGGATCTAGCAATCCTTTGTGCTCCTAACAGGGCAGATCACCAGAAGTGGTCATTGTAAGCCTTAACCGGCCAACTTCATACTGCAGTAACGAAGCTTTGTGGGTTTCATCCCCACCCCAGTTTTACTTTCTATTTGGAAGGTTTTTGGGTCACCAAATCTATGTGTTCAAGTGTTGCAAATGATTTTGTTTCATGCTTACAGTAGGTTACTTGGATGAATGGTGAATATATCAGTATGCAGTTTTATTGTTTGAAATTTTAAAAGTTACTGATTCACCCCTCCCCTCTCAGTAACTTGTCATATCTTGAATATTTCCAACAATTGGTATCAGAGCAATAAGGTTCTCAAGATAAAAGTTTCACAGCTTGAGCAAAGATCAAGGACAATGGAGATATTCAGACTTGACAAATCTATTGAGAATGAAAAGCTAGATCTGAAAATGGCCATGACTCAACTCAATGAAGCAAAAGAGCATCTTTCACAATCCTTGAAAAGAAGAAAAGAACTTGCAAGGCAAATGAATGACCATCAGTATGTTGAAGAAAAAATTGAAGATCTCTCACCATCAAGTAGTTCAGATGAAGCTGACAAAGCAATCAAAGAACTTTTAGAAAAGAATGGATCTCTGCAGGAAGAAGTAAGAAAGCTCAAAAGGGAACAAGAAATCCAGTCCATTAGGCTATGTGAAATCTTGGAGCAAAGGAACAAGGTAGCTGAAGACTTAGAGGTAAGGAATAATCAATCCTCTCAGCTTGAAAATCTTGTAACTCAATTATCTAATGCAAATGAAGAAATTATGAATCTAAGATCTGAGAATGAGAATTTGAGAATGAGAATTTGAGAAATGACTTAATTACTGAAAGGCAAATCAATGCAAGCTTACAAAGTGATCTAATCTCTGAAAAAAAAGTCAATGAGAGAATGGTAAAATCTCAAAAGGACATGGATCAATTGAATCTGCAAAATGAAGAAAACTTTCATAAACAAAATGGTAAAGCAGGCCTTGGATACAAGGAAGAAGGTGAATCCTCCAAATAGGGTACTCAAAAGAATCAAAGACCTACTTGCAGCCACTGTGGTAAGTTAGGTCATACATCTAACAGATGTTGGAGCAATGGAAAAGGCAAATTTAATGGAAAGTGCTACAATTGCAATCAGCATGGACACAAAGCCAATGAATGCAAAGAGAAACTGAAATTTGAAGGTAAATGTCACAAATGCCAAAAGAAAGGTCATAAGGCATCATAATGCAAATCCAAATCATTTAATCCAGCTGAACAACTTGTCAAAGCAATATTTGGTTGGGACTACAACACTTGGTGCAGATGTCATTATTGTGGAGAATATGGTCATACTGGCATAAACTGTGCAAGGCATCACCTAAGAAAAAGGGATACCACTGTAAGATGTTATACATGTACAGAACTTGGTCATATATCTAAAAACTGCATGAACATAAAGAAAGTCAAGGATGAGAAGAAAATCAAAGTAGACAATATTCGGAAGCAAATGAAGCAGCAATGGATTCCTAAGTCTACCGAGCCAGATAATTCAAGTGATGGAATGGTCACTCAAGAAGTGAGTGACTCTACCATTTCCAATTAAGACTCATCAGGATAAGACCAGGACTGTATCTACAAAGCAATATCCTAAGCAGTCCTAGAATGAAAATATGATCAAATCAGTATTTCAGATACATCAGGATCATGGTCGGTACATGACCTTACCGAGCTCAGTCGGGTGCAATAAGGCTTCTTTCACCAAGTTGCACTTACCGAGCATGGTTGGTTCTTCTCTTATCGAGTTAAGGTCAGTTTAACCTATTTTCTTTTGGTCACCGAGTTGTGAAGTTTAAGCCGAGCTAGTGGATGACAGTCTGTCGATCGCAGCTACCTCCGTACTGAACATTAATGGTGAATTTTTCATCAAAAGGGCAGATTTTGACCTCATTTTTCACCGCGAATTCGAGATTTACACAAAAAAAAAAAGCTTTCAAGTGAGTTCAAGCAATTTGAAGAGATTTTCCAGCAAAGTATTCTTACGAAACCTTTTCACTCACCAAGCAGCAATGGCATCCGCAAGCACCAGCAGCAGCAAGGTGAAGAAGGGTTCCGAAATGCTTGTGAAGGGAACGGAATGGAAGGCACCTACATTCAAGCTCATTCCTGCCATCGCTGAATCGCTCGATCCCAATGGAGCTCAATCACAGATTCCACCCAAGGTACTCCTCGTGAACAACATTCGCACTCATTTTAAGTGTGCTATTCAAGAAATAGGGACATTGGACATGGATAATGCCCTAGCAGAGTTATGTGTAAATGGTTCTCTCAAAATTGAGCACAAGCATTTGGAAACAAAAGGTTTGACTCACATCGCGCATATGCCTAGAAACTTTCAAACCAAATGGATTAGGTATATCTTGAGTCGAGTGCATAATGGTCAGTTGTGGTTGGAACAACTCGTTTTGATAACCAAGAAGATGATTCACAAAATCACGAGTCTCCCGATGCTCAGCAAAGCCAAAACCACCAAAACCCTAGGACGGGATGAGTTACAGAGGCAAACCCTAGCCGAGTGGGACGGTAGAGGTTTGAAGGTTAAACAGATCCGGAACTAAGATTTGGCATACATATTATTGCATATAAGTTATATAGTTCCAGCAGGTTAAATAGTGTATCGTGTGAAGCTATGGATTTGGCCCTGAAAATTGTAAAGAAGAATCTTGAGTTTGATCTGTCAGAAGTAATGTTGAAGCAGTTAAACAAGAACATGGACAGTATAAGGACATCGAAGAATAACCCCTGTAAATTTGGATCTCTATTAATATGTTTACTATTTTATGTACAAAAATTCTTTCCATCAAAGGGAACCGTAGAATGGAGAAAAGATGTCCCAATTTTGTATCAGATTAAACAGTTTATAGCAGAGATGGGAGAAAATTTTGATAGTATCATGGATAACTATTTTGAAGACTTTAAGGAGAGGATGAATAACCGATTCAGAATTCCTCCTAGGCTTGTTGAAGAATATAAAGATGACATATGTTTTATGGTTGACTGTGACAAGGTGTACATACGGGCAGTTAGACCCCGAGTTGCATGGGTGAAACCTCTTCCATATGAGGTAAATATTGATGAAACAAGGGATATCATTGAAGCACTGGTAAATGAGCTAGTAGACCCAAGGCAACAGATTTTTGGTACTTATGATGAAGCAAAGGCCAGAATTGAACTGGAAATCAAAATTCCACAAGCCATCAACAAAGGTAAGAGGAAAGTGGCCAAACTAAAAACTGCAATGGGTCCTCTTATGCTCACCGAAGGAAAAGGTGAAGATAAAGAAAGTGAAGAAGAAGAAGAAGGAGAAGAAGAATCAGAAGAAGAGCAACCGGCAAAGAAGAAAGGCAAGGTAATCATTACCAAGCCCAAGAAGCAGCCTAATGCAATATTTACTCGGAGGACAAGAAAAGGTATTCAGGAACCTGTATTGGTCAAGCCTGCACCTACATTCGAGCAAAGGCTCAAATCATTGGAAGAAGGAGCTGGCATCACAAATTTCAAGGCATTGAAATTTGAGACAAGGACTGATGCAGAGAAAATGTAGATTGAGGAACTGGTACTTAACAAAATGGGAAAATGGAAATACTCGCCGGACCAGATTGCTCCTCATATCTCTAAAGAACTACTGGAGAGAGTACAATCAAGATGGGAGTTAGCCACCAAGATGGTAAAAGATATATATGAGCAATCCCTGAAGAATCTTTGGCCTAGTCTCATTGGAGCAGAGGTAAAATCTGAATTGAAAACCTATGAAGGTAAAATGATGATCAGATTCCACACTTGTTTGATTTTGATCAAAGATATAGAGCATGTTGTAAATGATGCTACAAACATGTGGAAAAACATCTATCATCTACATAAGCCCAGTGTAGACCCAGTAGAAATAAAGGATGATGATAGCAGCAGCAGTAGTGATGAATCAGATAGCACTCCATCCATCACAGTTACACCAAGAGAGTTGCATGCAATGATGGAAGAGAAAGAGGAAGAAGAAAAAGAGGAAGAAGCTGAAGAGGAAGATAAGGAGGATGACTCGGTAAAAATTGCAGCAGCAGTTATTGCATCCCTTCCTCACTCCCCAGCTAAACCTGTGACATCATCAAGGTTGGAGTCAGCTTCAGCAGGTTCATCTACACCAGATTTACCATCTACACCTACCATATCTCAGCTCCAGGTATCATTAGTGGAAGTGACTACCACTTCGTCTACCGAGTTGCACCCCTCTTCATCTACCGAGTTGGCCTCCTCGACTCCATCATCATCAGTTGGTATTGCTGTGAGTTCTCCAATTTTGACTACTCCAATTTGTTCTACAATTTTGTCGCCATCTACTTCAGGCACAGTGAGCTTAGATACTATATTACCGAGTGTATCACCATTTTTGGCCAGTACTCAAATTTTTGACCCTGTACATACTCCTATTGGCACTCAACCCTCAAGCATCCTAGTTTTTACTGCTAGTCCTTTTGTCTCTACTATTGTGTCTATTCCAAAGGTCAAACCAGTCATCTCAGAAGTCAAACAAAAGCAACCATTAAGACTTATGATCACTGGAAAGGAAATTCCTGAAGACATTGACTTGGACACAGAGATAGTAATTCCAAAGATTGACTTTGATAATGCTACCATTGAAGAAATGAGGTATGCTAGTCAACTTATTGAGAAAAAGGCTACTCAGATGCAGTTAAGATTGGAAAGGGATAAGGAATATAGGATAATTGAGGATGCCTGGAACATAATTACTGAGGCTATAGGTGTTGATGTTGATACTTCTCAACACATTTTGATTCAATTGGAAGAGGCAGTTAATAAATTCAATGAAGATGCCTTTGGACAAGAAAAGATGATTGAGCGTGCAACAAAGAAATTTGATAATAAGGTGTTGGGGCACATTGCTCAGAACATTGCAATAAATTAGGTTGCATTAACCTCAGTTTTGGCAGATATGGAAAATTCTTTTAATAATGTAACATCTCTTTTTGCTAAGCTTTCTGATGTTACCGAGTACACTAAGGGAATAAGAGAGAAACTAAATAAAATTGATGAGGATCTGAAGGTGAGCGCACATAACTTGAAGCTTGACCCCAGTTCAAGCTCATCTCATCACCTCAGGATCAAATTTTTGTCAGAGAAGCAGGCAGAGCTATTGAGAGAAGAGGCAAGGATCCGATCTACATTGATAGATATCCAAAACATGATCCTTCCCATCATGGATTCAATGCAGAAGCACATTGCACATTCAAAGACATTAATCCATGATAATAACTTCTCCATTGCAAACCATGTGATTGAACTTTCGGCTGAAGTTCAAGTAGCTCTTTCCACCTGCAAAATTTTGCAAGAGAATTCAGATAAGACTCTCCAGCTTATTCTTCAGGTACATTCAGAGTTCATCTCTCATTTTGGTGTTTCTATATAAGTATATATATTCTTTTATTCTTTGGCATTATTGTCAAAAAGGGGGAAATTATTGTTGGATATGTATACTATGGGTGAATAAGTGTTTTCGGAGAAATTGTACAAAGGAAGAGATATACAGCTCATGTAAATACTGTATGTACATTCTATGGGGGAGTTGTATATAATGAAGCTATGTATATTCAGAATTAGTCATCAGCATGTCAGATAAATTTTGTCTCATAAGTGTTTTTGTCACTAATGCCAAAGGGGGAGATTGTTGGCATTATGATACATTTTTGTCATTAGTTACAACACTTATTGGATTTTGAATGCTTACCGATCTCTCATCGGACATTCCTTTGTAAGCCAAGCTTTACCTAGTTTTCAGTGTTTACCGAGTGATCGAGGTGAACAAAGAAGTCAGTGTTTATCGAGTGATCGAGGTGAACAAAGCAGCCAGTGTTTACCGAGTGTTCAAGGTAAAGAAAGGAATCAGTTTTGACCGAGTGAAGATGTACTTAGTATTGACCGAGAACTTCATGATAACCGAGCTCCTGAGGTTATCAAGGAAATTAATTTTACCGAGCTCAGACGGTTATCAAGGAAACTAACTATCACCGAGTCACAAGGTTCTATCGAGTGTTTCCTTTGATCACCGAGCTACAGTTTAGATAGAAGTGTTCACCGAGTGACATCTCTTCTACCGAGTCTCCAGTGGTTACCGAGTTCAGAACTACTCGAAGTGTTTAGTATGGACCATGCCTTCACTTCTACTGAGTGCATGACGATGCCGAGTAATGCAGTGGACGCCGAGTATCAGAAGGACACCGAGTCAGTTCAGTGAACCCAAGTTTTTACCTTGGGCTGACTTTGTATAGAGATTTGCACTTGTTGTTTTGGCCGACCTTGCATGTATTGTTTATTTGGATGGTATATATATGCAATGTATTGTATCATTCAAATGTAATGGTAATGAATGAAAATGTGAAAGTGTGAAAGAAATACATGTGTGCAAAAGTATGTGTGCTGAGTTGTGAAGGTATTCAGCAAGGTCAAGTTTTGGAGTAGAAAATTTTTATCTATCACATCAAGGTGAATCAGAGCATAGCAGATCTTATCAGCAATCAGTTGTAATCAGATCCACTATTTCATTCTAACAGGTGAATCAGTTTTTGTAAATCCTTTAACAAGGTAGACTTAACAGTCTTTTGTAAATCTCCTAACAGAGTGCATACTTTATTGTATGTTTGTAAATCCTCTAACAAGGTGGATCTAGCAATCCTTTGTGCTCCTAACAGGGCAGATCACCAGAAGTGGTCATTGTAAGCCTTAACCGGCCAACTTCATACTGTAATAACGAAGCTTTGTGGGTTTCATCACCACCCCAGTTTTACTTTCTATTTGGAAGGTTTCTGGGTCACCAAATCTGTTTGTTCAAGTGTTGCAAATGATTTTGTTTCATGCTTACAGTAGGTTACTTGGATGAATGGTGAATATATCAGTATGCAATTTTATTGTTTGAAATTTTAAAAGTTACTAATTCACCCCTCCCCTCTCAGTAACTTGTCATATCTTGAATATTTCCAACAACAAAAAGAGACTCCAAGCAAGAGTGATAAAGGGAAGGAGGTAGTTGAGCACATCCCTTCATCATCTAGAGCCAAGGTTGTGGAGAGACGTATCCCAAGATGGTTTCGAAAAGAAATAATGAGAAGTGCCAAGCATCAATTCCATGCTTCAGAGGATGACATTTGTGATATTGCAGAGATCTTGAACAAGCCCGAATCTCCATTACATGATGCAACGCCATTTGTATTCATCACTACTACATAGAACTAGGACTTATTTGCATAAGTGGCTCACCCTCCTAAAGGTACAGATGTAGAAGCTATTAGTCTTGAGGATTATGAAGTGAAAGATATTATGTTGAGAAAGCCTACATGGGATACATCTCAATAGATGATGAATATGGGAGTCAAAGAGGTTCTTAGCCACATGGAATAGGATCAGATTGAAATCAGAACACTTCAAAGGCAAGTTGAGATCCTAAAGGGATATCTAGCTAAAGTTCTTAGTCCTCTTGATCCTAAACACCCTCAGGAGACTTTGAATACCATTCTTAGAGAAGGGGAAGGTGTACAAATCAATCCATTTTTGAAAGCTTGTCAGGATTGACGAGACAACCTTGAGGATAAAGGTGTCACTATAATCACAGGAAGTTTGAAGTTGCTGCATGCTACACAAGAGAATGTGGATAAGATCGTGGCAATTTTGAGGTAGGAATTTAGCATCATGGATGAGGTATGGGCATGGGACAAACATTTGCAAATTCTACAAGCCATAAAAGGGTAGAGGTACCACATTTTGATTGATGTATATACCAAAGAAGAGTTAGACATGATAGATGATTGGATAGAGAAGATTGCAGATGGAAATAAAGTGATGGAAACATTGCATGATGAGATACATAGGCTCAAGGACCAGGCTTGAGAGTGAATTTTGGAAGCAGAAAAGTTGTACAGTGATGCATGCTTGGACATTTTTGAAGATGAAGAATGAGAGAAGTTTTTTTCAGTTAAGGTAGTTGTGGAGAATTTCAAGAAGACTTTAGAGGAAGCATCTAGTGATGAAGACATCAGACAAGCCTTCGGGACAGAGGAAGCACTATTAGAGTTGGACACCAAACTCAAAGATTTTGTAGAGACTCGAATTGAGGTGGACAACTATAGGGAGAAGGTTAAGGATAAGTATGAGGCTTTGGATCTTCCAGATGTTGCTAAGATTACTAAGATGATAGAGAAATTCAAGGGCAAATATCCAAACATAGCTTTGGAGTAAAGATGAAAAAACCTAGATGCTAGAATTTCAATTTTGACACTTAGTAAAATTTTGAGATTTTGACCTAGTCGAGGTTTGTAGCTCTGTAGGTATATAGCTCCACATTTTCATGCAGCTTCGTAGGTCCACAATTGAGAGGTGCACTGAAAGTTGATTGTTAGTTCCAAAAATAACACTTTCCATGCATTGGGAACACATTTTGATGGCAAGTTAACTCCTACACATGCCTAGTGAAGGGCTAGCTTCTATTTTTGGCACCCCCATGCACTTCCACTTTGAATGATGGCTTCCTCTTTCCTTCTCTATCATTTATTCTTTTTTTTTGACATGTAAAGGGCTTATGCATCCAAATAATGAATAAAATGTGGATGGAGTCCCTCTAAGCACCATATTAGTTCGTAGTTTGTATATATATATATATTTTTAAATTATTAAAAGCATTTTATTGCATGTAAGATATCTCTCATTCTCAACACAAATTGAGGAGATGATTTCTTATAAATACCCTATTGTAAAATGAAAAAAGGGTCATCGTTATTATGCAATAAAATTATACTTTTGGTGCTAGCATTCGAAGTGTGTTTATTCTTGCCTAAATGTGTCATTGTTTTGTGGATTTTATTCATGAGATTTTGATTGAGCCAAAGGTTTATTGCATTGTTTTTGGTTGTGTGATCTTTTAGTTCTGGTGTTTGCTATAGATATACGAATTCCACTAACGTAACTAGCTTGAGAAGAGATCACCCAATTGTGTCTACATAGCTTTTTGTCTTGCCTTGCAATTTGATGAAGAGTGAAGCATCATTAAATTTGTTAAAGATTCTCACTGACAATTGCATTAGTGGATTCTAGGAAGTGCCACTCCTATTTTTATTGGTTTCCTACAAATTTCTTCGAAGGTTCAACTCACAGCATGTTGGGTTCTGTAGCTTATGTCCATTTAGGAATTTCAATTTCAAGTCATTTGATTTCATGTTATTTTCTTTCAATTTCATTATTTTCTTTACTAACCCCTTGTTAGTATAGGACCTCATAGTAGTTGCATTGTTAGAGTTTCATTCATTGAAAAACATAAAATTCAAAAATATTGTTCTATTTTGGTGTGATATTTTGAGACAATGAATAGATTTACTTCAATTTCGAGATAAAAGAGTTTTTAGATCTAGCAAAGGCATCCTCATGAACACTCACATTTATCTTCTACTTGTAATCACCTAAAAATGGTCATCTAGACTATTAGCCCCCTTCTCAGCATTTTGGCGAAATTAATTTAATCATTTACCTAGACCAAATTGCTAATAATCAATTTATTTGATTATAACCTATAGTTTGACTATACTATCCTAAGTTCATTATTTGATTAAAAGAACATGTCCCCTTTTAATTAAATAAAAGACCCCATTCTTCTAACCCACTTAAAGTGCATACATAAAGTCCTTTTTCTATTTTGCAATTAAAAGAAAAGGATTTGTGACTTTTGTCTTATATGAAAAGTGAACTTATATTCTATTGGTTGACTTGTGTGTGCACATGGATCACTCCTCTTTTTGAATTCCACCGTTGATCATCCACCATCTTCATCTTGATCTCCACCATCCGTACATCTTTAAAAGGGAGAGAGCTTTCCCCCTCAAAGGATCCATCCTCATTTTTGAATATTGTTATGCTACAGGTTTTCTAACAGGTTTCTTTGGAGCTTTGTGGAGAACTTCTCTTCCTTGTCTACATTCTCTCATCCATGGCATTTTAGCTTAGATTCATGTTGCATGTTAGTTTAGCTTCTATTTTGCAATAATCTCTCACATAGCTTTATATTTGGATTGTAACATTGTCATACATGCTTAGTATAGCTGCATTTTGCATTATCATCTTAGTTTAGTTTCCATACTTGCATTGCATTCTTGAGGGATTCCTTGAAGATATTTGCACTCTTGCTCTTGTCTCAAAGAACCTCCCATTGCATGGTTTACTAGCAAGAAGAGTATCTCTAAGGCTCATCTGAGAGCCCTTGAACTTGAAATACACTCTCTTGCACTCCATGGATAGGGAGCTCTAAGTCGGCATCTAAGCATTCCAACTCATGGAATCGTTTGGATAGAAGGGTTTAGAGTGTGACACAAATCAAGTGTACACTACTGAGTGGATTTTGGTATGTCGCAAGACAAATACTGAACCTTGGAGTGGATCCTTAAAATATTTTCTTCTCAAGAGAGGAATTACACAATGGATTCCTGCCATTGACCTCTTGCAAAATAAATGCCCAACATTATGCAAAGAGGAAGTACTCTTCCTATTACCTAGAGTTGTATGCTTTAGTCCAAGCTCTAAGGAAATAGAGGCACTATTTTCTTCCAAAGAATTTTTTGTATACTCAAAAAACCAAGCCCCCATTTTCCTTAACCCCCAAGATAAGATTAGTAGCAAGCATATGAAATGGGTGCAATACCTACAAGCCTACACATTTACCATCAAACATAAGAAGGGGGTGTAGAATAACATAGATGCATTGAGTAGAAGACTCCTCACAATCCAAGAGATTCGACTAAAAAGCATAGGCATTTAAATCTTCAAGGACCTATATGCTAAGAATGAAGATTTTTTTTCAAATCTACTAGGTATGAGAGGAGTTCAAAAATAATTTTCATGGTGAGTTTTCTGATTATAAATTGAAAAATAATTTTCTATTTAAAGGGAGTCAACTATGTAATCCTAGAGGATCCATGAGGGATAATTTGATCCAAGAAAACTATAATGGGGAGCTTAGTGGCTATTTTAGGGTCAACAAGACTCAAGATTTAGTTACTAGGTTCTATTTTTGGTGTAAGATGAATAGACATATTAAGAACTATGTGGAAAGTTGTATAGTGTGTCAAAAGAAATAGGGTACATCCACCAATGTTGGTCTTTATCAACCACTTCAAGTTCCTAGCAGACCATGGGAGTGCCTAAGTATGGTTTTTGTAGTTGGTTTACCAAAGACAAGGCACAATTATGATATCATTTATGTGATTGTGGATAGATTTAGTAAGATGGCACATTTTGTACCTTGCAATACCATACATGATGCTTGTAAAATTTCTCACTTGTTTTTCATACAGGTGCTTAGGATCCATGGGCTACCTATAAGCATTATTTTAGATAGTGACACTAAATTCATTAGCCACTTTTGGAAGACACCATGGAAAAATCTTGGAAATAACTTGTCCTTTGGGTTTACTTATCAACCATAGATAAATGGAAAAATAGAGGTGATTAATAGGAGTCTTGGAAACTTTCTAAGGTGTCTCACAAAGGAGTATGGTCAAACTTGGGACCAACTTATTGGGTAGGTTGAATATGCATACAATGACACTATGAATAGATCAATCAATAAGAGCCCTTTTGAAATAGTTTATGTTTTGCATCCTAGAGGGATATTTGAGTTAAGGGAGTTGAAGGATGGAGTATAAGGTAGTGGCTATGCTAAGGAATTTTCCCAATCCATGAGGGAAGTCCATGAAAATTTAAGGAAGACACTAACTAAATATGTTGACAAATTGAAGCAAAAGGTCGATGCATTGAAAAGGGATGTTTAGTTACAAGTAGAGGATCTTGTGATGGTGTATTTGAAAAAAGAAAGGTTTCTAAATGGGGTTAACACACAAGCTACAGATGAGAAGATTGGGTCCTTGTAAGATACTTGTAAATTATGGAGACAATACTTATAAGGTTGAGCTCCCTGAAGACATTGGGTTGTCTCCAATCTTCAATGTTGTAAATTTGAGTTCCTATAAAGGATATATTCATGATTCTAATTAGAATCTTCAAGAGGTCACCTAGGATGTACCAAACCTAAGCTTAACTCCTCCTCTTCCTCTGACAGTAGCTAAGATAATAGATTGAAGGGTCTACAAGAAGACTAGAAAGATGGACTACATGGAACACCTTATTAAATGACTTGGAAATGATGATATTGATGCTACTTGGATTAGAGAAATATACTTCATGAGGTTAGGTAATTATTCCACCTCACTTCACCCAAGGATGTATTAACTTCTTTTTGTTTGTGGGAGTATGGTGCAGAAGCACCTAGTCAAAGCTCCTTGTTTTGATTTCTAGTTTTGATTTTGGCATGTACTAACTCTAGCTAAGTTAGGAGTGTGGTTTTGGACCTTTCAAGGTTATGGATGAGTTTGTTCCTAGGTAGAGTTGACTAGGTTCATTTCACTCCAGTTGGTTTTTTTCTTGGTTGGGGTTGTTTGTCTTTTGAGTTAGGGATTGTGGGCCTTATGCCCTAGAAACTTGAGAAAGGTGTGGTTTTGAGTTATGTTTTCCTCTATGATGTTTCTACATCCTTGTGCATAGGTTGGAGACTATACCTTATCAGTTGAAGAAACTTGAGGAAATATGTCAAAGAGAATTAAGACTCATTATTTAATTGTTTCAATGTTCAATTGTTTAAAAGCATTTTCTACATAGTTTGAGAGCACCATTTCTTTTAGCAAGATATGTCAAATGTGGAAAAGTTTTCAAATTGGTAAAAAATGTCTAAATAATGTGAATTGGTGTTCTAAAGGATAAATCATTCCTAGAAATCATAAGTAGGTCATAATGGAAAAATTTGGACATTCTCAAATGAAGGAAATTAAAGTTGCTCAAATATGCAAAAAGTTGTCAAAGTTGTCAGCAATTTTGAAAGGTTACTTGACAACATTTTGAGAGGAAAGTTTGCATAATGAAAGAAAGAGGTTGATGGTTATCCTAACTATCTGCAACCTCTTGAAGAAGTGATAAAAATTACAAAATGAACCATTCCAAGAGTTGGACATTGTAAGAAGGAAGTTTTGTTATTGAAAACCATGAATTTTTCCCTAGTTTTCAAAGTTTTTCATGTTTTGGATTTCATGTTCACAATAATGGATTAAAGCTTGAAGTTCTGTATTGGAATATTGAATTTCATCCTTCTATAGTTCTTTTTTTTTAGGTTACTATTTTTTGGGGTTTCATTTGAGTATGTTTTAAAAGTATTTTGTATATACCCTATGTGCTGGTCTAGTTGTGATATTCTTTTACAAATATGGCACCTCCATGAGTTCCTCTAGTGGATTCATCATGGCCTTAAGGAGAATGGAGTGGGAGCTAGTGTACATTATGTATATATATTCTTGGGCCCTAGGGAGTTGGTGTTAGAAATAGGAATTACTAAGAGAATGGGGTGAGTTAGTAATTTATAAACTTTAGTCTCTAACTGGATATTATTTGTTACTTTAAAGCATATATAACAAAGTAATAATGTAATGTTGAATAGTAACAATAAACATGCACAAAGATAACTCATAACACCATTTTTTTTAACTAGGGAAACATTGTCCAAGGGAAAACCCCAGTGGGGATGATACCTACTAGATAATATATTGATATATAAGTTCCTTGTTAGAGGATGGACCCTATCAGGAGTCAATGAGAAAATTTAGTATAGAGAGTCCCTATTAGGAGAATTTGAATCCATGTTAGGAGATTCCAACCATGTTAGGAGTTGTAGTACAATAGATGCAAGATGAGCTTACTTCCCAAACATGCACTTCCAATTACAAGAAGAGCTCACTACCCAAACAAGTAATTAGTCTTCAGGAATATATGTTCTTTCTCAATTTGATCTTGGATCACAAAATAGCTTCACAAAATTTACATATATTACTTCCACAGAAAGTTCACATATCCAAATACTTGCACACTTTCACTTTTTACAACACACTTGAATTTACAAAATGTCATTTTCATAAATACCACGCGTTTACAAAAATTATTACTAGGTCAGCTAAGACCATAATATACTTTTCCAACTTAGAGTAAACATCTAGGATGTTAGTCCTAATTGGTCAAGTAATTATTTTGTAACAAAATAATTCCTTTCCTTTAAATTTTTTGTCCTATTTCACTAGTAAAATATGAATAACTCTTTTCTATATAGTTTTTACTGACTTCCAACATCATACACATCATCATAAACATGTATACTATCTTCATATAACTTTGCTAGTCATAATATGATGTTAGTAACAATCTACATACAAAACAATACACTGTTGTAACCCAAATTCATACTTAAACAATTTTTTGTGTACCAAAAGCTAAGTATCTTTATTTTTGAGGTTTCCTATAAATATGTACATCATGTGTTGTCATAAATGAAAAAAATTACATATCTTCATTAGATAATTTTCAACAATCTCCCCCTTTGGCATTGATGACAACAAAATAGGAAAAAATGGCTAAGTATCAAAAACTTGTCAAAAACAATACAGTAACATTACATTAATCATCTATTACAACTTTTCCATCTTACATATGCTCCCCCTTATAATATTATTTCATACTTTACAATTTTATGTTCTCGTTTACTTTATTTACAATTTTCTTATGCATTTTCTCCCCCTTTGACATCAATGACAAAGGTTAGAATGTCAAAAACTATCAAAAATGTTGTTCTTCTACCCTAAGCTGATAGTATCTTCATGCAATCATCAAAACTTTCCTTAAGATTTTTCATATCTTTAGTCCATGTATCCTTGGCTGATTTAGTAGAGGTGATAATTGCATATAGGGATATGATGCAATCTCAACTTCATTAAGGTCTGAATATAAAAAGTTAGTATAAATGTCCTTGGCCTTGACACATCCCTCTAACTGTTTCTCAATAATAGATATTTTGAGAGCAATAGACTCTCTAAAATCTTAAAATCTCTTCAAAATTTGTTCCTTTCAAAGTTCCAATTTCCTAACATCACAATGAATACTGGCCACTTGTCCTTCAAAATCATCAATTTTACTAAAAGGATATTGTATCGGCTAGATAAAGCCTCTAGCTCACTCATCTTACCTTCAATCTAACTATGAATATCCTTGATCAATTGACAAGATAAGGTGCACTTAATGTACAATATATTTCCATCTTGTTGACACTTTTGAAGTTCCTTGATACAAGTATCAAGACTTATCAAATCATTCTTGATATTCTGATAAATAGTGCTAAACAAGTTAGCATCATGAGATATTTGTGCCTTAGATTTTGCAACATTTAGTAAATATATAAATTCCTCATCAAAATATTTTAGCACTACTTATGCCCTCTATTCAGGATTTTTCTCTGTATGCTAGACTACCAGAGTACTATGTAATTTATCGATAACCTCGTTCAAGGTTCTCTGCAAGCTTTTCATTGTTCTATTCTTCTCAATAAGTTTTGACAAAGATGAGATCAAGTAAGTTTGATCATCATCATTAGTTATGAGGCTAGCAATTGAAAGCAAAGTAGATGAACTAGAAGGTTTAGTGTCATCTTCCCTTTGGTTCTTTTTAGTTACATCTTTGATTCTTCTTTCTTATTTCTCTTTTTCTACTCTTTCTTTTCTTTCTTTCTCTCTCTTTTCTTCTTCCTCTAATCTCTTCTTCTTATCTTCCTCTAACTTCCTCTTCTTTTCTTCTTCAAGTAATCTTTTATTTTATTCCTCAAATTTTTTTTTCATTTCATCTTCAAGAAATTCCTACTCAACCTCTTCTATTTTCCTCTTCTATTCCTCTAATAACCTCTTCTTATCTCCAATTTGTTTAAATTATTCTTCAATATCCTTGGCATGAGATTCAGTTTGTTCCAAACTCTCAAAAGGGTTTGCATCATCAATGTTGATGGTAACATTGGTTTGATCTATCTACATTGTGTCACCACTTATTGACACTTCTAAGGTTCTAGGTGCTAGTGAAGATGCTACCTTGGACTTTGTCAACATCTAGCTTATAGTTGCCATAGTTTCACTTCTTGTGTTATTTTTCTCACCCACCATAAATTGAAATGGTCTTACTTTATTTCTCAAGTAAGGTTCTAGATTATTCAATAATCTCTTGACTTCTTCTTTGTCATCAGTCCTGCATATAGTTCTTACTGTAGAATTCCAAAGTTTTAAGTCCTCTTCTTGAGATGGTGCCTTCTTCTCAATAAGTCTATCACAAACTTTCTAGTTTACTGTGCCTTCAACATCTTTGAGTTTTAGATAATTAGCTATTATGTATCTCACAATAGAGATATCAATCTAATCTTTCTCAAAATTATTATACAAGTCTTAAAAAAATTTCATCTACACAAAGTTGCCTTCATTAGCAATGACTGAATTTATCTTCTCAATCTTTGGTTTCTAAGGTTGTTGAGCTTTTCCTATTGACTACTTAGAAGTAGTTACCTTCAGTATCTATTTAGTTTCTTGTTCTTGTTCTTGTTGTTCACTATATTCTACAATTGTCAACAATGTCTTTTGTCTCTTTCTTGGTCTAATGGCTTGTTGCTTGACCCTTTTTGTCTTTGTGTTCATAGCTTTCACTGATCTTTTTGATTTCCTCTTCAGTTTACTTGGCTATACATCTAATATTGTAGCATAAGGAATCCTTTGTTCTGAAGATGCCTCTACAATAGATATTGACAAAGGTTTCTTGTTAAATATACCTTGTTTCTATTTGCCTAACTACCTGTGACTCACTTCAGTCACACTGACCTCTAATAAAGCTTTCTTCATTGTTTTCTCTATCTTGTGAGATTCTTTCTCCAGAGATGCCTAATGACCTTATTAGGTCTCATCATATGTTCCATATGTATACTCAGCTTGGTCCTTCTCAGATTTCAACAATAAATCAATGTATCCAACCACTATATCATCACTTATCTCATAACCTAAGGGATTAAGGAATGTTTCTTGAGTTTCTACTACTTGAATATAAGTAAAATCTATATCAACCATAACACATATGTCTTCTTTAAATATTTCTAAAATTATAGGTGTAATTTTGAATCTCTCTCTCATCTCATTCTGAAATGTTTTCATTATCAAATTCCCACCATCCAAGATTTCATCTACTAGATGTCTTCTACACAACTTTTGTGATCTTCTCCATTGTACATCTCTCATTGCTCATAATATTTATGACTAAAAAATATGGAAATCTCTTAAGTACATGAAAGAATAAATGATTGATCAGTATTTGAAATCTAAACATGCCAGTCTTAGTCCTCTTGATTTTCTCTAGGTTCTCAAGAAGTTGCATTCTTAGTATTTTGCTAAGATTAACGTGTTCCTTGTCAACACGTATCTTGTAGGTTGCATAGATGAATCCTACTAAAAATTCATCAATCTTAGAACTTGCACATAAGGAGTAGGCAATGATTCTACTTAGGTATCTTAGATCATCTTGTTTGGTGGTGCTGATCACTATGGCCTTTCCATTGTAAATTGCTTTTATGTAACTCTCAACCTTCTTTTAACCAATTTCTTACTTATAGGTACATTGCTTTGTTTTCTAAGACCAATTACCTCATGAATAAGGTTTCCTGAAATATCAACTACACTATCTTCCATCCATATTTTTCCATCATGTATTCTACTTAGTGATCTATGTCCACTCATGTTTGTCCAATTCTCAGTGTAAATGATATTTGAATAGGTCTAGTTTCTTTAAATATTCAAATCTGGTCTTCATAGTCATATCATGATTAAAGACTAATTCTATATCCTTGTTCATATACTTAGTCCTAATAGATTCAAACTTGTTGTTAAGATAACTTCCTACATATTCAAAATAAACTACATTATTCGGTGTAAGGATAATGCTAAACTAGGGTTCCCTTTTACAAGTTTCATGGAAACAACCTTCAATTTTAGTCTCTCCTCATTCTCAACATTATGAACTATAGAAATATAAATGATTCTAACAAATATGAACTTTTATCAAATAAATTCTATGAATAAATGATAAAATACCTTTTTCAAAACTAGGGTTTGCTTCAAAATCACCTTATCAAGTCACTTATGACTGCTCTATGCTTTGGATGTAATTGCAATGAAGTAGTAATCAAGTTTGTACTCCATTTTATTCCTTCAACTCAAACTTGCATTAATTGTGTACTTCACAAATATGAAAAAGATGTCTATTAAATTTGAAATCAAATATCTACTTAAGATCTTCTATCTGATCTTCAGATGCTACCCAAGGTTTACAATAGCTTCCTTCTATCATGACAATGTTTCACAAAACTTCACTCCATGAAATTCTCAATAGGAACATATTTTTCATCTTTTTCTATAGAATTAACTTTCTCTATAATAATAATAACTCTTAATAACTTCATAACTAGTTTAGATAAGCTCCAAATTACGAGCGAGCTTAGATATAGTCTAAACTTATCTCGATACACCTTTTCCCAACTTTTCTACCTCTAGTTTTATCTATAGATGAAGTTTTCAAATTTTAGTGCTGTGAACAGGCTTAATTCAACTTAAGTGAATCAAACTCAATAACTCACTTTGATTTTCATCTCTCATCATTTTTTATCTTTTCTTTTGAGATGTCTAATCCTTTTACAAATGGCTCATTGAGTTCTTCTCAAAGTTCATTGACTATATTTCTTTGTTCCTCATTACCTTTGTTTATTCCAAAGTTCTTCTCATGGTTCCTTATATCATTTCTAATGTTTCTTTCATCACTCCTATTTACAAAGTTTCTTCCATTGTTCCTTCTATCTCTAAAGTTTTTATCTATTCTACAATACTTTGTTGTATGTCTGAAGTTGTTGCATAGTTGACATACTAGAGTTATGCTTCTAGGATTCTGCTGATTATTAGGTGCATGACAATTCTAAGCAATGTGTTCAAAGTTGTTACACTTATAACACACAATCTATCTTCTTTCTTCATAAGGTTTTCCTTCTCTTGATGTCCTTTCATTAGATTTTCTTCTATTTATAGGGTTAGTATTTCTAGACATTCTACTATTCCTTCTATCATTATCATATTTAGGTTTCCTACAATCAATTTCGTTATCCCCCATACCATGACAATTATGACAATAAAAATTCTTAATATGATTAAATGACTTATTTGTACAATCTCTTTTCATATGACATGTTTCACTACATGAAAAACACTTAATTCATACCTAGTTTCCTTAAGAGATTCCACATGCTTTGGTTCATCCAAAATCTCAACTTCTTTATCTTATCCTACTTCTTTAGTTTTATTAGAAGATTGATTGGATTCAATCTTATCATCAAATTTATCTTTTTCTTTTAGATCTAATTTAATCTCAGGTTTCTTTGTAGACATGTTAAATAGATAACCAAGACTAGTCTTATCATAAGTAGGTCTTTGTATTGACATTCAATTATCAAGATTTTCTTTGCTAGAATAAAGTTTCTCAAGTTTTTGCTTGCAATGAGTTAACTCACCTTTCAAAATAGTATTGTACTTATGAAGTTCTTCATGATCTTCGTTCAATGTTTCAAATTCACATGTCTTCTTCTCTAGACTTTTTCTAAGATTTGTATTCCCAATCTTCAAATTAGATTCAACTTTGCTAGGATCACTCCTTAAAGTCAAATTTAGATCGGTAATCTTCAATTCATGCTTCAAGATCTTGTATTCTCTCTCTAGCTTTGAATAATCATCATCACTAGTTTTAGATTCAATAGATTCAGGCTTGGATTTGAGATGTTCAATCTTGTCCTTCAATTACCCAGTATATACTTTGGAGTCTTCATATCTATCCTTCAACTTATCTCTTTCTTCAGTAAGGAGATCAACTTTTTAAGGTGCCTCTTCAAGGTTCTTCATCAATTGTTCCATATCCATATGGATCTTACACAAGCTATTAAGCCTCTTCTAAGTAATTACGCTCTGATACCAATTGCTAGAAATAGGAATTACTAAGGGGGGTGTGAATTAATAATTTAAAAACTTCAATCACCAACTAGATATTATTCTTTACTTTAAACCATACATAACAAATTAATAAAGTAACATTGAGCAATAACAACAACCATGCACAAAGATAACTCATAACATCATATTTTGTTAACTAGGGAAACCCTGGCCAAGGGAAAACCCCAGTGGAGATGATACCCACTAGATAATATACTGATATGTAAGTTCCTTGTTAGAGGATGGACCTTTTTAGGAGTCAATGAGAAAATTTATTATAGAGAGTCTCTATTAGGAGAGTTTGAATCCTTGTTAGGAGATTCCAACCATGTTAGGAGTTGTAGTATAGTAGATGCAAGATGAGCCCATTGCCCAAACATGCACTTCCAATTATAAGAAGATCTCACTTCCCAAACAAGTAATCAGCTTTTAGTAATATAGGTTCTTTCTCAATTTGATCTTGGATCAAAAAATAGCTTCACAAACTTCACATATATCGTTTCTACAAAAAGTTTGCATATCGCAATACCTATACAGTTTCACTTTTTACAACACACTTGAATTCACAAGATGTCCTTTGCATAAATACCATGCCTTTACAAAAAAATTTGATAGGTGGGCTAAGACCATAATATACTTTTCAAACTTAGAATAAACATCTAGGATTGTGGCCCTAATTGGTCAAGTAATTATTTTGTAAACAAAATAATTTATTTCCTTTAAATTCACTATCCTATTTCACTGGTAAAACACAAATAACTCTTTTTTTGTAGAGTCCATACTAACTTTCAAGGTTATACATGTCATCATCAACATGTATACTATCTCCACCTAACTTCACTAATCATACTATGACATCAGTAATAAGTTACATACAAAACAATACACTATCGTAAACCAAATTCATACTTAGAGAATTTTTTGTGTACTAAAAGCTAAGTGTCTTTATTTTTGAGGTTTCCTATAATCATGTACATCATGTTTTTCCATAAATTATAATAATTGCATATCTTCATTGGCCAATTGCCAACAATTATTTAGCCATTTTTAATGTGATTCCCTAAGCAAGTCACAGTCACTTGGTTAGGCAATCACAACTTTTGGAGGTCTGAATATGATAGATACTCCAAACCATGAGATTCAAAATGGAGAGGAGTTAGTAATGTTTGTATTTTAATAGGAATAAGTTTCAAACCATGATTTGTTAAGACTTTGATTAGACCCTAGTCAAACTTTCATTCATAATTTGAAACCCTTAATTATAGGCATAAAAGTTATTGCCATATGTACGGATGGCTTGGGAACCTAAGACCCACAAAATCCTCTAGGTTTTCCAAAAGAGTTCTCAAATCCATGATTTTTTTTGCACTTTTTTTAGAGTAATTTGAGGTTATAGTTCAAAAACCCTATTAGGAGGGCTAATTCAATTAGGCCTATTTTTTAAAATTTTGGAGTAAATGCAAAGAACTTGAGAAAAACATGTGGGATTTGAATCCAGAAGCCTAAGTGAGGTCTAATACCTCATATATGAGCTCCTCACTCAATGTAGTTGAGGAAATGAACAAGATGGGTCATGAAATTGAAGTTGTCAAGTCAACTTGTAGAGGCATTTGGTGTGTGAAGAAGCAAAAATCCTTCATGTAGCTAGGTAGTGCAAAGTTGGAGGATAGGATAAATATCCTCTAGAGGTTAGGATAGTAAAGTAAACCCTAATAGGAAAAGAGAAATCATGAATAAGTCCTAGAGAAGATATGGAATAACCAAGCAAACTACCTAGTCTTACATCAGGAAGCAATCTACATTGAACAACTTGAATGATTTGTTGATCCAAGCAAGAGGAATATGGTATGTAAGTTACAAAAAGCTTTATATGGTTTGAAGCATGCCCGTAGAGAATGGTACAAAAGGTTACAAAATTATTTGGTAAAAAATGGTTTTGTGTGAACTAATGATAATAATAATATGTATTTGAAAAGTAAATTAGAAAGTAGGATATTTCTAGCTGAAATTTTTGTTGGTGATATCATATTTGGAGGAAAAGATTTAGTGTGTAAGTCATTTAATGATTAGATGAAGAAGGAATTTGAGATGTCAATGTTTGGAGAGATCAATTTTTTTTTGGGATTGCAAGTCTATCAAATGAAAGAAGACATATACATTACACAATGTAAGTATGTCTAGGAGATATTGAAGAATTTTGGAATGGAAGAATCAAGACCAATTGGAATGCCTATTGTGACTAGACATAAGCTGTCAAAGAATGATAATTTTTCCAAGGTGAATCAAACACTATATAGGTCAATGATTGGAAAACTACAATATGTTGTACATAACATACCTAGCATTACATCAATAGTTGGTATTGTTGCTATATTCTCTTCTTATCATAGATATATGAAAGGAATATAAGACAATAGATTTTGGTACAAAGAAAAAGTTTGAGTTGAAGGTTTTTATTGATGGAAATCCATCTAAAAATGTTGATGATAGAAAGATTACAAGTGGATGCACTTTCTTTTTGGGTAAGAGACAAATTTCATAGACAAGTAAGAAGCAAAACTATATTTCACAATCTATAGTAGAAGATGAATATGTTATTGGGGTCAGTGCAAGAAGATGAATATGAATATTAAAATACTCCAGAAATAAAAATTTTAGTGTTCAAAATCTAGTTTTTGAATATGTAATTTATTTGTGTACCCATATGATAAATTATTTTTGTAGTATGGATCTTTAAAAACCACTTTTTCAAAATGCATGTTTCAAGACCATACCACGCTCGTGTACGGACACCATAATTTGACACAAATAAATGAATTTTCATAAATCCTTTTAAATGGAGTTACCTAATACACCTCAGATTGATTACAATATTTTTCCTTAATTTTTTATTGAATATTTTTTTAAAATTAATTATTAATTGGCTATAAAGGTAAATTTTAAAACCTCTCATGTACGAACCACATAATTTGATCAAAATCTCACTTTAAAAAAAAAAAAAAAAATTAACATCAAAAGAATTATATGTAGATTGATGACATATAAATTAATTTAAGAGAAATTATCAAATAAAAAAGTTATTAAAGTTTTAGTGAATGTCACTTTTTAACGTTTAAGAGATAGTTTTGATTAATAAATAATGGAAAAATAGAAAATAAACTAATAACACTATAAAATTTACATTTTTGGAATCAGAACAGTAAGACCTATAATGGGTTTTTGTCTCATCAAAAAATTCAATGGGGATGACTATAAAAAAATTATGACTATACCAGAAATTGTCAATAAAATGCCTTAAAAAAAAATAGATCATAAAGGCATGGCTTGGTCGAACCAAGCCTATGCCATGCCTTTCCCTAAGGCAAAACCCCATGCAAAAGTTGGGTGCCATACCAAATTCCTGCTCATGTCTCAAGAATCGGGCACCCAATTTGTAATTCAAAAATTGGGTGCCCGATTGCTTTCAACCCTTGTACCTAATTATTTAAAAATTAGGTACCCGATTTATAAACGAGTACTCGATTTTTAAAGAATCGGGTACCCAATTTTTAAGCAATCGGGTACCCATTTCTAATGTACCCGTTGGGCCTCAAAAGCTGCCCCACAGACCAAGTTTCAATGATTGAAATGATTGAATAATAGTTTCGAATTTGCAACAGTGAATTTTGTCATGCTTATTTTGTTTTCTTGTCCTCTTATACAATTTGTAAGCTATTGATTCAAATTCAAAATTGGTGCAAACATGGGATCAAAAAAATGAAGAAAGAAGAAAGCAAAAGTTCTGACAAATGAGGAGATTGTAGCAAATAAAGAGAATGAAGCACAACATCAATGAGAGAGATGACAGAGAATTAGAGACTTGAACAATGTTTCAAAGGAGAAAGAAATTGAGGATACCACGATGGATGAAGAGGTCAAAGAAGAGAACCCAATACAAGAAAATTTAGGTGCACATTCTAATCATGCATTCAATATAGGTGTGTCTCCAAACCCTCAAATTTTCTCTCATGATGAAATTGGTGATTTTATAGAAGTAGGTTACGATTTAAATGATTTAGATTTTCTTCATGAGAAGCAATTGCCAAACGATCATGCACAAAAAAATCCAATTGAAATGCATGCCCCAAAAGAAATACCAAGAAAATTTGAAAATGATATTCAAATCCCAAATAACAGTGAAAATAGTAAAGTGTCTGAAAATAAAAATTGCATGAATGTAGACATAGAAACACAAACTACTGAACAAACATGTCAGAATGATAGTAAAGTATCTGAACATAATTTTCATATTCCTAATGATGTGTTAGATAATCTTGAGGGATTGGTTTCCTGGAGACAAATTAGGACACATGCTAATTGATTGTATAGGCATTTTTTTTTATAATAAGAAATTTGGGTTTCAATATCAGTTAATGTTGCAACTAATTAAAATGTCTAAAATGCAAAAAGTAATGAGAAGGTTGGGAATGTATGCGAAACTAAAGAATAAAAATGAGTCTTTAAAACAAGTTGTATCCACTATTGCTAGTGTCTTCGATGTTATTGGAAAGAGAAGTCAGTCTAAAGATAAGAATGCAGCACAACGAGAAATAACAATAGCTTTAGTTAACAAATCAACATTTGACAAAAGATTGATTAGCAACATAAGTGGATATCTTAATTTGAATTGTAAGACTTTAGAAAGAGTTGTAAAGAGAAGGGTTAACTTTGAATGTGATCCAACAAATATTATATGAACTTCTAGTGGTAGACTCCTGAGATGTGATATGAAACTTACTAGTGAAGTCAAAAGTTTGATTGCAATTTTTTAGCATGATAATACAAGAGTATCACCTAATTCAAGGGATGTTCTTAAATTGAGAATTGGGTCAAAAATATGTGATCCACATCCTAAACACCTTTTCGACATGACTCAAACTGAATTGTTTAAAAAAATTGTAGATGGTAAGGTATTAAATATTACCATTAGTCAAAGATCTTTTGAAAAGTGTAAACCATGGTATGTAAGGATTAATAAGGAAAGAATCACATGTTGTTGTAAAACTCATATTCAATTTTGTTACCATTATGATGTATTTTGATCTATACATGGTACCATGCATAGTAAAGAAATGTTATAGGAATGTGGTATAAAAATACCACCTCAAACTATAAAAGATTTCATATCATGTTTTTTTTGTAAGCCACCTAATGATCAATACTTTCTTTTCAATGTATGTCTTTCTAGTACATGTGATATGTGTGGAAATCTTTCTTTGTTAGATGAATGTTTGCATGAAAATGCTTTGACTACTTTTGGACAACAATTAGTCGAGGTAAAAAGATTCAAAACTATTTAATATCCATTGCAGGATGGGAAGATTGGAAGAAGGTGTGATCTAGTTACAGATAAAGTTAGTTGTCATGCATTTATGGATGAGTTTAAGAGTCTTATCATACCAAAATATGTTAAACACTCTCAATATTCTAGATGGCTTGATGGAAAATTTTGCATATGTAAGAATACATTTCCAATTGGTACTATACTTTCAGTTGTTGACTTTGTAGAGAACTACATGCTTGCACTGCAAGAAGAGGTACAACCACAATATTGCAATTCAATACAAGTAACAATTTATGTTCGTATAGTTTATAGGCATGCACCTAATAGTATAGAGGAGGATCAAAAAATATTGAGAGATTACCATTTTTATATAAGTTATAATAAACTCCATTCATTTGAGTTTGTCCAATATTGTTTCAAGGTCTTTTATGATAATTTAAAAGAGAGAAAAATTCAAATGACACAACATTGGATATGGTCAAATAATTGTATAGGACAATTCAAGAATGCTAGAATGTTCTATTGGTTGAGTAGGACACATAGGCAAACTAACATCCAACATGTGTGGAGTTTTTTTGAGGTTGGACATGGTAAAGGAGAAAATGATGGTGTTGGTGCATGCATGAAGAGAGCCCTTGGTAGAGAGCAATTAAAATTTGAGGAAAAAACTAAATTCAAAAATGCACATGAGATTGTCGAATGGTGTAACAAATATTTATACACGGGATCAAGTTAGAACTCTACAATCAAACATTTCTTCTACCTAGTTGAATAAAATAATATCCCTTCAAGATATGACTGTGATACAATTAGTGGGTCAGCTAAATGGCATTCATTTAGGAGTTCAGATTCTAACACTTGGACTATATGGACTAGGGAGCTTGCTTATTTTTGTCAATTTTGTCTTTCAGGTGAATGGGAAGAATGTGAGAATATAGAATGGGTTGAAGATTGGAAACAAAGATGATTAGCACCTACTGACATGCATTTTGAAGATGATATAGTAAATGAAGGCCAGAATGTTACTTTTGCATCAGAAGACTATAATCGTATATTAGACTTCATAGAACCTGGTATGCACAATTTAATTAGATTTTTTTGTGATCTCATGCTTCAATTTATATAATCTGCATATGTACACTCATGTGATTAAAGTGTTTATGTACTTTATCTTATCTTGTAGGACATGTTTATGCTATTATTGCACCTAGTGATAATGATGAATAGACTGAGTATTGGGTAACTAGATGTGTGGAACCTAAGAAAAAATTGACATGTCATCAAGTAAACAATGATGGTTTTGAGTATCCAATTGGGTCTATCATTGTAGCTAGCACCTGGCTATGTAGATACCTAACAAGAAGAAATGGTTTGCCAACATTTGAAGACTACCAAACCGAAAAGAAGATTTTACACTATTCTCATTTGGTTGTGGCAACAAATATCAAATTAGAAAGATACAAAGGGAGACTTGGCAATAAGGTATTATGGACAATTTCAATGGATGAGCACAAGACAATCATAGATGCATTGCAAAAGAGAGAGTATGTAGATGGTACAGTGGAATGACTACATTTAAATCAAACACATGTAAGTTTTTTCATTATTGTATTATTTTTATATATATGTGCTTGTATAATTTAATTACATGTATGTTTTTGTTGTCAATACCAATTTAGAGAGCTTATATATACCTCTTATTCCGGTCTCAATTACAATTTATGCAAATTTAAATGTTAAAGTGGATCAAAAATCAACATCTTGTGCAATTTCACATAGTAAGTACACACAAATTACACATATATTTACATAGTTCATATACCTTGAATATTAATTTATGTGTTTATTAACATGTGTTTTTGTTTTATAATTTTATTTTATAGGACCTCATTTGAAGAGATGTGTTGAACCAATTTTATGTTTTTAGTTCACTTCTATAAATATATCATTGACATTGTCTTAAATATATTGTGAAATATGTTGTACAAACTAATTCAAAAATGAGAGTTTACTTCTATTTGAAAGTTAAAGGTATGCACTTGATAAATTATAAATTAATTATCAATTTAAGTAATGACCTCCTATTTTGTTCCATTACTTTTACATTCAAGCATGTTTAAATTAATGTTTGTTTGAAGTTTTAGATTACTATTGATTGTAATATTAAAAAAAAGTCACTTGTACATGATAATTTAAAGATCATTACTCATTGTATTGATTATATGTTAGATCATTACTCATTGTATTCATTATATCTTGCATTACCAAAAAACACATTAAGATCATTTATGATACATTGTTAGGTATATTATCCATACATGTGTGTCTTAAGGGGACATGGGAGTCCTAATAGGTCATAATAATTTCTATATATTTTAATAAGTCTTAATATGTTTACTAGCACATAATAAGTATTATTAGGTGATAATGAGTCTTACATTACCAAACAACACATTAAGATCACTTATGATACATTGTTAGGTACGTTATCCATACATGTGTGTCTTAAGGGGACTCAATATTTAGCCCCAATAAGATAGATGTAGAGACATAAATCTTACTACCCGATACAAAGAAAAGAGGTCCAATTTGATCATTAAATGACTCATGTTGCACTCTTCTAGCTTAAAAAGAATACAAATTTTATCAACAAACTATATGTTAGATACTTATTAATTATTTGGAGAGTAGATCCTCTAAATTTTAGATACAACTGGTTATCTCCAAGGAGATAATGTAATGAGTTAACAACAATAAAAAATAAAGAGGATGCAAGAGGACACCCTTTCATAATTCATCTAGAGAGTCCTAAAAATTATGATCTAACCCCATTAATTTCTCTACTAAAACCCTGACACCAATCATAAGAGAGGACACCATTTGACATAATATTGGATGGAATCCTAGGCTTGCCACATCATCATAGTGAAACTCCATTCTACCCTTTTGTAGACATTTTCATAATCAATTACTTGAGCATTCCTACACTCTATCCTGGAAATGTTTCCCAATCCAAAGTCTTCCAATAGGTTATCAAGTTCTCCAATATGTATAAATATCCTTAACAAAACACTTTTGTGTAGGGTTAATGATCTTGGGTAGGATATCTTCTAGTCTAGAGGCTAAGACCTTGGCAAGAATTTTGTATGATATGTATTTAGGAGTGTCCTATCTCTCATTTTTAATGAGATTCTTATCTCCCCTTGGGGATCAATTTTATGAGCCCTCCATTGATTACTTGACCTAGGGATTTCTCATTACTAATTTTTTGGATGGAGGAGCTGATTTATGATAGAAATGGGTTTATCAAGGAATAATGCATCTTCATTAGGAATGATGGTTCCTATTTTATCCCTATCTTCTAAATCATTTTTCTATCATCATCTTCTAACCAAAAAAATTGATAGTAAAATTAGGAAAAGGATCTTACTATATATCACTAGGGGGTGGGTATTTATTTTTATAGAATAAGGAAATATTTTCTTATGTGGCCTTCCATTCTACAAAGGCAATAAACATTTAGGCTACCCATATAGAAAAATAGGAAACAAATAGGGGAATCTCTAGTCTCCAAAAAACAACTCTTAGGCACTTCCAACCCAAGATGAATAGAAATTAGTCCACCCTAACATAATTATCTAGTTAGGGTCTGGGGTGCTAGAGTGCTTCAATACCCTCCTAATTAGATATTACATGATGAATACTTAGTTAGGATATAAAGGTTTAGGCATGCAGTGGAAAGACAAGTTATTCACTTCTTTAGATTTATTCTTAGGCATCCAAGGGTGTAGTCTGGGCTCCTACTCGCACTGATGTTCCACCTCCACCTCTTGATGGTGAGGGAGGGTTACTTAATTAGATGCCTAATTCGTTCAAGTCTCTTCTAATATTTTTATGATGTATCATTTTGAGACCTTAATATCAATGTTTAATTAGTTTTAGGATTAGGGTTCAATTTGGTTTACTATTTTATTAGGTTTAAATGCTTAGGTTTCAATTAGGACAAGAGTTAATAAATTGAATTAAGTTTTAAAGTGCTAAATTTGGTTTTAGATATAGAATTATAGTTAGAGATTTTAGATTTACAACCAACTTTAATTCAAAAAAGTTAGGTTTGAATTTGGTTTTAAAGTGTTAAATATATTATTGAGTTCTAGTTTAGGGTGATTTGGTTTAGTCTTAAGGTCAACGTTTAACTTGGTTCAATCTTAGGGTAAGCGGTCAATTTGGTTAATGGTTGGGGAAAGGATTCAAGGTTAAATTCAAGGTTTTTACTATTAAGTTTGGACATATAATTAGGTTTATGATCATGCTTTAATTTAATTTGGTTTATAAGTATAATATTAATTAGTTAAGGGCCAGGGTTACCTTTCAATCTAGTTTGATATATTCAATTTGGTTTAGGGTTACCTAGGGGTTAGTTTATTTTAGTGTTAAATATTAAGATATAATGCTTCAATATCACTCATTTTTTATATTTTGATTATATCACCCCTATACATTGATAGTATATGCGATGAATCTTACAAATATTATTTGATCTCATTAAATGTGTCATGGTAATTTTTTTTAGTTTATGTACATGAGATGCTCCTATACATGGTGTTTTTCTTTTCTTATTATATATATATATATATATATACCTAAGTACCCTTCTTGATTATCTATGATGGACATGTTGTAAATGACATATCTCTATATGATTCTTTTGATATAATATGCATGGATAATATATATAATGAAAATTTTAAATCCTTCCTATGCAATAAATGATGTAATTAGATATTTACAAATGTTTTTAGATTCACATGTAGATGTAGATATGATGCTCCTCTAGGATAATTTAGTTTATCATAAATAAGGTTACAATTTTAGGGTTTGTCATTTATAAAATTAGTACTCAAGGTAAGATAGGAAAGTTATTTAATTATTTATATATTACCTGGTGTAGGTTTTAGCAAATTAAGAACAAGGTTAAGATGATAGTAAGGGTTATGATTAGAATTAAATTCAATACAAATTGACATTATAGTTAATCCTAAATGATGCCCAACCAAGGGATCCAAAGAACTAATCAAAAGCTTTACTAAGAAAGCAATGACATACATACAGTAATTTACATTTATAAAAAACATAAGAGATTGCATTCCTTAATGAGCACATTTACATTTCATTTTTAAATAATTATAAGTACTAAAAGTAAAATAAATAACACATCCACATGAAAGAATATTAACTACTTCAGTTCAATCCATTTAAATAATATATACATTTTTTTCTAAATGCCACTTGGGAAATTAATTCGAAATGCACAATCATCCATTGTACATGTCACAGGGTATGAAAGGCTGAAAGCATATACATTTATAAAATATTTTACATCATCTATTTTCGATCCATGAAACAAAGTACAATACAATTTAAGTAAAATCATTTTAAATACTAAGTTTTTTGTTTGGATCCCTTGGCGGGGTTTTATGTAATTAAATACTTAGTTATATATGTTTAGGGTTTTATTGTACATAACTATATGGTTAGGTTGAGATTATAGTTTAAACAATGAATTTAGGTCAAGGTTATAGTTTAAACAAGGTTGAGGTTATATGGTTCTAGGTCGAGGTTATATTTATTTGTAATTACATGTTTAAACAATGAATTTACATCTAATCTAATCATTCAACATTGTAATAAATGCATAAATTAAATACATTTCAAAACATCTAAAATAATAATTTTTTAAATAAACATTTACAAAACTATATTTTAATTAACATATACAAAAATTTAAACATCTACTCATTAACAATGTAAATGTAAAATTTTACGTATATTAAAACTAAAAAAAATAAAATTAACATACATATAAAACATAAAATTGAAAAAAAAAGTAAAATAGTACAAAACATATTAAAATACCTAGTATATCGAAAACTAGCAGTAGGGGGGTGGTCGATAGGGCTGAAAATCGGGCTCTCGTATGAGTCTCTAATCGGGCTCCCATTTTTGAAGTCATGAAAATGACTTCAAAAATGCCAAAAAATGGGTTTAATAAAGTCTTTCAAATCAAGTACCTGATTTTAAAAAAATCGGGTACCCAATTCTAAAAGAAATCAGGCACCCGATATTTGAGCGGCTCGGGCACCCGATCTGCTTTTAAATATCGAGTACCCAATTTTTGAATTTCAGCTCGGGTGCCCAAAGCTTATTTTAGAAATAGGTACCCAATTTTAGAAAAATAGGGTACCCATTTCTGAGAAGTACAATTCTGCAAATTTGACTTTTGCAAAATTCCCACCCAACTTCTTGTGGTCACCCATTGTAGTAGTAAATTGTTCAAACATTATGTGGATCAAGAAATTTTTGAAAGGTATGAAGGAAGAGATTACTGGATCTATTGTGATATGTTGTGTTGGAATGTTCAAAATGAGAAGAGTACTTCTAAGGGGGTGGTGGTGAATTAGAAGTACCTAGTTTTTAACCTTTTTCTATCTTTTAAACATATAACTAAAAAACAAATTGCATGCATGCAAAAATATAAACAAACATGAAATAAATCACATGCAATAACACATCACACCAGAATTGATAACCCAAAAACCCTCCAGGAATAAGAAGGTAAAATTGGGGTGGGAATGATACCCACAAAAATTCCTACAACAATCAATGTTCAACCACTTCTGATGGTTTTCCTTGTGAAAGGCTTGCCCTATTAAAGGCTTTACACTATGTCAATAGTGACCTAGTTAGAGGATTTACAAACACTTTACATGAAGTGTCACCTTGTTAAGGGATTTACAATAGGTTGTTAAACCCACCTAATACATAGGATTTTCAATCACCTTCCCCAAAGGTTCTCCTACCTCGCTATTAAGCTAACCTATCAATATAGGATTTCAGCATCTAATACAATGATGAGAAAGTATTAGAAAATTTGACCTTATAGAGTGCAATCTTCAATTGCTCAGTTTAGGTACTAGATCTGCTCTTCCTGCTTTGATCCTTGCTTGATATGATCTCTATATGTGTTCCTTGTCCCTTGTGCTACTCTGATCAACTTGATATGAAATTGTTGCTCTGTTCCTCTAAGTCTTTCCTTCTTCTCACTAAAATTTCACTATAATCTCCCCATACACTTTTCTTTTCCACATTTGCAATGGTGCATTCGGCCTCCTTATAAAGAATGTGAAGACCTAGGGTTAGGTATGGATCTACGATTCATATTGGATCTCAAATTCTCACTCATACCTTGCATTTTTCTCATTGGTTGCATGCCTTCTCCATTTTTTTGATTAGCTACATGTAAATTGGATAGGGAATGTGAATGATTCATCCTTATCCTTTCTCTACTTCAAAATATCTCTATGTCGGCTCTAAAAATGGTTTACATTGAGTTTGTGAGGGCACAAACTCATATACTGATTTTGTGTTACTCAACACATATTATATTTTTGATGGTTGACACATGAATGTTCTTGTATGGCTTGGCACATATTACATCTTTGGTTTGGCTGACACCTATTATACTCTATGTTGCTTGGCACATGAGTCTTCCTAAATCACTGGGCACATACTATGCTCTGTCGTGCGGTGCATCTATTACTTGCTTGGCACCTAAAGTCACTCGACACCTGTTAAGATTTTGACTCAACAGCTACTATTATTCACTCGAAATACATAGGACATTCTTTATTCTTGCTCAACATACATGCAAATTTCAAAAATGTTCAAGATTTTGTGAGCAACAATGTACCTTATAACTCCCCCTAAGTTGATTATACCTAGTCCATTCTTCTTTATTGAAGTTCTATGCTGATGTGTCTAGTTCTCTGTGTCTTGTGTCCTATTCCTATTCATGTTCCTATTCTAGATCTATTTTCCATAGGCTTGTCAAATTTTTGCACTTATTACTTGTCTCCCCCTTTTTGGCTATCTATTGACTTTCCACTTTATTCTTCAAAAAATGAAAGAATTTAATCACAACTATCAAAATTTGATATTCTCCATATGTTTTCATATATCTCCCCCTAATGTATATATCTCCCTCTTTTTGACATTGATGTCAAAGGGTTCTAAGGAGTAAACCATATTTAGCCAAAAAATTATTTTTTACCTCCATTATTATTCTCAAAGCTACATCCCAATTCTCCAATGCAATGTGCAGTGACTTGTGTTGGATGACAGTCTCTACAGCAAGGTGTACAAGTCCATCAAGAGTAGAAATATTTGGATCTTTCTTTAGGAAATTTTCTACATATGCTTGCTCCTTATGGAGGACCTCTAAGTGTGGGGTTATGGAGGACTAGATTTGCATCAATTTTTCCTTTATGTTTGCCTCCTCTATTGTTAATATAGCTAATTTCCTTTGTGTGTGAAGTGTTTGTGCAAAATGCTTCTCACTCTGAGCTAGATCTCTAGGTAGTTGCATGCTAGAGATTTTTAAGTTCCTTTCCAAGCTCATTATTCTTTGATTGGTTTCTTGTGTGAAATTTGAAAACTCACACAAATTTTTATAAAATGAAAAAATGTTTTCAAGAACAATTTTGGCCTTATCTATCATCTTGGCCAACTCTACCTATTCAAGTGCAATGCCACTTGATATCTTCTCATTAAATTTTCCTTGAAACTTCCTTTCTAACCATTCCAGGAGTTTAAAATTTGTATCATGGTCTTCATTACTCACCTAATCAACTATGTCTGATAGTTGCTCAATTATTGGCTTTCCTTCATCTAGTGACTGCAAGCTAAAGGCATCCATGAAGATGTCCTTTATCTTATTTAATGCCTATCTATACTTGTATTCTCTTCTTAACACTTATTGTCACTTTCTCCTATCTAGTGCACTTTGTATTTAATTTATCTTTTTTATAGAGAGAGTGTTGGATTCATAGGAGGGAATGATGATCTCTTCATCAATTTTAGGATATCCATAGTGAAGTATCCTAGCTACCTTTCTAGAGCTTGAGCCTCGTGTTTGAACTTGCATTGATATCATTTTAGTGCTCAGCTTCTAAAGAGTCTAAGTGGGAGTACTAGTTTTTGGTAATTCAACCAATGTTTGTATTGTAGCTTGCTCCTCATCTCTTGTCTCTTCCTTCTTTCCTTCTTGACTGCATTTATCACTAACAATTGCTGGGGGTGAACTTGTTGATTGTTCTTGTTTTCCTATATCTTGCCTAGTGGCTGTACTCAGCATCTCAAGTGCATCACTTACTACTTTTGGTGGAGATGGTGGTAGAAGTAGTAGGATTTTAGTAGTAGTGTATGTAAAAGGTTGTTCCTTTGGCTTTACCTTTTCTCTCTGAGGTTTTTCTACTACTTTTTGTAGTTCATCTACACTTACCAATATAGGGCTTGAACACAACTATGCCTATAGAGTAGATTGGTGAAGGATCTTTGAGAGATCCTCTATAGTTAAAGGATTAATGTTTTGACATGAAGTGTCAATAACATCCTTTATTTTTATGGTCTCTACAGGTGTGATGGTGGCATGAGGAGGGCTAAGAGGTGGCATTTATGTGTCTTGCACACTTTGTTCTTCTTGATCATCTAATGCCTTTTCCTCTCCTTTAGATGTATTCACTTCCTTCTCCTCCTTGTTTGCTTCCTCTTCTACTCTTCCTTCCTCACCTTTCTTCTCTTCTTCACTTTTCTTCTCCTCCACTTTCTTTGTTATTTCTTTTACTTCTTTTCTCTTTGCACTGGCCTCGGCCTTGTATGGACCTCATCAAATACATCATCTATTGACTTGTATAATGACTTCCACAATTTTGTGGATTTATTTACAACATCCTCTCTCTTGTTTTGAAGAATGCTAAATGCTCTATTCTTAGGAGAAAATTTTCTATTATGCCTTTTATTTGCCTTAGCTATTTGATCTTTAGTCAAGTTTGGTAGTAGTGTAGCTAGAGTTGTTTCTCTTATCTCCCTTTCCATTTGTAGACAAAAATGCCACTTATCTGCAACTATCTTGTATAACTTCTTGGGCATTGAACTGTTTAACTCTAAATGTATATAAATTTGTATTCAGCCATCATTGCATACACTGATTCCTCTATTTCATTTTTCTCTTCTTTATTGAGCTTATTAAAGTTTATAGTCTTTAAACCATTCAAGTTTTCTTTTCTAATATTTACACATAACTTATCAATGGCAGACTTGGAGGGATGACTTACCACTTTAAACTGGCTGATATCATCTGACTCTGTTCTTTCTTCATTTGTGTCAAGTTCGGCAACATATCTCCTCCTCTTCCTTGGTTCTTCACCAGTCTACATTGTGGCTTTCTTCTTATCTTTGGTTTCATCTTTAGCCTTCTAAGTTGCAGCCCTGGTGGTAGCCCTTGTAGTTGGCTTCTTTTCTTTGACTTCAATGGGCTTTGTCCCCTTCTTTGCCTTGGGTTGAGGTGCAAGCTGAGTTTTGGCTTTCCTTTTGGTGGCTTTGGCTTTAATGGGTGCTTCCTCAGCTTCTTCTTCCTTAGCACCTTCTTCTTTTTCCTTGCCTAGGCCCTATGTTAGTTCTAATGGCTCTTGCCCTTGCTCACCTTCTTCCTCACTGCCTCCTTCTACAGTGCCTTCTACATCTATATCAGCTCCAAATGTTTTCTTGAACTTTCTTATCATTTTGTCCTTCTTCTTGACTACAACGGTTGTCTTCAAGTCAGTTACCACCCTAGATTTGACAATATCATAGGTTCCAAAATGAGAAGCATCCTTGTCAATTTCTTCTACAAGTAAACTAGTGATTGCAGCTGAATCTTGGTCAACATCAAGATCATATCCAAGTGGCCTAAGTCATCTTGCTCTAGTTATCACTGCTTGGATATAATCTATGTCAACCAAGAAACAAATATCATTTACATGCTGCTCAACTAAGGATACTAGTATCCTCATCCTTTGTTTCATGGACTTCTTGAAGTCCTCAAAGTAACATGTCATCTAAGCATCAAAATTGTCTCCCGTTTGATTAATGAAGTCATTGATTTGTGTGAAAATTGTCTTGTTTGGATCCCATCTTACCTTTCCAAATGATGGAAATTCCTCCATAACATAGAAAAATATGCAGACCAATAGTGATCCAAATTTTCACTGAGCTCCTTTTGATTTCCTTATGGATCCCAAATTTTCATTAATTTGTTGTAGCATGAGCTCTGCTAGATCATATGTGTGGCCTTTCTTTCACAAGTTTGTATGCAAAATCTACTGCTATGCATGGCACGATGTTCAATTTGCTTGATTGATAGAATTTATGAGATATGGTTCTCATAGTGAAATCAAGCAATGGATCAGTAATGGTATCAATGGTCATTCCCCTATTGTTCCATTTAGCACCAATGTTCTTCTCTATGGTCTCCTTTTTGTCACTTCTTAGGGTCTTGGGCCGATCTAGGGTTGGGAAACCAATAACCCTATGAAAATTTTTTTTTGTAACCATCACTGGCCCTATTTCTAATTAGAATGACCCATCATGAATTTGACTCAACACTATACAAATCCATTTAGTCATAAACACAATGCGAAAAACTCGGGCTTTAGTTAAACCCTTCTTTTTAACTATTTGAAACTTGTCCTTTAGTATACCTTTGTCACACAACTTATCAAAGGCATTGAAAATTTCTAAGTCACCTATGGCTCCAATCTTATAGTTATAGCATTTCCTAACATCTTGGACCATTACAACTTTGTCTGGAATGACTGACAAAGCACTAGCTGGATCATTTTTGTAGGAAACTTATGGTATTGACCTAAATTTAGGCTATTTAACCTCATTACTAACAAGTTGAATCTCATGAGCATCCTTTCCTTTTTTGGTTTTAGACCCAGCTACCATCTTGACCAAACTAGGGTTTAATATTAAATAAATTTTCAAATACTGCATAGCTCGGCACTTGATGAAATACCTTTAAATCGAAGAGTTTGGGTTGAATTGCTATTGAGATCAATGCAAATTGCTGCAAAATCACTGTTTGGTTGCCTCTTCACTCTTCTCATTTTTGCTCTATGTTCGAATGGCTTGAAAATGAGTGATTTTCAACTTTATTAGGTTCCAAACCTAGCATTTATTGTATAGTGCTTACAGTTGTACATTCGGCACTTGAAGGATTTAGTATAACTCAGCTCCCATTATAATTCTTTTACTTGGCCTTGTCATGAGCCCAAATTAAAAGGATATAAATATTCAAATATCATATTATACAATGATAATAATTAAGAATAATAATATTATAATCTATTATATAATAGTGATATATTTAATAATATAAAAATAAAACAATATATAAGATTATAGCATAATTATGTAAAATATTATATTATAATTATAATATTAATGAGTTAAATGAATTAAATAAACAAATTAATACTTTAATATAAAATGATAGAACAATAAATATACAAATATAAAAGTAAATAGTCTTATATTATATCATTAATATAATAGTATGACATAGAATTAATAATACAATAAACATAAACAATAAATAAATTGTAAACATTGGAAATATAGTTTATTATATATATATATATATATATAATGATAATTTCTTATAAATATTAAATGATCTATAAAGACAATAATCCTTAAGAGGAGTTATTAAAAGATAATAGTTATAAGACTATTCATAAAACAAACCATTGTATAATATTATATAATCATTAAATATATATTATTATTACCATTGACATAATTTATTTTATATATTTAATCTAAAATATAAATGAATTAAATATCATATTAACTTTGTCAAATCATAATAAATAAATATTGTTAAAAGTATATACTATTATATATAGTCGTGTCTTTTCATTAATGAATAGACATGTCTGCCTATGTCTTGGCTATTGGTATGAGTGTATGTATGTATACACACACACACACACACACACACACACACACACACACACACACACACACACACACACATGAACTGATTCAAGAGATTAGATATCATAAAAATATACAAATTAGTCTATCTCTTCAATAGGGACTTTAGACTAGTGATCCAATTATAATCAGTCTTGGCAAATGGAGCAACTTCCTTTCTTAGTTTCAATGGTATCAGTGCTGAAATTTTAACATCTGTCAAAGGCATCATCGAAAAAATATGAAAAAAAAGAATATAAATAAAGGGACAAGTCCTAAAAACAAATGAGCCCCAAAAAGGGTTCATTACAAATGGTATCAGAGTAGAAATCCTGCCAACCTATGAAGAATAGTTTATGCAAATCAATCAAATGGTGCAAAATAGCAAAGGTGACATGGATGGTCTGGTAATGCATGCAGCTACCTATAGGTGACATATTCCTTTGATAGTATGAATAGAAGATATCTAAATCAATGTATACAAGAATAAACATTGTGGCCTATTGATGCTGAGAGAAGTCAGACAGGCCATTCCAAATTTGAATTCGTCTCTCACTAAATGGAGGAAATGTATTTTTTAGCATTTTAGAAGACACCCAATTGACTAAATAATATTGGGAGATAAAGTTAAGGAAAAGTTAAGAATGCAGAAGATTGGTGACAAGAAGTGCCAAGTCATAGTGACAGTAAGGCATCAATACAACTAGTTTATAATAATAAATCAAAAGAAAGTATAACAGTCAATCAGTCTAATGAATCCACATATATCAAAAAACCTTACATTCTAGGTAAGTTTTACATAGATTGATACATTTATAGCAAAATGATAATTGATATTGAATATATGCAATTATTTGACAACATAAGAAAGTGAAATTATGGAATTGTCACAAGTTACTAAGATAGTCAAGTGGCATTAAAAAAAAGCTATTAACTAATTTTATCATCTACATTATTGATACATTAGCAATATCCTTCAGAACTTCTTCCTTGTCTAGCCATGCAATATGCTGAAACTCTCTCCTAATTGAAACTACTAATTAACCAAATACTTGCTCATATATCCATTTTGCCTCTTGTACCATATTCTCATTGTGTGGAACCAGATCCATAATCTCTTTAGACAAATGAAGAAAACAAACAAAATAAAAGGCCCAAAAGATGTTTGACATGATGAGATACAATGATTGTAGTATCTACATGAAATAAGTTGTATCCATTCATTAAGATCAAACAGATGCAATTGGCTATGCAAAGCCACATTCTAGAATCTTCACGAGTCATCTTTTGCCTGCATAAATAAAATCCTTGAACCAATATACAGGCGTTGTTTTCATACAAAGGAATATTAGGAACACATAAGATTGCTATCCTTAACTTCCAGTTCTCAAGTTAAAGACTAAAGATTATTCATTTACCTAAGCATTACTATATTTAGCAAATAAATTGGAGAGAATAAGATACCAGATAATGGAATGTATACAGTCAATTGCTAATGAGAGGTGATAGAAGCCGTTAGATAAGGAAGTAAGCCATATCTATAGGAATGACATGTCCACATCATCTTATAAATAAGAGGCGAGACTATTGTATGAGGGTCAAAGATTAGATGATAATCTTATGATGGAAGGAAGATTATAGACCCATTTAGTGGAGGTCATTAGAAAATATATATCCAGTAAACAAAATACAAAACCTCAAACTGGACATGATTTGACTTAGCCATGACAAAGGGTTACCACATGAATACAAAGGGGATCCTACCAAGTATGAGTGTTTGATTCAATTACAAAGCATTCAACCACATTCAAATGGAGGTATCATTATAATAATGTAGAGTTAGTGATGTAGCCACCAACTTTAGACCATCAATCAGAGGAAATGTTGAAAGAGTATAAAGTCATTTTCAAATCCCATATGAAGGAAAAGAAAAATAATGGACAATGGAGATCGAAGCAAATGAAAGTCATTACAAACTGATGATAATTACACATGGAATTGATTAGCAAAATAAGAATGGATAGACAATCATTCATTCCATAAAATAACATCATAATAGTTTCCTTAGAAGGATGATCAAATGAAGGAACCATCATTGTTAGCAAACTAAATATAGAAACATATTGGACAACATGTTACTGGTGATAGGTTTCCCTACAATATCATGTTAATAAAACATTAAATAGATGCATTGTTCAAATATTTAAAAAGATTAGACATTTGGAACCTTAAAAACAAGAGGATGAATCAACCATCTTGGAATCCCAACTCACATCAAATTGAAGGTATCAAAGGAGATTGGTATTGGATACACCATAAATAATAGTTATTCCTCTTCTAACATTCTGTCAATAGACATATAAATGTCATTGGAAATAGAAGAACACATCTGCAAGTTGAGCACATTTTTTATATGTTGATTTTATTAGAAATAAACATTACTTTAGATGCCATATGTAAGGTGTACATAAACATTCTCCACTAAAATATCATTTCTAGATAACAACCACATTAGATAATAATATACTACGTGGAGATAAAATGACATAGAACATGATGTATAGTGAAGAAGTATGCATTGAAGATATATTTCTAAGACTTGCACCAACTGGACCAACTTCTTCATGGAAGGCAAAATAATATCATTGGATGAACTCATCCCATCACAATGCATTCTATCGCACCAAAGATAAAATGCCAATGATTGTTACATCAAGGGAATTGTCACAGTCTTGTACAATATCTAGTACTAGATTATAGAAAGGAATTGAAGGAAAGGAGACATTAGATCCAAATCTTCACAGTCAAGTGTAGCAGCAATTAATGAGACAAGCTTGGGTGCCAACTCTTCAGATTCAATCATAACAACAATAGCTGCCACTGTTGCTACTAGATCCACAGAGGTTTACAACTAATAAAGGAGAATATATTTAAGCATGTTGCACCCCATTCAATGTGATGGCCCTATTGTTTTTATCATTGAGTAGGTAAATATCTTTTAGTTTGATAGCAAAATCTTCTGCAATGATGGAGAGATAGGCTGAGACTTGGATATCTGGATAGATAATATCTCCCATGCTGAATATTCATTGAAGATAACACCTCCAATTATAGATGGTATGTACATCAAACTCTCAATGACTGCTCGTGTTGTGTTGGCAATCACTAAAATTAGCAGATAGCTAAGTGTAAAGTACATGAGGTACATATATTTTATAAGGGTTATTGAAATTTATCATTGCTATTATTTCTAACATTATATGAACATGAATATAATAGAGTTAATGATAAATAAGAAAGTCATGTTTAATATTACCGATAGAACTATTATATTATCATTAAATGATGAATAATAAATTATTCAATTATGTAGATAACTAACTATGTGTGTAATGTTTCCTTATTCATTTTTCAATCAGAATTTCATAATCATAGTTAGTTATTTGATAAGGAAATAAAATGTTGGAAAGATATGTATTAAAGTATATATTTCAATTAGATTATTATATATATTGGAATTATTTATTGTGCAAAATTATTTATTCTTGAGTATGATATAAATCTTCCTCTTATTTCTTGTTTTTCTCTACGAGCACTTGCTTTGATCTTTTCTTTCTAGTATGTCTTGTAGAAAAGGGGATATTTATATCAGATTCAGATGGAGTTTGACACTTCCAAGGTAAGGAGCTTGAAATTTCATTAGAGGCAAACTCATAAAGAAAGGGAAATACACAAAGGAAAATCACTAGAGTAAAATTATTTTGGTACATCTCTATGATTAACCTATTCTCCCAAAGTGCTTAATTCACACAGAAGTGGGGAACTATTTAGCAAAGGTGGTTGAATCTATAAGGATCCTTAAGGTAGGTAAGAGTAAATAATGAATAGATATTCTATAATCACCACTTCAACACATAAGGGTAATGAGGTAAGATATATATTTGGTGCATATATTGCTATGAAATAATTGATACTTTCTTATTACTGACACATTTGTTATTGTGAACAATATTGAATAATCTATCAATGATTCTAGTTATAAAGAAAATAAATCAGAATATATGAAAATGAAATATAAATGGAAAATATATATATGAAAAATGAAAAAATGAAATATAAATAAATGTTGACATAGTAATTAGAATACATTTCACTTATAGTATAGAAAGTCTATCTCTCATCCAAAATTACATATTCTTAGATAGGGAGTTGATGGAGGGAAATGTGGAGTAATTTTGAGTACTTGTCGAAACTGCTTGGAGCTTGTTTCATGCGCCCTCTGCATCGTCATTCTACCATCAAGATGACCGTAACAAGGAGAGAGAAAGTTGTTTGTGTACTATAAGAAGAAATCTTTCAAATGAACTAAGTAAATTAAATTTAATACTCATCTTCTCATCCACATTATGATATCCTAAGGTAGGGAGTTGGTGGAGGGAAAGGCAGAGTAATTTTGAACACTTGTTGGAACTGCTTGGTGCTTGTTTCACATGCCCTCTACTCTGTAAATCTACCATCTTATGATGATCATAATAAGGAGAGAGAGAAAGATTCCTTCCAAAGGATTATGTAAATGACAAAAAGGATCACCACAAGACTCATCTTTCTTTAGAACTATTATATGCTAATAATTATTTTTGTTATAGGTCCATGATCAAAAGGCGTATTAGGGAAGTATATTTTATAAATTATTTCCTTTACTCTAATTAATTATGAAAATTAAATTATAAAGAATCAACAAGAATGTATGATGTGTCGGCATTGTGTATGCTTTGTGCCTTCATTGCATCATCTGTCTTCATCCTGTATGCTTTGTGTTTTCATGCACTTATGTGTCTACTTTGTGCTTGCCTCGTGTTTTCTTGCATTAATGTGTATACTTCGTGTCTACTTTGTGTCTTCATGCATTAATGTTTAAATATTGTATATATTTATATTTCATAATTTTGTTAGCATAATCATTATTTTACTAATCTAAAGTAAAATGATCAAGGAATAGGCCCTTGATTTTTAAGTTGAGTGGAAATTAGGAATTTCTTGGGGCAAGCAATTTGTGGAAGGGAGGACTTGTCATGAGCCTAAATTAAAAGGATATGAATATTCAAATATCATATTATACAATGATAATAATTAAGAATAATAATATTATAATCTATTATATAATAGTGATATATTTAATAATATAAAAATAAAACAATATATAAGATTATAGCATAATTATGTAAAATATTATATTATAATAATAATATTAATGAGTTAAATGAATTAAATAACAAATTAATACTTTAATATAAAATGATAGAACAATAAATATACAAATATAAAAGTAAATAGTCTTATAGTATATCATTAATATAATAGTATGACATAGAATTAATAATACAATAAATAAATACAATTAATTATTAATACAATAAATATAAACAATAAATAAATTGTAAACATTGGAAATATAGTTTATTATATATATATATAATGATAATCTCTTATAAATATTAAATGATCTATAAATACAATAATCCTTAAAAGGAGTTATTAAAAGTTAATATTTATAAGACTATTCATAGAACAAACCATTGTATAATATTATATAATCATTAAATATATATTATTATTACCATTGACATAATTTATTTTATATATTATAATCTGAAATATAAATGAATTAAATATCATATTAACTTTTTCAAATCATAATAAATAAATATTATTAAAAGTATATACTATTATATATAGTTGTGTCTTTTCATTAATGAATCAACATGTCTGCCTATGTCTTGGCTATTGGTATGAGTATATATATATATATATATATATATATATATATATATATATATATATATATATATATATATATATATGAACTGATTCAAGAGATTAGATATCAAAAAAATATACAAATTAGTCTATCTCTTCAATAGGGACTTTAGACCAGTGATCCAATTATAATCAGTCTTGGCAAATGGAGCAACTTCCTTTCTTAGTTTCAATGGTGTCAGTGCTGAAATTTTAACATCTATCAAAGGCATCATCGAAAAAATATGAAAAAAAAGAATATAAATAAAGGGACAAGTCCTAAAAAAAAATGACCCCCAAAAAGGGTTCATTACAAACCACTAGACTTCAACTTCACTCGGCTTCAACTACCAACTTGGCAGCTATTGGGAACTTTGCATCCATTGGAGCTTCACTCAGCATCTAAGAGTAACTCAGCAACTTCTTCAAAAAAATTCTTGGCATGTTTGCTCATGCAAATATCTCCTTTGCAGTACTTCTTTATTCTTTGGAACTGATGTATCATTTGACTTTGTATATCAGTCCCATGCACTTTTCTTTTCTTAGTTAGATGAAGTGTGATCACATAACCTCTTGGGTGAAGTGATCTCTCCATTTGATGTGTTGCATTCACCTTTCCTCTTCCATGTCTTGTTCATTTGTCCTCTTATTTGTTCCACATTGACTTTTTCTTTACCCTTGTTGACTTTTGGCTTTGGTGATTTTGACTTTGTAGGGCAGTTCCTGCTGATATGATCGATCTTCAAGCAACTAAAACATGTAGTTTGATTTAGCCACCTATTGTAACTTCCCTTGAAATGTGTCTTTATGTAGTTTTTAGGAATACTCTTGACAATAGTGATACCTATACCTGGTATTGTAATTCCAATTGTAGTGATGTGCATGATTGATTCCTCTTGTAGGCTAATTCGGTGTCCACATAGGCTTTGATCTACATTTAAATGCTCTATGTCCATACCTTTTGCAATTGTAGTAGTGACCTTCAAATCTTGGTGTCCTCATGACCTTGGTTCTGCAATCTTGTGTTGAATGTCCTTGCATGTTGCACTTGTGATAATAACCTTTGTTTTTGGATGTATCCTACTAATTGGTCTTTCTACTCCTGCAAACATTGGCAGAGTGGCCCTTTTTATTACAGAAATGATAGGTAGGTTTAGTGTTCTTACCTTTGTTGATTCTTTCTTTTGTAGCCTTGGATGATTCTTGTTGTTCAGTGCTAATGTAGCCAAGTCCTGAAGTGTCATTACTAGCCCTTGGTGATTTCAACAATTGTTCAAAGTGCTTGATGGCCTCATTGGGTTTGTTGTAGCTTTTTTCTATCTCTTTTTCTCTCTTCAATTCATTCTAAAAATTTTCATTCTACATCTTCAAAGTGGAGATCTCAATGTCCTTCATATTTAGCTCATGATGAGCATTCATTATTTGGCTTAAGGTGTCTAGCTACATGTTTGAGATCTTTTCAAATTCAATTGTCTTCTCTTCCAGTCTATGTTAAGACTTCTCTTGTCATCTTCTATTATGGCCTTGTCTTCAATAACTCTTTTCTTTTATTTAGTCACTTCACAAAACATTATGGCTTGTGATTCTTGTTCAAGCTTGAGTAATCTGATTTCTTCAGCTTGTGCTCTATTTTTCTCCATTAACTCTACTATTGTTACATCAAATTCCTTGGAATCTCCATTGGAAAACACTTGTGTGGTATCAATCTCCTTGTAGTGTATGTCATTTTCAGCTATGGCTATCTCCTTTCTTCTTTTCAAGGATCCTCTCAGTTCCTCCCTGGCTTCCTCTACTTTGTGTAGAGCTAGTTTCACATCAATCACTTGACTATCAATGATCTTCCCAAGTTTGAAAACTTCCATCTTCTGACATTTTTCTCCACGATATTAGGCTTCTCCTTGTAAGAACTAGTACTCTGATACCAATTGTTGGAATGTTCAAAATGGGAAGAGTACTTTTGAGGGTGGGGGGTGAATTAGAAGTACCTAGTTTTGAACCTTTTTCTATCTTTTAAACATATAACTAAAAAACAAATTGCATGCATGTAAAAATATAAAAAAACATGAAATAAATCACATGCAATAACACATAACACTAGAATTGATAACCCAGAAACCCTCCAGGAATAAGAAGGTAAAATTGGGGTGGGGATGATACCCACAAAAATTTCTACAACAATCACTGTTCAACCACTTCTGATGGTTTTCCTTGTGAAAGGCCTGCCCTATTAAAGACTTTACACTGTGTCAATAGTGACCTAGTTAGAGGATTTACAAACACTTTACATGAAGTGTCACCCTATTAAGAGATTTACAATAGGTTGTTAAACCCATGTAATACATAGGATTTTCAATCACCTTCTCCAAAGGTTCTCCTACCTCACAGTTAAGCTAACCTATCAATGTGGGATTTTAGCATCTAATACAATGATGAGAAAGTATTAGAAAATTTGACCTTATAGAGTGCAATCTTCAATTTTTGGGTTTAGGTGCTAGATCTACTCTTCCTACTCTGATCCTTGCTTGATCTGATCTCTATATGTGTTCCTTGTCCCTTGTGCTACTATGATCAACTAGATATGAAATTGTTGCTCTGTTCCTCTAAGTCTTTCCTTCTTCTCACTAAAATTTTTCTATAATCTCCCCATACACTATTCTTTTCCACATATGCAATGGTGCATTCGGCCTCCTTATAAAGAATGTGAAGACCTAGGGTTAGGTATGGATCTATGATTCATATTGAATTTAAAATTCTCACTCATACCTTGCATTTTTCTCATTGGTTGCATGCCTTCTCCATTTTTCTGATTAGCTGTATGTAAATTGCATAGGGAATATGAATGATTCATCCTTATCCTTTATCTCCTTCAAAATCTCTCTATGTCAGCTCCAAAAATGGTTTAAATTTGAGTTTCTGAGGGCACAAACTCATATGCTGATTCTATGTTACTCAAAACATATTATATTTCTGATGCTTGCCACATGAATGTTCCTGTATTGTTCAACATATATTACATCTCTAGTTTACTCAACAGCTATTATACTCTATGTTGCTTAGTACATGAGTCTTCTTGAATCACTCAACACATACTATGCTCTATCTTGCTTAGTATCTATTACTTGCTCAACACCTAAAGTCACTCGACACTATTAAGATTTTGACTTGGCAGCTACTGTTATTCACTCGGCATATATGGTAGAATTGGTTAAGTGTGTTTATACTCGAATGTCAAGACCATTCTGAGACCAACAATGTTGTAACAACACAAGTTTTATAAACATATCAAAGAACCCTATGATGCACACAAAGAATAAACATATTGAGATCAAGTATCACTACTTGAGAGAGTTAATACAAGACAAAGAAATGATATTGGAATATGTGAACACAAAAGAGCATATAGATGAATTATTCAAAAAGGTACTACCTAAAGATATTTTTGAGTATCTAAGAGGTAAATTAGGGATCATCCCCCTACATAAAGAAAATTGAGAAGAGATGTTGTATAGCATCAATTGTTATGATTAAAATATCTTATAGATTTATGTAGGAGGTCACACTTTAGGAGTTGGCTAAGGATGTGAGAAGAAAGATATTGAACTATGAGAATATAAAGTTTTCAAGAGTTATGAATCAAGATGATAAAATTACACTTCTATATCAATCAGAATACTGACATGAAGATGTTATGTATGCTAGAGAAAAGAGATGAGATGCATGTGAATGGTTGAAGTCTTTAGCATTGTTGTCAAAGAGGGGAGAAATATATTCAATTACCATTCCATACAATAAGGGAGACATATGTTTCTAGATATTTTAAAGTTATTAGAAAAATAAGGATATATGACATAGATAGAGTTATGCATTGAAATGATAGAGGGAGCAGTATCATATAGTTGATACTACTCTAGTTGATGTTAGATAGAGTATTCAAATATTGTATTGAATGAGAATTAAAATGAAACTAAGAAAGAGAGAAAAAACATAGAGAGAGCTGACAATATTAATTCAAAAGTTGAAATATTGAAGTTTTTTTGGATTGTATGGTAACTAGAGATGTTTCCATCAATACCAAAGAGGGAGATTGTTGGAAACTATGATTGAAAAAATTATTATGTTTTCATTTATGTTAAACCTAATGGTAAGATAAAGTGTCCAACCACTAGAGAGACATTTACTAATAGTGTATAGTGTCATATCTATTGATTGATGAAGAGGATTTGAAAATAATAGATAGCAAGGTGAGCTAGTAATGTTATTGAGAAGAGAGAAGTTAAGTATTATGGACTTATAATGGGCACTTGATAAGTTAGTCATTGGAAAGACAATGTATTTTTTAATCAATACATGAAGTAAAGAAGATAAATGAAATTGATTTATAAGTAAAAGCACAAGAGTTAAGTTTAACTCTAACTAGAGGTGTTTCCATCAATACCAAAGGGGGAGATTGTTGGAAACTATGATTGGAACAATTATTATGTTTTCATTTATGTTAAACCTAATGGTAAGATAAAGTGTCCAACCACTAGAGAGACATTTACTAATAGTGTATAGTGTCATATCTATTGATTGATGAAGAGGATTTGAAAATAATCAATAGCAAGGTGAGCTAGTAATGTTATTGAGAAGAGAGAAGTATTATGGACTCACAATGGGCACTTGATAAGTTAGTCATTGGAAAGATAATGTATTGTTTAATCAATACATGAAGTAAAGAAGATAAATGAAATTGATGTATAGGTAAAAGCATAATAGTTAAGTTTAATTCTAAGCATGGTCAAGTATCAGTATTGATCAATCAATGAAGCAAGTAAAGTATAAGATTAAGGAACTTAAGAAGAAGATGAATAAATAGTCCAAGCTGAGTGATAGTTATTCTTGAGCAAGTTGAAAAAGTAAGGTTAGTAGTGACTGATAGTAGTAATTATAAAGAAATTTAGTAGATGCCAAGAGAAAAAAAATAGTGTATGTTGTGCTATATAGTGATGACCAAGCAAAAGAACACAGTGATTTCTGAGTGACAACAAAATTTATAATTTATGAAATAATTGAAGTTGAGGCCAACACAACTATAATTTAGTATTATTTGAAGCATGTGGATGATAAGGATTGATGAGATGATGTATTTAATGCATGAAGAGAGTTTTTATGTGATGAAAGTTAAGGATTTGATTGCAAGTTTCTAAAAGTATCAAGAAGGGAGAAGGAGAACAAAATAATGGAAGGATCTAATGAATATGGATAATTGTAATATCTAAAGGGATATTTAAGTGGAAAATTTTATAGTTTCCTATTTAAGGAGGCATTCAAAATGTTCTCTAAGGTTGATTCATTGTTAATTGGTGATCTTAAGGAGAAGGTGTAGAGTAGAGTGGTAGAGGTTAAGTGTGAAGAGTTTAGTGAAGTGTGATTTCTTCAAGGGATGCTAAGAATATTAGTGATAGAGGTGTGAATGAAGGCTAATCAATAAACTAGAAGATGAGTGAATGGAGATCTATATTTCCAAAGTAAGTTGTATTCTAAAAATCAAACCTACTATTACATTCTAACCATTGTGGTAGTCAATATTCCTTTAATCAAGGTTAACCTAATACTCAATTTGTAAATATTTTAATCAAGATGACAGTGTAATGGAATGATCCAAAGTCCTCTAACTAGGTCACTCCTAATAGGGCAATTAAATCTTTTAACATGGTCACATTTAACATTTTGTTGTATAACCTTTAATAATTTTGGCTCTTAACTAAGCTCACTTCAGAAGAGTAAAAAATTAGTAGCATTTTACTCAGTGGATTTTCTCACATTAGGTCTCCACGTCAAATCTTAGTGTCAAAATGTTATTCACATGGGTGTATGTTACTTTATGCATGCTATTTTTATTGTTGTTTATTTTATTGTTAGTCAAAAAACATAGACGTAATAAAGAATTAAATAAAGTTAAATTGTTGATGATATGCTATATGGACCAAGATATTTTGTGAGATTGATTAAGTTGTTTGAGATTGTTAAAAATTGAATTGGTAAATATGGACCTAAGGATCACTAATTCACCCCTCCCACCTCTCAGTTATATATATATATATATATATATATATATATATATATATATATATATATATATATATATATACATCTTTAATCCAATTATTCATGATCTTATAGGTCTTCCAATAATGGAAAAATTTGCATGTGTAGTTTGTGGTCAAAAGATGAAATCTCATCATTCAAAAAGTTTATGAAAGCCAATTTTTGATGAGTGTGGACACTTCCTCCACATAAAATAAGAAGTATCATACTATTCAATGGAACCTCACCTATGGAAGTTCACATATAATGGAATTAATCATCAAGGTGATATAATCATTCAATAAAATTATTTATCTACCATATATGACATGTTTGGAATTTATATATCATTGAGGAGTTTATATTTACATATTGTGCTTTACTTACTCATTTGTAATTCATAATGATTGACATAGTTACTTTTGTTTCACTAATATGCTTCATGAAGACATTAAGTCATTAATGTCTAGCTTCCAAAGAGAATAGAAATTTATCCTAGAGTAGATTTACCTACTATCTGAAGCTACAAAGTATGCATTTATTTGATACTATGCATATCAAGAAGAATATAATATAGATGCTATTTAAAAATTTGGATGAAAGGCCTGAGTAAGAAAAAATGATGAAATTTGTAGTAACATTTAGGAATGTAATCATAGATTAAAAACTTTCATTAAATTAAATACCATTGATGAGAACCAAATCAATATAAGAATCCTTCCTTAGTTATTAATAGAGCAACAAAGAAATGTTCTAAAAGAAGTCATATGAAAATTTTGATTTTCCATAGGATTTGCTACAAACATAAACAATATCATAACAAAGAAAGATGAATTTGGGACATACATGAAAATGCATGTTGACATACCTTAATTAAAGTAATTTATTTACCATATATTTGTATACTCCATGTACTTTTAACCATATCATATTTACTACATTTGGAAAAATAATGAAATGATCATTTTTAAACTGTAATTGTAGTGTGTTCTACCTCTATCTATCCTAGACTAGTTTGATAACAATGTCAAGAAAGTTATATATGATCTTGGAAAATAAATGAAGTAATACAAAATTATTGTTTTGATTAAGTTAAAAAGTTTTGATAGGACCCAAGACCTTTTACAAAGAGAATAGCATATAAGCAAAAAATGTCCAAATCAAACTATGCATTAGCAACTAGAATAAAAGAAACTAGAAACAAAGAACCCCCGACAAAGGGTCAAACAATAGAGACAAAAAAACACCAAATAAATATAGTATAAGAACAACTAGAAAGTCTTCAATGGGTCCACTATTTGATTAGCTAGAATGTTCATTTTAACTACAGAATCCCTTAGCTCATCAAGCTCTTTATCATCCATAGCCTCAAGTTTCTTTGAACTTGCACTAGTCCATTTACTAGGTCCTTGATCATCCCCTCACCTTTTTATTTCTAGTCCTTTCTCCCCTATTCTATCTTCTCCAAAAGGATCTTAATATTTGCAACAATGGCCTTTAAAATTGAGTAGCTCTATTCAATGATCTTTACAAAGTGTTCTCAATACCTATGATCTTGTTGTCCAACTTATCCACCCTTTTCTATAAATCTTTCACCTTATTGTCTATATTTTTTATTATCTCCTCTAGGGGTGGCACTCTTCTCATCATATTTGTAACATTTTCAACATTACCAATAAGATCAACAAGTATATCTAGGTGGTGGCCCAAAGTTCTCTCTCCCCTATTGATTTTACTAAGATACTCAAACTCCCTCTGGATATCCTACATTTTACCCTTAATCAAATCAATATCATTCCTTATCAGTCTTGGGTTGCTGAACACACCAATCATATTCATATGATCTTTTGTATCAAGGCTTTGTCTTAGATTATCCTCCCCTAGGTTCAAATTAACATTGTTAGTGTTATCTTCTAGGTTTAGATTGACATCCCCTTTGGGTATTTTCTTGTTTCCCTCAATTTCCATAGCCCCCATATAGGAAAGAGGTTGTCATCCAAAGAAATGTTCATACCACTGTCAATATTCTTCTTTTTATTTTTGGTATTAGTTCTTCTGCCACTAGTTTCTATAATTTCCCCCCCTTATTATTCTTATCTTTTTTCTCCACAATCTCCTCATTAGTCCCCAAATCAATATCATAATCTACCTCCTCATTGTTCCTTTTCCTTCTCTTATAAGATGAACCATAGTGGGCAAAAATCATCCTCTTATTCTCCACTGGCTAATACTCCTCATCTATCTCATCCTCATAGACATCTTCAAAATCACTCCCTTCTATATCATAATCCTCCAAAGTCTTCCTACTAATACGAGGCTTTTCTACTTTCCTCATTTTAGGAGATTCATGATCAAAACCATAATCCCTTCATGACAAGCATGGTCCCCATGTGGATCATTTTGTAAACTTAGAATAGTGCTATCTAGAGATTGCATGAGGTAAAAAGAGAAATTAATCCTAATCCCATGCCTAAAATGGTTCACCAACATGAAATGGTGACCATAAATTTTGGAATAGCACCCATCAAGGGTAATATACTCAATCAAAACAAATAGAGAAATTCTCCAAGGTCTAGAAATATTTTTAGGGCTAAAGTAAGAGTGACTAATTTTAATCAACCTTGTTTTTTTCTGAGTTTGATTCTGTAAAAACATCAACAACTTTGTCTGAAACTTTTCTATCCCTAAGGAAGTTAATCTCCTCCATATCCAAGCTTGTAGCTTCAGTGATAACATAACATTTCTATTCTTCCAAGATTTGATAAATTATCTAGTGATGGATGGATTACTACCCTTAAGATTTTCTAGGTATCCCATAATCTTGTCCCTTTTTATAATTCTCTAGACATCAAGTTCATATTTCTACTCCAAGTAATTACTAGGCTCACATCTCTTCTTCCTACCACCCATATATCTATTCCTACTAAAACTACCTATCTCCTCTAAAAAGGAAAGGAAATTCATAGTTTTGGCCTTGAAGAAACAACTATCTCTTTGTTTCTCCAAAAGCACCCATAATTCATGTGACAAAAAGTAAATGATCACATCATAATTATACCCTAGCCAGATACACCTTTTCCAATTCACCTCCTAGTTAAATCACATTGTAAAATTAATCATTTTTAAAGATTTTTTTTCTTACTGCCTATCTGATCATACTCCATAAGAGATAATCCTTCAATAGGGATGTCACTACCATTATACCAAACAATATTCATGTGACTTTTGCAAGACATGTTAGCATCTCAATAGTTATAAGAAATAATACATTCATCAAAGGAATTAATTAGATTTATGGCATTGTAAATACTATTATGAATAGTCCATGAGGGGGTAGTGACCTTATTTAGACAATTGATGATGTTTAAAGAATCCCCCTCAAGCCATATATTTGTGATATTCTTACTCTTAGCAAACAAGAGACCATGTAATGAAGCAATAGCTTCCATTATATGATTATTTTGATTTCCTATAGGGATCATAATAGCCTCATTACTATCATTTTCATCTCTAATAATTATCCCACATCTAACAATCCCTGGGCATCCCTTTGAAGATCCATCAAAACTAATTTTATACCACCTCTTAGGAGGACAATCCCATCTAGTATTTATTCTAGGGTTAATCTCCATATGAAGATGATGAGATCCATCCACCTTCTATTTCTTGATAAATATGGTCTTCTAATCATCTTTAGGCTCTTAAACCTTACCACTCATCCTAACATTCTTAGTCACTGATGTAGTGCAAGGTAGGAGAATCCCCAAAGGAGATGTCCTAGACCCTAGCTATACAAACACACAACAAAAACAAAACACCAAAAAATAAAAATGCAAGATTTGATACCAAATTACAATACTTGATTTATAAAATATAACTAATTACATGCAATATGCCTAGCTATAAGGCCTTTTTGGGTTAGGACCAAATACAAACAACAATTTAAAAATTAGTTCTACAAGATCCAATAAGATTCAACTTACAACCAATCTCAGCTAGTCTAGACACACAACTAGATAAGAACACCAAGAAGAATCCACACATGTACCCATAGGTCCACCAAGAGATCCTCTAGTTCCTAAGCCACAACTCTAGCTCTTCAAATTTGCATCTATTCTTCCTTCATCTCGACTCAAAAATGACTAAAAGACTCCACAAGATCCCTAATTATACCAATATAAGCCACACATTATCTAAGAACAAAAATTAAATACATCTACATAAATTAAATGCCACAAGTCGACCTATAACAACAATTAAATGTCCAAAAATTGATATCCGAGTAAAATCATGATATCTCATAGCTCCAATTTAATTATAACTCATGCTTCAATCTATAGGTATAAATCTAGGTCCTCTAAAACCCCTTAAATTCACAAGGCTGATTCCCCAAGGAAAGTGTGCATACATCTTGAAAGTCGTGAACAAAAACTCGTCACGCAATCTATCAAAAATTGATACATTAGGAGAATTGCCATATCTCCCAACCTATAATAAATTAGGACATACAATCTTGACACAAGGAATTAATCTAGGATCTCTTCAATCTCTAAATTTTGAAGCTTATAATTAATTAAAGAAAATTAGTTACATGCTCTGCAATAGGCACCTAGAAACCAAAAAATGTAGTTCCAACAACAAGGTAAAAATAGTTCAAACTTCAACTCAATCCATCTAATCTCTATGAAATCATGAATAAATGTTCTCTAATGTGTCTCCAACATATCCCTAATCATAAAAACATAGCTCCACCAAAATCAAAGCTCGACACTCCTCAAAACTTGATCAAAATCCCTCCAAACATGCAGGATTGCAGGAAAGCCTAGGATGCTCCTGCATTAGACACCCCAAGTTTGAAAAGATGTTCTAGCAACTGGAAGAACATCTTATAGGATTTAGTACATAAATCCCAAATTGGTTCTTCACATACACATCCTCCAAGTCTTCAACTTGCACACTCTTTCCCTTTTTTTTCTTCTTCTTCTTCACATCCACCATAGGTGTTGCATAAGTTTTCTTTCCATGCTGATCCCCAACCTTCTCAAAATCTACCAACTCAACTCAGCTACCAATACTAAGGTTCTTCCTACCAATCTCTTCATTCAACAAAGGAATTAGGGAAGATTTCCTACCACTTTTCTCAATATTAAATACAATCCTAACACAATCATGCATAATCCTACAATCATACTGCTAAGGTCTACCAAGTAACACATGACAACTATTCATGTCCACAATATCACACAACACTTGATCCTTATACTATCCAATCTAGTAATAAATAAGGCATTTTTCCCTCACTTCCAAAGCATGCTCACCTTGCAACTAGCCAATCCTATAAGGATAAGGATGTCTCATTCTCTTCAAACCAAGTTTTTGAACCATCTCCTTGGAAACAAGGTTATCAGTACTACTACCATCCACAATCACCTTGCAAACTTTACCACCAAATTTACAAAAATTCTTGAATACACTAGTTCTCTGACAAGAATCTAATGTCCTCTCACCAACTAGTACTCGCTAAGCTAGAAAAGTCTCTCCTTGCTTAGGCTGACTATCTTGGACTACAACCTCATTCACAATAGTAGTTGTCCTCCCAATTAGACATTAAAAATATCTATGCCCTTCTTGACCAAACTTGAAATAATTACCTCTAAATACACCTCCACCTATCCTTCTTTTCTTTTTAACAGGTTTTGGTTCACATTCTACTTTTGGTTTAGCTTGTGCCAAACTATCTTGCTTCTCCTTCCCTTGGGAACTACCTTGATTCTTCCTCTTTAGCTTCTCCTCTGCTCTCAAAGCATACTAATAAGCATCCTCAACTAAAGAAATATTCAACATGCCAATCTGATCCTAAATTATAAAATCAATTCTACAAGATCTAAGTTACAACCAATCTCATCTAGTCTAGACATGCAACTAGATAAGAACATCGAGAAGAATCCACACTTGTACCCACATGTCCACCAAAAGATTCTTTAGTTCCCAAGCCACAACTCTAGCTCTTCAAATTCACACTATGCTTCCTTCATCCCAACTTAATAATAACTACAATACTCCACAAGACCCCTACTTATACCAATCTAAGCCACAAGTTGGCCCGAAACACAAATCAAATACAAATACATAAATTAAATGCCAAAAGTCAACCAACAACAATAATTAAATGTCTAGAAATTGATATCCAAGTAAAATTGCAATATCTCCTAGTTTTGACTAAATTAGAACTCATGCTTCAAACAATAGGTAGAAATCTAGGTCTTCTACAACCACTTAAATGAAAAAAGGTGGATTCCAAAAGGAAAGGTGTGTATCCATCTTGAAATTCATCTATAGAAATCTATCATATAGTTTGTCAAAAATTGATACCTTAGGAGAATTGTCATATCTCCCAAACTATAATGAATTAGGACTTGCTCTCTTGATGCAAGGAATTAATCTATGCCCTCTTCAATATATAAATTTCCTAGCTTCTCATTCATTAAATAAAATTAGTTAAACACTCTATAATAGGCACCCAGAAACCAAAAAAATGTTGTTCCAACAACAAGGAAAAAATAGTTCAAACTTTAACTCAATCCATCCAATCTCTATGAAATCATGAGGAAAGGTTCTCCAATGTTTCTTCAACACATCCCCAACCATGAAAACATATCTCTACCAAAATCCAAGCTCTATTCTCATTAATACTTGACTAAAATCCCTCCAAACATGCAAGATTGCATGAAAGCCTAGGATGCTCCTGCATCAGTCACCACCCTCCTAATCTTGTAAAATATCTAGTTGGAATTTGACTCCTTACCTCCAAAAATTCTATCATTCCTTTCTTTCCAAACCCCCCAAAAAAATTGAGGTAGTAAAAAGTTCCAAATATTGATAATTAGAATATTGTGAGGAGACATCCAAGAAGAAAAAATATTGGATATTGTTAGGAAATACCCACTCAAAACCCAAGAGTCTAAGAAACTTATGCCACAACTTTCTAACATACAAACAATGTAAAGTCATATGATCATCAGATTCATCTTCCTCCTTCCAAATGTAGCATCTGTTGATAAGGGAAAAACTTTTCTTCTTTAGATTATCCATGGTGAGAATTTTACCCTACAACAAAATCCAAAAAAGATGTTAAATTTAGGGGTCATGCCCTTGAACTAGGCTTTCCCCTAGTAAGGTTCATGGAAATCTTCAAAATTTTGAACATATAAAGATGAAATCGAGAATAGTTCATTGGGGTTAAGCATTTAGATGATAGAATCCTCTTCTTCAATAAAAAAGACAACATTCAATGTTATTTTTAGGTCCTTGAGGGATAAATTCGCTGTAGTAAAGTCCAACCATTTACCATCTTCCTAGGAATCAGCTCCATAAGTACCAAAAGTCATCTTACACTACATCATATAGCCATTATGATGTTGGTCAATACTAAGAGGGTATTCCAACACCCAGATATCATCTTAGAATTGAAAAGTTTTCCCATTGCCCACTTTCCATCTCACCCACTTATTGACCATATGTTTGTTTTTTTGAGCATTTTTCTAGATTATGGATCCTCCTTGAGCATTTTTATTATTAAGAAAATGATGGACACTCCCATTATCCATATTATATTTGTTATTCTAAATATTCTTCCATTCACCATCATCATTAAAAAATATCTAGATAAGCTTAGACAAAAAATAATCATTCATACTACTAATTCTTCTCAGCCCCAAACCCCCTTTTCCAATAGGCTTGCACACCTTCTTTCGGGCTATAAGAGCCAATCTTTTCCTTTTTTCCATACCTTTCCATAGATTTTTTTTTTGGATTCTCTCAATAATAACAACATATTTCCTAGGAATCTTAAACTAGTAAGAGAATACAAAGGGATATTTTGAATAGTAGTTTTAACACAATAATCTTACCACCCTAGCTATGGAGAGATCCTTTCCAAACCAAAAGTTTGTTATAAATTTTAGCAAGCAATGATCTCCAAAAAGAATTGGAGGGTTCAAAGAAAAGGGGTAGACCAAAATGAGACCTTAGGAGAGTGCCAAGCTCACAACCCAAAATTCTCTTAATCTTAGCTTTCCTATTCTCATTAACATTTATGAAGTAGATAGAGATTTTTAGCCAATTAATTAGCTAACTAGTGGCATTCCCATAACTATTAGTAGCATTCCTAATATTTCTAGCATTTTTCACCATAGCTTCTCCCATCACAATAGAGTCATTCACAAATTGCTCTTGAAAAAAAAATTAATCCTTAAATGAGGGTCTAAGACCAAAAAAGTCACCTTTTTAATACATTTTGTTAATGAATCTACCAAATAATTCCACCATTAAGATAGATAAAATAGGAAATAAAGGGTCACCCTATCTAAAACCCTATGAGGCTCAAAAGAAAGAAGTTAGGGACCCATTAACCAACACTAAGAAAGTGGCAGAAGAGAGCAAAATATTAATTAGATCTAAGAATTTGTCATTGAAACCAAAAGGTTGTAGTCCAAATCTCAGAAATTCCTAGTCCACCCTATCATAGAATTTAGATAAATCTAATTTTAGAAAGAACACTTCTTTGTTAGATTTCATCAAAGAGTGGATAACCTCATGAACAGAAATAATAGAATCCAAGATTTGTCTTCTTGGCACAAAGCCATTCTACTATCTTGAAATCAAATAAGGGAGAAAAGTCAAAATCCTTAAAGTAAGAACTTTAGATACAATACTATAAAAGGAGTTACAAATACTAATAGGTATGAATTGACCCATACTATCTACCCCCTTCTTTTTGGGTATCATATCAATCAATGTGCCATTCATCTCTCTCAAAATTTTCCTAGATGCAAAAAATTCCTTGACATCATTAATAACATCTTCATTTATAATATATCAATGGGTATGAAATAAGATAAAGGGAATATCATTTGGGCTCAATGATTTGTCCCTCTCAAAAGAAAAGACAACCTTGAAAATTTCCTCCTTGGAAGGAACAGCAATAAGGACTCTATTTTGGTCTTTATTCAGCATGTTAGGAATACAGTCTAGGAAATATTTTTGCATATCTCTATCAAGATAGGTATATTTTTTAATAATTCACTGAAATACCTGGTAGCTTCACCTCTAAAGTCTTCTTCTTTCTCAGTAATAATCTCATCCATCTTCAGTCTAGAAATTATGTTAACCATTCTATGTTTCAAAGTAGTCATGTGGAAGTACTTTGTATTTCTATCCCCTTCTTTCAAAAAGATCTTTCTTGAGTGTTTCCTCCAAAAAGTTTCTTCTTTAGTGTTAACATCATGTGAATCCACTAATTTTGTATCCTCTTCCTTCTTAGACACATTTTCATAGTCATTCTTCTGGATACTATCTTCTATCTCTTTCAACTCCTCCATAATGTTCCTTTTGTAGCAAAAAATGTTACCAAAAGTTTCTTTATTCCATCTTTTAATGTTATCTTTAACATTTCTCAACTTCTCAAATTTAAACATTTTTGTCTCCTCAAACTTAATCATATACCATTCATTTATAATATTTTTTAGGCTAGGATGTAAGGTCCATATTTTTGCAAAATGAAAGGGAAAGTTCCTTTTCATAGAAATAGGATCAGATAAAAGAGAAATAGGATAATAATCAGACCCTACTCTCACATAAGCTAATAAAGAGAAAGTGTAATTTTGAAACCAAGTATTTCTAGTTAAAGCCCTACCACGTCTAACTTGTATAATATCATTTCCCAATCTTCTATTTGTCCAAGTGTAGCTTATACCTTGTAGGTCAATATCACGAAGTTGGTGTTCATCAATAAAATCCATAAGATCAATCTTGTTGTCAAGATTAGGCTATCTTCCTCCCATCTTCTCATTTTCTTTCAATGGAGTATTTAAATCTCCCATAATAACCCATCCCTCATCAATAAAGTCCTTCCTTTGGTTAGATATTTTAGAACAAAAAGCTTTTCTTCCCCACTATGTATTAGGAGCATAGACATTAGTTTGGACCCATGAAGTACCATCCTTAATATTCTAGCATTTGACATTCACCATATTATTTCTTTGTGATATAATCTCCCCTTTGATATTACTACAATTCTAGATCACAACTATATATTTAGAAGCCCCATCAGCATCAACCCTTATGGTTTTACCATTACTAAAAAAATTAGCTTCTCAACCTTATCTTTAGGCATCTTAGTTTCTTGAAGAAGCACCATATCTACTTTATTGTCTCTTATCACATTCCTAACCATTTCTTTCTTGTGAGGGTTAGTCAACCCTATTACATTCCATGAAATGATCTTCCTTACTTTTGGAATGATCTTGACTCTAGGATGGTCCTTTGAGTACCATCCACTATATTCCTATCCACCTCCATAGTTCTTTTTTTCTAATTTGAATGCCTTACCAGTGTGGTGTGAGTACAACCAGCATCTCCAATTTTGTTACTCCTAGTATTTCTAACAACCAACACATTATCCTTATTACTCTTTTGATTATCATCTCTCTTTTTGTTTTTATTTCTTTTCTTGTCTACAAATATTGTCTAATCATTTCCATTTCTTTTATCCTCTCCCTACAAAGCCAAAACAATATCTTTTAAATCTCCTTATTTGGGGGTGCTAACCTTATTTATATTTGGTGTTCCCACCTTTTGAGGTGACCTCATTTCCATCATGGAATAAATAAAAGAGCACTCAGAAAGTCCATCCCTAAGAACAATGCACTTTTGGGCATCCTGAAATTCCATCTCATTACTAGTGATAGGAATATCATCGCTAGCACCTACCATTTCATTCTCAATAATTCTCACACCATATATCCCTTCATCAAATAATGTATCTGCTATTCTATTTTGGGCTTCCTCATCATAGGTATCCTTTAAATGCTAGGATTTTGTCATAGAATACTCCCTATCTGAGCCCAATTTTGGATCTATCAGGGATGGGTCCCCATTAATATTGTCAATTTTATTAAGCTCTTCTAGCTTCTAATTATTACTACTATTATCACTCTTTTTCTCCTCCAATTTTTGATCATTACTACTAGTATCACTTTACTTCTCATTATATTTTAGGGTTTGGTCCTTAAGATCATAATCCTTAATGCCCCTTTTGACCCATTCTTTCTTGATCTACTTAGGGATACTGGCATTGCTAAGGAACTTTTTTGCCTAGTGTTTAACCTTTTTACAATGGAAATAAGAAAATGGGAGAAACTCATTCAATCTTCTACACCCAAGTCCCTAATTTTGACTGTAGCATAGTGCATTCAAGCATATCCACACCTTGATGGCACCAATGCAGATTCTTGCATATGTAAGCTATTTCATCGACATTTTAACTAGGTCCCTAGATAGAAGCTCTAAAAAAGTGTTTGTAATGCCTTGGAAAAGATATTCCACCTAGAATTCCAAGGGCATACTTGGTAGTTTCAACCAAATTGATGCTTGAACTCTCATTTCATCCTATAAGCTTATATTGGATCACCATTTATGAAATATCATGGTATTCTTCCCAATTAGCCAAGGTCCACTACACAAAATATTTCTATGATCTTTATCACATGAGAAGTAGAAAGATAAAATTCCTTTGGACATCACAACCAAATCAACTTGCCCCTTTAAAACCTATTTTCTCTTTACAAAGGCCCTAAGAATCTAAATATTAGGTCTAGCTCCTAGGAACTACCCAATGAGAATATTATCCATTTGAGAGATATTCAAATCAATGATTTGGTTTGGGATTTCTAACATAAAAGAACCTAGCTTAGCATTCAAAATGTTTTTCATGGGGGTAGAGTGGACTTACCATCTGATTTGACCCCAAATAGACTTGACCACTTTTTTGCATGGATTGAGTGAAATAGATTAGAGACTACATTATTGGGTCCCCCTAGGTCCCCAAGGACATTAGCACTATTGAGATCCAACCTCATTCCTTGTTGGCTTCCATTTCTAGATGATCTAGCACCATCTTGTACCTTCTCACTTCCCTTGGCATTTAAAATTTGAACTCCATTCCTACTCACTGCTCCCACCATCAATCAGGCAACCATTATTGTTAATATTATTGGAAGCTATAATTGAGTTAATTGTTATTTTTTCATTGATGTCAAATCTAATGATGCAACATGTTGTTATCTGATCTAAGTGTCATATCTATTTTGATTGATGAAGATGATTTGAAAAGTTACTCATAACAATAGCACCTAAAGGAAAGGTTGAGTTATGAAAAGGAAGTTACAATGGAGATTTTCTTATTTAGACTATGATAAACTAAAGTGATTGGTTATATCATATTGATGTTCAAGTCTTTATAGTATAAGTCAAGATATATTATTGATGTAAAGCTTGACTAAGCAATAGAGTAAAAGATTAAGGATTTCAAGTGATGCTAGTGTCAACCGAGCCATAGTAAATTATGAGAAAAATTAGTTTTGATTGAGCATCATTATTGACTAAGTGATAGTTGGTGCCAAGATTTATAGTGACTGAGTGATTAAGTGATGACCAAGTGCTAGAACTTAGTTATGGCCAAGTAATAATACTTTGAATGTGTTTGAGGAATCATGATTTCTAGGAAACTCAATTGATTTCTTAGGACATGGAAACCATGTTGAAGATAAGACTAATGAGTTTTATCATTTAATTTAAGGTGAGGATTAGTAATAATACCTAAGATCAAATTTTATGCACGATAACTATCTAGAAAAGAAGGAAGATGGATAGATACAATGAACTTGATGAACTAGATCATAAACCCTAAGATCTACAATGATCATTGTTGTCACTTAGGTTTGCACCCTTGTCCAAGGCCTATGCGCGAGGACAACCTAGTGAAACATGGAAACAACCTCCAAGCTGTGGGACTTGAACTGCAAGGTTGAGTCTCTAGAGAAGGCCAGCTTCCTCTTACTATCAGGGCACACCTAACTACTCTTGGAAGGAAAAGGGGAAGAAGGAGATGCAGAGAACAACTCTACCCTACCTAAACTACGAAGGTGATGCACCAAAATAGAGTGTTCAGACCCATTTCTACCCATATATGCACTATTGAACGAGAATGAAATTAAGGATATATACATACAGGCTTGTTTTGATCTAATAACCTCATGCAGATCAAGAAGCACAACTGAATAACACAAGGAAAGAGGAATCTCACTTATATATCATTCAGTAGGCAAGAAACAAATACAGTATGCAGGTTACAGATCTTGACAATACACCAATGAGAGGCAAAAGGGATGCACATACACATCAATGGCTGACAGAGATAAAATAGAGAATCATTCGATTCAAAGGCACAAGGAATGTTACACTGAGAGTTGCAGAGCAATATCAGAGAAATTAGAAAGAGTCGACCCTTGGAAAAGATTACAAAATTGCCTTTATAGTTCAGGCATAACTAAGGGAAATGATTCGGTATTAACTGCTCAACTACTACCATTGAACCCCAAAATATCTGATCAAAGATCACACTTGAGCATGGTTCTCAAGTATGAAATTAGATTTTCAAGTAAAGGCATGCCTCGAGTAGACAGAAGCAGCGCCAACAAATGATCCTGACATAGTAGATGGATCAGCTGAGGCAGTGGAGTGTTTCCCTACACCTTGCATTCATTTCAGGTAGGTCAGAATTGATCACGAAGATCAGATCGCAAGATAATCTTGATCATCTTTACTTCCTGGCTCATGAATCAACAGGGTTGAAGCAAGTCAAAAAGGCTATATGAGCCAGCTGGGTCATGCGGGCCAATTACCTTTCTTCGTTCCGCTATCGGGGGGAAGTCTTCATGGTTGAGCTTCATCGAACTAACCGTGCCACCCTTGCAGATATTCATATTAACTATAACGATCACATTAACTACCAGCCACCGACCGTCCTTTCTGATTGGACCAACGAGACACATGTCAACAAGGCATTGTGTCGCCAACATAAACCTTGAGTGACTTACCCATAGCGAGGTGGCGACGATCATTGATCGGCACAGATCCGACGATCATGAAGACTCGTCATACTCCATGCTGTCCTTACCTCAGGCCCATCATATCTGGTGCCACCTCTGCAACCTTGTCGTATCCAACCGACGCCTGGCAATACCTCAGTGACTATACCCTGGCGAGACCTTGCCCCACTAACACATGGCAACCTGTTGCTACATCGCTATGGTAAAGATCGCACATCTTTACCATGGCGATATGGCGACAGTCATTGATCCTATCTGATCTAACAGTCACGAAGAACCACCTTCCTGCAACCTTCCTCCCTCATAATTCACTGGGCCCGTGGTACATGTGGCACTTCCCTATTGGTTCGTCAGTCATTTAATCCCTACTGCATTGGTAGGATGAAATACGGTCCCATCGGGACATGTGGCACCTTGTCGCTACGTCGCCATCATTATCTCTCGAGCGGTTTCTAATGGTGAGATAGCACCAACCGTAGATCTCTATAGATCTAACGATCATAAAGACACGCCTCTTGACTGTGCTAGCTAAACTGAAGATTTGATGCACGTGGCTCCCTTTGATTCACCGCCGTGACACTGGACTCTACCAACTGGGTAGATGAAGTACCTGACGTAACCCAACCGCTTGCCTAAAACCTCACCGTTATCTTCTTTGGCTCGCCAAACCTTGCCGCCGAACATATTGACTCACCGTCTTCGACACACCTTTTCTGACAGGCGCTATATCACCATGGGAATTTCTCGGCCAACGTGTGATAGCGACATAGCACCTACAGCACCGCAGAACATTTCCAACCCGCGCCATCCTCTGCCCCTGCAAACTGGACCCACCGAACATGTGGCACCCTGTCGCTATGCCGCCATGTTATCTCTCACACAACTTCATAATAACGAGATGGCGACGACCATTAATTGGCCCTGATCTGATGACAGAGAACTTGCGAGGCATAAAAATATCATAAGGTTCAGAACTTAGGTAATTTTGATATCTTCGTGGGTATTAAAATATTAGTAATCAAGGAGGTGACCGTTGGGTAGGGTAACATTCAAATTTTGAAACTTGGCGGGGCAAACAAAATGTGGTAACAATCATGAAAAATGGAAAAGCTAGAATTACCTATTTAAGGAGGCATAAAGTTAATGAGAATGTGTGAGTATGAGTAAAAATAAAGAGAAAAGAAATTCTTGAATAGATGCTATTGAAGTTGATAAGTGAATCTAAGCAAAAGGGTTTAGTTTGTTGGAAATAGAAGATTGACTACTTGAAGGGTTTCCAAGCAAGTTAATAGACAAATTTGACAAGGGGACTTATCGATAAATTGATAGATGAACCAAACAATGTTTTGAACCTACAAAGTGATTTATAATCATTTAGATCAAAATATTTTCTTTCTAATCATTGTAAACAGGTTATATTGAAATCTTATTACTCAAAGGTTGACCTAATAGTAATATAATGACCTAATAGGCTATCTAAATCCTTAGCAAGGTGACATTCTAAATGGAATGATCAAAGTCATCTGACAAGGCCACTCCTAATAGGGTGATCAAATCCTCTAACCTAGTCACATTTAATAGTGTGTATTGGTAACCTTTAATAGGGTTAGCTCCTAATAGAGCTCACTTCAAAAGAGTGAAAAAGTAGTGACATGTTGTTGGTGGTTTTTCCCAAATTGGGTTTGTACATAAAATCCTAGTGTCAAATTTGTGTTGAATGTTTTATGATGTTTTACAGTTAGGAAGTTTGTTATAATAGAATAATGAACTACTACTAATTTTTTTTATCAGTATTGAGTAGATACTAAGCTACAATAGGATAAGTAGAATGAATATTTAATGTTTCATTATTTAAATGGTACTTGTAGACCTTGAACAACTGATTCACCCCCCCACCCCCCCCAATTTTTCTAAACATTCTAACAATTGGTACTAGAGCATCAATGCTTACAAATAGATTTGAAGGTACTTAAATCTAAAGATCACTACTCACAAAAGGAAGGTACCAAAGCTCAACAAGGAGAACTTTCCTATCGAGAAAGCATTGATGAGACTGCATATATCTAGTATCAGTGATGCTTCTACAAATTTTTTTGGATAATAAGGCAATTTTTATATTATTTTGTTAAGTCTTTTTATTATATTTGGTTTACTTATACTCACATAATATATTGTATGTTATTTGTTAAATCTTGTTAATATATTTACATATCCAATCACCTGTAAATGGTTGTCATCTTAAGAAATCCATAAAGAAGATCTAAATTATTGGGAAAGGAAAATTCCTCATCTAATGTGTCAAATGCAAAAGTGTCTACCTACAATATTTTTCAATGCACAAGAACCCTACCTCATATACCAAGTTAAGGATATTGAATTGTCTAGACCTATGCACATAAGATCAATTTGGATGGTTGAGAGGTGTTGATCTCATAATTGCTTTGACAATTGAGTGTCAAACACACTTAAGCTATTTGCTAAGTTCATGCTAAGCTAGCAATATATGCCAAGTATAATTTATACAAGTGTTAAGTTGCAACAATTGCTAAGTCAAAAATATAGTAAGTGATGAGTCACTCAAGTGCTGAGAAAATAGATAGTGCCAAGCAAGTTTAAAGTGTCGAGTGAATAAATAGATGCCAAGAAAGTTTAGGTGTCGAGTCATATAGAATTTTAGTTAGTGTCAAGCATTAGTATTTAACAAGTGTCGAGCAACACAAAATTGACATAAGAGTTTGTGAAGGCACAAACAATTATGTAAACCATTTGCATGCCAACTCATGGATAGACCTCAAAGCTTAGTGATAAGATTGAATCTATTTGGATTCCTTGTGTGATCTACATGTAACCAATTAGAAAAATGGAGGGAATTGAGTGGGAAAGTTGGATGAATCTCAATCATAGATTCATACCTAACCTTAAGCCACCAAAGTCTTTTTAAAAGGAGATGAAGGCCCATAATTCATAACATGTATATGAGAGAGCATTAGAGAATTCATGTGAGAAGGTGATGATAGTAGTGAAAGGGGTGAATTGATCAGTATACAATAGAGGTGACTTAGAAGAAGGATTAAATTGTAGAATCAGTTTGCAGAACAAAGGATCAAGGTTACAACAATTTCATATCAGGTCAAAGAGGATCAAGATGAACTAAATTGGGATCTAAAATCAGCAATATCAAATTGTAAGTGCATCAGATCAAACATTCTACTATACTTTCTAAAAATTGTATTAGTAGGATGAAATCCTTGTATCAAGGTTGATTTAGTAGTCATAGAGAAATCCCTTAATAGGGTGACATTCCAAGTGAGTGTTCTAAAGTCCTTTAGCTAGGCACACTTCTAATAGGGTGTTGAAATCCTTTAATAGGGTAGGATCTAACAATCCTTTTTAAGCCTTTAATAGGGTAGGCCTTTCACAGGGCAGATCATGAGAATGGTCAAATCATGTAACCTTAACAGGTGAACTTTATTGTTGCAGTAGTGAAGAATTGTGGGTGTCATCCACACCCCAGTTTTACCTTCTCATTGGAGGGTTTCTAGGTAATCATATCTAGTGTCAAGTGTCTATGTGGATGCATTTACTTTACATGTTATTTAAATATGTTTATGCATACAATGTTTTAAAGTTAAGAGTTTGATTGGTTAGAGTTTAGTACTTTTGGTTCACCCCCCGCCCCTGCAACAAAGAAGTATACATTTCCCATTTTTAATCCCAGCAATTAGTATTAGAGCTAAGTTCTCATTAGGATAAGCCTTACAACTTGGAGAAAAGATCTTGAGATGGAGGTTTACAAGTTAGGAAAGACCATTGAGAATCAAGAGATCAAGATGCATCTCTTACTACAACAACTAGATGAAGCCAGAGATTCCTTGAGAAGTTCACTAAAGAGAAGGAAAGAGATTGCCATAGCTGAAAATGAAACTTAGTACAAGGAGATTAACACCACAAATTTATTTGTAGATAGAAACTCTTGTGAATTTGATGTAGCAATTATAGATCTCATGGACAAGAATAGAGCACATGTTGACAAGATAAAAAATCTCAAGTTGGAGCAAGAATCACAAGCAATACTACTATGTGAGGTGACTAAGCAAAAGAAGAAAGCTATAGAAGACAAGGCCATGATTAAAGAGGAAAAAAAAAATTTGTCACATAGATTGGAAAAAAAAATCAGCAGAGTTGTCTAGGATTCCAAACATGCAATTGGATACCCTAAGTAAAATGATGAATGCCCATTATGAATTGAATGTCAAGGACATTGAGATAACTACATTGAAGTTGCAGAATGAGAAATTATAGAATGAACTAAAAAGAGAGAAGGCTTTTTTTGAAAGTTTCAACAAGCCAAATGAAGCCATCAAGTACTTTGATTAATTACTAAAATCCCCTAGATCCAACAAAGACAGATCAGGATTGGGCTACACAAGCATTGAAGAAGGAGAATCATCCAAAGCTACTGAGGAAAGAAGAAATAAAGGTAAGAACTCTAACCCTACTTGTCATCATTGTGAAAATAAAGGACATACAACTAATGTTTGTAGGAGCAAGAATGCTAGTCAAAATGCTAAGCCAAAGAACATGACACATTGTTACAAGTGCAATAAAAAAGGTTATTAGGCACATGAATGTAGAACTAGAACTATGCATGCACCAAGATTTGAAGGATGCTACTACAATTGTTAGAAGTTTGGACACAAAACCTTTGAATATAGATCCAAGTTCACATGGTCATTAAACAAGGGAAGAAGACATGTAAATTCCTACAATTGGGACTACAACACAAGGCACAACTATCATTATTACTAGGAGTATGGACACATCCTTGAGAATTGCATAAGAACACACTTCAGTGGAAGCTACAACATATGGTTGAGTCAAACTACATGCTTTAGTTGTTTGAAGATTGGTCATATAAGTAAGCACTACCTAACAAGGACAAAGGCACCTAACTCAGAGTTCAACAAAGGAAAAAGGCAAGGTATATGTTGAGCACATCAGAGGAGAGATGAATAAGACATGGAAGAAGAAAGATGGATGCAACATATCAAATGAAGGAATCACTTCACCTAAAAGGTCAAGTGATCACACCTCATCAAACTAAGCAAAAAGAAGGTATGTGGAACTGGTATTTAAATGTTTCATCATACATCAATTTCAATATAAACTTAGTACTAAAAAAGGTAAATTAGCATGAATAAAGATGCAATTTTATGAGAAAAATCCAAAGTTAAATCTTTAAGTTTTAACATTGTTGTTGAGTAAGGAAAGTTGTCTTCAGAAGCTGAGTGAATGATAATGAGTGCTGAGTTATCAACCAAGACTAGTTGGAGCCGAAAGAGTAGTTATTGCTCAGAAAAATTAATGTTAGTTGCTGCCAAGTGAAGGAAATTCTCGTTAGTGCCAAGTAAAGGCAATTCTAATAGCTGTTGAGTGATGGTAAAACTAATGGAAGCTAAGTGAAATAGAAATTGCATAGAAGCTGAGTTTATAGATATATAAGCACCAAGCATTAAATAAAACATATTGAAAGGGTATAATGTAGATTTTTTGCTCATTTCTCATCATTAAAAAAAAAGAGCAAGGGCAAGTAGAGTGAAGAAGTGAATTTCAAGTGAAGAACAAAGCATTTGAATAGATTCCAATAGAAATCAAGTGTGATTTCATCGATTCAAGGTATTTGTCAACTGCCAAGTTATGTAGTTTCAAAGTTTCTAAATCCCTACATCACAAAAAGGGCCTTTATTTCTAAAAACCTTAAGGATAAGGAGCCATTTGAGGTTTAACTAGTTAGAAATGAAGTTAAGCAACTAGATCTTAGGGCAATACCAGAGGTTGCATACAAGAACAATCCAGTAGGAGCTTGATCTATTATTCCACCAAAGGTTGTAATGGTACAAGATGTTAGGAAATGTTACAATTGTAAGGTTGGAGGGATTGATGACATGGAGATTCGCTAGGAATATGAAAGACTATGTGAAAATGGAGTGTTGAAAGAGGAATTCAACATTGTTGAGAAAAAGGGACTAATGTGTGCCCTAGATTTCCCTACGATTTTCAAAATGGAGTGGATTAGAATAGTTTTGAGTAGGATTCATGATGGATGCTTATGGTTGGAAGGAGGGCCTATTAAATTGTCAAAGAGAATTGTGCATAGGGTTACTAGATATCCAACCCTAGATTGGCCAAAGACCCTAAGGAGTGACTAAAAAGAAGCCATTGAGAAGAATACATGGGCAAAGTGGAACAAAAGGGGAATAACTATTGACAACATCAAGGATCCACTTCTAGAATTTTTTGTGAGGGTCATATCTCATAAATTCTATCAGTCAAGCCTACTGAATAGCGTCCCATGTATTGCAGTTGATGTTGGGTACAAAATTGTGAAGAAAGATCATACATATAATCTAGCAAAGCTTCAACTATAGAAAATTATGGAAAATTTGGGCGTAATAAGAAGATCCAAAAGTGCTCAATGGAAGTTTAGTTCAATTTTGATATGTACATTCTTCTATGTTCAGAATGAATTTCTCTCTTTTGGAAAGATAGAATGGAAGACCAATACGTCTATAGCTATACAAATTAATGAGTACATAGAATAGATGGGAGCCAATTTTGAAACCATAATGACTAGCTATTTTGAGGACTTTAAGAAGTCCATGAAGCAAAGATTGAGAAATCTAGTTTCCCTAGTAGAGCAACACATCAATGATATTTTCTTTCTCGTTGATATTGATTACACCTATATTCAAGCAATAGTGCCAAGAGTTAGATGGCTAAGGCCACTAGGATATGAAATAAACATTGATGAAGCATCAACAATGATCACAACATTGCTAGTAGAGGAAATTGACAATGCAAAAAAACCTTTTGGTAGTTATGATGTTGTGAAATAAAAAGTAGAAATAGAGTTGAAAATAGCATCAACATTGAAAAAGAAAGACAAGTTGGTTAAGAAACTCAAGGCCAAATTTGGAGGGGGAACTGCTAAGGAAGAAGAAGAGGATGAAGATGAAGAAGAAGAAGAATAGGGCCAGGAACCACTTGCCTTGACACAAGGTATGGGAGAAGATGTTGAAGTAGAAGAAGGTGTTAAGGAAGAACAAGCTGAGGAGGCACCAACTAAACTAGAGCCCAAGAAGAGAAAGGCAAGGATACAACCTACTACTTAGCCAAAGGGTAAGAAAGTTGTGAAACCAAGCCCTGCAAAGCCTACTATACCAGTTACAAGAGCTAGCATAGGGGCCACAACCTAAAAGATTGAGCAAGAAAAGAAGAAGGATACCAATCAGCAAGGTCCAACAAAGAATAAATTAAGAAGAAAGTATTTTGCACAACCTGACTCTGATGAAGAAAGGACTGAGTCAGATAAAAACATCTAGTTTAGAGTGGTAATTCATGCACCCAAGTCTAATATTGATAGAATTTGTGAAACTATTAGGGATAATGCAGACTTAACTGGTTTGAAAACTATTGAATTCAATAAATTGAATAGAGAGGATCAAAATACGATTGAGGAGTTAGTGTATGCCATGATGGAAAAATTCAAGAATACAAGAAAAATTCAAGAATACACCACTTGAATTTGACACTACTATGCCTAAGGACTTATATTCCATTGTTGAAAATAAATGGCATTATTTCCCAAACATGGAGAAAGAAATAAGTGAGTCTACATTGGCACAAGTAATGCCAGACTTGTAAAAAGGCCAAATAACAAAGGCAAACATGAAACATGGAAGCAAGTTTGTACCTAAGTATAGAGCCTTCCACATTCTCCAAAACAACATTGAAGATGTTGTTAATAAATCCACCAAGATGTGGAAGTTGATATATGGATTGACTACTATTAAACTAGGAGAGACAAATCCCTTTGAGGGAAAGAATGATGAGGAAGAGGAGGAGAATGATAAAGAAGAGGAAACTGAGAAAGAAAAAGGTGATAACACAATGAAGGTGACACAAGAAAGAAAAGATAAAATAACAACTATTGAGGAGCATCAAATAGATCAAAGTGTGTCAGACATACAATTGCCAACACTTAGCCCTCTACATGATAGCAACACACTTGTAGAAATAATCAAAGTGAAGGATGTTCCTGATAGTATAGTTTAGAACATCAACCCACTCACTATACAGGATCTAAAGAAGATCCTTGACCAATCAACTTTACAAGAAAAGTTGTGTGACAATCTAGTATTGGTTAGTGTTGATGAGTTGTAGAAAACCATAGTTGACCTAACTAGGGATAAGGTGGCTACACAAGAAACATCCTCTACCATCCCTATAGCTACCAGTGGACAACCTCAAGAGAAAACACCAATAGATACATCAGCCAAGGTTGATAACATAGTCAAAGTCATGATGATTGAACAACAAACTCAGACTATAGAGGAAAGAGAGCCTACAAAGGAACAAATAGGATAGATGGATACTTTTGTACCTATTATGCAAGTACAAGGTACACCACAAATAATTATTATTGATAAAGACAAGTCAGAAGAGGCCAAGGATAGTCTAAAGGAAAAGGAGTAAGAAGCAATTCAAAAATTGGCAAATCTACCAACTACTGGGACTCGCACAAGAATGCTTCAGAAGTTGAGCACTAATGTTATGCCACTACAAATCTCTACACTAGGCTCGAGCTCCACAAGAGTTGCAAGGGTACTTTGTTATGGATACCCTACATTAGATGAAGAAATAGTCATTCCAAAATATGACTATGAAAACATTACACTTGAACGGATAAATATCACGTAGGAGGCATTAGAAAGAAAAAAGAAGCAAGAGATACTAAAAAATGAGTATAAAAAAAAGTAAGAATTATATGAGATTAAGGACATCTTCTTAGATGCATTCAGCTTACAACCACCTGATGAAGCAAAGAACATATTAGAATAATTGTTAGATATTCTTGACCAAGTGAAAAATGAGGACCAAGATGCTAATGTTAAACTTATGGAATGGTCAAAAAAGAAATTTCAAGCAAAGGTCAATAAGAAGATATCTAGTGATATAACACTATCTCAAGTAGAGCTAGCAAATAAAATTGAAAAATTGAAGAAGGTACTTGAGAATATATTCTCACTATACACAAATTGTGTGACCCATCCATTTTCACACAAGAGACTAGCGAGAGGTTACTAAGCTTGGAGAAAAATTTGAAAGTATCAGGCATGCAATTGCCACAAGACCCAGCTCAAAGTGAAAAGCATTTCAATACCATGCTACACACACAAAAAGAAATAGTTGTACTCATAGCAGAGGAGGCTAATACTAGAGCCAAGCTAGTACAAATACAAGATGCCCTTACCCCTCACATGGAGATACTATAGAAGGAACTAGCCTATGTTGAGATAGTGTTAAAGAAATATCCTAATCTTTCAACATTAGATGGCTTAGTTAACCTTGCAATAGAGATAGCAATACAAATTAAATCCCTAGAAGTTGCTATACAAAACTAGGATGAGGTTCTGAAGATTCTTATAGAAGTTAATAAGACCTTTCTAGATAAATAGAGCATATAGAACCTTTGACATAAGTTTCAAAAAGGGGGAGATAAATAAAGGGGGAGACAAAAGAAAGGGGGAGACAATTTGCAAGGGGAGACATGTGAAAGAAAAGATGTGAAAGAGAAGAGTAAACAAAACAAAGGGGAAGTAAACATCAAAAAAGTAGAAAATGGGGCATAGAAAAGAAAAAAATAGGACATATCAGATAAAGAGTATAAGTATAAGGAAAATCCACTCAAAGGAGTAAAATTTTGATTACAAGAAAATGCACATCAAATCAGGGGGAGACAAAAAATTTTGAGGTATATATTCCAAAAATTTTTGAACAATTTTGAATTTTTTTGTATATACCTGATGCAGGAGCATCCAGAGGTATAAGGGCAATCCTATGTCACCCAAAAAAATGTACTTAGAACTAGTTTCTATTTCATGTGTTTTCATTTTTGGATACCCCTTTGGGTCAAATAAAGGTTCCAACTCTCACAGTTCCACAATCAGTGTTCTAGGTTTGAAAGTTATCGCAATTTTTTGGGTTTTAGAGACCTCCTAAGAATGCTTCAAAGTCAGGTTAAGGGCTTTAAAAGACCTTGAAAAGGGTCAAAAAATGGGGGACAAGCAGAGCTTTTCCATAGGGCTATAGAGTGCTTCGAGAGCTTTTTGGAAATGTAAATGGTTTGTCAATCGGAGCTACGGCTCAAAAGTTATGCCTCCCGAAAGTTTGGTTACCATTTTTGGATTCTTCTAGATTTGCATCGACTTCTAACATAGCTTCTGGAGCCTTGTATTTGGTCAATGGATGCCTACTATCACTTTTTAGAATGTATTCCTAGTCCTTAACCCTTCAGGGTCTATTTAAGGACATTTCTGGCATTGTAAAAGGCAGTTTTGGAGTGGAGTTTGAGAGGAGGTACTGAAAGGAGAAATTATCTCCAGATTTATGTTATTGTAAGCCCTTAGGGCATGTTATGAAGTCTATTTTCTCTATACTAAATGTACTAGCTTATTTTTATAGTTAATACAATATTCCTTTTCCTGTTGTGTCCATTCTATGCTTGGGTTGTGTCCCCATCAAGTTGTATCAGAGCTAGTTTTCCTAAGTGTGTAGATAGAGCACCGACTATGAGGCAGTTTGCACCTGGACTGTGTAATTGTGGGTTTGCGTTAAGAAGATGCCTCCACAAAGAGAGCATGGTGGAACGGTTGGAGCTATTAATCCTGAGGAGGTTAGAGCCCTCCAAAGGTAGGTACAAGCATTGCAGGAGGAGCTCCATAGAGGAACAAATGTTGCTACAAGTGACGACAGTGAGGATGACAATGGAGAAGAATAAATTGGACCAAAAGGGGAATTTGATAGGGAAGTTCTTAATTAGGCAGAGGAAAGGATTTTTAGGCCCATTACTAAATTTGAAAAAAGACCTACAATTGATGTGGGTGTATTTTCAGGAAATTTGAAACCAGATGAGTTGATCGACTGGATCAATAAACTGGAAGAATACTTTGAGTATGAGGATATTAGGGACCCAGATAGGGTTAAGTTTGCAAAGGCCAAACTGAAAGGCCATGCCAAAATTTGGTGGCAAGAGGTTCAATTGGAAAGAAATAGAAGAGGAAAGGAGAAGATCACAAGGTGGGATCACATGGTGGACAAATTAAAGAAGCAGTTCCTTCCTGTGGACTACGAGCTTGATTTGTTTAAGAAGATGCATGGGCTAAAGCAAGTAGGAAGATTGGTCCAAGAATATATAGAGGAGTTCTATCAACTTTTGATTAGAGTAGGGCATGCAGAAGCAAATAAGGAGAAGGTTGCTCGTTATATCAGTGGGTTGCGACCTAGCATCTAGGAGGAATTAAGTCTAGTAAGAATGACCAGCGTTGAAGAGGCATACCAGTTTACCCTACGAGTTGAAGAGAAGCTGAATAAGAGGTTTGAAGGGAGACAAAGAGGGCATGGTTAAGGAGGAAGGGGAAGTGGTAGGTCATCTGGAGGTCGAAATGAAACCCAAAAGAAAAATGAAAATGTGGGTACTAGCAAGAACTAGAGTAATGAGGGTTTCAACTGCTCCCATGATCAAGACTTTGGAAATCAGAGAGGAAGAGGTAGAGGACATGGAAAATGAAGAGGAGGATTACATGGTACCTATTTCCATTGTAATGAAGAAGGTCATTGTGCCTTTGAATTCCCTCAATGACAAGGAAGGCTAGATAGGAGAGCTGAGAGTCAAGCTAGGGTTGCTCATGTGGATGAGGATGCACAATCATCACATTTAGAAGATGCAGAAAGAGGAGAGACCTTGGTGAATGAAAGGGTCCTACTAAGTGGTGAGATTGAACCAGGACAAAGGAGGAGTTTGTTCTATACTAGATGCAAGTGTGAGGATAAATGTTGTGACATGATCATTGATGGTAGTAGCACATATAACTTGGTATCAGAAGAGATGGTCTCTAAGTTGAAGCTCAAGAGGGAGACACATCCTCAGCCCTATCAGATTGGTTGGGTGAAAGATGATCATAAGGTCCTGGTAAGTGACCAATGTCTCATGAAATTTCAAATTGGGAGTTACCATGATGAAGTTCTCTGTGATGTTATTCCAATGGATTTTTGCCATTTATTTTTGGGTAGACCATGGCAGTTCGAGGGACATGCAGTACATGATGGTCATGCAAACACATATTCTCTAACAAAGGATGGAGTTCACCACAAATTGAAGCCCATGAAAAGGGAAGGTGAAAAGGTATGTAGCAGTGCTAGGATTTGTCTTGTTGATGGAAGGAAGTTTTTAGATGGAATGAAACATTAGCGTATGTGCTATGCTTTGATTCTTATGAAAGATAAAGAAGGTAATAGTGAAATACCACTTGAAGTTTCAGATTTACTAGGTGAATTTGGAGATATTGTCTCTGATAATGTTCCAGAAGGATTGCCACCAGTAAGGAAAATTAGTCATTAGATAGATCTGATTCCAGGAGCAAGTTTTCCTAACAAGGCTGCTCACAGGATGACTGCTTCTGAAATAGAGGAGCTAAATAGAAAAGTTCAGGAGCTGTTGAGGAAGGGCTTGATTCAGGAGAGCCTAAGTCCATGTGCAGTACCTATAGTACTCACACCAAAGAAGGATGGAGAGTGGAGGATGTGTACAGATACTTGATCTATAAATAGGATAACCATCAAATACCTATTTCCTTTGCCAAGGATGGATGATCTTATGGATTGCTTGAGTGGAGCTCAGTACTTCACAAAGATAGATCTCAAGAGTGGCTATCATCAGATATAGATACAAGAAGGAGATGAGTGAAAAACAGCCTTCAAGACCAAGGAGGGTCTTTATGAGTGGTTAGTCATGCCCTTTGGATTGACAAACGCCCCAAGCACTTTCATGCGGCTTATGAATGAGGTATTTAAGAAGTTCTTGGGAAAATTTGTTATTGTCTATTTGGATGATATTTTAATTTTCAGCAAGACTTTGGAAGAACATTTATTGCATATTCGTAGTGTCCTTGAAAGGTTAAGGGAAGAGAAATTGTTAATTAGTTTGAAGAAGTGTATCTTTGCAAAAAGGGAGTTAGTCTATTTGGGGTTCGTTATATCACCTGAAGGTCTCAAAATGGATCTAGAGAAGGTAAAAGACATCTTGGAATGGCCTACTCCAAGGTCTACTACTGAGGTAAGATCATTTCATGGTCTGGTTAGTTTTTACAGGAAGTTTATTAAGAATTTTAGTGGCATATGTGCACCCCTAACTGACACAATAAGAGGGGATAGAAAAGAGTTCAAATGGATTGCAGCAGCTGTGAGAAGTTTTGAATTGCTAAAAAAGGTGGCAAAACAACCTGTGTTGGCACTTCCAGATTTTAGAAAGGTGTTCCAGGTGGATTGTGATGCTAGTGGCAGTGCTATTGGGGCTATATTGAGCCAAGAAGGTAAGCCTATTGCTTATTTTAGTGAAAAATTGAATGATGCAAAGAAGTATTCTGTTTATGATCAAGATTTCTATGCAATAGTTTAGGCCTTAAAGAAATGGAGGCATTATTTATTGCCAAAGGAATTTGTTTTGTATACTGATCATTAGGCATTATAGTACCTAAATAGCCAAGGTAAATTAAATCAGAGGCATATGAAGTGGGTAGAGTTCTTGCAGAGTTATACATTTGTGTTGAAGCATAGAAGTAGAAAATATAACAGGGTTGCAGATGCACTAAGTAGGAGACAGTTGTTGCTTATAGTAATGTAGGTTTAAGTAGTTGGGTTTGATGAACTCAAGAATTTGTACCTTGAGGATCCTGATTTTGCTAAAGCATGGAAAGCTTGTAAAGAGCCTTTTGTTGTAGATAGAACCAAGTGGTTAGACTATTTGATTCAGGATGACATGTTGTTCAAGGGTAGTCAATTGTGCATACCAAGGAGTTCCATGAGGGAAAATTTGATTAAAGAGAAACACAGTGGAGGGATGGAAAAAAATTTTGGTCGAGATAAAACCATTTCCATTCTTAGAGAACATTATTTTTGGCCTCAGATTTCATAGGATGTGAAGAAGTTTGTACAGAGTTGCCAAGTTTGTCAAGTTGCCAAGGGATTTAGTCACAATACTGGACTATATCAGCCATTGCCTGTTCCATCAAGGCCATGGGAGGACATAAGTATGGATTTTGTTCTTGGATTGCCAAGGACACAAAGGGGTAATGACTCAGTATTTGTGGTGGTTGATAGGTTCTCCAAAATGGCACATTTCATTCCATGCCACAAGACTCATGATGTTGTCCATATTGCAGACTTGTTTTTCAGAGAGGTGGTAAGACTATATGGTCTTCCAAGGAGTATAGTTTCTGACAGAGATACTAAATTTGTGGGGTATTTCTAGAGGATATTGTGGAAAAAGTTGAGAACAGACTTGAAATTTAGTTTCACACATCACCCACAGACTGACGACCAAACATAAGTGGTAAACAGAAGTCTGGGCAATTTGCTGAGATTTTTAGTTGGGGATAAGCCGAAGGGATGGGATTTGATTCTACCACAAGCAGAGTTTTCTTACAATAACTCTATAAATAGGAGTACTAGAAAATCACCATTCCAAATTGTATATGGAAGTAGCCCAAGGACTACACCAGAATTGAAGAAGATAGAGCAAGGGGAGAGGACAAGTGTTGAAGCTAAAGAATTTGCTAAACATATCAAGCGTCTACATGAGGAGGTTCAGACACACATTACCAAGATGAATCAAGAGTATAAAGCTAGGGTTGATCAAAGGAGAAGACATAAGGAATTCCAAGTAGGGGATCTAGTCATGGTGCTTACGAAAAGAAATATTTCCAGCTGGTACTTACAACAAGCTAAAAATGAAGAAATTTGGCCCTTGCAAAATTTTGAAGAAACATGACTCAGGAAATGCATATGAGGTGGAGCTACCAGATGGTGTTCACATTTCTCCTATTTTCAACATTGTAGACTTAACAGAGTATCATGATGATGGTGCAGATGAGTTGTTGGTGTTAGAGCAATGTCCAATTCCTACTTCTAAGAAGGAGGAGATAGAAGACATTCTAGATCATTGTGTGGGTAGAAGTACCAAAAATAGGTAGTATGAAGAGTATTTGGTCAAGTGGAAAGGATGGCTGATAGAGGACTCAACCTGGATTTTAGGAGCTGAAGTTTCCCATTTGGGATTTCCTCTACCATTCAGAAAGTGATAGGGTCACTTTTCAATCTACCCTGGGTGTCTGATGCAGGAGCATCCAGAGGTATAAGGGCAATCCTGTGTCACTCAAAAAAATGTACTTAGACTTAGTTTTTGTTTCATGTGTTTTCATTTCTGGATACCCCTTTGGGTCAAATAAAGGTTCCAACTCTCACAGTTTCACTATCAGTGTTCTAGGATAGAGTATTTGAACACCTTGGGATACGTGTAAATGCCAAAAAAATAAGAGTATGTAATTGAGCCATCATTTTGGTGAACTAGGAGGTGTAAATTGGCCAGATGAATGTAATTGTAATTTAGAGCATTCTAGAAAAAGAATTAGGTCAAAAGGCCCCATGGTTTGAAAGTTATCACAATTTTTTGGGTTTTGGAGACCTCCTAAGAATGCTTCAAAGTCAGGTTAGGGGCATTAAAATACCTCAAAAAGGGTCAAAAAATGGGGGATGAGTGGAGCTGGTCCATATGGCTATAGAGTGCTTTGAGAGATTTTTGGAAATGTAAACGGTTCATCAATCAGAGCTACGGTTCAAAAGTTATGCCTCCTGGAAGTTCGGTTACCATTTTTGGATTCTTCTAGATTTATATTGACTTCTAACGCAGCTTCTGGAGCCTTCTATTTGGTCGATGGATGCCTACTAGCACTTTCTAGAATGTATTCCTAGTCCTTAACCCTCTGGGGTCTATTTAAGGACATTTCTAGCATTGTAAAAGGCAGTTTCGGAGTGGAGTTTGAGAGGAGATATTGAAAGGAGAAATTATCTCTAGATTTATGTTATTGTAAGCCCTTAGGGCATGTTATGAAGTCTATTTTCTTTGTACTGAATGTACTAGCTTATTTTTATAGTTAATACAATTTCCCTTTTCCTGTTGTGTCCATTCTGTGCTTGGGTTGTGTCCCCATCAATACAAAATTGTAATTGTATTATACCTAAAAGAGATAGACTCATCATGTATAGTTAAGTTTTTTTGACACTCATGTCAAAGGGGGAGATTGTTGATCTTAGAATGATTTTGACAATTGAGTATCAACACACTTAAGCTATTTGCTAAGTTTATGCCAAGCTAGCAATATATGCCAAGTATAATATATACAAGTGCCAAGTTGCAAAAGATGCCAAGTCAAAAATATAGTAAGTGCTAAGTCACTCAAGTGACAAGAAAATAGATAGTTCTAAGCAAGTTTAAAGTGTCAAGTGAACAAATAGATGCCATGCAAGTTCAAGTTTTGAACTAGAGAGAATTTTATTTAGTGTTGAGCATTAGTATTTAACAAGTGTCGAGCAACATAGAATTGACATAAGAGTTTGTGAAGGCATAAAAAATTATGTAAACTATTTGCATGCCAACTCATGGATAGATCTCAAAGCTGTTGGAAATAATCAAGACTTTCTATGTTACTGAGAGGGGAGGGTTGAATTAGTAATCTCAAAATCTTTAAATTAATTCAGCAATTAATCCATTCATCATTAATTCATCTAATTTAATGCATGCATGAGGAAAGATAAACATTCAACACATGAACATAGAATTTGGTGACCCAAAAACCTTCCAAATAGAAAGTAAAACTAGGGTGGGGATGATACCCACAAAACTTCACCACTATAGTATAAATTTGACCTATTAGGGCTTACATTGACCAATTCTAATGATCTTCCCTATTAAGAGCAATTTGGATTACTAGATCCACCTTGTTAGAGGTTTTACAAACATATAATGAAGTATGCACTCTATTAGGAGATTTGAAGAAAGACTATTAAGTGTACCCTATTAAAGGATTTAGCAAACTAATTCACTTGTTAGGTTGAAATAGTAGATCTAACATACAATTTGATTGTTGATTAGATCCTTGAAGTACAGATCACCTCTTATGATTGATATATCTTTACTGCTCCTTGTAGACCTTGCTAAATACTCTTCTCTGCTGCTAATTTTCATTCACTCTTCTCAAAACATTACATATCCATTCCTTGATATACTCATGCATATATTGCAAATGATACAATACATTACATATATACCATTCCAATATTTACAATTACAAGGTCAGCTAAAACAAAAGTAAACAAAATATTACTGAGTCGGCCAAATAGTAGAAACTCAAGTTCTTTAAGCTGACTTGGTGAACTTCTAATACTCGACATCCACTGCATTACTCAGCATCATCATACACTCTGTAGACGTAGAGGCTTGGTTCATACTAATCACACAACATAGCTTCAAACTTGATAACCATTGGAGACTTAGTAGATATAGTGTCACTTGGTAGATATTGAATCCTTTGTTCATCTTGCATGCACTCGGTAAACACTACACATCCATCACTCAGTAGACACTAGCTTCTCATCACACAAGCTGATGACTCGATAGACACTATGAAGCTTAGTGACCACTATCTTCTTGGTGATAACTTGTTTGCTTGGTAAACATTACTAGACTGCACACTCACTTGGTAGCTTTTGGAATGCTTGGTGTGAATTGTGAAACTTGGCTAACACTGGATTGCTCAGTAAACACTAGAGATTGAATGATGAACTCAATAACCATATAGAATTGAATAAGTGTTGTCACTAATGACAAATATAACAAGATTCCAATAATCTCCCTCTTTGGCATTAGTGACAAAAAAACTGATAAGCCAAGACTTATGTACACTGACATACTAATTTTTTATTTTTCAAAATTGATCTTTGTAAAGCTACTGTATATACATTTTCACATATCTCTCCCATACATATGACATAATATATACATAGTCTTTTCACCCTTTTATTTTATACATAAATCAATCTATTCTCTCCCTTATTGCCGTCACAAGTCTATTATTATCTCTTACTCCCCCTTTTTGGCAATAATGCCAAAGAGTTGTGCAATATATTCAAATAGAGACATCAAAATGATAGAGAAATTCAAAGTGTACCTTGAGAATAAGAGCCAATTTCTTATCCTATTGTCTTGCAAAATTTTGTAAGTGGAGAGTGCCACTTGAACTTCTGCAGAAAGTTCAATCATATGATTTGCTATGGAAAAATTATTATCCTAGACCAATGTTTTTGAATATGCAATATGTTTATGCATTGTATCCATAACTAGAAGGATCATGTTTTGGATATCTATCAATGTGGACTTAATCCTAGCTTTCTCTCTTGGCAATTATGGTTGCATATCTAACAAAAATCTCACCTTGATGTGATGAGTTGAGCATGAGCTAGGGTCAAGCAATAACCATTGAGCACTTTCCTTCATATCTACATCAATCTTATTTAGTTTCTCTTTTATCTGCTTGGTGTAGTTGGTAACATCACAAAGCTTAGCAAAAAGTGATGTCACATTGGTGAAAGAATGTTCAAGATTGCTCAAAATTGAAGATAGTTCCACCTAGTTTATAGCAATGTGCTAAGAAATGTTCTCAAGCATCTTATTATTAAACCTTTTCTCTACTTTTTCAATAAGCTTTTCTTGGCCAGATGTATCCTCATTGAACTTATTGACTGCTTCTTCTAGTTGTAACAAAATGTGTTGTGATGAATCCACATCAATACCTATAGCCTCTATTATTATGTTCTTATCATTTTAAATTATTGTAAACTCTCTATCTCTTTCAACTCTTAGCTAGTTCTACCTTGCCTTCTATTCCAAAAGTTGGCTGACTAGTCTCATTTCTTCAATTGTAGCAATGTCCAGATCCAACTTTGGAATTACAATTTCTTTGTCCAAATCAATATCATCATCAATTTCCTTACTAGTAAGTAGAAGTTTTAAAGGAGTCCTTGGTTCTACTTTTGACCTTACTTCCTTGGACTTAGAAATGGAAACAATTATAGAGATAGCTAGACTTGCACTAAAAACTTGAATGGGTCCAATTGAAGGAAAATTGAAAGAAGTGCTAACTAAATCCAAAACTAATGTGCTACCCAAAAGTGAAGTAACAATAGGTTGAGCATGGAATAGAGAACTTACAACAGAAGAACTAACTGGAACAAAAGTTGGTACAAACAAAGTTGTATTAGACAAAACTGTAGAACATGATGGTAAACTTATTGTTCATCCTGTTAGAATCTGAAAAGATTAATAACCCATAAAACTAGTGCAAAGAGTAAATATCTAAACTATGAATGCAAATGATAAAAAATCAAAATACCAACATAGAGTTAGTCTTTGAGAGTGTAATGCAAATGCTAGAAGCAAAATAGCATTAAGAGGATGCAAAAACAAGATATTCAAATACAAGCAAGGTAGCATGCTTATATAGGCTAGGAAGAGGGAGGAGGTGGCAACACCAACCAATGAGGAGCAACCATCTATCAGACTAAAGATAGAAAAGTATCTTTCCAAGATAGCTAATGGATGCTCACATGTAGGAACATGACAGCTCACAACCATTCACCTAATAAGACATGCGTTATTAACCTAAGCAAGATTATTAAAAGTGTAGGAAAAACCTAGCAAAATAGGAAAAATAAAAAACTACACTAACACCCCCCCAATAAGTGAAGCTTAGGTGGATGTAGAAATGGGTCCCAGCAAGTCAAGCTTGACGAGGTACCCATGTGCATAAGATTTCCCAAAAGAGAGAGAAAAGAGACCCCCCCACAAGAAAAAGTCAGGACTCTGAGTGAGAGGAAGAGGCCCCCCCAAAAGATGAAGCATCCCGCACCCCCAACAAAGCTCACAAATGAAGGAACTTGTTCTCAGTGAAGGCTTTGGTGAAGATATCAGCAACTTGCTTAGAAGTTGGACAATAGCAAAGGTCAATGACATGAACATGGATGAGCTCTCGGATGTAGTGCATGTGGACCTCTATGTGTTTGGTCCGCTAATGATGAACTAGATTCCATGAGATTTGAATGGCACTCTGGTTGTCACAAAATATGATTGATGGCCATCTAATTTGGATACCAAACTCAGTGATAAGATGTTGAAGCCAAATGGCCTTAGTGGTGGCATTTACAGCCCCCCGTTACTCAACCTCAGTAGAAGACAGAGCAATAGTAGACTGCTTTTTGCTCGACCAACAAACAAGACCTGACCCAAGTGAGAAGCTATACCCTGAAGTAGACTTGTGATCCTCAAAATCACCTACCCAATCTGAATCTGTGTAGCCTACCAAATCAAGCTCAATACCTGCTACGTAGTGAATCCCACAACTATGAGAACACTGAATGTAGTGAAGGATCCACTTGGCTGCTTTCCAGTGCAACTCATGGGGCTCTTGCATGAATCGAGAGACCATGCCTACATCATAGGAGATGTCAGGTCTCGTATGAGTTAGATAAATGAGACTCCCAACAAGTTGACTATAAAGTGCCATCAACAAGTGGAGAAGAACATTGAGCCTCAAGTTTGACTCTAGAAAGGAAGGGAGTCAGAGCAGGCTTACAGTCATCCATATGAAACCTCGAGAGTAAATCTAGAGCATACTTGGATTGTGTGATGGTGATCCCATAAGGAGACTAAAGGATTTCAATCCCAAGAAAGTAATGCAACAAGCCCAAGTCAGTCATCAAAAAATTGTCCTGAAGGGCCACTTTGATAGCCTTAATGGTGGGTGAAGAACTTCCTGTGATCAGCAAGTCATCAACATACAAAACCAAAAATAGAAGTGAATCACCTTGTTGCAAAATGTAGACATTAGGATCAAAATAGCACCGAGAGAACCCAACTGATAGAAGAAAGGAGTCCATCTTGGCATACCAGGCCCGAGGAGCCTGTTTGAGGCCATAGAGACTTTCGAAGATGACACACAAGTGAAGAATCCTAAAGGAAGCCCTATGGCTGCTCCATGTAGATCTCCTCATGAAGGTCACCATGAAGAAAAGCACTCTTCACATCCATCTAATGTACTTCCCAATGATTAGCTATACCAATGGCAAGAATAATTTGAATGGAATTCATTCAAGCAACTGGCATAAAAGTCTCAGAGTAGTCAATCCCAGGAACTTGGGAGAATCCTTTGGCAACCAAGTGAGCCTTGTGTTTGTCAACTAACCCATGTACTAAAAATTTTGTGCGATAGATCCACTTACATCGAAAAAGTTTGCTTCCTTTAGGAAGAGGGACAAGATCCCAAGTGTGGTTCCTCATCAAGAAACTATACTCTTCCTACATAGCTATATCCCACTCAGAAATACTAGAAGCCTCATGAAAGGACTGTGGATCTGAGGCAGTAGCAATGAAGACATGTGGAGCATCCTAGAATTGTGAATGAGTTCACCTGGTGTCTGATGGATACCCAACCTAATCACCTGCAGACTGTAAGGTTTGTCTAGCCCAAAGTGGATAGGAAGATGGAGAATCTGGAGGGGAATCATTAACCTCTGAATGATGACTAGGAGAGGAAGGAGGTGAGTTCTCTAAATCACTTTCTACATCAGAAGTAGAGGTAGAAGACTATTCAGGTGAATCTAACTCATCAGAAGATCTGTCATGTATTCCAAGTGACTCTAATGTCAAGGTAGAAGGAGTTGGAGAAGTGATAGAAAGTGAGTTTGAAGATCCCTCCTCAAACTGAACACTCCTCTCAATGAATAAGTCATGTGTAGTAGGGTGGAGCAATCGATAACCCTTTACACCATGAGGATAACCTAAAAATATGCAAGGTTTTCTTTGCAGATCCAAGGCCTTACATTTCTCTGTAGAAATGTGGGCCCATGTAGGGGAGCCAAAAACTTGAAAGTTCTTAACTGATGGTTTCCAATCACTCCAAGCTTCAAAAGGAGTAACTCCCTTCAAGGCTTGGTGAGGAACACCGTTTTGGATATAACAAGCGCAGTTAATGGCTTCTACCCAATACTGTGGTGCAAGAGATCTAGAGTGAATCATATAGTTTTCCATTTCCTTCAAGGATCTATTCTTTCATTTTACAACACCATTTTGTTGAGGATTGTATGGAACTGAATGCTGTAAATCAATCCCCTCTGAAGTGCAAAATCTTTCAAATCGATGGTTGGCATACTCACCACCATTGTCTGTGCACAAAACCTTGATGGCTTTCCCAGATTGCTTTTCTACAAAATTTTTGAAGTCTTGAAAATGATTAAATACCTTTGACTTTTGTTTGAGAAAGTACACCCATGTATATTGAGAAAGGTAATCAATGAATGTGAGGACATATCCGACCCTGCTAAAAGAAGGATGTTGAAATGGACCAGCCAAATCACTGTGAACTAACTCTAGTATCTATGAAGCTCTCCATGCCTTACTTTTGTCAAACTTTTTCTTACGATGCTTACCAAGAATGCAACCTTGGCAAACACCTCCTAAGAATTGAATCGAAGGCAACCCTGTGACCATGCTTTGTTGGTTGAGCTGATGCAAATAGTGAAAGTTAAGATGTCCAAACTGCTCATGCCATAATTTACTCACACCATTAGAGTGAGTGAGAAAAACAGATGAAGGAGGATCAGGAACAAAGTGAGAAAATAGATAGAGCCATGACTGATGATCTACTCTCCCAACTGCAACTACAGAATCGCAATGCAACTCACGTATCTCCATTGAATCAGCAGTGAACTCTACCCGCTTGCCTAAACTTGTGTGAGTGATCTGGTATATTGATAAGAGATTAATTGATAATGAGGGTACACAAAGAACATCATGGAATGTGCCATCCCCCACATCAACAGACCCTCTCCCACACACCTCAATAGGAGTGTCATCACCCATCAAAATAGAAGGCATAGTACATGGCTCCAAGGATGCAAGTTCTTTCTTAGATGAAGCCATGTAGTGTGAAGCACCCGAATCAAGAACCCAAGTGGATGGTGAGGAAGCAATTGCAACAAGAGCCTTGCCCTTTCCTTTCCCCTTGTTGTTTTCTTTTGCCTTCTTAGACTCTTCATTAGAACTTTGTTTGATAGACTCAGGAACACTAATATTATTCTTCTCAAGAATGTATGTCAAGTGATCAATTTGTTTCTTCAAACATTTATGTTCATCATGACCAAGTCTTTTACAATAGGCACATTTAACCTTTTCTTTCTTAGGCTTATCGCCCTTAGAGGATGAGGTATCAATAGTTTCTTTTGAAGCAATTGGCATCTGATCCTTCTTTTCCTCACTATTATTTTGTTTCTCATCCTTACTATTGTTGTTACTACTTTGTCCTTTTTGTTCTTTTGTGCCTTGGTTGGTTGCTAAGGCATGTGACTTAGAGGACTTAAGAGTGCCCATCTAGATTAGCTTGTCCTATTCTCAAGTGAGGTTGACAGCAAAATCATCTAGAGATGGCATGGTGAAGTGAGTACCAAGTGCACCCTTAGTAGCATAGAAGGTAGAGACAAACACAAAATATTCTGAACTTAGCAGAGAGAGAATACTAAGAATCAGTTATTCATCTTTCTTTTCAATTCCACATTTTTTTAACTGTAGCCTTAGTGATTTCAATTTGGTGAAGAAATCTTGGATTGTGTTGAAATTGCCTGGACTTAAACTAATTAATTCATTTTCCAACATATGACCCCTCATTGAATCTTGTGTGCCAAATAGTGTTTCTAGCTTTTTCCATACTTCATTTGGTGTATCCAAAGACTCAATGTGAAATAGCAAGTCAGAAGAAACAAACAAACACAATGTTTCATATGCCTCATCACATTTGTTAAACCACTTAGGCTTATCTTCATCTTTATCAAGTTCAGTTTCAAGTCCCATGGTTATCCTATTTAATCCTGCTTTCCTTAAGTGAATTATCATGCATGATTTCCACTCAAAGTAATTTATGGAGTTAGGATGGGCATATTTGTTTGATCCATGATGAAAAAATACAGAGAAGAAATGCTAAAAAAGGAGAGAACCTAGCCACAACAATGCCTCCCCTTTTTACTCAATCAAAGAACCCCCCCCAAAAGAAATATGATTTGGCACTTTATTTTAGTGCATTTACAACTACCACTAGAAAGAAATACTTAGTGGTCTTGATTTCAATGCATTACAAACCTTCATGAAGAGCATATGCTAAAAGTGAAACTTAGGCACAATAATCAAGAAAAAAATAGTACCACTGTGATCTACTCAAAAAATCATGCACTTTCAAAAAAAGAATCGCCTTGATACAAGGTCGTATGAGAAAGTTATGATCCTTTGAAGTTTTCAAAATGAGAACTGTGCAGAGTTACGGCCAAGAATCTGTAATTTTTGAAAATTTTATGGATGAAAATCAAAAGGCAACTCCACTAGTGGATAGAGCACAAAAAAATAGCCAAGGTCATAACAAGAATCACCAAAATCGGAGTCTGTATGAGCAAGAACGAGACATTTGAAAACTGTGTTCAAATTTGCGATTGCCAATGGAGAGGCGTATTGCTATAGCTTTCCACACTAGATCTTGAAAAATATATAGATTTCATGCAAAATCTAAAAGATACCCAGATCATTTTTCGAGGCTGCAAACAAAACCCAGAAGGCATTTTTCTTGCTGATGTACAGAAGATGTTGCTATAGTGTAAATTAGATGCCTTTAATAGTAAAAAATGGCTCCAAAAATCAAGAAACGACCCCAGCAACCAAAATATGACATGAAAATACTGGATCAACTTCTTAAGTCCATCAATGGTATGCTGGAACCCACAATATTGATTGAAAACTCCAAATATGCAAGTTGGTTGTCAGATTTGAGATTGAAACCCCAAAGAAAAATTGTTTTTGTCAAAACTTTTCTGATTCTCAAGATCATCCAAAGATGCAAGAGAAGAGCATACTTTGTTTTTCAAAAACTACAAAAATTTATTAGGCCCCCCCGAATCTCTTAAATAAGGAAACTAAAATCTACTCTTGCACATAGAAAAGCTCTGATACCATGTTAGAATTTGAAAAGATTAATAACCCAGAAAACTAGTGCAAAGAGTAAATATCTAAACTATGAATGCCAATGATACAAAATCAAAATAGCAACACAGAGTTAGTCTCCAAGAGAGTAATGCAAATGCTAGAAGCAAGATAGCATTAAGAGGATGCAAAAACAAGAGATTCAAATACAAGCCAGGTAGCATGCTTATATAGGCTAGGAAGAGGGAGGAGGTGGCAACACCAACCAATGAGGAGCAACCATCTATCAGACTAAAGATAGCAAAGTATCTTTCCAAGATAGCTAATGGATGCTCACATGTAGGAAGGTGACACCTCACAACCATTCACCTAATATGACATGCTTTATTAACCTAAGCAAGATTATTAAAAGTGTGGGAAAAACCTGGCAAAATAGGAAAAATTAAAAACTACACTAACACATCCTATTGAAGAATTTGAAAAATTGTGGAACTGGATGCTTCTACTATTGTAGATGACTTAGGAGCTGATATAAAGGGTTGCAGCTTGGTAGATGAAGTGGTAGACACTTCCATTATTGATACCTAGAGCTAAGAGGTAGCAAATAGTGACTGAATATATGATGTATCTATTGTAGTTGTGGTCACATTTGCTAAAGCTATCTCCAACACTGATGATGTAGTAGTCTTAGGTGGAGAATGAGGAAGGGAGGCTATAACTTGTGCTACTATTCTCATTGGATCATTTTCTTCATCTCCTTCCGTGTATTCCTCATCAGCTTCTTCCTCTTTCTCTTCATCATCATCCTTCATCACTTCTTGATAATCCTTAGCACCAATGCTGACACATGGAGTGTTATCTTCTTCCTCATTGTCACTATCATCATCATCATCTTTGATTTCCACTAGGTATTCACTGGGCTTGTGTAGATGATAGATGTTCTTCCACATGTTTGTTGCATCCCTAACCACAGGCTCAATGTCTTTGATCAAAATCAAACATGTATGGAATCTAATCATTATTTTACCTTCATTCTTTTTCATTGCTGCCTTAACTTTTGCATCTGTGAAACTCAGTAGTAATTGCTTTAATGATTGCTCATATATGTCTTTAGCTATCTATATAGATGATTCCCACCTTGGCTACAATCTTGCCAATAATTCACTTGAAATTTGAGGGGCAATTTGATTTGGGGAATATTTCTATTTTCCCATTTTATTGAGTACAAGTTCCTAAATTTGCATCTTCTCAGAATCTGTTCTTGTTTCAAATTTTAGAGCTTTGAAGTTTGTGATGCTTGCACCTTCTTCCATCTATTTCAACCTTTCTTGGAAGGTAAGTGGGGGCTTGCTAAACACAACTTCACTGCCACCTTTTCTTTTAGATCTCCTTGTGAATACAACTATAGAGGCTTTGGGTGGCTTGGTAATGATTACCCTACCTTTCTTTTTCACAGGCTCTGCCTCCTTCTTAGATTCATGCTCTTCTTCTTCTTATTGTTCTTCATCTTCTCCTTTTCCCCCAGTAAGCATGAGAGGGCCACTTGCAATTTTCAACTTGGCTACCTTCCTCTTACCCTTGCTTATAGCTTGAGGTAGCTTGATTTCAAGCTCAATTCTAGTTCTGGCCTCTTCATAAGTTCCAAAAATAGGTAGCTTAGGATCTATTGGCTCATTCACCAGTGCTTCAATGATATCTTTGGTTTCATCAATGTTAACCTCATATGGAAGAGGTTTCACCCATGTAATTCTAGGCTTGACTACATGAATATACACTCTATCACAATCAACCATAAAACATACATCATCTTTATAGTCTTCAACAAGTCTGGGAGGAATCCTAAACCTATTGTTCATCTTCTCCTTAAAAGCTTCAAAGTAATTGTGCATAATGCTATAAAAAAATTTACCCATTTTTGCTATAAATTCATTAATTTGATACAAAATAGGAATATCCTTTCTCCATACAACTGAATCTTTTGATGGGAAAAAAATTTCAACATAAAAGAAAAGACATGTTAATAGAGAACCAAATTTACAGGGGTTCTTCTTTGATTTCCTAATGTTATCCATGTTCTTGTTCAACTGCTTCAACAACAATTCTAATAGATCAAAATCCAAGTTCTTCTTTACAACCTTATAACCCAGATCAACTGCCTCATATAGCACACTATTTAGATGACTGGAGCTATAAATCTTGTGAGCAATGACATGAATACCAAACCTTAATTCAATGTCAAATACAGTGTTAATCTTCAGACCTCTACTATCCCACTCAACTAGAGTTTTCTTTTGAAGCTATTCTTGACCTAGGGTTTTGGTAGTTTTGGCTTTGCTCAGCATTGGGAGACTTGTGATCTTATGAATCATTTTCTTGGTGATCAACATGGTTTGTTCTAACCACAACTGACCATTATGCACATGAATGAGAATGTACCTAATCCATTTAATCTGGAAGCTCCTTGGCATATGTGGGATGTGAGTTAACCCTTTGACTTATAAATTCTTATGCTTGGGTTTCAGCAAACCATCAACATGTTAGGATTAAACCACATACAGAAATAACAATTACATGAAAATATAACCAATAACAAAAAATAATAGATCACATAGAAAAGAACATAAGGCACCAAGATTTAACATGGTTCACCCAATCCCTGGGCTACATCCACCATATAGCAAGTCTGATATTATTACGATCCAGTGAATACAACCTGATTACAATCTGTAATCCCTTATAGCTCAATACTGTTGCAAGAACTAATTTTGCATCACAACTTATGAAACAATCCCTAACCCTAAGCTTTTTTATACAAGTATTTTTACCACTTTAGGGTTATAATTAATAATTACATGTTGGCCCAAAATCTCAATAAAATAGGGCCCAAATTTTTTTTTGAGCCCCAAAGAATTTATGAAGTATGTAGAGTACTTTTTTGATTAGTCACCACAATCTAACAATCTCCCAATTGGGGACTGATCAGGCTCTACACTAAACAACAATCTCCCACTTGGAGACTGATCTGTAGCTATGCCACTACTCCATGAGGCTCCCACTGGATCAAGCCACCCTAGACTCTATTGCTCTTTTATTCATATTCAATCTAGAAGACCAACCAAAGCTAAAGAGGAGTTTAGCTTCTCTCTTGTTACTACCTTTGTAAACATATCTTTTGGATTGTCATTTGTATGTATCTTCTCTAGCTTTAACTGTCTATCCTCCAAAACTGACGAAATGAAATGGTATCGCAACTGTATGTGTTTTGTCTTTGAATGTAGAGCCGAATTCTTCACAAGATGAATGGTACTCTAACTATCTATAAACAAATAATTATCCTTTTGAGGATGTCCCAATTCTTCCAAGAAGAACTGAAGCCATATCATCTCCTTGGTTGCCTCTATAGCAACTCCATACTTTGCCTCTATAGTGGATAAAGCATTAACCTTTTGTAACTTAGAAACCTAGCTTATAGCTACCCCACCAAAAAAAGACATAACCTGTAGTACTCCACTTGGTATCAATATCCCTTGCCAAATCTAAGTCAACATAGCCTTGTACATTAGTAGTAGAGCTCCCAAAGTGTAAAAACTTATTGGATGTTCTTCTCAAATACCTGAGAATCTATTTGATTGTATTCCAATGCTCAATTCTTAGATGACTCATATGCCTGCTAATGACTCTCACTACATGTGCAATATTTGGCCTAGTACATACCATAGAATACATCAAGCTTCCTATAGCTAAAGCATAGGGTACCTTGGACATCTTATCCACTTCTTCTTGTGTCTTTGGACACATCTCCTTAGTCAACTTCAAATGACTAGGTAAAGGTGTGTTGACAGCTTTAGCATTCTCCATAGAGAAATGTTGCAACACCTTCTCAACATAATCAGCTTGAGATAGTGTCAATGTTCTATTCATCCTATCTCTACAAATATTCATACCAAGGATTTTTTTTGCTGCCCCCAAATCCTTCATAGAAAATGCATGTGCTAATTGGCTTTTCAGCCCCTTAATGTGATCCATGTTAGACCCAACTACAAGCATATCATCAACATATAAACATAAAATAATGTAGCTATCATCATCCAACCTCTTAAAATAAACACAATGATTTGAATGACACCTATTGTATCCATGCTCATCTATAAAACTGTCAAATTTCAGATACCATTGCCAAGGTGCTTGTTTCAAGTCATATAAACTTTTCTTCAATTTGCACACTAAGTTCTCCTTACCTTTGACTATAAATCCCTATGGCTAAGCCATATATATCTCCTCATCCAAATCACCATGAAGGAAGGTTGTTTTAACATCAAGCTACTCTAAATGCAAATCTTTAGTAGCTATAAGACTTAAAATAGTACGGATAGAAGTCATCTTAACAACAAGAGAAAATATCTCATCAAAATTAGTACCCTTTTTTTATGCAAATCATTTCACAACTAACCTAGCTTTAAATCTTTTCTTACCACCTTCCTCTTCTTTCAACCTATAAACCCACTTATTCTATAAAACACTTTTACCTATAGGCAACTTGCATAAATCCTATGTCTTATTCTTTGGCAAAGAGTCCATTTCATCTATCATTGCAAATTCTCACTGAATCTTAGTATCCACCTGCACATCTTCATCATAACATTTAGGTTCACTAGCATCAGTAAGTAAAATTGAATACGAAGAGGGAGAGTATCTTTTTGAAGGTCTAATTTGCCTTGTTGACCATCTAACATTCACTGTTGTGTGTGGTGTTTGTTGTTGTAGTTGTTCCACATCATGAGGAATGGTTGGAACATTAGCTTTTGGAGTGTCATCTAGCACTACATAATCATCTTCTTTCTTCTCATGTTGCTGCAATAGATCTTTGTACAATACTTTCTTATTGAATATGCCATCCCTACTTCTTATAGTTTTATGATTTTCAAAATCTCAAAGCCTATAACCAAATTTATTAATGCCATATCCAATAAATACACATTTCTTTGACTTAGCTTCCAACTTGGTTCTATTTTTAGAATCTATATGAGCAAAAGCTTCATAACCGAAGGTCTTGAGAAAAGAGTAACTCACCTTCTTACCAGTTCATGCTTCCTTTGGAATACCATATCCCAAAGGAGTAGAGGGACCTTTATTAATCAAATATACAACAGTATTGATAGCCTCCACCCACATGTGTAAGGGAAACCTAGCATGCAACCTCATGCTCATAGTCTTGTTTATGCGTTCAGCCACTCCATTTTCTTGTGGAGTCCTTAGAACAATTTTTTGTCTAAGAATACCATTAGTGGAGCAGTAATCTTCAAATTCATTACTACAATACTCACCATCATTATTAGATCTAAGACATTTTAATTTCGTACTAGTCTCATTTTCAACCAAGCATTTCCATTTCTTAAAAGTTTGAAATACATCAGATTTTTGTCTAAGGAAATAAACCCATACTTTTCTAGTTGCATCATCAATAAATATAACATAATAATGAGAGCCACCAAGGGAAGATACTGAAGCTAGTCCCCATACATCTATATGCACAAGCTCTAACTTCTTCTTTTTGTTTTCCTTCCCAGTCTTTACAAAACTCACTCTCTTTTATTTTTCATAAACGCAACTTTCATAGAAATCCATATTAACACATTTTAGACCTGGTAAAACCTTTTTTGAATGGAGTACTTTCATACCTCTTTCACTCATGTGCCCAAGTATTTTGTGCCATAGTGTTGTATCAGAATTTACAACAGCTATTTGTTCTCCCTGCTCAACTACAACAATTATTCCTGAACATTCATTTTTCTCTGAAACAATCAAAGTAGAAGGAACAATATGACTTGTACAAAGATATAAGGTGCCTACTTTCACACCTTTTTCTACTACAAGGGAACCTCTTGAAACCTTCCAATTTTTATCATTAAAAGTAACTACACAAGCCTCATCACCGAGTTACACTGCTGAAATTAAATTCCTACTCAACCTTGGAACATTTCTTACCTCATGTAGTAGCCAATCATTTCCATTCTACAACTTAATCTTAATTTTTTTCTTTTCAACAATCTGATAGGGTTCATTATCCCCCAAATAAACAAGCCCAAAATCCCCTTGGACATAATCAATGAAATAACCTCTGTGAGGTGTAGCATGAAATGAAGCACTAGAATCTAAAACCCATGAATCATCAACACTTTCTAAAGACATACGCAAAGCATCCTCTTTAGATTTGTTACTTACCACATTTGCCTCCTTGTCTCTATCTAGTTTATCTCCTTCATTTTTCTTTCAATTCCAACAATCCTTCTTTTTATGACCTGGTTTCCCATAGTACAAGTAGTCATTCAGTCCTCTCGATTGAGACCTTCTCCACTTTGACTTTCCTCTTGATTTCCCACAATTTCCAGTGCTACCTCCTCTCTTAGTCATTATGCCCCTGTTTTATGCATTCAAAGCACTTCTTGATATAGATCCACCTAAGGTTTTCCTATGAGTTTCCTCACTCAAAAAAACACTGATCACATCTTCACATTTTAGAGTACTAGATCTAGGAGCAAAATTACTCAAAGCCATTACCAAGCCATTCCAGCTTTCAGGCAATGAACACAAAATCAAGAGAGCCCTAATTTCTTCATCAAAATTGATACCCACAAAAGATAAGTGACTAGTAATAGTATTAACTGAGTAGTAATAGTATTAAACTCATTTAAATGATCTATAATAGATCCACCTTTTGCCATTTTCATATTAAATAAATGCTTCATGACAAATACCTTGTTTGAAGCAGAGGGCTTTTCATATAGTGTCACTAGGGTTTTTATCAACTCTTTTATTATCTTTACTTTTGTAATATTAAATGCCACTAATGGTGCCAGGCATAATCGAATGCTTCCAAGTGCCTTTCTATCTAAAAGATCTCATTTATCATTTGACATAGATCCCTAATTCTTGGCTTTTCCTTCCAATGGCTTCCATAAATCCTTCTGATAAAGATAGTCTTCCATTTGCATCTTCTATAACTGGAAGTTTTGGCCATTAATCCTATCAACCCTTAGCTTACCCTTGTCTACCATCACTCCCACTCAATCATGAGACTTTCTTATAGAGGATAACTAAAAAACAACCTAGCTCTAATACCACTTGTTAGGATTAAACCATAGATAGAAATAACAATTACATGCAAATATAACCAATCACAAAAAATAATAGATCACATAGAAAAGAACACAAGGCACAAGGATTTAACATGGTTCACCCAATCCCTAGGCTACATCTACCAAACAACAAGTTCAATATTATTATGATCTAGTGAATACAACTTGATTACAATATGTAATCCCTTATAGCTCAATAGTGTCACAAGAACTAATTTCGCATCACAACTTATGAAACAATCCCTAACCCTAAGCTCTTGTATACAAGTATTTTTACTGCTTTAGGGTTATAATTAATAATTACATATCGGCCCAAAATCTTGATAAAATAGGACCAAATTTTTTTTTTAGCCCCAAAGAATTTATGAAGTATGTACAATACTTTCTTGATTAGTCACCATAATCTAACACAATGCACATTTCTCCTAGGGTACTATCCATCTCTAGGGTTCCAATTTCTTGAATAGAACAATTAAAATGAGTGCAAATATCATTAATGAGAAGTACCTTGGGAGGAATTTGTGATTTAGCTCCATTTGGGTCAAGTGACTCTGCAACTACTAGTACTAACCTGAAGTTTGGCATTTTCCATTCCACACCTTTTACCAACATCTCGGATCCTCTTTTTGCCTTGCTTCTACTACTACTTCTGGATGCCATGGTTGCTCGATAAATGAGAGAAATTTCTTTAAACAAATTCTTGCCTTTAATTTTCTCAGAATTGCTTGAATGCACCTGGAATCTCTCTGCTCTATGTATTCTAAAGTTGCCATGAAAAATGAAGTCAAATTCTGCCCTTTTTGATGAAAATTCTCCATTAATGCTTGCTACCATAATAACATAATGTGTGATAGATTGTCATCCACTTACTACGCTTAGTAGAAGCTTGTGACTCGATGATTAAACTAAACTTTATTACTCCCGACCTAGATCGGTTGAGTATGTGACCAACCTTGCTTGGTATGACCTAATTTCATGTGATCCCTTTGTATCTAAAATACTGATTTGGATCTTCTACTTTCTTTCATTTGGAACTGCTCGAGATATGACTTGCAAATATAGTTTTAGTTCCTCCTTTAAGAATCTAATTGGAAATGGTGGAGTCACCCACTTCTTGAGTGGCATGGCCATCATTTGAATTAGCTTGCTTGGTAGATTTGGGAATCCACTACTATCTCATCTGATTCCTAATGTTATCAACTTTAGCTTTCTTTTCATCTTCAACCTTTCCTATGTTCATACAATTCTTAGCTATGTGACCAAGTTTATTGCATGTATAACATCTTACTGTTGTATCCTTTTTTCTCAAGTGATGCCTTGCATAGTTTATGCCAATGTGTCCACATTCTCCACAATAATGATATCTATACCAAGTATTGTAGTCCCTACCAAATATTTTCTTGACAAGTTATTTAGCTAGATTGAATGGTTTGGATCTACATTTAGATGCCTTGTGACCTTATTTCTTACATTTATGACATTTACCTTCAAATTTTGGTTTCTCCTTACATTCATTAGCTTTATGACCTTGTTGACTGCAACTACAACATTTTCCATTGAATTTTATCTTTCCATTGCTCCAACATTTGTTTGATGTATGACCTAACTTATCATAGTAATTTCAAGTAGGTCTTTGATTCCTTTGGGCACCTTGTTTGGAAGATTCACCTTCTTCTTTGTATCCAAGTCCTACTTTACCCTTTTTCTTATAGAGATTCTACTCACTTTGCTAATTCAATTGATCCATGTCTACTTGAAATTTCATTATCCTTTCATTGAATTTTTTTCAGAAATTAGATCAGCTTTCAATCTTTCATTGATTTTTCTTTTAGTGATTAGATCATTCCTTATGCTTTCATTTTCAAATCTTAGATTCATAATTTCCTCATTTGTATTGGAGAGCTGATTGATAAGACTTTCTTGTTGAAGGGATTGATTTTGATTTGATTTGTTCCTTGTTTCCAAGTCTTCATTTGCCTTATTCCTTTATTCCAAGATATCACAAATTCTTATTGACTAAATTTCTTATTTTCTTTTCAATTTTCTTACATCTTCTTGCAAAGAGCCATTCTTTTCTACGAGTTCTTTGATTGCCTCATTTTTTTCATTTGAACTACTTGAAGGGAAGAAATCTTCAATCTTTTCTTCAACATACTGGTAGTCATTTATTTGTTTTGCAAGTTCCTTCGTTCTTATCAGGGATTGGGAAAGATGCTCTTATGCTTCCTTGAGTTGAGCTATGGCTATCTCCAGATCTAGCTTCTCATTATCAATAGTTTTATCAAGTCTGAATATCTCCATTGTCCTTGATCTTTGCTCAAGCTGTCAAACTTTATCCTAAGAACCACAAAGCTCTGATACCAAATGTTGGAAATCATCAAGACTTGCTAGGTTACTGAGAGGGAAGGGTGAATCAGTAACCTCAAAAACTTTAAATTAATTTAGCACTTAATCCATTCATTATTAATTCATCTAATTTACTGTATGCATGAGAAAAGATAAATATTTAGCACATGAAATAGAATTTGGTGACGTAGAAACCTTCCAAATAGAAAGTAAAATTGGGGTGGGGATGATACCCACAAAAATTCACTACTATAGTATAAAGTTAGCCTATTAGGGCTTACATTGACCACTTATAATGATCTCCCCTGTTAAGAGAAATTTGGATTGCTAGATCCACCTTGTTAGAGGTTTTACAAACATACAATGAAGTATGCACTCTATTAGAAGATTTAAAGAAAGATCGTTAAGTCTACCCTATTAAAGGATTTAGAAAATTGATTCACCTATTAGGATGAAATAGTAGATCTAACTTACAACTTGATTGTTGATTAGATCCTTGCAGTACAAATCACCTCTTGTGATTGATATATCTTTACTACTCCTTGTAGACCTTGTTGAATACTCTGCTCTACTGTTGATTTACATTCACTCTTCTCAAAACATTACATATACATTGCTTGATATACTCATGCATATATTGAAAATGATATAATACATTACATATATGCCATTCCAATATTTACAATTATAAGGTTAGCTAAAATACAAGTAAACAAAATATTACTGAGTTGGCCAAATAGTAGAAACTCAGGTTTTGTAAGCTGACATGGTGAACTTCTAATACTGAGCATTCACTACATCAATCGGCATCATCATGCTCTCAGTAGAAGTAGAGGGTTGGTCCATACTAATCATACAACATAGCTTCAAATTCAGTAACCATTGGAGACCTGGTAGATACTAAATCCTTTGTTTACATTGCATGCACTCAGTAAACACTACACATCCATCACTCAATAAACATTGGCTTCTCAACACACAAACTAATGACTCAGTAGACATTTTGAAGCTCAATTACCACTATGTACTTGATGATAACTTGTCTTCTTAGTAAACACTACTAGACTACACACTCACTTGATAGCTTCTAGAATGCTCAATGTGAGCTGTGAAACTTGGCTAATACTAGATTGCTTGGTAAACATTGGAGACTGAATGATGAGCTTGGTAACCATATAGAATTGAATAAGTGTTGTCACTAATGAAAAATATAACATAATGCCAATAGAATCTTAGGGATAAGATTGAATCTATTTGGATTCCCTATATGATCTACATGCAACCAATTAGAAACATGAAGGGAATTGAGTGGGAAAGTTTGATAAATCTCAATCATAGATTCATACCTAACCCTAAGCCACCAAACTCTTTTCAAAGGGAGACAAAGCCCTATAATTCATAATGTATATGAGAGAGCATTAGAGAATTCATGCAAGACGGTGATGATAGTAGTAAAAGGGGTGAATTGATCAGCATACAATCAAGGTGACTTATAAGAATGATTGAATTATAGAATCAGTTAACAGAACAAAGGATCAAGGTTACGACAATTTCATATCAGGTCAAAGAGGATCAAGATGAATTGAATTGGGATATGAAATAAGCAATATTAGATTGTAAGCACATCAGATCAAACATTCTACTGTACTTTCTCACAACTATATTAGCAAGATGAAATCCTCGTATTAAGGTTAATTTAATAGTCATAGAGAAATCCTTTAATAGGGTGACATTCCAAGTGAGTGTTCTAAAGTCCTTTAGCCAGGCACACTTCTAACAGGGTGTTAAAATCCTTTAATAGGGTAGGATCTAACAATCCTTTGTAAGCCTTTAATAGGGCAGATCATGAGAATGGTCAAATCATGTAACCTTAATAGGTGAATTTTATTGCTCCAGTAGTGAAGAATCGTGGGTGTCATCCCCACCCCAATTTTACCTTCTCATTAGAGGATTTTTGAGTAATCATATCTAGTGTCAAGTGTTTATGTGGATGCATTTACTTTACATGTTATTTCAATATATTTTTGCATGCAATGTTTTAAAGTTAAGAGTTTTATTGGTTAGAGTTCAGTACTTATGATTCACCCCCACTCTCAAAAGTATACATTTCCCATTTGTAATCCCAACAAGAGGTACTTGATTTTTTCAAAGGATTTAGTTTGAAAAAGAGAACATATTAAGGCTTCTATGGTGGAGGGATATATGGTATATAAGGCTATGGTGTACACTAGTGAATATCTTCCTAAGTTTGTACTAATAATCATGCATTTAGACTAAATTTGGCATCCCAACTTCATTCATAAATTTGAAGGGAAATACCTATTAGAAAGGTATATTGAGTAAAGTGAGATGTAATTATAACATGTCCATGGATATTAATCAAAATACATTTTACATTTTCTTTCTATATATCATTTTAGTTGGTTAATTCTTAATTGTCAAAACACATCAATTATAAATTAAGGTCATATACCTTGGTAATTAACTAATTGTACATTATTTGTAAATTTCTATTTATTTTAAATTTGTTTTCTCAAGACTAGGGAGCACTACATTTGTATATCACAAATAATCTCAATTGGATAATGGTATGGATTGAACAATATCAATGATCTAGATGTAGATTAACATGGGAATATGTTGTTTCATTGGTTAAAGAATCCCATCATAATGGATATTTTAATGTTAAACAAAGGGAAACTGATATATTTTATGGTTTAAAAAATAAATAGATACATATAAAATATATTAATCAACCATATTGTTAAAAAAAAATCTATGTGTGTATGTGGGTGTTTTATTTTTTGCATACACTAAACCAAGATTAGATATGAGATGTCATAATGTTTACATGTTTGACATATTGTAGGTGAAATATCACAAGTTTATATAGTGCAATGGTCATAAATTTTAAATAAAAAATGTGGATGAGTGATTCTAGGAAAACTTGTCTTTTAGCTAACTAATGTTTCATCCAAAAGTGACATACATCCTCAAACCTCAGAAAATCAATACTAGAAGATTTATAATAATATAGTTGAGTGTGAATTTAAGCCCTTCAAATTAGTTATGTTCATCATCCGATGGTACACACTATGGTTGAATAAAAATGATCTTGAAAAAACTATTATAAAACATGATAATGAGTTTACAATGGTTAATACAAGGCTATTTGAGCCATATGTAAATTATGAGTCATATGTTCTTCCAGGCCAATGTGATAAGGTATCTTTCTTGGACATTCCACACAATCTAGTTGGTCATTTTTTGTTAGACATGATCCAAGAGGTAGGTAAGTAAATGGTTTAATGGAAGAAGAAGATACCAAAGAAGTAGAAGATGACACAAATGATGATAAAGATCAACATTTAATTGATGATGTGCTTGATGAATATGTTGAAGAAGAACACCAAATTAGGATGATTTAGAAGTTAATATTTATAAAGATGATGACATTATTGAAATATATATCAATGATGATATGACCAATCCTAATTATAATCTAGAATTTAAATCGTATGATATAGAGAAAGAGTTGGATGGAGAAGAAGATTAGTGAAATGATTGAAATGTTGACTATAAAGAGAAAGAGAAAAAGTAATGATTTGAGGTTTATTATCTATTCTATATTTACATGTGCACGTAATGTTATTTGAGTTATATGTTTTAATTTATCACTTAGAAAAGTCACACTAGTATTAAGCTTGTTTACTTCCCTTCTTTTTCTATAAAAGGGAAACTAGGACCATGTTTTTAGATGGTAGACACCATATTAAAATGAAGATCATTGGATTAACTGAGTATAAACATATTTAATATTCTTCGGTAGCCATGCATTTGTAAAAGGAAAGTCCAAAGTGTATTGTGTACAAATTGTGTATGCGGTGTTTTGAATTTAAGAATTAATTTCACTAAATATAATGAAGATCATTAAGCATTGCTAAAAATTAACACATATATTTTTAAAAGAATACAATAAGTTAAGTGAATCATTAACTTAGTAAACCCAAAACCCAAACATGACACAAAGGAGAGCATCAAACTTGAATTGTATTTTCATTCATAATTGAAACAATGGTTCTCATGTATATATTTATCAAGTGAAATTATACTCAACACAATATTACTTGAATATAAACCTCTAATTTAGTTGTAGTTAGTACATTAATATATTCATAACATAACCTATTGACTAGACTAAGACTGGCCTATGAAAAATGACTTCAAAGTTTCTCAACCCTCCTAAGTGATCTTGAAAATTCTTTTATAAGACAAGGATTGCCACAAGAAAAAGATCACTTAGGGATTTTTCAAAACTTAAAATTGATTACAATAGCTACAGATGTTGCAAATTGATACACTAGAGAATAATCTATATTAGATGATACATGGTAGTAGTCTTCATGTCTTCCAGGGATATCTCTTAATTTAGGAATATGAGTCACTAGTAGCCTTTCAAAAAAAAATCATAGTGCTTATGTGGATGATGTCCTTTTAAACTCTACATTATCAACAAAAAGAGAAAAAATCACCAAAAAAATCCTTAGGTTGGCTTTTAATTTATTTCTAACTCCCACAAAACCACATCTATGTTATTTTTTCCAACTAAATGACTTAACAAAATTTAATTGCTCAACAAAATTATTCCAATAGGGATCCACCACATCTCTTGTGCCAACAATATACTTTTTCATATCTACTTCTATCTTGAACAAACTATCTGGACTTACATTAAATTTTAGCACATCAATTTCCACCATTTTTCTCAATATTGTTTCAACATTATTGATAATTTTGCTAACCTCTTCCTCCCTCTTTGTATCCTCCTTTAGTTTATCATCACTCTAAAAATTAGTTGGAAAGAATAGAATATAAGAATCCATAAAGAATTTTAATTTTTCTTTAATTATTTGGTCCTTTCCCTTAAATAAGGAAACCAACATGGTAGCACTTTCTACTATCACCCTTGTCTCTATAATTTTCTTGGTAAATTAGGTTTCTATGGTAGAATTTGTTGGTGTTTTAAAATGTTAGGTTTCAAAAACACAATGTTGAGAACATAATACATCTAGGGGTATCTAATTCCCATGTTCAACATACTTATTCAAACACTAGGGCCAACTATAAGGCTATACTCCTTGTACTTTAGGCTTTGCAAAACCTAGGTTCGTGAACCTCACATTCATTCATAGACCAGTTCCTAAAACATATATCTAAATCTGGACAAAGTAGATTGAAAACCCCAAAACTTCTATTCTTATGTAAACAACCTAGACATGAAATATCTAATGACATGACCTGTGAACTTGATAAATTAAGTGAGGGTAAATCCTTTCAGCTCTTTAACATAAAAGGGAAAAAATTTGATTAATATGTTGATTATCAACAAAACCAAGATATGGACAACAAACATATAGATCCTATAGCTGATCAGTTCCTTATCTATTGGGGAATTCCACAAATCACTAACACACATCCTTGGATATCATTGATACATCTAATATATCAAGACTCTAGATCTATCCTATCACTTTGTGAATTAGACATCTGCATCAAGACTAAACCTCATACTCAACCTATCCTTCTATGAAATCTACAACCCTATCAAATATATCAAGCATTTACTTGTCTCTTTGTTCTAACAAAAAAACATATTAAGACATACAACTTTAAGGAGTTGCAACTGGGTTTAAGCTCTTTGTTCATAATCCACAAAACACTATAGACAACATAGATAGGAGACAAGAATCAGACTAAAAGTAAAACTGAATTGTTGCATTTTATTTATTTCTTTGAAACAAATACATAAAGGATATATGAAATAACTCATAAAACAACTGAATAGATCAAAACTATTTATTATACTTCATTAATGTTGTTTGAATACAGAGAGAAATGTTGAACAATGGTGGAAAACTAGCTAAGAACTTGCTCAAAACTTGGGAACCAATCCTAGGTGGTAGCACAACTATGGAAAGACTTTCCAATAAATTGGAACCCCCACAAAAGAAGAGAAGAGAATAGAATAAATAGAATTAAAGTAATCCTAGATTGTCTATGTTGCTACCATTTTTCCACCTAGAAAACCTCCATTTGCTAATGTAAAACTTCTCTCTACTCTCTTCCTATAACTGAAAATCAAATATTCATCATTACTATTGAATAATGCTTCAAATATCTTCAAATAATGGAATCACCAACTACAAAAGATGCCAGATCTGATACTAAAACAAGGGCTAAAATACCTACCAAATGGCTTTGAAGGAAAAATAACACTCTTAGGAACATTTTACCCCAAATCTAGAGCCAACAAACTCCCTTTTCTACTCTCTAACTAAATCTAAATCTCAGTGATGAAAAATATCTGTTATGTTGAGAATGTTGTCACGTTCACAAAGATGCTTATAAATTCTTCATGGTTGTACCTACACATGTTTTAGCTACAAAAATACATTCTTTTTTCTTTCCCCTTTCCAATGATATATAATCCTAAAGGTAAAACTGAATTTTTGCAGTTTATTTATTTCTTTGAAACAAATACATAAAGGATATATGAAATAACTCATAAAACAACTGAATAGATCAAAACTATACATTATACTCCATTAATGTTGTTTAAATACAGAGAGAAATGTTGAACAATCGTGGAAAACCAACTAAGAACTTGCTCAAAACTTGGGAACCAACCCTAGGTGGTAGCACAACTATGGAAAGACTTTCCAATAAATTGGAACCCCCACAAAAGAAGAGAAGAGAATAGAATAAATAGAATTAAAGTAATCTTGGATTTTCTATGTTGCTACCATTTTTCCACCTAAACAACCTCCATTTGCTAATGTAAAACTTCTCTCTACTCTCTTCCTATAACTGAAAATCAAATATTCATCATTACTATTGAATAATGCTTCAAATATCTTCAAATAATGGAATCACCAACTACAAAAGATGCCAAATCTGATACTAGAACAAGGGCTAAAATACCTACCAAATGGCTTTGAAGGAAAAATAACACTCTTAGGAACATTTTACCCCAAATCTAGAGCCAACAAACTCCCTTTTCTATTCTCTAACTAAATCTAAATCTCAATGATGAAAAACATCTATTATGTTGAGAATATTGCCACTTTCACAAATATGCTTATAACTTCTTCATGGTTGTACCTACACATGTTTTAACTAAAAAAATACATTCTTTGTTCTTTCCCCTTTCCAACGATATATAGTACTAAAGGAAAAATTGAATTGTTGCATTTTATTTATTTCTTTGAAACAAATACATAAAGGATATATGAAATAACTCATAAAACAACTGAATAGATCAAAAATATATATTATACTTCATTAATGTTGTTTAAATATAGAGAGAAATGTTGAACAATGGTGGAAAACTAGCTAAGAACTTTCTCAAAACTTGGGAACCAACCCTAGGTGGTAGCACAACTATGGAAAGACTTTCCAATAAATTGGAACCCCCACAAAAGAAGAGAAGAGAATAGAATAAATAGAATTAAAGTAATCTTGGATTTTCTATGTTGCTACCATTTATCCACTTGAAAAACCTCCATTTGCTAATGTAAAACTTCTCTCTACTCTCTTCCTATAACTGAAAATCAAATATTCATCATTATTATTGAATAATGCTTCAAATATCTTCAAATAATGGAATCACCAACTGCAAAAGATGCCAAATCTGATACTAAAACATGGACTAAAATACCTACCAAATGGCTTTGAAGGAAAAATAACACTATTAGGAACATTTTACCCCAAATCTAGAGCCAACAAACTCCCTTTTCTGCTCTCTAACTAAATCTAAATCTCAATGATGAAAAACATCTGTTATGTTGAGAATATTGCTACTTTCACAAAGATGCTTATAACTTCTTCATGGTTGTACCTACACATGTTTTAACTACAAAAATACATTCTTTGTTCTTTCCCCTTTTCGACGATATATAATACTTATACATCTAAGCAAAAAGGTAGGCCTTTGGCATCCATTTGAATATTCAGGTAAAATTGATGAACATGGTTTCATAAAATATTCACCTCTTTTATAAAATTTGAAGTTTACAAAATAAACCCAAATTTATTTAAAAGGCACATATGTTCAAAATGAAGGAAAATAATAATAAAGTAATATTTTTGTAATTCTAAAGTTTTCCTCTCATTTGAAGTCAGGTCATACTTGGGTTTGATTGATGTGCCATATGGCATCTTTTGATTTGCTCACCTTATCCCTGTCACTTGCTTTGTCAACATCCAGCTAGCCTCTAACACCATGTTGCACCACCTCACTTTATCTCATTTCTGACATCTAGTCTTGCAAATACATGAGATTTCACCATGTGTCATTGGCTGACATCATTGTCTCTACCTCTGAATGCCATGTGCCTTCTTTCCCCAACATTTGAGAAAGCAAGATTGCTTTAGCTAAAATCAGCCCAAAATTCATTTGTATGTTAGAAAGTGTAATTATTCTAGTGAATTTGTGAATATAAGCTGACCGTTGCCCAATATCAACCCAAAATTCATTTGGAGACATTGATCTTCCTTAATTTGATGTTCTGATAGGGAAATAATTTTCCTTATGTTTCATAGTCATAGAAAATTAAAACTTTACACCTGGAGCCTCATACTGATAGTAACTTTTGGCAGCTCATAGCATGGGTTGACCCTACCATTTCAATGTGTTGTTATGTCACATTCTCAATTCGGTTGATCTTTATGCATCTCTTAAAGAGAGAAAGCGACAACCATCGATTTGCATCTAATCAATAGTTTCTATAAAACTAGAGTCCTTTTGTCATAGTAAGCATCTTTGACCAACTAGAACTTTCCATTTTGACAACTCATTTTGACACATTCCTCTTTGTGAGCTATAATTGAGTCTGATCCCATCATGACCATGTGTCAAATGCTCACATTTTCATTTTAGCTATCCTTCATGCAACTTTATAAAGTGAGAATGTGACAAGCGTTGATCTACATTTGATCAATGAATCTGAAAGATGTACCATTTTATATTGCTTAGAAACCAAAGGGTGGCCCATAGGGATAGGTGTCAACTCATCACTTTCTCACTTTAGCTTATTGTTGCGCATCTTTCAAAAGTGAGAAAATGATGATCTTTGATCTGTTAAGATTGGAAAATCATAAAAATGACTCTTCTTGGGTTAAGAACTTAACAATAAAATAAAGGGTAGTCTAACCATAGGAAATCTAGGTCAAAGAAGAGTCAAGCACTAGGGTAAAAGGATTTTCACAAAAATATTTAAAAGATCGTGCGATAATTATACAATAAAATATTTTTCAAAGGTTTTAGGGCTTTATTAAAAAACCTTCCCATGCATATTTTGAAAATACAAACCATGTGAACCAAATTTTAGAGACCTAGGGAATAAATGACATTAAGGCAATGAAAATATAGGGAGTAACCAATTAAAAAATATATAATCCCTTATTTCAACTAGTTTTTTACTACAAATTTGTAGAACTTTAACATGTAACAAACCGGGCCAATAGTGGCTCTATGTGGGGATGCATGTCTCTTGTGGGCATATCAAGGATTCAAATATCTGGAAGAAGCAGACCACTCCAAAACATTTTCTTGAACAACTTTATTAAAAATAGGAAACCCACTCCTGACGTATACAAACAATGGCCCCCAACCACCGAAACCTCAACAAAATTTCTTACCTCTATCATATACCTAATTTTAATTTATACATTCCTAAGGTAAGATGGAAAAATCATTCTCATCAGTTTTACCAATCAGATTAGTATTCTAAAACAACTCATTCAGCAAAACAAAATCACTTCCTTCACTGTCATAGTGCATATACCAATCATAATTGACTTCAACATCAAGCTCACTATGAAAAAGTGAATCAACATGCTCATTTAAACTAGGATCAAACTGAAAATCTTCATTCACATATGACTGATGCATGTTGTCAATGGGAAACACAAAGGCTTCATATTCTACTTTGTTCAAAGAGTTGCATGTGTCAAAAGTTTGCAGCTAACCTTGTGTATCCAAGTATGAAGGGTCACTAAAATATGATTTCATCCAATTTATAATCTTGTCATTCATCCAATTAGACTTATCAAGTATTGAAACTCATTCACATTCAAAAAATGAATTAGTTAACAAGTTATAAGAACCATTATGAAAATGCTTACATGTAGAAAATCGCTCAACAACATCATCATCATCATCAGGCATCCCCTTGGCATGAACTTCAAATATATTATAATCATCTCGAGGTACACTGGCATTACCCTCTTCTTCATATGAACAATCAAAACTTTCTTTAGCACTACCAACATAAGAAGAAACTAAGAAAGAACCAAATTTCCCTTCATTAACATCCCCCACATCTAACAAGTCACCATGTTCAGAAAAATTTGAGGTACTATCATATACACCTCGAAAGCTTGACAAAGATAGTTCTGATTCTATATCTCTTTCCACATCAAAATTTGGGGAAGTGACTTCATTACATGAAGAAACATCATAAGGGAAAATATTAGCATCCTTAGAAACACTTACATGCCTTTCAAAATCAAGAGCTAATAGAGCTGAAATTTCATCAGGGTTCAAAAAGGCTTCCTCACAAATCCTCTCATCTTGGCTGTGATTATTATCTAGTTGATATGAAGAACTTATAATAGCATAACCATAAGTATAGCAATCTAAATCATTATAATAATTACTACAACATATTTCATATTCCTTATACAATACCTCTTCGCTAGGTGTTTCATTTTTAATTTCATCACAAGAAGAGTTATCCATACTATTATTAGAACTTTCTTCATTCTCATACATATCATTACATGATTCATTTTTAGTTAAGTATCCATCATTCTCATACTATTTGTAATTATCTTATTCACTAAATTTTGAATCCTTCTCTTCACACTTGGAAGACAAATTATCATTATCTATAGATTCATTACATTCACTCTAACTTTCAACATATTCTCTATCATCATTAGAAGATTCAACATGAATTCCATTGTTATACAAATAACTTTCCATTTTCTTGATGTATTCTTCAACTTTTAAAAGCTTGTGTAATTTCAAATGTGTTGGCCAATCAATTGAATCAACCAAAAAGACTTCTATAAAAACAATGGGTAAAGAAGATTGCTTAGGTCTTAAAGAAAAATGAAGCTCCATGAGTGTTTATTTTAACTTCATATAAAATCAATCATATCTTAGACCTTGAATACTTCCTACCATATTTCTTATGAAATAAACAATCTGATTGTGGAGATTCCTTTTTTATCTCTACGATATGTTCAAGCACACTTTCATAACTTTGTAAACTAACTTTAGATCGTAGATCCAATTCCATTTTGAAGTAAAACTTTGCCTCTTTCTCCCAATGCTGAAAATCACTAAATAGAGGCATTGATTTCTAATACTTAACTTTCATGAAAATAGAACATATGAAAATCAAAATACCTTAAGTGTTGATGTTGAAACTTGACTTGCTAATTTTGGCATGGGTATAAACCTGAACTTCTTCACACCATCAATAAAAACCATGTAGAGCTGCCACCTCCTTGAAAGAGGAGAGAGAAATCACTACTATGATTCACTTTTTAGCATTAAAATTTCTTACAATAGCAAATGCATACAACACTTAAATTCTCCAAATCAAGAACTTATAATTTCTTTTCCAAGAACTACTATCAAAAGCTTTAGATTTTCTAATACAACCTAAAATTGCTTCAAAATAATTAACATGAAATCAACTAGGAAATTAGTACAGAGATATAGAGCCACCACTCACACTTGTGAGAAAGTTTTAAAACATGATTTGTCAATTCAAAAATATGGACCAAACCTTCTATTTGTAGGGAAAACATGCAAATCATCCAACTACTATTGGAGATTTACAAACTTGGAAAATAGAACAAACACTTTTGTTCATTCTTGACTCTAAACATTTACAACAAAACTTTGAAACAATACACAACTGAACTGGTTAATGATCAATTCACTAGTAACAATGCAATTTACATTCAACTTTCAAAGCTACTACTGTCATAGAAAAGGTAACTATTGACATAAAATCTTGCACCCTAGCATGAGGGAATACTTCTTAGGAAACCTTGTATAACATGGAAACAATCTCAAAAGTGTGGGACGTTGTAATTAGAGATTGAATTTCTAGAGAAGACAAACTTCCTCACAATCTAGGAGCACTTAACTATGACTTAGAAGGAAAAGGGAGAAGGAAACATAATTAAAATGCTAAAGGGAAATGTGGTGATGCACCAAATAGATTTTTGATCTACTTCTTTCCAAAAACTGCACTAAAATCCAATAGACTTCACAAGACATACCGTTATCTATATTCTTTCAATATTAACACCATAGAAAAGCCAAGAAATAACATAACCATAAAGAAATGCACAAGGTCACTTAATAGGTTGGTTAATTATAATGAACATATACATAAGGTGTTGTAATTATAAAAATGCATACAAGAAAATGAGGCATAACAGGTTGCACAAATGTAACTGGCTAAGAAAGGATGAGACAATAGCGATTTCTTTTGAATAAAAGGAAAAAACATTTACAGATGATAAATATGCAAAAGTTCATAAAAGGAGAGATCCTAACAACAACAACAACAAAACTTGCCTTTATATGGTGCAGGCATCACCCAGATACAACCTTGAGTTCAAACTCCAACAAAAATAGAGTTGAGGTTAGAGAGTACAATAAATGAATATCAGAGTGAAATCTAACCTTGAAATCAACTTGCTATAGTGAAGTGATAGGAAGGGCCAAAGCAAGAATTTGGTGGCTACGAAGATCATCATTATTGAAAAACCATTAAATAGGCATGGAGGGGAATCATTATTGGTGTTACAAAGCCCAAAGAGCCACTCTACAATAAATGAATAGTCCTAGTAATATACCATGGCCACAAAAAATCTATTCATGTTGCTTTCAAAACATGTAGGATGTAATAACACACAAGTTAACCCCCATGAAATTGATAGAGTTGACCTATGTGGAATAAATCAAAATTTCCCAAAAATTGATGATCGTAGATGTAGATCTCTTTGTTTGAATTGGATCGCTTAGATGCTGCAAGAAAATCCCCAATGCATGATTAAAATACAACCCTATATCCAAATTTTATTTATATCAAATGGACAACTAGAATGAAGCAAGGAATCTCCTAAAGATGCATCTAAATCTGTTGGCTATTACATCTTTGCAAAAGGCCCAAGAAATGGTGCAAAAATACAAGCACCATTAGATCAAAAGAATCCTAGCAAGACAAAAATCCACCACTTGGGACTAATTTGTTTGTCAGCACATTTCCCAATATATGATTGAAGAGGAAGCATGTAATTTTTCAATTTTACAGAAGCAATAAAATTCACTCCTTGAAATAATGAAAATGATTAACATGAGATGCTAACCCTTGCAGATATGTGTGTTAACCCAAAACTTGACATATGAAGAAATGAAGCCTACTCAACCAAAGAAAAAATTAAATCAACTCAGCCAATGAAGGAACTGAGCTAACTCAACACATGAGGAGAATGCATTAATATGAAATGTTAACACCAACCTAATCACATGTTAACCCACACCAAAGAAACTATCCCATTAAAAATCTCTCAGATTGGTTATTAATGATGGGTTGAATGGGGGGCATAAATGGACAACATTTTGGTGACTCAATGGGATGCTTGCCTACTAAGAATAGACTAGTAACCTTAAGTAATCCATTGGGAATAGAACAAGCAAGAAATGGTGCATTATCCCACCTACAAATCTACAAAAATATATAACTAGCAAAACAAAATTTTGTGGAACTCTAAAAATCTTGGAACAGCTCCAAGTGAGAAACCTGTGCTTGTGTACTTGTTGGAATGCAAGAAAACTATTCTAATATGTACAAAAACCATTAACCTCCTCTAAAAGAAAGGTTTAAGGTGAATCCCATTGGCTAGGATTAGGAGAGCTTCACCATCATGTCTATATAGTTGAAAAATGTTGGCCTTTTTGTAGTTGGTGATAATATATGGGCCACTCCATATAGCATCAAATTTGGAGTGTCTACATGGCTTGGCTCTATCAGGATCTCACTTGAGGACAAGGTCTACTTCCTTAAAGATTCTAGTTTTAGCCTTCTTGTCAAAGCTTCTTTTGGCCTACTACTAATGTACCTCAAGTGTATGCATAGCTTGCTATCTTTTTTCCCCTAGTTTCATTATTTCAACTAGCCTAACTATTATAGCATCATCCTTAGCTAGCTCCAATTGATGAGCTAGTTCAAGAGAGGGAAACTGTTACAAACAATGGTCCACCAAGATAATTGGAGGGATTAAATCAGCTATTCAATAATTAAAATATTTATCCTCTTTAAACAAACTTAACCATTAAACCAAAGTAAACAGCAACCATAAAGATGCACATAAACAACTACACTAGATATGTTGATTAGGGAAACCCTTGATCAGAGGGAAAACCCATGTGGGAATGATACCCACAAGATGATGTACTAATATAAATATTCCTTATTAGAGGATGGACCCTATTAGGAGTCTATTACAATATTTAGTACAAAGAGTCCCTATTAGGAGACTTTGAATCTCTATTAGGAGATTCCAACCCTGTTAGGAGTTTTGCCAACCCTGTTAAGAGTTGTGGAAGATAGTTGAATCCACTATTCAAATAGCTTGAGGATCAGATCAATAAACCCCTATCCAATTTACCTTGGTACTATTCCTTTTAGAATAATAGATGTGAAACAAGCTTTTACTTCTTCCTATGTCCAGTATGTTAGGCTTCTTCTCCTTTAGACCATGCAATCAAATTTGGAACTTTGTACTCAATAACAATAACCCTTAAGGTTAGTTACATGCATTAGTATGTCACTAAGCTTTTGTAGCACTCTACTGCTCAATAATTTGCAAGTCTTGTCTACTATCTATATATTAAACACTAAAAACATATTTCCTTTATACCATGCTCAATAATAAATCCTTGAGTTTGCTTCCCACTTAATTATAATATGTTAATTAAATGAATACACATTTAATTAATGTTGTTGGCTCATAGTTATAAACAAACTTTCACATGTGCAACTTTTGTACATATGGACTTTTTGACAACATCAATGGCTAGTATACTATCTCCAATTAACTATGCAACCTTTCACTACATTTGTGATGAGCTATAGTGATCACACAATAGGAACTACTTTCCTAATACTCTGTTTCCATATGATTCTTTGTAGATCAATCATATCTTCTATACACTATCAAATTAGGTTCTACACACTTACCCTTGTAACAAAGACATACTATAGAATGCACTGGAAAGTATGAATTAATAGACAAGTAATATATTATTCTTAATACAAAGTCACAGTCTGGTGCTCTATTAGTCTTTACAAACTTATTACTATGTTTTCATCAATGACAAACACAATCATGAATACATCATATCAATGTTCTGGAATGTTCCCCCCATAGCATCAACATTCATGCTAATAATCTCCCCATTTGGCATTGATGGCAACATAGATGAAAAACATCTACGTTCCAAGAATACCAAAAAAAAATCTTCTTCATCATCATGTTCTACTTTCTTCCCAATTGAACTACATAGAATGTTTTTCATGTCACTCTCTCCCCCATTGATATCAATGTCAAAGGAAATACACAAATGGTTCAATTGCTTGAAGATACAATAATTTACCAGCATGACCACAAGCTAGCCTATTGCTTTACAAATTTTATATATAGAGCCATAAACAACTAAAGTGTCTAGAGACATTGTTGCATGCCAATTACCAATTACCAAGAGTCCTTTGCTAACTCTATTCATCATATATACTCCCCTATTGAGGAAGCATCACCATTCAATCCAATCTAATAATGGTGCTCTGTTCCCTAGACTGATGCACTTTTTCATCTTCTATTATGTAGGCAAGAGCATAACCCCAAGAATACCTCTTAAGTATTGAAATGTATCCTTTGGTAAGGCCTTTGTGAAAATTTCTACAATCTATTCCTTAGTGCTAACATACTCTAGTCTGATTTCTTTCTCTATAATTTTTTCTCTCAACATATGATACTTTATAGAGATGTGCTTAGTCCTAGAATGTAAAACAATATTTTTAGACATGTTAACTATACTTGTGTTATCATAGTAAATAATAATAGGTTTTTTGAATGTAATCACAATATCCTTCATCGTCTACTTCATCCATATAACTTGATTATAGTTGTTTGTTGCTACAACATATTCTGCCTTTGCAGTACTTTGTGAAGTGCAATCTTATTTCTTACTAAGCCAAGAAACTAGTCTTCCACCAAAAAAAGAATGCTCCTCTATTGCTTCTTTTTCTATCATCCATATCTCCATCCCAATCAACATCAATATAAGTACAAAGAGTAAAATCATTACTTCTTTCATACCAAATGCCATAATCAAATGCCCCTTTTAGATATTTGAATATCCTTTTTACTACTACATAGTGATATTCTTTAGGATCAACCTAAAATCTTGCCACAATTCCAAGCACATTAGTTATATTTGGTCTACTATGAGTTAGATACTATTATCCTCCAATCATAGATCTGTACTTCTTTTGTTCAACAACAAGTGTCTCATCCTTACTTGATAACTTGTGGCTAGTTAAAGTAGGAGTTTCAATAGGTTTACAATCTTCTAGTCCAAATTTTTTTAGCAAATCTTTCAAATACTTGGTCTAAGAAATAAAGATACCTTTTTTTATTTTGAATGATTTTCAATCCTAAGAAAAATTTCATTTCTCCTATCATACTCATCATTCTTTATATCTTATGAGAATTTGTCACTAGCTTCATCATTTCTTCCAAAAAAAAAATCATCAAAAAATACAATTATTATCAACAAACCATTTTCTATTTCTTCTAGGTACAAGTTGTTTTCTATTGTTCCTTTAGAATATCCAAGATTTGCTAAGTATTTATCTAACCTTGCATACTAGGTTCTAGGTGCTTGTTTTAATCCATACAAGGCTTTCTTTAATTTGCAAACCATATCCTTCTCTTTTGTTAAAGGAAAACCTTCTGGCTGCTCAATATAAACTTCTTCTTCAAGTTCTCCATTCAATAATTCTAACTTAACATCCATATGATATACCTTGAAGTTTTTATATGCTGTATATGCCAAGAACATTCTAACTACTTCCACTCTTGCTACAGGTGCATATTTTTCTCATAGTCTATTCCTTCTTGCTGAGAGTAGCCTTTGCATACTAGTCTTGCTTTGTTTCTTATTACTTCTCCTTGTTCATTCATTTTTTTTTTGAACACCCACTTTGTGCCAATCACATTCTTGTTCTTAAGTCTAGGAATTGATTCCCATGTGTCATTCTTTAAAATTTGTTGAAGTTCTTCCTCCATTGCTTTCATCCAATGATCATCCTTGATTGCTTCATCTACACTCTTTGGTTCTACTTGAGATATTGGGCATAGTTCTTCATTGATTATGCTTCTTGTCATTACTCCTTTTTCTTTACTTTCTATTATCTAAATTGCTCATCATATTTTTATTTTGGGTTGGAATTGCTTCTTCAACTCTTATTTCTAGTACTACACTTTGTTCTTCTCTTATTTCTTCAATTTGCACATTATTCTACAAGTCATTATTAATCTTGAGAAATAATTTATTACATCTATTGGTTATCCTAGAATAATTATCTTCATCAAAGTTATAATCCATCATCTTTTCTTTGGTGCCTAAAATTTTCATTTATTCTCACATTTGTGCACTCTACTATAGTTTTTGATATATAGTTGAAACATCTATAAGCTTTAATTTTTAATGAATAGCCAAGAAACATACCTTCATCTCTCCTTGGATCAAACTTACTGATATTGTCATCTCTTTTGATGTAACATTTGCTTCCAAATATTTTGAAATATTTGACTAATGATGAGTATACAAACCATAACTCATAATTTTTTTTCTCCATTAATTTTTTGATCTATACTCTATTTAGATTATATACTATTGTATTGAGTGCTTCTCTCTAAAATGTCTTTGGTACATCATTCTCGAATAACATAGCTCTTTCTACTTCAACAATTGATCTATTTATTCTTTTAGCAATCCCATTCTATTCAACTGAGTGAGGTGAAGATAGCTATCTCTTGATTCCATGCTCTTCATAGTAGATATTGAATTCTCTAGAAATGAATTCTCCTCCTCTATCATATCTTAAGCTCTTGATTTTAACTCTAGATTTATTCTATACTATGTTATTGAATATCTTGAATTTCTCAAATGCTTCTAATTTTTCTTTAAGAAAAGCTACCCACATCATTCTAGTAAAATCATCAACAAAAATCATAAGATACCTTTCTCCATAGAATCCTCTTGTTCTTGAAAGACCACTTAAATCTGTATGGACCAATTACAACTTCTATGTAGTACCAAACTACTTGCTAGGAAATGAAGCTTTCTTTTGCTTAGCTAGGATACATTCCTTAGAAACAATGTCAGTGGGCTTAGTGATCTTAGGTAAATCTCTTACAACAAGTGTATTACTAGCTTTCACAATATTATCAAAGTTTATGTGACAAAATATTTTGTGCTATAACCAACTATTTTCAACTTTAGATACTAAACATGTTATTCTAGCAGTGTTCAACTAAGTTCAACTAAAATATATTACCTCTAGTTCTTGTACCAGTACCAAGCAATTTCACTTACTTGTCCTTGATGATGCATGTGTCATTACCAAACTGTAATTGGTAACCCTTGTCCATAAGCTATCCAACATATAAAAAGTTATGTTTTAGTCCATCAACAAAGTAAACATCATCAATATTTGTTTTACTTGATGAGACCAAATATTTCCTTTATTTCATGATAGTTTTAAGACACTTTGTTGATACTCTATTTTATCTTTGTCAAAACATTTGTGGACCTATGTTTATCGAACCTATGATAAACCTATGGGTAGAAATTATGCCATCTTTTGCTAGTATTATATATATTATGCAGTATTTCATATAGTTATCAAAATGTGTGTTCTTATATTTTAATTTAATTTAATAAATGTTTATTTGCAAACATGTCTTTGTATTGTAACTAACCTATTAATGAAGACTGAAAGATGATTGGAAGAATTCAAAAGTTGAGCACCAACAACATTCAAGGAGAAGAGAACACTAAGGAGTAGCCATAGTGGAGGAAAGTTGTAACAATTCCAAAAGACATAGCAGTGAGTAAGGAGGAGCTATGAAGACTTATTTCCTTCTCTGCATTTATTCCATGGTGAGTGGATGCCTAGACTTTACTATTCTCACCTTAAGCCATTATTTCTTCTTCTCGCCTTGAGTTATTATTTTCCTTCTTTCTCTCCTACGGATTTAAAGCTAGGTCATTTACTTTTCTGTTATGAAATAAGTGTTGATATCCTATATATAGGAATCAACCTAAGTGTGTTAGTTTAGCTAGTTAGAAGAAAGAGTTTATGAGTATAGACTATTAACTTTTACAATTGTGTTTTTATAGTTTTGTGTTATGTAATGAATTTATGAAATCTAATAAAATAGTTTTTGGCTTCTATCTTGTGTTAGTAGTTTAGTGAAGCTAACCAAGGGGGCTCACTTGGAAGGTGGATTAGATTAGAATAGAATAGATTTATTTCCAAGCATTCTTAGTATTGTAAGTAGAAGTTGTAAGTTCCTTCCTATAGCATCGCACTTCGTGAATGTTCCTACAGTATATGTGAGAACAATTATAGTGGATGAAACAAGTTGGAATATTTTTTATCCTTTCATTTTATTTATAGTATTCATAGATTTAAGTGTGTTAGTTTCTTGTAGCAATAGTGTAAGTTCTTTTTCTTGCATTTTACTTTCCTATAGCATAAGCTTAGTGACTCATTAAGAGACCTAGTGCACATAGTGTGTCGACCATTTCAAGTATACGTCCTTGGGTTGACAAGATTAAATGCACCTCATAGTGGGAAAAATAGTCCTTAGTTTGAATATATTATTCCTAACCATGGCCTAGAGCATGACTGTGATACCCCTATTGTGAGGCAGATCATTACCATCAAGTGTGATAGATCCAATTCCTGTAATGTGATACCTACATTGTTCCCTACTCTGGCAAGCCCTCCATCATGGCTTTTGAATTTGAAAAATTTACTCATATCACCAGTCATGTGATGTGAACAACCACTATCAACGATCCAATCTTTCCTTTCAAGTTGTGAAATCAACACACTTTCTTCTCTAATTTATTTATCAAGATAATCCTCCTTTATAGCTATGAATCCCAATTCATCTTCACTTTTTCTTTGATAAGATTCTTCTTCTTCTTCTTCTTCATTAGCATATAAGCAATTTCTAGGTCTTCTAGGTTTGAATATTCCCTTATACTTCCTTTCTCTTTTAGGACACTTAGATGCATAATGACCATATTCATTACATGTCCAACACTTAAAAATATTCTTACCATCTTTTCCTCTTTTCACAAGAAGAGCCACTCCTTTGATCTTTTCCTCAATAGACTTGCTACTACTAGCAATATCTCCTTGTGCTTTTGTGTTCTTTGCTAGACTAGGTTTAACACTTAATGCACTAAATGTTGTCTCAACTTTGGCTAATTCACTAGATTGTTTCAGATCAAATTATATAGCTTTCAATCTACCAAGCAATGATTCTTTGGTGAATTTTTCAATACAAGGTATCATTAACTGAATCATTTGTTTCACTATCTTGAAAGGTGCTGGTAGACTTTTCAAGATCTTCCATATTACTTCATCATCTAATTTCTTTCCACTATGAGATGTGATTCCTGTGCAACAATCTTATATATTCTACCAATATAGCTTTTTACAAATTCATCTTCTATTATTCTAGCATCTTGAAATGCATAATGCAAATTATATATTATAGCTCTTTTTGCATGTGTATCACCCTCATAATTAGCTTCTAAAGTTTTCCAAATTTCATGAGATGTTTTGAGTAGATTTTCTTGACTATACTCACCTTTAGGTAGAGCTAACAATATTGCTTCTCTTGCCCTTATGTTGTACATAGATACTTCTCTTTGCTCCTTGGTAGAACTTTGAAGATTGTCTTTTTCTGCAATATTATTAGATGCCTTGGTTACAAGCCAATATCTTGGACACATGCACAAAGGATGAGTCTTCATCTTATCCTTCAAGTTATTGTAATTGGTGCCATCAAATCTTGGACTTTCCTTTTTGAACATGTTTACCATGGATCTCCCAATGTTTTGCTAAAAAATTTCTTCAAGGACCTAACATTTTGATACCAATTGTTAGAAACAATGGTCCACCAAGATAACTGAGTGGAGGGTGGGGGGGGGTATTATTGAATTCTTTATTCAACAATTAAAACATTTATCCTATTTAAAAAAACTTAACCATTCAACCAAAGTAAAAAAAAACCATAAAGATGCATATAAACAATTACACTAGATATGTTGATTAGGAAAACCCTTGATTAGAAGAAAACCCTAGTGAGAATGATGCCCACAAGGTGATGTATTTATATAAATATTCCTTGTTAGAGGATGGATCCTGTTAGGAGTCTATTACAACATTCAATATAAAGAAACCCTATTAGAAGACTTTGAATTCCTATTAGGATATTCTAATCTAGTTAGGAGTTGTTGCAAACCTATTAAGAGTTGTGAAAGACAACTAAACCCATTGTTCAAATAGCTTGAGGATCAGATCAACAAACCCACTGTCCAATTGACCTCAATACTATTCCTTTTAGAATAATAGATGTGAAACAAGATTTCACTTCTTCCTCTATCTAGTATGTTAGACTTCTTCTCCTTTAGACCATGCAATTAGGTTTGGAACTTTGTACTTAGTAATAATAACCCTTAAGGTCACTTACACACATTGGTAAGTCACACTACTTCTGTAGTGCTTTGCTACTTAATAATTTGCAAGATTTGTCTACTCTCTATATATTAAACATGGTAAACATCTTTCCTTTATTCCATGCTCAATAATAAATCCTTAAGTTGGCTTTCCACTTAATTATAATACATTAATTAAATGAATACACATTTAATTAATGCTATCAGCTCACAATTATAAAAAAACTTTCACACGTGTGACTTATATACATGTGCACTTTGTAATGCCATCAATGGCTTATATATTATCTCTAGTTAACTGTTCAACCTTTCGCTACATTTGCGATGAATTGTAACAATCACACAATAGGAATTGCTTTCCTAATACTTTGTTTCCATATGGTTCTCTATAGATCAATCATCTATTTTATATACTGTCAAATTAGGTTCTACACACTTACGCTTGTAACAAAGACATAATGTAGTATACACTAGAAACTATGCATTAACATATAAGTAATATATTATTCTTCATACAAAAATCACAATCGGTTGCTCTGTTAGTCTTTACAAACTTATTACTATGTTGTCATCAATGACAAACACTATCATGAATACATCATATCAATGTTCTGCAATGCTCCCCCATAGCATCAACATTCATGCTAATAAAAAATCAATTGAAATATGAAGCCTTGCTTCCCTTCCATATACTAGCATAAAGGGTGAGTTCCCAATTACTATCTTGGGTGTGATTCCATTAGCCTAAAGGGCAATCTTCAACTTAGCATGCCAATAACTCTAATTATCTTCAATTGTCCTCTTCATTAATCTAATGAGGTTCTTATTAGAGGATTCTACCAATCTATTCCCTTGGGGATAATAATTTGAGGAAGTCCTCAAATATATTCCATATTCTAGAGCCCACGAGCATATATGATTTCCAAAAAAAGATTTGGCATTATCTAATATGATAGTTGAAGGAACACCAAATCTGGTTTCTATCTGGTCAGGGAACTCAAACACTGAAGATTCTATTGCATTTCTCAAAGAGACTAATTTTTTCCACCTAATGAAATAATCTATGGCTACCAAGATCCATTTGTGACTAGCACTAGAGGCTTTTATTGAAACAATAAAATCCAAACCCCATTGAGCAAATGGTTGGTCTACTTGAATAGGATGAAGATGGAGGCCAACCAATCTTCACTTTCCTAAGAAAAATGCACATTTATCACATTTCCTCACATGTTTGTGGTAGTCATTAAAAATATTTGGCCAATAATAACTAGCCCTCATTATCTTCATTGTAGTAATCCTAGTTGAAAAATGACCACTAGCAAGCCTATCATGGAATTCCTTTAATAGCTTGCTTATCTAATATGTTTTTATACTCCATTAGAATCCTTCTTGGATAGTATTCCATCCACCATGACATAAGGGATAGTCCACAATCTAAACTATCTTCTCTTAGCTCTATTTAGGCCTTGTGGATATCTTCCCTCTACCAAGAAAGTAGTCATGTCATGCAACCAGTCATTCTGATTTTCATTCTATGTTGGTTGCTCATCTTGTATTAAGAGGGTAGCCTCCTTAGGTGTCTCCAAGGATAATACCATTTTATCAAAGAGTCATTTTCCCCTCATGAGCTTGGTGATCTTAATATCAATGTCATACTCCATGAGTTTTGTGATACATCCAGTTCTTTTTTCATTGATATCTTTGTTCAGTAGGAAATCCTTTACACTTGCATGTGGAACCAAGAATTGAACCTTGTTATGAGACAAAAGATGTCTAAATTTTTTGAGAGCTCTTATAATAGCAATGACTTGTTTCTCTACATAGTTGTATCTTCCTTCATAATCCTTAAACCCCTCACTAAAGAAACCAATGGGCTACTCCAAATTCTCATTATTTAGTTGTGTTAGAACAACTAATATACTTGATCCTCCTCCAAGGGAGTAAAGGATGAAGTCTCTATCAAACTTAGGATTGACAAGAGTGAGAGCTGATGCAATTGATTTCTTTACCTCTTCAAAACTAGCCTTACCTTCTTTGGTCTAAGTGAACACCAGGCTCTTCTTCAACATAGCTATGAGAGGTTTCACCATGGAGGCAAGATCAAGAATGAACCTTCTTACAAAGTTGATCCTACGAAGAAAGCTCTACAATCCTTTTTATGATTGGGAAGTGGGAGAGATAGGATTGTTTCTACTCTCTCTGGATCTATTGTTAGCCCATTTTTTGATACAATATTTCCTAGGAGCTTTTCTTGGTCATTGGTAAACACACACTTCTTGGGATTTAGGGACACACCATACCCTTTGCATCTTTCAAATACTTGTCTTGAATGATCAAAATGATCTATTGCATGCTTTTAGAAGATAGTTATATCATCAAGATAGACTAGCACAAAATTTTCTAGCACACCCTTGAAGGCCATCTCCATTATCTTATAAAATGTGGTACTTGCATTGGTTAGTCCAAATGGAATCTTACAATAAGCATAGGTACCCCATCTTGTAGTGAATGTTAACTTATATCTATTTGACTCTGAGAATAGCACCTGATCATAGCCTAACAAACCATCTAAGAAAGAAAACCTTTCTAAGCCACTAACCTTGGACATAATTTGATCCATAGAAGGAAGGGGATGGTGATCTTTAAGAGAAGCCTTGTTAAGGTCCCTAAAATCTACACACAATCCAATTTCTCCATTCTTTTTCTATTAAGAATAGGATTGGCTACCCATGAAGAGTGCTTATTAGTGTAATCACCTAAAAATGGTCATCTAGACTATTAGCCCCCTTTTCAACATTTTGGCTAAATTAATTTAATCATTTACCTAGACCAAATTGCTAATAATCAATTTATTTGATTATAACCTATAGTTTGACTATGCTATGCTAAGTTCATTATTTGATTAAAAGAACATGTCCCCTTTTAATTAAATAAAACACCCCATTCTTCTAACCCACTTAAAGTGCACACATAAAGTCAAAGGCTTGTGAGACTTTTGTCTTATATGACAAGTCAACTTATATTCTATTGGTTGACTTGTGTGTGCACATGGATCACTCCTCTTTTCAAATTCCACCATTGATCATCCACCATCTTCATCTTGATCTCTACCATCCGTACGAATTTAAAAGAGAGAGAGCTTTCCCCCTCAAAGGATCCATCCATCATTTGAATATTTTTACGCTGCAAGTTTTCTAACAAGTTTCTTTGGAGCTTTGTGGAGAACTTCTCTTTCTTGTCTACATTCTCTCATCCATGGCATTCTAGCTTAGCTTAGCTTTTATTTTTACATGTAGCTTAAATCATATAGTCTAATAGTTGGATTGAAACACTCTCATCCATGCTTAGAATAGCTGCACTTTTCATATTCATTCTAGTTTAATCTTTAGTTGCATTGCATTCTTGAGGAACTCCTTGGGACATTTGCATTCTTGCATCTTGTCTTTGAAACCTCCCATTGCATGGTTTACTAGCAAGAAGAGTATCTCTAAGGCTCATCTGAGAGCCTTCTTATTCTTGAAATACACTCTCTTGCACTCTGTGGATAGGGAGCTCTAAGCTGGCATCCAAGCATTCCAAACTCATGGAATCATTGGGATAGAATGGTTTAGAGTGTGACACATTTCTAGTGTACAACTTTGTGGAGAACTTCTCATTTCTTGTCTCATTCTCTCATTACCATTGCACACTAGTTTAGATTCATACTTACATGCTAGTTTAGTTATTTTCTTGTAATGATATATCTCATATAGTTTAAATAACAAGCATTGTAACACTCTCATACATGCTTAGCATAGCTGCATTTTGCATTATCATCTTAGCTTAGTTTCCATACTTGCATTTCATTCTTGAGGGATTCCTTGAAGATATTTCCACTCTTGCTCTTGTCTCAAAGAACCTCCCGTTGCATGGTTTACTAGCAAGAAGTACATTTCAAAGGCTTGGCTGAGAGCCTTCATGCTTGAATACTAACTTCTTGCACTCCATGGATAGGGAGCTCTAAGTCAGCATCCAAGCATTCCAACTCATGGAATCATTTGGATAGAATGGTTTAGAGTGTGACACAAATCAAGTGTACATTTTTGGCACCCACCATGGGGCTGGACTATACATTTCACCCTGTATTTTCCTATTTCCGCTTGCATTTCCCTTACTGCTCTGCATTTTTTCTTTTTTATAGTCGCAGTTTTGGGCGACATTTTTCCAATATCGCGCGACAGTTCACAGTACTATCGTGCGACACTTTTTTAAAAAATAGTGTCGCACTTTAAGCCTGCATTCTATCACCTGCTATCCAAAACTTTGTTGCACGGCTGAAGAAGAAGTATCGCCTAAACAGAAATTGTCACCCCGCTATACTGTGAAGTATCACGCGACATTTGTTCACTAAAAAGTATCACCTGACAATTTTTTGCTCATTCCTTGAGGCTTGTGATCAAATTTCTTCTTAGCTGGTTGACTATTTTTTTTAAGAATATTTATAGGCTATTTTACAGAGGTTTAATTCACAATTTTTGTGATTATTTCATGCTAACTTGTGGGCTAACGAGTTGTGATTGTAGGTTGCCTTCTTTGTGAAAAAAAATAAAAATTTGAAACCTTGCATACAAAAGAATGCATGTCAAAGCTTCAAATGCACAAGGGCTACTAACATTGTTTGCAGGGCTACCCAAAGCATAAAAACCCAAACTTTCTTGCTTTTTTTTGTTTTCATGTGTGACATTGAATAATTGTTCATTTTTATAGGCACATAAAACTTGTGATTGGAGTCTTTTGGTAATAGGAGAGTATGCTCTTCACCCTTGTGGTGAACCAGAAATCTTGACTTCCAAAAGTTTATCCACTTTGTGTAGTTAGAATCCTTTAGAGGGCCTGCTCTCGAACAACCTGAGAGGAACGACCCAAGTGGGGACAAGCCGATTATCTGGCTCTTCCAACCCACTATAAACTCAAGGCTACCAAGGACACAAAACTTTGGTAGACGTAGTGTTTGTCTTCGCCTAGTGTGATCACTTATGGGATTTCGACCATAGGGAGATCACTAGGCAAGAATTCTTAAGGTACTCTTGTGATCACGAGATCGATTACTCATCACAAGGTGAGGTGTCCCATAATTGGGAGCAAGAGAAACACTATGAATGGAAGCCCGATATAAAAACCCTAAGTTAGTAACTACCCTTTTTAGCTGCTCAACTTCTTGGTGCAAGGATTGATCCTAGTGGACTACCCGGATCACCCCAAGATTTACACTCACCATATGTGTTCCCTTGGTTGTGCTTATGGAACTTCCATGACAAAGCCAATATCTCTTGTGGGAAACCACTTGGTGTGAGGCAAAGGAGCATCAAGCGTGGGCCAAGTTGTTGAGTAATGAACCGTGACTCTAAGGTAGATTTCTTGGCTATTATTTTTGATGTTTTGACTAGTGTTAACATTCTTGCAACATAAACATTCCAATAAAACTTTGTTAGGAAGGCTGTTCTGATATCTCGAACATTGTGTCACTATCTTGCTTGGAAAGAAATTGCTTTTGAACATCAAACTTTCTATGCTATCAACTATTGTCAAACTTTGCCAACCAAGTCAAAACATCAAATGCAAACATTTTCTTGTGTTTCTTGCTAAGGGGAGTCTCATCATTTGATTTTTATTTTCTATGTCTCTAGTTCTTTAACATGCTTAAAGCGACTCTTTGGTCTTAGTTCTCTTGGTCTTTCTATCTTCATGGTCTATGTCCACTTGCTAGTTATCTTTTTACTAAAATGGTTGCCTTGATTTCTTGACTACACTCTTGGGTTAGAGAGTTGTTCACTTGTCACCCTACTTGCTCTATCTATTTGGCTATTTGGGCATTTTGCCTAGCTATTGACTTGAGTCATTCATGTTGTAAGTTTCTTGGACATATTGTTTGACAAGTCACTTTAATCTCTCTCTACTATCTTGGAAAGTGAACACTCTACCTCCTATAGTTTCAACATCAAGTTATCTTCTAGGCTCTTTTATGCTTGGCTTTGCATCTAAAACTATGGGATCTAAACCTTGTGCTACCAAACCTCAACCAAATCTAGATGATCATGATATCCTCCATGTCACTAAAGAGTTTCAAGATCTATATGCACAATACAAAGAACTAGAAGAGACAAATGATCTTTCTTACCTTCAACTCTCTAAGCGCATGATGGAAATGAAGTCTAAACTTGAGAAAAGGTTGGAGGAGAAGATTACATTGTTACATGAATCTTCCTTAAGGTCTTTACATGCATGTGAGTCACCTTCTTTGAGGTCATCCTCTTCTTCTAGGTCTACATGCTCTACTTCAAGACATCAAATGTCTTCATCTTCTAGATCTAAAGAGCTCTTTAGAGAACATGCAAGTGATACCTTCTTTGAGCCTATGCCAAAATTTCATGACGGACCTATCTTTGATGAAGATAATGATGAAGACATAAATGCATTCTATTCACTTGAGAAACAACCAAAGGACTCTAGACATACTTTTGAGAGAAATTTTACTCCCTTGGGGAATTCTTATGATGACATTTTGAGAACACTTCTTGGCACCAAGCTCATCATGTTGCTAAGTCTAGCTCCTATGGAAATCCATTCTTGGATACCTATTGTGCCTATCATCAATCTAATGACCATGAAACTTTAGATTGCATTCAGCTAAAACATAAAATCCAAGATCTTATTGATAATGGAATTATTGATACCTCTAATGATTCATGCAATGAGGATACTTTTCATGAGCAAGATTACATTAATGAACCTATGTCTAGTAGCAGCTCTATTACATCTTCCACTTCTTCCAACACTCGTGCATCTCCCAACACTTCAAATATTTCCAACATGCCTCCATCAAATAAAGAACCTAATGCTTTCCACATAGACTACATGTATCCTCAAGGGCTACCTCTAAAAGAAACTCAAGCTAACCTTCACTTGGTTGCAAACCTTTTCCATGCTACTAATCCTAAACATCCTCAACCTTCATGGACTACTATGCCTAATCGAAGCACTACTCCATTCACTCTTCATTATCCCTTGTCCTTGGAAGTGGCTCCATGTCAAGAGGACTCTCAAAAAGAAGAAGCTATAAATTTCAAGAAAGATCAAGATCAAGCACCCTTTCATCTCTTTCAATATTTTCCCCTTCCATATCCTATATCCTATCCACCCCCCAAGTATGATGAAGATACCACTTCCATTATCTCCCTTGAGCTTATGGAAAATTATGAGAAAAGTTCTCTTCATATGCTATCCAAAGCTACTTGTCAAGATTAAAGCATCCCCTAATGTTCTACTTCTCCATATGCACTTCAAAATTGTGCCCAAGCTTCAAGTGCTACTATTAAAACTGTTGTTCCTATCAAAGGTACTCATGAGTATATTGATGGCTTCGACTATGTTGCTCAATCTAAAGATGTTGGTATCCCTTTTCACTATCCATTTGCATCTCCTAATTCTATCCTTGGTCCTTATCCATCAAAGCTAAAGCCTTCAAACCTTCCATCTATATTGGGACCTTATGTTCCTTCATCTTCGACACTTTCCATTCCTAGATCTCCCATCATACCTCAAGATCAACAAAGACACTCATCCTTGGTGATTTTTCACCCATCTATACATCTAAACCAGTCATATCATCCTTATTCATCCAAAAATCCCAAGTCCTTTGGAAGCGAGAATAAACATAAGAATCCATTGAAAAAGAAAGATCACTATGTCCCATCTAATCGAGATGTGAATGCTAAGAAGGAGAAAGCACAAAAGAGACTGCAAATGTCCACTATTATAAAAGCTAAATCAAAGAAAATATGGGTTCCTAAACCCATTATTGAAGAAATGTGTTTTGAAGTATCCAAAGGAAAATCTAAAGCTATATGGATTCCCAAGTCTCTTTTAAAAGACTTGAATATTGAAAATACTTCAAAGTTGACATTCAAGCTTCCAAAGGCTTCCATTCCATCTTCTTCCAAAAATCTGTCTAAAAATATTCCAAAGCCTTCCACTCCACTTTTTTCCAAATCTCTTCTACCAGATTACATCTAAATCTCAAGCTATTTCATCCATGATTCCTCCATTGTTCCAATACCCTTCAAGGTGTGTGTCAATGTTGATCTTGTCCAATATTTCAGCTACCCTCATGAAATCCTCTAAAGCTTACACTTACTTTCTATACATGAACTATTATCCTCAATATATTCTTCCTACTACCATTTCTCTTTCATCACCCTATCAACATCTTTGAGCATACCTTTCTATGATCTTGGCTTATCATGACTTATCTTTTCTATCGGAGCACTATCTACATTCAAAAAGCTTGAGCTCTTTCTAAAAATTCAAAAAAGAAAAATAAAAAATAGAAAAAATGAAAAAAATGAAAATGTGCCTTAGTGAAAACCACATCTTGTGGCACCCTTGTAACAAAAGTAAAGAGATATAAATTTATCCTATGGTGAAAACTACTTCTTGTGGCACCTTAGATTAGTACCATGATGAAAACCTAGCAAACAGGCATCATGCGTAATTCTTCCATCATCCATCCATCCCCTCTTCTATCTTTGATCTTGACAATGTTGAGCTATCTTTGCATATTGGCAATTTTATCCATGAGATTCTCTATTTGTGCTTTCTTATTCATTCATAGCCTCCATCTTGAGCTTTATTCTCATTGCTCTATCCCATCCCTATCCTATCTAGTTGACCCCTTGGTCTTGATCATGATAAATAAAAATGGTTCTTAGGTCTCTTGACATGCCTACTCTTTTGGACTACATGCTTCATGCTATCTCACTTGTTGGCTTCACTACTTATCCTACATGCTATCTTTCTCATTACTTCCATTGCTTATCCAAAACATGCTTCATATGACTATTTCACCTCTTTCCCTAGCTTGGGTACTCTTGAGGAGTCAATCCTTGAGGATCACTTTCACTTGCTTCATACTCTTTTTTCATCCATCTTTTCTTATCCACTAGCTCATTGCTCCATCATATCCTATACCTTGCTAGACATTGGGAGAAAATGATGTGATCTTTCTTGAGAACTAGTGATATCTAAAACTTTCTAAAAAAATCCAAAAAATCATATATGATGTTGAAAAAATCCTAAAAATGAGAAAATGTCCTGAAAAAATGATCATCTTAGTGAAAACCTAGCAATAGGTGCTTTGATGTATCACCAAAAAACTTTAAAAATACAAAAAAATTGAAAAGAAGTCCTAAAAAAAATTTGTCAAGTGGTGAAAACCTTGAAACAGGCACTACTTGAAACCCTTGCACCTATGTCTATCAGTCTCAATCACCTACTTTGCTACACATTTCCTAGCTTGGAATTGTTTCTTGTCCTCATCTTGGGGGCACAACTGATTAGCTTATTGAGCTATTCTTGTGCATTAGGGTTTCTTGGACAACTCACAAAATAGTGTTTCTCAACACTTCCCCCACCTTGACATCAAGTGTTTTTCAACACTTTTCAGATAGTTTACCTACGGTCTCTGATGTTACGATATTTCTCACTATCAGAATCAAGTCTTGAATAAATGGCCAAGTGACTTACACACACACACTTTAACACTTAAATGACTGAGCTATGCTGATCTTTATCTACTTTGTGTGTTGTCTATGATGGTTTCTTTGCCATGTGTTCCCTCCCTAATAGTCTTTCGAGAATGCCGTTGACTAGAAGACTGGGGGCATAAGACATACTTTCTTGATTTCTGCTTGTGGGTATACTTTGTTTGTCTATAGTGTTGTAAGCATTTATGCTTGTCCTATCAAACATGTTGACTTACAAATGTATCATCCTTGACTATTTTGCAAGACCACACTCCAGGGTTATCTTGGCGCTTATGCCTTGATACTGGTTAATCTTGCTAAATTAAACTTAGGGAATCTAATCACGTAGTTATCTTGACTTACATGTCTCTGATGCTTAGATTGGATTTCCACATACCTATCTAATATCGATCATATTCATATCCCCATAGTTATGCTAGTGATGGTTGTATGATCTCATGATGTCCCTAATAAATGCTCAATGATGAAATTAAGAGTCTAAATGCTATACACTTCTTGTTGGTAAACCACTTTCCATATTATCTTGCATTTTAGGTTCATTTTCTAGCTTAGTCTTGCATTCTTGCATATGGGGAGAGCTCTCTCTTCATCTTTTTGTGGACATATCAGCTAACTCCTTTCATATATTTCTTTATTTTCTTCTTGTTCATGTCTTTTCACCTTCTTAATCTTTCACTTCATCTCTTTTCTATCTTATCATCACATTATATAAATTTTTGACCTCTTAAATAATTTCAACATCCTAGATTCATTTTCGGGATCAAAATCCAAATTTGAGTTCATCTTGATGGTCAAAATTGTCTTGTAAAATTCTACTTTCTTCTGAGCAGTTAGCTAACCTTTTGAGGTCTAATCTTTGAATCATCACTGGGGCATCTTCATTTCTTCATATCTTCATCATTTCCATACTTCATATCTACTTCAATTCACTGTTTCATGTCTAAAATCACCTTTCTACTCGTTTCGACCTAATTTTTATGCTATATCCTTCAAGGTCAACTCTACTCAAACTGGGGCATTTTATCAGTTTTTTTATAGTCATTCTTGGGCTCTAATCATCTATCTGTCATCTTGGACATTGCTATATTCTCAATTTTCTCATATCTAGCTTGTTTCTATGTCCCCTTACCTCATTTTGATTTCGATCTTGAGGGTTAGAAATACTCTATTGCTGATTGTTATAGCTATCTATTTCTTAGGAGCATTTGTTTGACCTTATCACTTGCTCTCAATCTATTTTCTTTGCTAGGTGTTAGAATTCTTTTCGGATCCTAACATCATCTTCCTAGTGTTCAGTACTACCGCTATCAGGTTGTGCATTTAGGACTTGCTATCTATTTCTGCATTTCACTCTTCGAAATCAGACATCTATATCTACCACTACCTGCTTAGCTTCGATTTTCTTTGACATAATGTGTTCCCAGATCAATCACGCATTAGTCAAAGAGGGGCAAATGTAATCACCTAAAAATGGTCATCTAGACTATTCGCCCCCTTTTCAACATTTTAGCTAAATTAATTTAATCATTTACCTAGACCAAATTGCTAATAATCAATTTATTTGATTATAACCTATAGTTTGACTATGCTATCCTAAGTTCATTATTTGATTAAAAGAACATGTCCCCTTTTAATTAAATAAAACACCCCATTCTTCTAACCCACTTAAAGTGCACACATAAAGTCCTTTTTCTATTTTACAATTAAAAGAAAAGGCTTGTGAGACTTTTGTCTTATGTGACAAGTCAACTTATATTCTATTGGTTGACTTGTGTATGCACATGGATCACTCCTCTTTTTGAATTCCACTGTTGATCATCCACCATCTTCATCTTGATCTCTATTGTCCGTACAACTTTAAAAGGGAGAGAGCTTTCCCTCTCAAAGGATCCATCCATCATTTGAATATTGTTATGCTACAGGTTTTCTAACAGGTTTCTTTGGAGCTTTGTGGAGAACTTCTCTTTCTTGTCTACATTCTCTCATCCATGGCATTCTAGCTTAGCTTAGCTTTTATTTTTACATGTAGCCTAAATCATATAGTCTAATAGTTGGATTGCAACAATCTCATCCATGCTTAGAATAGCTACACTTTTCATATTCATTCTAGTTCAATCTTTAGTTGCATTGCATTCTTGAGGAACTCCTTGGGACATTTGCATTCTTGCATCTTGTCTTTGAAACCTCCCATTGCATGGTTTACTAGCAAGAAGAGTATCTCTAAGGCTCATCTAAGAGCCTTCTTATTCTTGAAATATACTCTCTTGCACTCCGTGGATAGGGATCTCTAAGCCAGCATCCAAGCATTCCAAACTTATGGAATCATTGGGATAGAATAGTTTAGAGTGTGACACATTTCTAGTGTACAATTAGGAAAAATGATATTGGCTTCTATAAGTTTCGATAGCTCTTTTCTCGTTAATGGTTCAATCTTATGATTAACTAGTCTCTATTTCCCTTTAAGTCTTCACATGTCCAAGCAATAACATCATTAAATTCTTGACATAAATTAATGAAAACTTCTTGTTCAACATTAGTGGATACCTTTCCCAAGTTTATAGTATTTTCATCAACAATAATGACAGGTGTGTAGTCATCCCTCTTTGTGATCAAGTTTGAACCTTTGCCTCTTGCTTGATAATAAAAGTGAAAAATTCCTTCTAAGGTAACTAGACCTTTAGGAAATTTTTTAGATTTTAGGTTCATGATCTAGTCCCCATACTGACTTTGTAGCTTGGATAGATTTCTAGCAGAGAAATCTACTTCATTTTGCAAGAAATTAACAATTTATAAATCAAAATCAAATACTTGCCAATTTGTATAGTTTTCTAGGACAACAAACCTTACAAAAATTATAATTTGTTGCTTCTTTTCATCAGCAACATTCTCTACTATATCATAATGAGCACCAATGGCTACAAGCCTATTAGCATGTGTAATTTTATTTCTTGGGACACTTTGAATATTGATACCATGAAAGCCTTTATGTAGATCCCAAACTCTATGTTTGTATGATTTGAGAAGGTTATTTTTCATGACATTCTAATTTCTAATTTGATTAACAATGAACTGATTGTCCCCAAATACCTTTAAGAGCTTGATGCCTCTCCTTTGTGCCAATTGGAGACCTTAGATCAGAGCTTCATATTTTGCCACATTATTAGTGCACCTGAATTGGAGTCTATATGAAAAGTAGTATTTCTCCAAATTAGGTGAAACTATCATTACAAAAACTCCTAAACCATTTTTGTTTCTTGAGCCATCAAAGAACATACTCCACAATCCATTCTTACCTTCTTCCATTCTCATGAGATTGGGCATAGGGGCATTTTCCTCAAATATGCAATATATTGTAAGATCTATCTCCATAGCCTTTCATATTGGATCAAATTGATAAGAAATATCCTTCTCGTCCAATAGGTAATTAGGCACCTCTACTAAGGAAGTATCATGTTCATGAGTATGCATTCCTTGTCTTCCTTTTGGATTGTGCAATTCATGTTTATGGGTCTCAGAGTATAAGTTTCTATATGATTAAGGGCTAAAGGCTTTTCTCTTAGGGAGGATTTTTTTTGATATCTTGTCTTGAAGAACATATAGGACCAATCCAAGGCAATATAACCACCTATTTTTATAGTGAAGTCCCTAGAAAGGAAAATGGCAAAATATGGATCAACCTCAGCTACTGATATGGCTAGTGTGATAGTACGACCAAGGCATGCATGTAATACCATTTCTACATGTTTTAGGATTCCTACTATCTTAATAGAGCTATCATCCAACTAAAGTACTTCCCTAACCATTGGCTCATACTTAATATTAAGGAGGTTAGCTATACACTTAGGCAGTACATAACTACTAGCTCTAAAATCAATCCTACAATTATGAACTAGTTTGTCCCCTATAAACAAAGAGACATAAAAGAGAGGAGTTTTATTTTTCTTACTCGTATATCCTTCCTTTTTTGGTTGTACCAAACTTGTTACATCATCCATGGTATCTAGTTTAGTCAATACTTTGATAATCTTTAATTCTTGTTGCAAAAATTCTAATTGAGATGGCATTTCAAGAACATCCCACATAGCAACATTAATATTGGTCCTTTTCATTTGATCTACAATGTTGAGAGGGGTGTATGCTGACTTGGCTAGAACCCAAGTGACCATAGGGTTTGGTATATGAATGGGAGTAGGATGTGGCTCTTTAGTCTTCTTGTTGTTCTAATTTTGTAATGGAGCAACACCATTGTGTTGTACATTTGAACTTATGACATGTGGGATAGCCTTTTCAACCTAATTCAATGAAGAGGATGGAGCCTCCTCTACAACTCTCCTTTTTCTTCTAGTATTATGAACTATGGCATCATAGTTATCATGGTTGGCATGACAATGTTCCTCTGGCTAATGTTTCGTGATAGAAAAATTACCCTACTACTGTAGATGAGAAGCATTAGTATATTGACCAAAAATATATTGTTGTCCTATTATTTGATCTTATGTAGTTGCTACTAGGAAAGATTTGCCTTCTACCACATACATGAATAGTATGAATAATTACAAGAAGGACAAAAGTCCTAATCTTGAGCCAAATTGTTCTAAGGGAGTAATGCCCTATTGAGATTTGTATTTGTATTTGTAGTAGATATATTACTAATAGGCCTATTCTAATTATAGGGATCATAACCCTAATTTTTATTTGGGGACCTATGTGTAGGGATTTGATATTGAGGTTGAGGAGGCCTAATAACTTGAGCTTGTTATCTCTCCAAATTCACCAATTTGTTGTTCATTTTTTGCATCAGAACATTTGATCATGAAATCTTTTATCCATATTGGAACTATGATCCTAAATTTTATCCATATTTTGCATCTTAGCCTACATCATAGCCTAATCTCATCAATTCCATTTGAAGTTGTGGAGGTTGGAGGAGCAAAAATAAGAGGTTAACATGTAGATGTAGTAGAAATAGGGGCTATTATAGGTTGATGATTGGGCATGTTAGAAAAGAAAGGCATTAGATTCCTTGGAGCTATCTCCCCACTTTGGATCAATGTATATTCTACCATTATGGTGAATTCATATGCAGTTGGTAGAGTATTTCCTCCCAAGGTCTACAATGTGGTAGCAATTCTTTGATTGAAAGCTCTTAGGTAATATATGAAAGCATTACTAGGGGAAGGTTTTACTGCAGTAGGTATTCTATCCCATGTTTCTTGAAATCTATAATTAAAATCATTCATGCATTCATGGGATGCTCTTTTAATTGTTGCTAGCTGCTCCAAAAGTGAGAAATTGTCAATCTTGTCTTCAAAGTTTTTGCATAATCTTTCTTCTAACTCATCCCAATTATTGATGGAGTTGTGAGGAAATCCCCTATACCATTGTAAATATTTTCCCTTAAATGATGAGCCTAAGGGTTTAACAGCAATATCATGCTCAGTGATACCATGAATATTACGAACATTAGAAATCTCTTAAATGTTCTCTAAGAGGGAAATGGAAGTTTCACCAATAAAATCTAGTATACTTTTAAGAGTAGACATTGGGATATCATAACTTTGGGCTAAAATAAGGGTACTCCTAGTACTAAAGTTGGTAAAATCATGCACTCTAGGTTGGGCCATATGAAAAAGTGATCTATTAAAATGGAAAGAAGGTACCCTAGGCTATGATCTATCAACAGGAGGAGTAGAAAAAGATCTTGCAGGAGTATGTATTTCTTTTGTACTCCTAATTGGTGATAGAGAAAGTCTATTCTAATTTCTTATAGGATTTGAAAATGAAAGCTTACAATATTGAAATGTACCTCGAGAATATGCCCTTGTGTGAGCTTTTGGAATGAACCTCAACAACCTTAGTCTGGAATTGATATGTAGAGATGGAGTCACCAAGTGCTTGAATGTGAGCCTCTTGAAGGCTGAAATGCTAAGAGAAACACTATTTTCTCAACATAGAAGTTGAAGTTCTTATTTTTATACCAGAAAACTAGTTGACTTCATAGTAAGCTTTAATGTAGTCCCATCGAGCATGCCAAAAACTATTGACACAAAATCTTACACCCTAGCCTAAGGGAATACTTCTCAATAAGCATTGTGTAACATGGAAACAATCTCAAAAGTGTGTGACTTTGCAATCAGAGATTGCATCTCTGGAAAAGGCTAGCTTTCAAACAATTTGGGTGCACCTAACTAAGACTTAGAAGGAAAAGGGAGAAAGAAACAAATTTAAAATGTTGAAGGGAAATGCATTGATGCACCAAATAGATTGTTGATCTACTTCTTTCCAAAAACTACACTAATATCCAATAGACTTCACAAGACATACCATTATCTATATTCCTTCAATCTTAACACTATAGAAAAGACAAGAAATGACATAAGCATACAAGGAATGCACAAATTCACTTAGTAGGTTGGTTAATTATAATGAACATATACATAAGGTGTTGTAACTATCAAAATAAATCTAGGAAAATAAGGCATAATAGGTTGCACAAATTTAACTGGCTAATAATGGATTAGATAGTAGCAACTTCTATTGAATAAAAGGCAAAACCATTTATAGAGGATAGATCTAAAAAAGTTTAGGAAAAGAGAGATCTTGAGAACAACAACAAAACTTGCCTTTGTAGGGTGTAGGCATAACCTATATACAACCTTGTGTTCAAACTTCAACAAAAATAAAGTTGAGGTTATAGAGCACAATAAATGAATATCTAAGTGAAATTTGACATTGAAATCAACTTGTTGTAGTGAAGTGATAGGAAGGGCAAAAGAAAGAATTTGGTGGTTGAAAATATCATCATTATTGCAAAACCATTAAATAGGCATGGAGGGGAATCATTATTGGCATTAAAAAGCCCAAATAGTTGCTCTACATTAAATGAATAGTCCTGGTAATGTACCATGGTCACAAAAAATCCATTCCCATTGCTATTAAAAAATGTGAGATGTGATAACATGCAAGTTAATCTACCAAAAAAATTATAGAGTTGACCCGTGTGGAATAAATTAGATCTTTCCAAAAATTGATGACCGTAGATGTAGATCTCTTTGTTTGAGTTGGATGGCTTAGATGCTACAAGAAAATCCCAAACACATGATTAAAATACAACCCTTGATCTAGATTTTCTTCATATCAAATGGATGACTAGGATGAAGCAAGGAATCTCCCAAAGATGTATCTAAATCTAATGACAACCACATCTTAGCAAAAGGCCCAAGAAATGGTGCAAAAATATGATCATCATTAGATCAAAATCATCCCAACAAGAAAAAGATCCATCAATTAGCACTAATTCCTTTGTCAACACATTTCCCAATACATGGTTGAAGAGGCAACATGCAATTTTATGATTTCACAGAAGCAAGAAAAGTCACTCCTTGAAATAGTGAAAATGGTTAGCACAAGATATTGACCCCTACATATATGTGTGTTAACCCATAACTTGGCACATGAAGAAACCAAGCTCACTAGCCAAAGAACAAACTAAATTAGCTTAGCCAATAAAGTAACTAAGCCAACTTAGCACGTGAGGAGAATAAGTTAACATGAAATGTAAATACCAACCAAATTGCATGTTAACTCACACCAAAGAAACTTTCCCATTGAAGATCTCTCAGATTAGTTATCAATGATGAGCTGAATGGGGGATAGAAATGACCAACATTTTTGGTGACTCAACAAGATGCTTTTCTGCTAAGCATAGACTAGTGGCCTTAAGAAATCCATAAAGCACATAGTCACTAGTGAGAAATGGTGCATTATCCCACCTGCAACTCCACAAAAATTTGTAACCAGCAAAAAACAAAAACTCCAGGGAACTCTAAAAATCTTGAAACAACTCCAAGAAAGAAAATTGTGCTCATGAACTTAATAAAAAGGAAGAAATCTACTCTAATATGTACAAATAGCTTTAACCTCCTCTAAAATCAAGGTTTAAAGTGAATACCATTGACTAGGATTGAGAGAACTTCACCATCAAGCTTGAATCGTTGAAAAACATTAGCCTCTTTACAGTTGGTGATAATATATGGGCCACCCCACATAGCATCAAATTTGAAGTGCCTACTTGGTTTGGCTCTTTTAGCATCCCACTTGAGGATAATGTCTCCTTCCTTGAACATTCTAGCCATAGCCTTCTTGTCAAAGCTTCTTTTGACCTCCTATTGATATACCTCAAGTGTATGCATAGCTTGCTATCTTTTTTCCTCCAGTTCCATTATTTTAGCTAGCCTAATTGTCATAGCATCATCCTCAGCTAGCTCCAATTGATGAGCTAGTTCAAGAGAGGGAAACTCAAGTGAAATAGGAAGCCTTGCTTCCCTTCCATATATTAGCATGAAGGGTGAGTGCCCATTTCCCTTTTGGGTGTGATTCTATCAACCCAAAGGGAAATCTTCAACTTAGCATGCCAACACCTTTAAATATCTTCAATTGTCCTCTTCACTATTCTAATGAGGTTCTTATTAGAGGATCCTGCTCTCTAACTAAATTTGAATCTCAATGATTAGAAACATCTATTCTATTGAGAATGCCCCCACTTACACAAATCTACTTATAAATTTTACTACACATGTTTTAACTAAAAAAATGAATTCCTCATTCTTTCCCCTTTCTAATGATATATTGTGAGGCCTCACCCTGACCCTTCATAGCCTTAGTTGTTACTTTATCATTTTGATACTCACGACTCGAGATGTCAAGACATTATATGATGCTTAGAACATCTTATATTATTTCATGCTGTGCGATGTTACTTTTAGATATTTGATGTTTGTCATTTAATGTCTTATGTATATGTATGTTGATGAAATCAGTAAATGTAGGATTAACACTTTGATTTAAGAGATTTGAATGGTTAAGAATTGAATAGGATGACAGGAACACTGATTTTGTTATAGATGGATGTTTTAACTCATGTGATTCCTGATACGTATATACATATGTACATGTGATTTTTGGGACTACTGATGTGTGCAATGAGTGTGCAGATATTTTAGTTGAGGAATCTGACAGAGGAACATAACTGATCCCTATGTGCTATTGTGGAAACCTTGTTGTTTGTAGTTAAATTTATTGTGAGATGTATGTATGTATCTTTCTGTGATTAGTAAATGTTAATGTTCATAACTATGTTCTTTTACTGTCACTTGACACTCATGAATTGTTTGTACTTTTCAGTGTGCTAGTTAGGGTTAGCTGTGTAACCCTTGGACCTAAGTCAGATTAAGTTAGTATCTTTTGCTAATTTGGTTCTTAATCAAGGTTAGTCATCCTTAATCCAGATTAGTACTTATTCTGCATTTTAGAGTTGTTAGTTGGTCCTAATTATTTGCTAGCTTTTGTTTGGCTCTAAACCTATTCCTAAGGCTTTAAATCATGAAATATTTATACCCAAGGGGTATGGGTATGGGTTGGGGGTCTTTTCCAACCCCTAAGCTCCTTTTATTGACTTTTGAGATCACTCAAAAAGTCTCTTTTTGCTTTTGTGCGAAAATTGACTATGGCTACCATGAGTTGCATCACCTCACCTCCACCTAGTGATTAACCATAGTGTGGGTTAATTTGGGAGCTTCTAGATTTGTAGGTGGGTGGGAGAAGTTATGACTCCTTTTGGTGGGTGAGTTTGAGGCTTATTTAGAAGCCTTTCTTGGAGTAGTTTAGGTTGTTACCCAATCTCTACATTTAGAGAGGAGTCTTAGAAGATTGAAGGAAGGAAGGGAAAGGCTCTACTCAAACTTGTTCATTTTCCATTACCTCTTTGTGCAGGTAGGAATTTCCATCTCCCTTGTTCAGATTTTCTTGTTTGTTTCATGCTTATGCTACCATGTTGTTGTTTGAATGCTTGTATGTATGTGGGTATGTTGGGAAGGATTGAAAACCATGTTCTTGAATGTTTTCTTTCCATGTTTATGTTGAATTTTGAGGTTTTCTTGTATGGGTGTTTTGGTATTATTCACCTTTGGATATGGCAGAAGTGACCAATTTTGGGAAAGATCTTTTTAGTTGGACTCCAACTAGTGTAGAGTCTCTTCTTAGGAAAAGAAGAGGGAGATAGGGTAGGGTGTTATGGGCCCCTACCCATTAGCACAAACCTAGTATGAGTATGGCATGTTAAAATAGAAGAACGAAAGTTATTAGTTTATAGCCCCGATTGGGCATCTATTTTGGTGGTGTGCTTGACTTCTCCTATTGGAAGAATCCACCTTTCCCTAGTGTTGATTCATTGTGAATCCTATTGTGAAAACCTTGTATGAATATGCATGTTTGATTTGTTTCTTGGTCATGCTTGTTGTCACCTGATCAGTTTCTGTTTCCTCCATGGTTCTTAGAAATGTGTTGCAGAAATTGTTATGGAACCCTTGATGTGGGTCATGAAGAAAATTCAATTAAATTGTTGTAATTTAGGATTGAAATCCTATGTAATTTGTATTTCAAACTTTTTTGTAAGTGGCAACGACATCAGGTTTTCTTCCTAGTTCTTTCCCGGTTGAGCCTTTGAATCAGGTTGCCAATAAAATTGTTGATTAAGTATAATTTGTTTATCAAGTTATTTAATCATAATTTTGAATTATATGGATGCACATTAAAAATAGGATGAATGATGATGGTTTAATTAAGAAATTTTTTAAAGTTTTCCTTATATGTTAAATATGAAAACTATGTTGAGGAAAGAAAAATGGTTATGGTTTATAGCTCAATTCAAGTTGTTTGAGATATCAATTAATCTTGTATTATTGTGTCACAATGATTAAATCTATGTTTTAAATCCATCAAAAAAAAAATACACCTTTAAAAATAAAAATACATTGCTTTGAAATCTATACTTAGAAAAAATTTTGAAAAAAAAAAAGTATTCCAAGAGAGCAAACACTCTTTGGATTTTGTATGGGGAGGCAATTTAATTCCCCTCACTACAACAGAGAATCTTATAAAGATTCCTTTTATATTTTGTTTGAAAAATATAAATGCAAATAAATCAATTTATAAATAAATAGACAATTCTAAAATATACTATTAACATTTTAAAAGTATCCTAAATATCTAATTCTTACCTAATAAACTTTTGGCTTAAATTCCCCATTACACGTCGGATTTGGAATGAATATTTTAAAAGGTTTTATAATTTTTTTTTTTTTTGTGAAATTCAATGGTCATCATGGAGATGGTGTCACCTCCCTGCCCTCCCTTAACTCATGCTGACTTTGGCTTTCGGAAGATTGTGTTTTGAATTTGTAAAAATTTTAAATTAAAAAAAAAAATGGTTTCTCCATGGGTGGCCACCTTGGTTTCCACCCAAGGCATGTGGGGAGGGGAACCATCACTGATGCAGGGTCAGTGTACTCGGGTAGTGCGCTATGTAAGTGCTTTGGGAAGTGTAGGGTATAAGGGGAGTAGGAGGTGTAGGGGGTGTAGGGGGTGTAGGTGTTGTAGGGGTTAGTTTAAATTAGTTTAGGTGTTAGTTAGTAAGTAGGTTAGTTTAGTATTTTTTTTATTATGTTATGTTGATTAGTTTATAAGTTTGTGTTAGTATAAATTTGTAAAGTTTTAAATAAGTTAGAATATGTGATAATAGGTAGTTACCATGTTAATTTGTTATTACTTAGTTAAGTTGTAAATGTAATCTAAGTTATTAGTATAATTTGTAGAATTATAAATTTAGTTTGTAATAGGTGTAGTTATGAATGTTAGTTGATATTTTATTAAGTATAAGTTTAGTTAGTTTTTATATTTATGTTAATTTAGTTTGTTTTTAATATTATTTAGTTTAAATCTAAAGGGTAGTTAGATAGTTTAAGAATTAGTTAGTTAAATTTGTTTAGTAGTTAGCATTATTTAATTTCAAGTATTTATAAGAGTTATTTAATTATTATTTGGTTTGATTATGTTAATCGTTGTCTTTAATGGAAATATCTTAATGAAGTTAGATTCTCAATTTAGATATAATTTAATTATTATTTCTTTATTGTAATCATAGCGTTTTCTTAAATTTCTTAAATTATTATTGATAGATGTTTTTTTTATATATAGCAAAGAGATTATAAAAATTATTTTTTTAATGTTAACCTTGTATGAGATGAAAGATGCTATGTAATAAATGTTAAATCTATCTTTAATTATATTGTTATAGAGGAAATTTAAATCTATTGTTTTAAGATTAATTTGAAACAAAATAAACATCGATATCAATCTAATAACTAAAGCTTCAAAATCTTAACGATGTATTCCTCCACAAGTTTTTAAACTTAAGACGTAACGTAGAGAACCTATACTTAAACTATGATCGTAAACTTATCAAACTTATAGCTTTCTAATTATTAATATTTAAAAAAAAAAAATTGTGTGTTTTTGCCTCGTAGTTTGGGCATGACATATATAATACTTATATATTTGGGCAAAACATCAAGCCTCTGGCGTCCATTTGAATATTCAGGTAAAACTGATAAACAAAGCTTCATAAAAGATTCACCTCTTTATAAGCTTTAAACTTTACAAAATAAACCTAGATTTATTTAAAAGGCACATACATTCAAAATGAAGTGAAAAAATAAATAAAATAATTTTGTAATTCTAAAAATTTTCCTCTCATTTGAAGTCGGGTCAAACTCTAGTTTGACTGGCCTACCACATGACATCCTTTGACTTGCTGACCTTATCCTTGTCACTTTCTTTGTCAGCATCTAGCTAGCCCCTAACACCATGTGGCACCACCTTACTTTACCTCATTTCTAACATCTAGTCTTGCAAATCCATGAGATTTCACCATGTATCATTGGCTGATGTCACTATCTCTACCTCTGAATGCCATGTGTCTTCTTTCCATGACATTTGAGAAAGCAAGACTACTTTAGCTTAAATTAGCATAAAATTAATTTGTATGTTGACATTTTTCATTATTCTAGAGATTTTATGAATACAAGATGAATGTTTCCCAAAATTGACCCGAAATTCATTTGGAGACATTGATCTTCCTTTATCTGGTAGTTCTGACTGGGCAATACTTTTTCTTATGTTTCACATCAATGGAAAATTAAAACTCACAACTCAAAATCTCAAACTGACAACAACTTTTGGAAATTCATAGTATGCGCCAACCCTACAATTTCCAACCCTACCATTTCCATGTGTCATTACATTGCATTATAACTTTGGCTAATCTTTACACATCACTATAAAGAAAGAAAGTGACAACTATCAATTTGCATTCGATCAACAGTTTCTATAAAATTGAAGTCCTTTTGTTATAATCAGTATCTTTGACCAACCATAAATTTCCATTTTGATAACTCATTCTGACATGTTCCTCTTTGTGGCCCACAACTAAGTCTTGTCCCACGATGTCCACATGTCAAATACTCACATTTTTACTTTGGCTATCCTTCATGCAACTTTATAAAGCAAGAATACGATGAGCGTCAATCTACATCTAATCAATAACTTTGAAAGATGTACCATTTTATATTTCTTAAAAACCAAAGAGGAACCCATAGGGGCAGGTGTCAACTTATCACTTCCTCACTTTAGCAAATCGTCATGCATCTTTGAAAAGTGAGAAAGTGATGATCGTCCATTTGCTAAGATCTAATGATCACAAAAATGTCTCTTCTTGGGTTAATAACTTAACAATAAAACAAAGGAATTCTAACCATAGGAAAACCTAGGTCAAAGAAGAGTCAAGCACTAGGGTAAAAGGATTTTTGCAAAAATATTTAAAAGGCTGTGTGACAATCATACAATAAAATGATTTTGAAAGGTTTTAGGGCTTTATTTAAAAACCTTCTTGCACATATTTTGAAAATACAAACCATGTGAACAACCTTTTAGAGGCCTAGGGCATAAATGACATTAAGGAAATGAAAATATAGGGATTTTTCTCTAGGGCATAACCAATTAAAATATACACAATCCCTAGTTTCAATTGGTTGTTTACTACAATCTTGCAGAACTTTAACATGTAAATAACAAGCCAACAAAATTGTTGTAAGTTTTTACTTCAATTTGTTCTTTCTAGACCAAAATTTAAAATGAGAATATAAAATTGTGATAGTATTAGGACATTTTTCCATGTCCTTTTGCAATGTCTTATGTGATTCATAAAAATCATGTACCACGTGCTTTAAAAATCAAGTCTTGTTATCAAATTTACAATAACATTTTAATCCCCACATTTTTTTTTGCTTTTTTTAATTGGTCAATTTTATCAACATGTTCCTTCACTTTTGCACTATCAATTATTGGAACATAAAAAATATTATCAATAGAATTTGGATCACCTTTAGTTAAAATTGTTAGAAATGCTTTAGAATAACTAAGAGTGGTGGGGGGGGGGGGGTGGGGGTGGTGAATCAGTTATTCAAGGTCTACCATGTCCAATTCAAACTTTTCCACTAAGTGTAGTAAGCCCATTCAACCATTCATTCATCCAAGTTTTAACATTCCTATTCAGCAAGTTAGTGTAAATCAATATGCAAGCATAACACATAAAATACCAACACATAACACAATGATTTATGTGAAAACCCAATTTGGGAAAAACCACCAATAACATGCTACTCAATTCTCACTCTTTTGACTTTTCCAATAATGCACCTAAAGATCACTCAACACACACTAGATTTTCCTTTTTCTCAGCTCCAATTGAAAATTTGCTCAGCTTCAACTAGCTTGCTTGGCACCAACTGATGAACTTAGTTTAAGCTTTGTATTCAATCTTGTTACAACTCATTCTTCTAAAGTTTATAAGTGTAACCAACCTCTATATCTTTGAGTATGTTATCAATACATCATTTAACTATTGTCTTAACTAATCCTTGCACTTCATTACAATATCATAACTCAACCTTTCCCTTAGGTGCTTTTGTTACATCTTGTTGCTAAAATCCTCTTCATAAATCAACTAAGTGATAATACTTGGATTTTATAAGCAAATTTCATTCCTAAAAATAGCAAGTTTGACATCAATGACAAAACAATGATTGAAAACAATCATTCTTTTAACAAAAAACTTCCTTCTTTCAATCAATCTTCTTCATCAATGATCTTTTCAATCAAATTTCCAACAATCTCCCTCTTTGGCATTGATGGTAAACCAAATTGATCAACCATCAGACTTAAGCTATTCAACCAAATTATCAAAGTGCTATCTAGGTTAGAAAAATAAGTCAAATGCCAAAAAGTAATTGTGTTACCATCAGTTTTCACATCTCCCTCTTTTGTTCTATAGAATTTTGATTGCTTCATTTCTATTTCTCCCTCTTAGCTATTGTATCCTTTCTTTCCTTTTTTCCCTCCTTACATTTTCTCCCCCTATATGCATTTCTCTTCTTCTACTATTCTTTCTCTATTTTGATCTTCTTCTTCATCTTTTTCTTCAACTATTGATCATTTCTATCTACTTCTCCCTCTATCTTTATTTGATCAGTTTCTACATTTTCTGCCTCTTTCTTCATTCTTGATCTACTCAATAGCTGTTGATCAGTTTCTTTGACATTTCTCCCTCTTTGACAATAATGCCAAAGATATATTAGCATCTTGACTGTCAAGTGTAGCATTTGCAAGTTCATTCAATTTCTCCCTCTGTCACCTTGCTTGTGACTATTTTGTAACTTCTACACTTTGATTACTTCAGGCATGAATCCTAAATTAAATATCCTCTACATCAATGTGTAATATCTCAACAATCAACTCATTTGATGTAGGGCAATCCTTGCTTTTACCTCAAGTAGCCTTGGTTAGGGGTATCACCCCTAACTTACTTCTAAGATATTCAAAAGCATCTTTAGGTAGTGCTTTTTTGAAGATGTCAGCAATTTGTTCCTTTGAGCTAACATATTCCATCTTCACTTGTTTATCTTCCACCAATTCTCTTGCATAGTGATACTTGATTTCAATGTGCTTGGTTTTAGCATGCATTACAGGGTTCTTTGATATTTTGATAGCACTTGTATTATCACAATAAAGTATCACAAGCTCATTTACTTCTTCCTTCATACCTTGCAAAAAATGTTTGATCCATACAATATTGGTGCAATTGATAGTAGCTACAACATATCCAACTTCTACAGTGGACTATGAGGTACAATTTTACTTTTTACCGGTCCATGTAATCAATCTTTTTCCAAAAAAAAGTGCTCCTCCACTAGTTCTTTTTCTATCATCAATATTACTTCCCCAATTTGCATCAGTGTAGGCTCTAAGCTCAAACTTTTCACTTCTCTTGTAGTACAAACCAAAGTCGTCAGTTCCTTTTAGATACCTCAATATTCTCTTTACTGCCATTAGGTGATTTTCTATTGGATTTGCAAAAAATCTTGCGAATATTCCAACAACTATTGCAATGTCTGGTCTACTATGTACAACATATTGCAACTTTCCAATCATTGATCTATACAATGTTTGATTCACTTTAGCTAACTCATCATTCTTGGATAACTCATGTCCTATTGCCATTGATGTGCTAATTAGTTTTGAATCTTCTAATCCAAATTTCTTGAGTATCTCCTTGATGTATTTGGATTGGGTCATAAATATTCCATGCTTCAAGTGATGTACTTGCAAACCAACAAAGAATTTGATTTCTCCAAACATTGACATCTCAAACTCATGCTTCATTTGATCAGCAAAATCTTTGCATAGAACATCTTTTCCTTGAAATATTATATCATCAACAAAGATTTTAGATATCAAAATGTTTTTACCATTTTTAGTTTTGATGTACAAGTGGCTATTGTCATTTGTTCTCTCAAATCCTATCTTCATAAGATATTTGTGTAGTCTTTCATACCATGCTCTAGGTGCTTGCTTTAGACCATAAAATGCCTTTTGTAGTTTGCAGACCATATCCTTGTTGTCATCAAAAACTCCCTCTAGTTGTTCTATATAGACTTCCTCTTCCAGTATACCATTTAGAAAAGTAGACTTCACATCCATCTGGTAGACTTTGAAACCTTTGTATGCAGCATATGCAAGTAATATTCTTACTCCTTCCATTCTTGTAACAAGGAAAAATGTTTCCCCATAATCCAATCCTTCTTCTTGTGCATGGCCTTTGAAAACTAGTTTGGCTTTGTTTCTTTTTATCTCACCATTCTCATCAAGTTTGTTTCTAAACACCCATTCGGTACCAATTACATTCTTATTAGTTGGTCTAGGAACTAGGGTCCATGTTTTGTTCTTCTTAATCTGGTCTATCTCTTCTTCCATAGCTTTATACTAGTCATCATCTTGTAGTGCATCTTTCAATGTTTTGGGCTCAAGCTTTCTTAGCAAGCATGATTCATTTCTGAGTCTATTCCTTGTCATTGGTCTAGCATCCTTGTCACCAATGATTTGATCTATAGGGTGATGTCTTCTTACATACTTGGCTAACCTTGGTTTTTTCCTTCTTTCCATGTTTAATCCTTTAGCTTCAAAGTCATTTTTCTCTTCTCCATCTAGTATTTCATCATTTATTTCATGTGTACTATTCTCAAAATTAGAATGTGCATTTTTTACATTCTATAAATTGGCTTCTAAATTTAGCTCAACATTCATTAGCTATGACTCAGTCGATACTAAAATTTGTTGCTAATTCCCAACTTGATTGGCATCATTGTCTTCAAGAGTCATTCCTTAATAGAATTATACAAAAGATCTATAATCTTCTGATTGTTTAGTTCCATCAACCTAAACTTCCGCATGCTCATCAAAATTTACATTTGTACTCTCCACAATCTTGTTAGTGTTAGTGTTCAAACACTTATATGCTTTGTTTCTAGTGGAGTATCCAAGAAATATGCCTTTATCACTTTTCATCAAACTTGCCATTTCTAATGCCTTTAAGAATATAGCATTTACAAAAAAAGACTTTGAAATATGTTACATTAGGTGAGTGACCATACCACAACTCAAAAGGTGTTACATTTATACCTTTATTGACTTTGACTCTATTCAATGTGTAGATTACAGTGCTTACAGCTTCTCTCCAATACTTTAGAGCAACATTTTTCTCCATCATCAAGGTTCTAGCATAGTCTATCACTGATCTATTCCTTCTTTCAGCAATACCATTTTGTGGTGGAGTTCTTGGTGTTGATGTTTTCCTTTTGATACCTCTGTCATTGCAGAACATCTCAAATTATTTTGATGTAAACTCACCTCCTCTATCTAACCTTAGGCATTTCATATTCTTCCCTATTTCCTTCTCAACTCTGGCCAAGTACCACATAAACATTTGAAATGCATCAGATTTTTGCTTCAAAAATATAGTAGTCATCATCCTTGAATAATCATCTACAAATAGCATTATGTATTTGTCTCCTAAGTAACTTTGCACTTCTATTGGACCACATAAGTCTATATGGACTAGCTCTAGTGCTTCTTTGGAAGTGTATGTCTTACTTTTGAAACTGTACTTAGTCATCTTCCCTAGTTGACATTGTTTGCACATTGTATTTTTAGGCTTCTTTAGTTTAGGCAGTCCTCTAACTTTCTTCTTTTTGCTGATGTTAATTTGATTGTCAAAGTTAACATGACACAATCTTTTATACCGCAACCACACTTCATCAAGTCTAACAAAAAGACAAGTTGCATCTTCCATATCTAGGTAAAACAATTTACTCCTAGTTTGTTCACCTTTTTCAATTAGATTTCAATCAATGTCATAGATCTTGGTAATTTTGTTTCCAGACTCTACTTTGCAACCTACATTGCCTAACTATAATACACTCAACAAGTTGTAGTTCAATCCTTCAACATATTATGCATTATCACATGAAATTTTCTCTATGAGTTTAATAGAGCCTTTTCCTTTGATTTGACATGGAGCATCATTACCAAATCTAACACTATTTCCATCATATTGAATAAAGGTAATAAACTTACTTTTGTCTCTTGTCATGTGATGTGAGCATCCACTATCTATGATCCACATTTCATTCTTGTTTACATAGGTAACCAATGCTATTTCTTCATCTTCATCTTTATTTGATTCATCCTTCATAGCCACATAGACTACTTCATCATCATTCTCATCAGAATCTTCTTCAACAATGTAGCATCTTTTGTCTTTTCCCTTGTAATCTCTACTATCATCTTCTCTTTTGTTCTTATACTTGTTTCCTTCTTTGTAGTTCTTCTTCTATGTACACCTTGCAGCAATATGACCTACTTCATTACAATTGAAACATATGATAGGGAGCTTACCTTTGAATTTACCTTTGCCTTTATAAAATCTCCTAGCCAGTAATGCTTCCAATTGTTCCACATCTTCCTCATATGTGCTACTATCACTAGATGCATGTTTTCCTTTTCTTCTCTTCTTACTTGATGTCTCCTCCTTAGTGTCTTTTATTGTTATCTTGGCCTTGAAAGTAGATTGAAGGTTCTCAGGTCTGTAGTTGTCAAAGTTGGACAATTAAAATGTAGTAAGTCTTCCCACTACTCCTTCAAAGGTTAGTGTGTTTCCTTGTACACACCTTAGCTCTTAGATGGCTGAAACTCTAATAGCATAGATAGGGAGTAGAGTTCTTAAGTATTTGTTGTTGACAGTTTCTTCTTCCAATTGACCACCTAGACTTATTATTGCACTTACCACTTCTTTCATTCTGACAATATATTGAGCAACATTTTCACCTTCCTCCATTTTCATTTCATCAAACTTTCCTCTGAGGCTTTCTCTCTTTGCTCTCTAGACATTCTGATCTCCTCCATAGATATCTATTAGGGCTTTCCACATTTTGAATGCAATTTCACAATCTTTGATGTCATCATATTCTGCATAGCTGAGTGTAGAGGTAATCTCCAGCATTGCTTGATTGTGCTCCTTCCTTTTGTTTAAATCATCTATAGTAAGAGTCTAGCTAGTTCTACATGTTCTATTCTAATTGAGGTTTTTGCATAATCACCTATTGATCCAAGGTGCAATTTCATTAGACTTTTCCATGCAACAAAGTTGTCTTTGTTGAACTTGGGAACTTCTATCTTAGACATCTTGATTTTCCTGCTTCTAATACCTTTAAACTAAATCAACAGATGGCTAAAGTACCAATTGTTAGAAATGCTTTAGAGTAACTGAGAGGGGCTAGGGTGAATCCATTATTCAAGTTCCAACATGTCCAATTCAAACTTTTTCACTAAGTGTAGTGAGCCCATTCAACCATTCATTCATCCAAGCTTTAGCATTCCTATTCAACAAGTTATTGTAAATCAACATGCAAGCATAAAACATAAAATATCAACACATAACATAGTTATTTACATGGAAACCTAATTTGGGAAAAACCACTAGTAACATGCTACTCAATTCTCACTCTTCTGAAGTGATGCCCTGTGAAAGGCTTGCCCTATTAAATGTGACCTGGTTAAAGGATTTAACCACCTTGTTAGAAGTGGGCCTAGTTAGAGGACTTTAGAACATTCACTTGGAATGCCACCCTATTAAAGGATTTACAAATGGCTATTAGGCCAACCTAAGTCCATATGATTGTTCTTCTATCCTAACTAATACAATTGCTAGAGACTAACAATTAGATATTTTGACCTAATTAAAAAATACAACTTAACTTTTAGATCTCAGATCACTTCTTAGCTCTTCTTCATTTTCCTAGCCTTCAATTTTTGCAACTCTTGATATCTTGTCCTCCTTTCAATCTTAGACTTATTGAGTCTCCATGCTCAATGTACCAATTCAATCATCTTTCTCCGGCCACTTGTCAAAGAAGACCCTCTATGCTCTGCCTTCTCCTAGATACCTTTTCCTTGACACCCTTCTAACCACTTCACAATTTGGCACTTTAGTAGCAGCAACGTTTGCTTCTTGGTCTGTGAATCCTTAAATAAAAGTCTAGAACTCCTTTTCTAGCTTGATTCTTCCCTCTTTTGATTTCAATTTGTATGGATTAGGTAGGATTCATTGAATCTAACCCATATTTTGTTTCCTCTAGAAACTTCTTGAATACATCTTTTGAATTCACCCACAAATGGTTTACATAGAATTTTGTGCCACCAGCTCATCATCCTTATCCTCCAAATAGTTCACAAAATTCTAGGTAGCAACTATATCGACTCAGATTTGGAAAATCTTCAACTTTTTCAATAATGTAGTAGCTTAGCACTATTGAAATCTTAATGCTCAGCACATACTATGTTACTCGACATCAACTATGTTTTTAGTGATGCTCGACACCTGAAGTTCACTCGGCACCAATTAAGATTTTATGATGCTCAACACCTGATACTTTTCTCTGCACTTGAACTTCACTCAGCACTTGATAATCACTTGGCACACACTAGATTTTCTTTTTACTTGGCTCCAACTAAAAATTTTATTGGCTTCAACTAGCTTGCTCAACACCAACTGATGAACTTAGTTTTAGCTTTGCAGTCAACCTTGTTACAACTTATTCTTCTAATGTTTCTAAGTGTGACCAACCTCTATATCTTTGAGTATATTATCAATACATCATTTAAATATTGTCTTACTTGATCCTTGCAGTTCATTACAATATCATAACTCATCCTTCCTCTTAGGTGTTTTTGATACATCTTGTTGATCAAATCCTCTTCATGAATCAACTAAGTGATAGTACTTGGATCTTATAAGCCAATTTCATTCCTACAAATAGTAGGTTTGACATCAATGACAAAAAAATGATTGAAAATAATCATTCTTTTAACAACAAACTTCCTTCTTTCAATCAATCTTCTTCATCTATGATCTTTTCAATCAAATTTCCAACAAGAATTGTATCACTTATCCATTCCTTAACAACATGCCTCTAAGCACTTTCCAATTTATCATTCAATTCCATGACTTTATCTTGCAAATTTTAATTCTCAATGACTTGAGTGTCATATTATTTAGCTAACCTATTTAGCTAAGTTTATCTATTTTCAATTTTTTTCTCCAAGTCTTCAAATTTGGCCTTATTTAGAAATGAAAAATGTGTAAGTAAATTAACCATCTTAGAACCATTAACACTATTGTCATTCTACACTAGTTTGCTACTACATTTGGTGTCTATTTATAACATCAATTCATTGAACTAAATTATAGAGTATCATTTTCCATCCAAAGAAAAATGGTCATTGCTAAAAATCCATCAAAACATGTGATAGTAACCATCAATGCTAACCTTCAAAATTCTAGAAGAAGACATTGAAAATCTTATTTTGTCATAATCTTAACATACTAATTGTCAAAAAATAACATGGAAAAGGATAATTTCTCCATCTTCATGTCATCGAGTAACCAATGATGTTATCTTCATGACTATAGCATCCTTGTCATTTTTTTCTATTGGAATATTATCTTATAGCATCAAAAGTATGATGACGTGCACATGGTACTTTTGAGGAAGCAAGCTAGGGAAAATAAAACCATAATCCATATGCATGGACATCATGTGAAAGATGAAAAATACAAATTTACAACACATATTTGCAATCTTGTTAGAGGTTGATAGGTTTTTTAAGTTATAAGCCATTCTAGACATTAAAATTATAACTAGTATAGGTGACGGATGCACACAAAAAGCAAAAAATTGAAAACAACTAAAGCACAAGAAGACTTCTAATAAAAACAACTACGGTCTCCACTATTAGATCTCCATATTTAAGTTCCTGGCCCCAATCACTTTTTGAATTTCCTCAACATATATAGTATTTACCTATGCATATAAGAGTTTCTCATAGAAGGTATATACATAGATAATGAGTGCACATATTTACCAAAGTATTTTTGGGAGCTTGACCTAGCCCTAAATGTACTAGTGATGATTTGATAAGATTTGGGTATCAGTAGTGCACTTGTGGCTAGGTCATTTCATTGCAATACTTAGGAAAATATTTTGTGCTCATCACCTATGAATATACCCTTTCTAATCGACTCTTATATGCATAGGCAATGGATACAAATGTTGAAGGAACTCAAAAAGTTATTGGTACTAGAAACTCAAAGATGGAGATTTAACATGGGAGTTCTTAGCTATTTTGATTAGAAATATTTTAGTTGTTTCAATCTTATTTCTTGTTGTAGGTATCCCTTGCCTATAGGAGTCCTAATTTTGATATTTTCCATAATCTATAACTTAAAAAACCTATAGCCATCTCTAATAGACATGAAAAGATGTGTTGAACTTTTGTTTCATCTATGTTGGTCACTCATACTTATGAATTGTGGTTTCAATTGTCCTTAGCTTGCTTCCTCAAAAGTATCACGTATGTGTTTATATTTTTGGAAACCACAATTGAAAAAAATGTTATGTTCTCATTGATGTGAAACCTTATTGGTGAGATAGTTTTTTTATCTAATTTGAATATCATATCTATTTGATTGATGAAGAGGATTCAACAAGTTGGTCATAACAAAAGCACCTAGAGAAAAGGTTGAGTTATAAAGTAGAAACTAAAAATGGACACTTGATTAGTTATACTTTGACAAGATAAAGTGATTGTTTAATCATAGTAGAAGAGAAGAAGACAATTACACTAAAGATTTGATGAAGAAATTAAATATAGAGAAAATATATAGACTTGATTGAGAAATAGAGAAGAAAATTAAGGAACATAAAATACATGCCAAGTGATACTAGTGTTTATTGAGCCACAATAAGTGTCGAGTATAAATATTGTTGACCGAGCATCAATATCAACATAGTGATAGTACATATGATGAACAAGGAAATTTATAGTGACTAAGTAATCTAATAATGACCAAGCATTAGAATACAGTGTTGGATAACAAAACATTTTAGCAGTTTATGAGAAATCATAAATTTCAGCCATGAAGTTGATTTCTTGGGATATGTAAAGCATGTTGAAGATAAGGATGGATGACATAGAACATTTAAATAAATGGAAACCATATTTTGCACCTTTATATGAAGGAATTCAAGGAGAAGTTTAAGAAATTTATAGAATAGAAAGGAGGAGATGAAATGTTGGAAGGATTTTATGAATTTGACCCAAACCTAAGATCTATGGTGATGTTTAAGTAGAAAAGGATCATAATTACCTATTTAAAGAAGTATAAGGGATAACCTAATAAGGTTAGTATTGGAAATATAAGAGGAGTAACTAAAAGGGGAGGGGTGAATAAGTTACCACTAAAATAAATCCCAAACCCCTTAGATGTCAACAAAGAACACAAACTTCACTGAAAACACTAATGCTCAACAAACACATAGACACTCAGTTTACGCTAGAAAATGTTGTAACTTGGCAAATGCTTAAAATTAAAATCTTATGATATTTTGTGTGATTAACCTTACTTAACTTAGTTGCATACACATAAAAGAAATATCATGAAAACAAGTGACACCAAGACTTAACATGGAAATCCAATTTGGGAAAAAACACCAATTGCAACTAGTTACTAGTTTTCACTCTTCTAAAGTGAGCCATACTAGGAGCCAACTCTGTTAAAGGATACAAAATACACTATTAGGTGTAACCCTATTAGAGGATTTAATTATCCTATTAGGAGTGGCCTTGTTAGAGGTCTTTAGACACTTCAATCTAGAAATGTCACATTGTTAGAGGATTTCCAAATAGTTGTTAATCCAACTTTGTCAAGAGATTTAGATCACAACTACAATGGTTAGAGAGTATCAACGAGATGACTTGATTTTTGATGCAACTAAATTTTTTACTATAGATCTCAATTCTGGCTTGGATACTTGATCCTTTCTGATCGAATCTATCTTTGTAGCTCCACAAGGATATTCTACTTATCTTTTAATTCACTTCCTCCAAGCATATTCAAATCTTCTATTCACTTGCATACATTCAATCCACAACTTGACCTTATATTTATATCATACACATTGTCAAGTCAGATTAAATACAACTTAGAATAACTAATATTCATCTCCTCAATATGCTAGAATCGACAAATAAATCTATTACATTTAATATGCCAAAACAAGTAAATCCTTCATTAGCCGAACCTGTTCAATAGATATTAACTTAGAAATGATTTTTCCATATTAACCAAGTGAACTTGGTTAACATTGGTTCCATTAAACTTTTCCTTCATTAATAAAGTGAGTTGAGTTAACACTCAATCTTCTCTAAACTTCTCTTTGTTGCTTGAGTGAGTTCAGTAGACACTGTCTTCTAAATTGGCAAACTCTAGAATACTTGACAGACATAGGAAACTGTCTTTGTCACCTAAGTGAGCTCAATAAATACTGGCTAACAAAATTATGACATTTTGTGTAATGTCAAAGAAAATACACAATTAACCAATTATTTTCAATAATCTCCCTCTTTGGAATTGATGGAAACACAATATTTCATAATATAATGAAACTTTACTCTATCAGTGTGAACTCCCTCTACTTTTAGTTTCTCCCTCTATCAGCAAACTCTATTTTCAACATCTTCTTTTGATAGAAAAATCTACTTCTTTGATATCAGACCAAGTTCATCCTCTCTACAAACTCTCTCTTTATGAAATTTCTTTGAATATGACAACAAACTCTCCCTCTTTGACATCTCATGCCAAAGAAAATATTCAATGAATAACACTAAACGTTATGTACTAATTCATATGTAATATACCCTTTTTAATATTGCATCAACTGACTAATCTTCAACATGCTCTGGTTGATGCATCACTAAACTTAATTTAGTGAGATTTAGATAGGGGAATGACCTCTAACTTAACTCTTAGATAAAAAAATGTATCCTTAGGTAATGGCTTAGTTAATATGTCCGCAATCTATTCTTTAAGATTCACACATTCCAATTTTACCTCTTTATCTTGCACCAATTCTCTCAAGAAATGATATTTTATAGAAATGTACTTTGTCTTGGTATACATCACATAATTCTTTGATATGTTAATTACACTAGTGTTATTACAAAAGATAACCACTAGATCCTTGATTTCTATCTTCATACCTACCAATAGTTGCTTGAACCAAACAACATTGGAACAATTAGCTTCTGCTACCACATACTTGTACACCAAAAAGGAGTGTACTTCTCTAAACCCTTCTATCCAAGGTTTTCCATGGGTTGGAAAGCTTGAATGCCAGCTTAGAGCTCCCTAATCATGGAGTGCAAAAGCATACAATGAGCATGAAATGGCTCTCAGCTAAGTCTTAGTGATGCAACCCTTGCTAGTAAACCATGAAATGAGAGATTCTTTGAGCAAGGCAAGAATGCAAATGTCAAAGAACCTTTGATGCATGCAATGCAAAATGAAAGTATGCTAAAAATGGAATGCACAATGCAACTAAGCTACACACATGAAAATATTATAGCCATCCTACTTAAACCATGTGTTCTAAGCTACTTGCAAAAAAGGAACTACACTATATGCAAGCTAAGCTAAGATGATATGCAAAGTAAAATGACATGAATGTAAAGGATGAAATGCAAGAAGATGATGCTCTCCACAAGAAGCTCTCAAGCACTCCAATGAAAATCCTACAAAATAACCATACTCAAGAGTGTGGATCCTTTGAGGGGAGAAGCTATTTTTCTTTTAAAGTTGTACAGATGATAGAGATCAAGATTGAGAGGGTGGATGATCAACAATTGAATTCAAAAATGGGAGGGATCTACATGCACACACAAGTCAACCAATAGAAAATGAGTTGACTTGTCATATAAGAAAAAAGTCTCATAAGCTTTTCCTTTAATTTCAAAAATAGAAAAGGACATTATGTGTGCACTTTGATTGGGTTAGAAGAATGGGGTCATTTTATTTAATTAAAAGGGGACATGTGCTATTAATCAAATAATGAACTTAGGATAGCATAGTCAAACTATAGGTTATAATCAAATTAATTGATTATTAGTAATTTGGTCTAGGTAAATGATTAATTAAATTAGCCAAAATATTGAGAAGGGGGCTAATAGTCTAGATGACCATTTTTGGGTGATTACATTTTCCCCTCTTTGACTAATGTGTGATCAATCTAAGAACACATTATGTAAAAGAAAATAAAATCCAAGAAAGTAGCAATAGACATGGGTATCCAGTTCCAAAGAATGAAATGCAAAAAGATATAGCAAATCCTCAATGTACAACCTGATAGAAATAGTACTAAACACTAGGAGAAGATGATGTTAGAATCCAAGAATAATACTAACACCTACCAAAGTAGATAGATAAGAAGCAAGTGAAAAGGTCAATCACATGCTCCTGAGAAATAGATAGCTATAGCAAGTAATGATAGAGTATTTCTACTCCCTTGAGATCAAAATTGAAATGATGTAGGGGGAATGTAGAAATGAGCCAAATATGAATAAATCAAGATATAATGATGTCCAAGATGATAGATGAATGATTAGAACCAAAGAGTGACTATTACGAAGTGAGAGAATGCCCCAGTTTGACTAGAGTTGATGGTGAAAGATAAAGCATAAAAATTAGGTCAAATCAAGTAGAAAAGTGATTTTAGATATGAGAAGGTGAATAGAAGGAGATATGAAGCATAGAAATGGTGAAGACATGAAGAAATGAAGATGCCCTAGTAATTTTTTGGAGATTAGGTCTCAGAAGGTTAGCTAACTACTCAGAAGAAGGTAGAACTTTAAAATGTGATTTTGACCATCAAGATGAACTCAGATTTTGATTTTGATCCAAAAATGGATCTAATACGTCGAAATTAGCCCAGGGTGCAATTTTCATGCAGTTCTAAGAGATTTAAAAATTAGGTCAAAATAGGGTCAAAAGCTATGAAAGGGGGCCCAAGTGTAATTTTCAAATTCATTTTAACTTTTGTGAGTTGGTGAGAGATTTTGAGTGGTCTAGAGAGCATCATGGCATTGGTCAACATTCCTCTTCACTGACACCATTTTGAGCATAGTCGGTTGCACAATCGGCTAGAGTGGTACGAGACACCAGTAAGTAACCTCTTTTTGTTCATTTTTTTGATCTTTTAATGTATTTTTCACACATACAAAGGGTTTTTCGCAAAATATCATGTGATACTTAAAAAAGTATTGCATAGCTACTTTGGGAAATGTCACACTACAAGTTTTTTTTGAAATAGTATTGCACTCATATTATAGAATTTATCATTTTGGACATACCCATATGTCACTTAGGCCAATGTGAAATTTCACATGACATAATTGTATCGAACACCCTTAGAAAAAGTGTCACGCGATAAACTTCCAGAAAATTGTATCGCTTGCACTTAAAAAAAGTATCGCACAACTTTATTTGAGCATTTTTTTGTGAATTTTTTGCTTTATGATCATGTTTTTGATATGTTTACTGATGTTTGCATATTTTGTGTTGATAGGAGGTATTTCCAATGTTACATATCAGAGCCCCCAAAGTGGTGGGGCTCTGTGTTGTAGGTCTTTTGAGTGATGATTTTTAGGCCACCATATTTGTTATGGGTTTGTAATGGGTCATACGGATGCCCCATATATGGGTAAACCATAGATTTTCGACTGTGCTAGCTGAGCAGTGGCACAGTAAGCATAACACTTTTCATTTACTAACTGGAGAGGCCTCAATTACATTAGAGGATGTGTATCACATTCTTCAAGTGCCATGCCATGGCAAGTTGGTAAGTTGCTTGTTCAATAGTTCTTGGTTGTGTGTTAACAATTTCAATGTTTTGATGTCAGGTATACTAATGCCAAGCTTTGGTAATGTCATAGGTGTATTATGATTAGACCTTGACAAAGGGATCAAGGCAGATGCAACAATTGTTTCAGGATGTGACCATCCTAGATCATCATTTGGGCTAGGAGAGATTGATTTCTAAGTATGGAGATGATTTCCCTTTACCAAGCTTGTTATGTTCGTTGGTAGCCTAGGCCCTAGCGACAGACTAAGGCTAGAAGGGTTTCCCACTAGGATGGGGTTGATTGGTGTTTGATTTGGTTTCATGCCCATGAAGGATGGCATGGGGGTCAGTGATACTAGTGGAGATGTATCATGATCTTCATGAGATAGTGTATCATGGAGGTGGCTCATGGGCATGCGGTGCCGTGTTGGTGTAGATCTGGGCATGGGAGCATATTGTTGTGATTCGACCATAGGTGCAACCACGAGAGTGGAGCTAGCCCTACATTTTTGGGTATAGAGGTTTTATCCCAAAGAGACATAGTGGGGATGTGACCTATTATTGGCGTGTGTTTGATGAGTTGACAACATTCACATGGCAACCATATTAGGCCACTAGTGGGTTGGAGCACAGATATAGTAGAGCAGTTTGTGGTCAGCCGAGTATGGTGGTAGTTTGTAGAGTGACAGGGTATATTGTTGGAGACTACCACCTACACTTGAATGCACTCTAACGAGGCACTAGGGTGGTTATCAATGCTAGACTATCAAACAATAGTATGGGATACAATAGCTTTGGTAGTGACTCCCTAGGATTATTGCCCAGATGTGGCAAATGTAGGGGTAGATCTTGGATATTTATATGAGATGTAGAGACATCCATTCCCATGGTTTATTGAGCCTGATGAACTACCCATAGGAGGGGGACATGGAGGTGGTGGAGGTAGAGGTGTTGGGTGATGCGACGCGCTCCCTTGCCCACAAGTGGTTAATTACGTGGTGCTCCATGTTCACTAACAGTCATGGCTTTTGGTGCAATGGTAAATGGGCCCTACAATTGGTATCAGAGCCTGGTTTTGGCCTGGTCATGGGTTCAAATCTCCCCGGTGCCATCCCGACCCACGTAAGCACCTGGTATGCGCGTCGAGGGGGAGATTGTTGGGTGATGCGATGTGCTCCCCTGCCCACCTGTGGTTAATTATGTGGTGCTCCATGTTCACTAACAATCATGGCTTTTGGTGCAATGGGAAATGGGCCCTACAAGAGGTAGAGGTAGGGATGTGAGATGGATGGAGGTGGGAGAGGGATCTTGATTAGGGTAGAGGAGGATGCAGGCACAATTAGCAATGGAGAGGTACCACTAAGGTGGCAACGGGCTAGGAGAGCATAGGTAGAGCAACTAGTGAAGGGTGGTGATGATGAGCGGGATGGTAGGATCTGCACACTAGAGGTAGAGTTACAAGTAGTGCAAGTGACCATTGCAATGCATGATCAGTAGCTCACGGATGAGCAAGCATGAGGAGATGAGCTTTGTAGGGAGAGGGATGTTGAACAGCATGAGGCAACTCATCATGGTGCTTGGGCTACATACTATTATGCCATGTATAGAGGGGTGGTACAACCAAGGCAGGGGTTACCTGATTATTTTGAGTAGGCAGGGAGATTAGAGGGTGCAATACAACCATTGGATAGGAGATAGGCTCCACCACCAAGGCCACTACCTCCACCTGCTATAGAGGGTGGTAGTCAGTCATAGGCTAATCATGAGAGTTTTGACAGTTTTGATTGTACATCATGTATTTTTGAGATAGATATCCAGATTTTGGATCTCATTCATTTGTATATGTACTATGACATATATATATATATATATATATATATATATATATATATATATATATATATGTATATGTATATATATACATATATATGCATATGTATATATACATACATATATAGATGCATATGCTTATATATGTATGTATATATATATATATACATATATATATATACATATATATATATGTATATATATACATACATATATATATGCATATACATATATATATGTATGTATATATATATGTATATATACATATGCATATATACATATACATATATATACATATGTATATATATGTATATATATGTATATAATTACATATATACATATACATCTATATATATATAGATATATATATACATATATACATATATATACATATGTATATGTATATATGTATATATATGTATGTATGTATATATATATGTATATATACATACATACATACATACATACATACATGCATACATACATATATATGTGTGTGTGTATATATATATATATATATATATATATATGAGATACTAGATTTTATTGGCAGTTTTGTGTACTTGTCTCAAATGGATGTTTTAGCATTTTAGTTTCCATATGATGTTTTAGTTTCTATGTTTAGCTCATGTATGCATTTGTTTGGATAGTTATGCTCATGTATCTCTCTTATGTGTGATGTTTTTAGCTCTAATGTGTATGAAGTATATTTTATGTTTCTGAAAATATGTGACACTTGGATAGATTGAATGTGATGTCTAGATTAACCCCTTGTGATGTCAGGATAGCAAGATAGATATGAAATGAAAGATTAGGAAGGTGAGATACATGAAAAAAAAAGTAAAGAAGATCACAAAAGTAGTTAGCTAACAAGTCCACACAAAAAATATGAAGAGAGACTTCTCCTCATATGCAAAAATGGAAGACTAAACTAGAAAAATGAACCTAAAATGAAAGCTAATATGCAAAGTGGTTTACCAGCAAGGGACACATAACATTTAGACTCTTATTTCATCATTGAGCATTTATTAGGGACATCATGAGATCATACATCCATCACTAGTATAACTATGAGGATATGAGTATGATCGATATTAGATAGGTAAGTGGGAATCTAATCTAAGCATCAGAGACATAGAAGTCAAGATGACTATACGATCAGATTCCCTTAGTTTGATATAGCAAGGTTACATCTATATCAAGGCATAAATGCCAAGATAAACCCTGAGTGTGGTCTTGCAAAAAATACTCAAGGATGATACTTTCATAAGTCTAAGTGTCAAATAAGATCAACATGGAATGCTTGAAAACACTATAGACAAATGAACTATACCCACAAGCAAAAATCAAGAAAACATGCCCCATGATCCCATTCTTCTAGTCAATAACATCCTCGAGAGACTATTAGGGAGGGAACACATAGTAAAGAAATCATCATAGATAGTACACAAAGTAAATAAAGATTAGCATAGCTCAATAATTTAAGTGTTTAAGTGTGTGTGTGTGTAAGTCACTTGGCCATTTCTTCAAAGCTTGATACTAGTAGTGAGAAATATCACAACATCAGAGACTCTAGGTAAGCTATCTGAAAAGTGTTGAGAAACACTTGATGTCCATTTGGGGGGTAGTGTTGAGAGACACTATTTTGTGAGTTGTCAAAGAAACCCTAGTGCACAAGGACATCTCTAGTAGGCTAAGTAGGTGTGCCCCCAAGACAAGGACAAGAAACAACTCCAAGCTAAGAACTGGGTGAACAAAGTGAATGAGATTGATAGACATAGGTGTAAGGGTCTCAAGTAGCACCTATTTCTAGGTTTTCACTACTTGGCAGAATTTTTTTAATTTTTTTTTGGTGATGCATCAAAGTGCCTATTGCTAGGTTTTCACTGAGATGATCATTTTTTTAGGACATTTTCTAATTTTTAGGATTTTTTTTAGGATCATAAATATGTACAAGATAGCTGAGTAGTAAACCTTCTAATCATAGAACTTATTTAAGTGTAGGATGTCGATAGGCTCTGTAAGCTCTTCCCCTTCAAGAGTAGCCAACTGATAAGCACCAGACCCAAATGTTACTGTGATAATGTATGGGCGTAACCAATTAGGTTCAAATTTTCCCTTCTACTCTCTATGATGCTGATTCTTTGGATTTTCTCTAAGCACAAGGCCACCAACTTTAAATTCATGTGGATGAACCTTTTTGTTGTATTGAGTAGACATGCACTTCTGATAAGCTCTCATGTGATCAAAAGATACTTTACGACACTCATCAAGGGTCTACAATTCCAATATTTACATAGCTCTATGATCTTCATCAGTTATCAACCCATACAAAGAGACTCGTAAGGAAGGGATCTCTACTTCTAATGGGAGGACAACCTCAGAACCATAGACTAAAGAAAAGGGAGTGGCCCATGTAGGAGTACAAATAGTAGTTCTGTAGGCCCAAAGTGTTGGATTTTTTTGTAGGTGCCACACTCTCCTAGACTTATGAACTATGCAATGAAGGATTTTCAGCAATATTTTATTGGAAGCCTCTGCTTGACTATTCCCTTGAGGGTAATAAATAGAGGACCAGTGTTGTTTGATCTTAAACTTCTTACATAGCTGTCTTAGGTCCTTATTTTTGAACTGTCCTCCATTATTAGTGATGATAGAAGAAGGGATACCATATTGACAAATGATGTGATTTAGTATGAATAGGGCAACATGTTTGACTCTAGCAATAGATAATGGCATAGCTTCGACCCATTTAATGAAATACTCAATTGCAGTAACGATGAACTTGTGGCCACTAGAGGAGCTTGGGTGAATTTTCCCCACCAAGTCAAAGGCCCATTGTTGAAATGGCCAATATGTCATAGAAGGGAACTCACTTCTTGAAGCATGGATTAAGTTACCATGGAGTTGACATTTTTGACAAGAATTGGCATAACGAACATCATCAACTTGCATAGTTGGCCAGTAATAACCCAACCTAAGCAGCTTTCGAGCAAGTGCAAGTCCATTAGAATGTGCCCCACAAATGTTGTCATGGACTTTGGTAAGTGCCTTCTTGGACTCTTCTAGCTCTAAACACCTAAGAAAAGTTCCATCTAGACCCCTTCTATACAAGTCATTGGAGACCAAAATGTAATGTGAGGTGTTACGAAGGAATTAGCATTTTTGGTTGCGCGTGATGTTCTCAGGAATGATTTGATCATGCAGGTAGGAAAGGATGTCAGCATAGAAAGAAGAATCATGACCTACAATAGTACAAATCACTTGGTTATCAGGGGAATCATAGGTATGATGATGCAGTTCTTCCACCAGGAACTCAAATCAAGATTCATATTCTTGTAGTTGGAGAATAGAGGTTAGAGTAGCCATAGCATCTGCAACTTTGTTTTTTGCCCTAGGAATTTTCTAAAATGTCACAAAAGTGAATTAGTTCCTTAGAGCGTCTATCAACCTTTTATAAGGTATCAACTTGTCATCCTTTGTTGGATAGTCATTATTTACCTTATTAATAACAAGTTGAGAATCCCCATAGATATGCAATTTAGTTATTCTCCATTCAAGAGCCATCTTGATCCCATTTGTTAAAGCCTCATATTCAACCATATTTTTTGTACAAGGGAACAAGAGTTTTTAAAATTTGGGAATCGTATACCCATGAGGAGAAACAAACAATATACTAGCTCCAGCTCCATTTTGTGTGTGGGAACCATCGAAAAATAGTTTCCAAGCTCTTTCAATCATATACATTATTGAAGCATCTGGAAATTCAGCTTGTATGGGTGTTGTGTCCTCTAAAGGAAAATCAGCAAGCTGATCAGCTATAGCTTGTCCTTTGATGGCTTTACGTTTGACATACTAAATGTCAAATTTTGAAAGAATCATCATCCATTTAGCTAGATGACTAGTAATTGCAACTTTACTCAACAGATATTTCAAAGGATCAATTTTAGCAACTAGGTGGACTGTATTCAAAGACCACTACAAGACAAGCTTTCTCAATGCTGGTATAATTCATCTCATAGGAAACCAAAGTTTGACTAATATAATATATGGCACATTCTTTACCAGTCTCATCACTTTGGGCTAATAGCGCTCCTAAAGAAGAAGTTGTAGCTGAGATGTACAAAATTAAAGGTTTTCTTGGAATAGATGGCATCAAGAGTGGAGGTTTTGCCAAGTACCCTTTGATCTAATCTAGACTTTGTTGAAATTCATCATTCCAGATTTGAGTAGACCCTATGTGCAAATTCTTGTTGAAAGGTTGAGTTTTATTAGCCAATTGAGAAATAAACCTTCTTATGTATTGTAGATGCCCTTGTAGGCTTCAAAATTGACTAATATTCTTTGGAGGAGTCATATCTATGATATATTGGACATTTTTAGGATCAACCTCAATGCCTTTTGTTGAGATAATGTAACATAGCAACTTTCATGAAGTGACACCTATTGGCTCTTGATTTAATAGAATTTGAATAACCAAGTATGTAAGGAAAAATTGCATCTATGGGCAGCTATCTCCAATAATGGACACAATTTACCAAGAACCTAGGCCAACTATAAGGCTACACTCCTTCTACACTTCAAGCTCTACAAAACCTAGGCAGGTGAACCTCTTAGGATCCAATTATGTGACCAGTGCAATAAGCATAATCGGAATCCAGAATAACAAATAAAACCCCTAATTCTTCTATACTTAACCAGTACTTCATAAGCATGAAACAACTAATGAAAGAGGAAAGTGGTTTTTTCTTCACAGAAACTGGAACCTGTACAATGAGAAAGAAATGGAATGATATAGGAAGAAGGAATTCTTGGATTTTCTCTACATCTAACATCTGTCCACTTGAAATTCCCTCCCAAGAAGATGAAAAAACCTCTTTCTACCCTCTCTCTTCAACTGCCTGTCAAATCCCTTTTTCAATTTGCTTTCAGAGGCATCAAATATCTCAAAAATGTCATGATGAAAGATCACAACTAATTCTAAGGTAAAAGTGAACTCAAAGTAAAAGCTAAAAATTAGTTAAAATGGCCTCAAGAATACAAGAGAATTGACCAAAAATAATTTTCTTCATTTTTACACTTCACCGAGCCTTTATATCTACATCATGACCAATTTTGAGGATCAGTGATGAATTTTGGTCATTCTATTGAGGGAATCACAAATTGGCTTATAGACTGAACCAGTGAGCACCTGTGCAAAAAATGACCTTATATTCAAAAAATTTAGATCTTCCCAATTCTGGTGGTATATTGGAGCACCCATTTTTGACAAAATTTGCCTAGGTTATGCCCTTCTAAAAATCAGGTCTCCATTCTTTGCTTCCATTGCATTATTGTAAAAATTTAACATTTTCATATAGTTTGAGCTATATGATAAATCAAATTTTATTTAAAATATTATTCTGCCCCTACACGTGAAACCTTGAGAAGAATAAAATAAACTTTTATTTGAGACCTCTAAATTTCTCTTGCCTTTTCAATCTGGGTCAAACCTAGTTTGATCGATCTCACCATGTGTTGTCTTCTAATTGGATGCCTTGTTGCTCTGTCATCACCCAGTCAACACCTACCTCATCATCGCTATTGGGACCCACTGCCACATTTCATCACCACATCAACCCTCGCTATGTCGCCATGTTATCGCACAAGCAACTTCTCCTTGGTGAGATAGTGCAGACCGCTAGATGTGCCATGTGGCACGATCTCCTTCCTCTGTCTGTGATCTTGCCACATCATCGCCTACTCACACAAACTACCACTTTTTGCATGTTGGTTCACTACTCTGTACCCAGGTGGGACCCATGACGCTCATTTGGATCTTGCCAAATTTCTAAGTTTTTCCAGCAACTCGCTACCTTGCTAGCCGAAAATCCTTGGATGTTCTGGCTAGCGACATAGCAACTAGCCAAATTTTTACTTTTTTGATCACTATTGATGTCATTCACCTCTATTCATGTGTTAGTTTAAAATTTATTTCCACCCCGCCAGTTGGCCAACCAAGCGGACCCCTCCACACATTGAATGGCTTTCAAAAGACCACTCTCTTAAGACACAAGGTAAAGTGTGTAAAGTATTATTTAAAAAAATGGAAAAAACCCCCCAGGAGCAATGTGGGATAATAGCCTTTACTGGCTTTCCCCTCTAACTGTGTTTTTTCTTGCTTGTAAGGCACGGGCCTTTCATGCAGTTCTCATGTTCTATTAACATCAACAATGAACACAAGGGTGTTGTTATCTTTGATCTTCTTCATTATTCCTTGATTTCTTGTGGGTTTCCTTTGGCCTACATTGTTAACACTATCGTCTCCATCTTAGCATGGCATAGCTGACTCATAGCCTTGCTTGTTTTGTTAGTGTGATCTTTCTTTAACTAGGTATTATTGATGGCTGGGACATTTTAGAGTCCCTTCTTTATGAGTCACAACTTCCTTTTCTTCTTTGAACTGGCATATTCTCCTTTTACTTGCACTTTCCTCTTCATAGTGGGTGCTGGTCTGTGGCATCCCCTGCTACTTTTTGATGTGAGAGTCTCCTTATTTAAACTGCTACCCTTCCTTCTTTTTACTTGTATGAGGCATCCCTTTTATTTTCATGGGCTATAGATGGTGCTAGGCAGATTTTTCCCCCTTTTAAATTGCTCTACCTCTTTCATATGGCATTTACTCTCTTACACACAGACTCCCTCTTAACATGTGACTCTCCTCTCACTTTCATTGGTGCTAGGTTTCCTTTTATGCAAGGTTTGATGACTACATTTTTTATCTTTTAATTGCATAGACTTCTCTTCAAATTTGTGGCTTATGTCTTTATTGTTGAAACTGTCCCTCTATTTTAAAACCACTGCCTCTATACTCTAACTGGCAGCTTACTCTCTTTGCATTGTCTTCAACTAATGGCACCCTCCTGGTGTGAATGGCTTCATCTATAAGCTGCCACACATTTGTGATCGGCATCCTTAAAGATATCTTCTCCCAATCAATGTTCTCAGCAATAGGGACGTGTTTTGATGCAAGCTTCCATATTTTGCATCATTGTGTGTGATCTGGTTGGTGAAACTCACTCACACATGTGATATGCCTATGCATGGCTTCATCAAAATCTAAAGATTGATTAGTTACCAGCATTGTTATGCCTTCATGTTGCTCCATCTCTGTCAAAAGTGTATTTAGAAATTTATCGCCGCCAAGTTTTCTCTGTGCAAAAATAGCCTCACATTCATCAAAGTAAATAATGGCATCATTCATATCACCATCTTAGAAGAGTCCATGTAGATCAACATAATGATCATCACAACTATTTCCTCCATAGGCCAACTGAAGTGAATGAAAATCTAAAAGGAGAACATGTTTTCCTAGATGATGATTAATAGCATTGATAGTCATCATCTTTTCAAATCTTGATTGACCCACAAAATCTTCAAGACCAACATTTTTTCTATATTGCCTAATTTTTTCAAAATTATCAGTTGTCCTCATTATCATTCGCTTATGTTCATCAGGGAGGACAACACTTTTAATTGGTACCATTTGGCTTATATATATGACTTCCTTCAACAAGCTTATTCATTTTAGTATCAAGACCACAAAGTTTTATTATCTTGTTTTCAGTATCAACTGGCACTTTTGTTTCCTGGTGTTTAGAGATTTGTCCTTGGCTTAATAGCTTATTTGTATATGATGTTTTAGCTACTAAATCATCACTTATATGAGCTTGATCAGTTGACACGTTCCTTCTCTCTCTCGAGAAGAATTGTCAATTCCAAGATTTAGATCCATATGAAATGGTGTCCTGTTACTCTCCATAATAATTGGTAATGACAATTGGGAAGAATAGTCGATAGCATTTATGGGCATGCTATCCTAATCCTTTGAAGACTCCATAACATTCAATAGCTCTGTCTTGCTCAATTTTAGTCACTGCTCAGTACTTAGAGATCCTAGCAACAATGCAGATATGGCCTCATTGATCATTTAGATGGTTTTCTCCTCATATTCATCCTGTCCTATAATAATTGCCCTCAGATATATGAGTCTGTTTGTTTCAAATATAATTAATTTAGCTAGGCCCCAAAAGTGGGCCTGGCTAAAAAATATTTCATTCTCAAACACATGATCATTTAGATTGATCCATTCATCACCTCGGACTGATTAGAATCAAGCTCAATCATCGAATCATCAAATAAAACTCGCTTTACCACTTATTTACAAACTGTGAATTTGGTGCCACGAGGTCCTTTGACTAGCCTTAAAAATTGATCCAAACACCTGACTGAGCTCTAAAATTTGGCAGACTACATCTCTACTCTACATACTTGTATCACATCAAATCTCATCTTATGATGAATTCAAGGTTAAAAGATATTCACTATCAAAGTTGACCTCTTAGAACTATTTGCAAGAAAACATGTTAGAAAAAAATTAACTGGGTTCAGGATTGGCTTCAAAAATTGGGTAAACAAACACTTGGGAAAACAAAAATTGGGACGTTGGTTCTTTGTCATGAGGACACCATGAATCTAAAATTTTGGCTCATGATGAATAATAGGGTGCAAATGGAAAGCAGTAAAAGTAGGCTACTTGGATTTGTAGACTAGAAACACTGAGAGAAAAGAGAATTTTGCAAATGGAATGGACCTAGAAAAGTGTGCAAATGGATTTGTCAAGACTTGACAACTGGCACACTTAAAGAATTTTTAGAGGAAAATGTAGGGATACAATCCATTTTATCTTACCAATCATAGATCTCAACTTATGATGTCCTGAACAGGGGTACCAATCAATTTGCAAATACTGACACTAGTAAAACTTTAGAAATTGTGTTTGGAATTGCGTTTGAAAACTGATCAAATGGATTCTTCATAAGCTAAAACTTGAAACATAACAAGTCTTGGACATCTACAATACAATTCAAAAGGAAATTTAGCCTTTTGGTCAACTGGTCAAAAGGTATAGCTTGTCAAATAGGGCTTCCCAAAATTATGTACAATGTGCATCAACATGAAAACAGTAAACTACCAACTTTGAGGGATTCAAAATCTAGTCAAACAAACTCAAAATGGCTTGAAATCTAAAACATATATTCTTAGATATGGATACTAGACACTCCTAAAGTGGTGATTCCTAAAACATTTTTGGGTGCAAGTTATTCGATTGCAAACATAACCTCCTATCATTGTTTGACACTTAGGGTAAAATGCAAATTTGACTCTTGCTCAAAACAGGACTTCACGGAAGGGCTCAGAATGTCAATTTCTCATCATAGAACAAGTGGACAGGCTGAATGCAAGGTGCTAGAAGCATTGAACACCTCTTAGGCCTCGAAGGTATATCTAGGTACAAAGGCATTAAAAAGCATTTATAGGGCTCAATTTTCTCAACATGACTAAAAATGGACCATGCGTTTTTTAGTCCCAACAACACCAAAGGAACACTTTTTTTATTTAGCCTAAGTTGAAATTGTTCCATATGGTCCAATATCAAACTAAGGTCTTGAAGGTGTGTGTCTCTTGTTCTAGATTTTGCCAATGTGTCATCAACATATTCTTCCATATTCTTATGCATCATGTCATGGAAGATGGTGGTCATTGCTCTTTGGTAGGTAGCACCAGCATTCTTAAGCCCAAAAGGCATAACATTCCAACAAAAGGTACCCCATGCACATGTGAAGGCTATTTTCTCTTAATCAGTTGGAGCTATCTTAATTTGGTTATACCCAAAAAAACCATCCATAAGGTAGTACATTTCATATCTCACAGTCATGTCTACAATCATATCAATATTTGGTAGCAAGAAATCATCTTTAGGGCATGCCTTGTTAAGATCTCTGAAGTTGGTACAAACTCAGATGGTTTTGTCATGCTAGGAGACAGGTACAATGTGGAAATCCACTTCACATAGTCAATTTCTCTAATAAAGTTTGCACTCAAAATTTTCTCCAACTTTGCTTTTACCAACAAAGCTACATGGCAATGCATTTTCCTTAATTTTTATTTGACAAGCTTGATATCAGGAGAAATAGATAAATGATGCATGATAAGATCTGTGTAAAGCCCAGGCATGTCTAAGTATGTCCATGCAAAATTGATCTTTTTATCTTGGAAAAATTGGGTAAACTGCTCCTTTTCTTTAGCTGACAATGATTGAGCTACATGGATAATTTTAGGAGATTCCTCCATTCCCAAGTTGATTGGCTGCATAGGCTCAATAAGAATTGATGATCTGTCTTGAAAATAACTTGGTGGACTACCAAGTACCTCATCTACAGGTGCCTCAATGAGGTTTTCACCATTAGATACATCTTTATTTTTACTTTTTTAAGGTTTAGACACCGCCACAACGTGGTTTTCACCATTTGACTATTTAGTTTTTCTTTTGATTTTATGACTAAGGTAATTGACATCTGGTTTTGTCATTTGAATCACAAGTTCACTAGTGGAAGAAGTGATAGCTTCAATGGCATTTAGGTAGCAAGCGATCTCATAGTCATTGCGGAAAGACAGTATTTTTGGTGCTTGGTATTGACTGGACCAATCTATGAAATCATGATGGATTAATGAAAGCAAGCGAGAAGCTTCAAGGTGATTGACATGAAAAGAGTCATCTTTGGTGCCATGCAAAGGTAAGCCTATATTGAACTCATCTAACCCTACACTAGACTCATCGACTACATTTGGTTGAGTTACATTGTCATGAATAACATCCACCCCTAGTTCACAAGAAGCATCCAATAAACTTTCCCATTCATATTCTTGAGAGTCTATACTTTGATCCCTAGCAATTAAATGAGCAATATTTTGCCAAATCCAATCTCTATTCATATCCTCATGATTGGATTCATCTTGTTCCATTTGTCGAGAGGTGGAAGCTTCAACACCATCAGTGGTATTTAGAGTATGCTCTTCCCATAGAAGAGAAGGTTTAGGCACAAAGTCTTTATCTTAAAAAGTAGTAGTAACAAAGGGAGGATCATCATCTTTTGAGCCACTAGATATGGGCATGTTTTGAGTAGACATTAGCATATCATCCTCTAGCCCAAATCCTAGGCCAGTAGTGTCTCAAGCATCATGACCTTGGGTATGACTTAAAGGTTCAGCTAGAGCATTTTTGTTACTAGTTAGAGACCCATGACCTTGATATCCCATATTTGCAAGAATTTTATACTCTTTTCCATATCATTTTGGGGAAATGGGAGTGGTAACTGTAACATCCTCTTCATCATCCTCTCCTCTATATATCTAGTCTTTAATGGCTTGTTCTTCTTTTTTCACTTCCAAAGGAATTGAGGACTAGACAAAGGTGCCAAAAAGTGTCATGGCAGATGCAAAAGGTTTCTTTTTGGTGGATAGTTTACCATAAGATTGAGAGGAAAATAGTAAAGAAACAATAGAGTCTAGAGTGTATTCTCCCATGCCAAGACTCATCATTTTAATTTTCCATTCACATTCTATGAGAGATGGTGTTGGCTCATGAGAAGAGCAATTATTGGGAACTAGTGTTTTAGTAGTAGATAATGCATTGATGGACATTGAGTTATCAGCAAGGACAACTACTTTAGTGCCATTCAAAGGAAACTTGATGCACTGATGAGATGTGGAAGGCACTACTTGCATATCATGAATCCACGGTCATCCCAATAGAAAATTATATATGAGTGGTATATCTAGAACTTGAAAAAAAAATCCATTTCCACTAGATCAACTTGAATTAGTATCACAATTAGACCCTTAGAAGGTATTTCAACTTTTTCTTACGCATTTATGGCGATCTTGCATCTGGGGTCAATAGCAAATTCTGACATGCCCAACTATTGAATGACATTAAAGGACATAATGTTTAATCCTACACCATTGTCTATCAAGACTCGGTGAACATGAGTATAGAAGATTTAGACTTCAATATGGAGAGCAAGGCTATGGGGATGACTAGGAGCTCAGTCATCTTCTTCAAAAAAGGTGAGATGGTAAGGTGAAGAGATATGATTCACCATAGCTTGGAATCATTCCGCATTAGTATCTGTGGGAACATTAGCAGAGCATAAAGATTTTTCAAGGATATCTTTATGCAAGGGGGATAACTCTAACAACTCAAAAATGGATATTTGTGCCTAAGTACATTGTAACTAACTAACAAGGTCATAGTTTGAGATCTTGGAAGAGGCTAGTTGCTTAGAAGATGAGGCATTCTTGGAGTCTTGGGAAACTTTTAGGACAACCTTAGATTGTCCCCTAGTGACATCATTAAATGGTTCACTTTGTGATGAAAAAGAATCAGTCACCCAAGGCACCACCTTAGATTGAGAGTCATTATAGTTTTGAGGAACATCATGCATTCTTAAGACAACTCTAGGTCAGTCTTCTACATATTGGATGTCATCATTAGAATTTTCCATGCATATATACTCAACAGGCTCAAGCTATAACATTGTCTGTGTCAACATAAGCATAGCTGATCTTAGCATCATGATTCCTTTTAGTAGCTTTAGAGGTTTCACCCTTCTCATATTTTGGTAAGGGTTTCTTAAAAGTTTTGTGATCAGCATTCTTCGCAAGACCATCTATGATAACTTTTCCTTCCTCAATAAGGTCTTGAATCACATCTTTGAGCTTGAAACAATTTTCAGTATTGTGAGCCTTGCTTCTATGATAATTGCAAACATGATCTTCCCTCCACCATGGGGGTTTGATGGGTGGATCATAGAGTTGGGAATTATCTGGAAAAGTAATCAAGTTGTTTTCAATTAAAGTTTTTAAGACTATTTCATAGGACTCAACCATGGGTGTATAAAGACATCATTTCCTAGTAAACTTAGAGCTTTTGTTAGATGTTTGTGGTCTCAAATTTTCTTGTTGTTTTGTAGCATAGATATTAGTGGAAAGGTTAAACACAGGTTCCTTGGTCTTAGGAGTATCCACCACTCCATCATTGACAACATACTTAGTCTTTATTCCAAGGTTTACCTTAGTCTTTATTGTTTCCATTGTTGTTCTTATCTTTATTGATGACAATATCACCCTTTTTATAGCAACATCTTCAATACAATATGCACTCTCAACCATGGCATTAAAGGATGTGAAGAGTTGTTTTCTTAGATCAAAGTACAATTCTAGTATGAGGGTATTGACAAAGATATCAATTTTTTCAACCTTAGGAACTTGCCAGGGATATCGAGAGTATAATGCCCTCCATCATTGAAGATATGTTGTAAAAGGCTCTCCCAGTTTTTGCTTGATGTTGCATAAATCCAACACTATTATAGGATATTGAATATTTTAGAAGTATTGTTGGATAAATCTTTGTGCAAGCTCATCAAATGTCTTAATGGGAGGACTCAATTTGGTGAACCATTCCATAGCTTGTCCTCTTAGACTCCTAGGACATAACCTCATAAGAAAGGTGTCTTCATGCATAAAGTCCATGCTAAGAGCATAAAAATGTCTCACATGATCATGAGGATCACCATTTCCATTGTATTTTTAATACTAAGGAACCTCTATATCCTTAGGAAATGGTAGCATGTAAAGACTCCTATCAAATGGAAGAGCACATATTCAGTTAAGAAATGAAGTTTTAGGTGGTTCTTTTGAGGCTTACAATTGTGTAAATTGTTTCCTTAGCTCTTGTATTTCTTCCCTTAATATCTATACTTTAGTGAGTTCTCATTTTGGAATGATGCATTCTACATCAAAATCTTGAGGAAGTTCCCATCCTCTTGCTGCCATGTAACAGAAATATTAATCTTTGTTTTCCTTTAAAGCTCTAAGAATCATTTTTTGAGCAAAACTGTCTTGTTGGAACTTTATGACATCTTCGCTAGTTACTTCTTCATCACTTTCATGATGACAAGGGCATGCACCCATGGTCACTCTAGGAGTTTTTGGAGGTGTGTGGTTGCCATCATTGCCATCATTGCCATCAAAAGGATTTTAGGAGCAAGTCCCTTTGTTCCCTTCATGATGAGTATAGGCATTGGTTTCAGCTTGTTCACATTATTTCTCCCTAGCATACATGGCTTCAAAAATCCTTTGGTTTTCATGTGTTGGTTCCTCTAGACAACCTTGGACTTCATTGGGTTACACCATGGTGACCAAACTATTCTCAACCTTAGGTGTCTCACAAGGTGTGCCAAATGGGTTTTCAAAACTGTAAAGTGGATTATGCCTAACGTTAGCTATTTGTGTTTCAATTGGTTCAGGGTCTTCCACACAAGGCTATCTATGAGGACATCTAGGTGGGATTTCTAATTTCTTGAAAAAAAAGGGGTATGGTTCCTGTAATCACCTAAAAATGGTCATCTAGACTATTAGCCCCCTTTTCAACATTTTGGCTAAATTAATTTAATCACTTAAGCCAAATTGCTAATAATCAATTTATTTGATTATAACCTATAGTTTGACTATGCTATCCTAAGTTCATTATTTGATTAAAAGAACATGTCTCCTTTTAATTAAATAAAACACCCCATTCTTCTAACCCACTTAAAGTGCACACATAAAGTCCTTTTTCTATTTTACAATTAAAAGAAAAGGATTGTGAGACTTTTGTCTTATGTGACAAGTCAACTTATATTCTATTGGTTGGCTTGTGTGTGCACATGGATCACTCCTATTTTCAAATTCCATTGTTGATCATCCACCATCTTCATCGATCTCTACCATCCATACGACTTTAAAAGGGAGAGAGCTTTCCCCCTCAAAGGATCAATCCTCATTTTGAATATTGTTATGTTGTAGGTTTTCTAACAAGTTTCTTTGGAGCTTTGTGGAGAACTTCTATTTCTTGTCTACATTCTCTCATACCATAGCATTTTAGCTTAGATTCATGTTGCATGTTAGTTTAGCTTCTATTTTACAATAATCTATCTCACATAGCTTAATATTTGGATTGTAACACTCTCATCCATGCTTAGGATAGCTGCACTTTTCATATTCATTCTAGCTTAATCTTCATTTGCATTGCATTCTTGAGGAACTCCTTGGGACATTTGCATTCTTGCATCTTGTCTTCGGAACCTCCCATTGCATGGTTTACTAGCAAGAAGAGTATCTCTAAGGCTCATCTAAGAGCCCTTGAACTTAAAATACACTCTCTTGCACTCTGTGGATAGGGAACTCTAAGCCGGCATCCAAGCATTCCAAACTCATGGAATCATTTGGATAGAAGGGTTTAGTGTGGGACAGTTTCGAGTGTACATTTTTGGCGCCCACCGTGGGGCTTGAATCAAGTTTCTAGCTCCATTTGCTTTTATTTTTCATCTTTGATTTTTTTACAGCAGCATATTGGATCTAATTAAGTGCTTTTGTAGGATTATCACTTTGATTTTAAGGCCAACCCATAAGTAGATTGGTTCGAAGGCTAAAAATCTAGTTGGTTTAAAGATTTGATCATATCTTTTAAACCGCTTGGATTTTGATTCTGAAATTTTTTTTGTAAGTTGGGTATGTATCCAAAATGTTTCAATCCAATTTTCAAAGTATTTTGATGTCAGTTGAAAAAGTTATGATATTTTCTTTTTTTTCATAAAAATTCATTTATGGTCGCACATCAATGTTTTTTTCAGAAAAACTTACATTTTCAGAAAGGGTTTTCAATTATAATGGGGGTTCTTTCTTTATGTTTTGAATTTTGAGGTTGTATTAAGAATCAAAAACTTGATTTGATAAATTTGGCCTGTTTTGACAAAATCAATCTCTAGAGTACAAATGAAGAGATTTTTTAAAATTTCTTGCATTTTTGGAAAGCTCTCTGATTTTTAATAGGGGTCTCTTCTTTTCATTTTTATTTTTGAATGCGAAATCATAGCAAACAAGTCCAATCTTGTTGACTAGGTCAAAATCAAAGAGTAAAAATGAGAGCATTTGTGATTAACTTGCACTTTCTTTGCATGCACTTGGTTGGAAGATAAATTGGATTTTTGAGGTAACTCGCCACTTTTTATTGCAGATTTTTATGTTATTTCACACTAACTTTTGGTGCTAACAAGTTGTGGTTATAGGTTGCCATCCTTATGAAAAAAAATTGAAACATTGCATAAAAAGAACGCATGTGAAAGCTTCAAATGCGCAAGGGCTACTAACATTGTTTGCAGGGCTGCCCAAAGCATAAAAACCCAAAATTTCTTACTATTTTGTTTTCATGTGTGGTATTGACTAATTTTTCATTTTTCATAGGCAAATAAAACTTGTGATTGGAGTCTTTTGGTAATAGGAGAGTATGCTTTTCACCCTTGTGGTGAATCAGAAATCTTGACTTGCCATTTGGTTTCAAAAGCAAGGGGTACTAAATATTTTTGGTGTGTTTGGGAGAAAATGATTGGAATAGGAGAGTATGCTCTTCACCCTTGTGGTGAATTAGAAATCTTGACTTCCAAAAGTTGATCCACTCTTTGTGTAGTTTAGAATCCTTTAGAGGGTCTGCTCTCAAACAACCTGAGAGGAACGACCCAAGTGGGGACAAGCAAATTACCTGGCTCTTCCAACCCACTATAAACTCAAAGCTATCAAGGACACAAAACTTTGATAGACATAGTGATTGTCTTCGCCTAGTGTGATCGCTTATGGGATTTCAACCATAGGGAGATCACTAGGCAAGAATGCTTAAGGTACTCTTGTGATCACAAGATCGGTTACTCATTGCAAGGTGAGGTGTCCCGTAATTGGGAGCAAGAGGAACACTATGAATGGAAGCCCTATCTAAACACCCTAAGTTAGTAACTACCCTTTTTTAGCCGCTCAACTTCTTGGTACAAGGATCGATCCTAGTGGACTACCCGGATCACCCCAAGATTTTACACTCACCATATCTATTCCCTTGGTTGTGCTTATGGAACTTCCATGAGAAAGCCAATATCTCTTGAGGGAAACCACTTGGTGTGAGGCAAAAGAGCATCAAGTGTGGGCCAAGTTGTTGAATAATGAACCATGACTTCTAGGTAGATATTGCTTGATGTGTTCTTGAATGTGCTAGACCTGTGAAAATCTTTTGAACATACACATGATGATAGTTCTAGGAATTTCTTTTAAGACCTCACATATGCTTGTATCATGCAAGGTTGCTTTGTCCCTTGCTTGATTGTTTGAATACTACTTCATGTGTCACTATCTTGCTTGGAAATAAATTATTTTTGAACATCAAACTTGCTATGCTATCAACTATTGTCAAACTTTGTCAACAAATTCAAAGCATCAAGTGTTAACATTTTTCTTGTGTTGCTTGCTAAGGGGAGTCTCATCATTTGAATTTGATTTGCTATGTCTCTAGTTTTTGAACATGCTTAAAGTGGCTCTTTGGTCTTAGTGCTCTTGGTCTTTCTATCTTCATGGTCTATGTCCACTTGCTAGTTATCTTTTTGCTGAAATGGTTGCCTTGATTTCTTGACTACACTCTTGGGTTGGAGAGTTGTTCACTTGTCACCCCGCTTGCTCTATCTATTTGGCTATTTGGGCATCTTTCCTAGCTATTGACTTGAGTCATTCATGTCGTAAGTTTCTTGGACATATTGTTTGACAAGTTGCTTTAATCTCTCTCTACTATCTTGGCAAGTGAACACTCTACCTCCTATAGTTTCAACATCAAGTTATCTTGTAGGCTCTTTTATGCTTGGCTTTGCATCTAAAACTATGGGATCTAAACCTTGTGCTACAAAACTTCAACCAAATCTTGATGATCATGATATCCTCCATGTCATTAAAGAGTTTCAAGATCTATATGCACAATACAAAGAACTAGAAGAGACAAATGATCTTTCTTACCTTCATCTCTCTAAGCGCATGACAAAAATGAAGTCTAAACTTGAGAAAAGGTTGGAGGAGAATATTGCATCATTACATGAATCTTCCTTAAGGTCTTTACATGTATGTGAGTCACCTTCTTTGAGGTCATCCTCTTCTTCTAGGTCTACATGCTCTACTTCAAGACATCAAATGCCTTCATCTTCTAGATCTAAAGAACTCTTTAGAGAACAAGCAAGTGATACCTCCTTTGAGCCTATGATAAAATTTCATAATGGACCTATCTTTGACCAAGATAATGATGAAGACATGGATGCATTCTATTCACTTGAGAAAAAACCAAAGGACTCTAGACATACTTTTGAGAGAAATTTTACTCCCTTGGGGAATTCTTATGATGACATTTTGAGAACACTTCTTGGCACCAAGCTCATCATGTTTCCTAAGTCTAGCTCCTATGGAAATCCATTCTTGGATAGCTATTGTGCCTATCATCAGTCTAATGACCATAGTACTTCAGATTACATTGAGCTGAAACATAAAATCCAAGATCTTATTGATAATGGAATTATTGATACCTCTAATGATTCATGCGATGAGGATACTTTTCTTGAGAAATATTACATTAATGAACCTAGGTCTAGTAGCAACTCTATTACATATTCCACTTCTTCCAACACTCATGCATCTCCCAACACTTCAAATCTTTCCAACATGCCTCCATCAAATAAAGAACCTAATGCTTTCCACATTGACTATGTGTATCCTCAAGGGCTATCTCTAAAAGAAACTCAACCTAACCTTCACTTGATTGCAAACCTTTTCCATTCTACTAATCCTAAACATCCTCAACCTTCATGCACTACTATGCCTAATCCAAAAACTACTCCATTCACTCTTCATTCTCCCTTGTCCTTGGAAGTGGGTCCATGTCAAGAGGACTCTCAAAAAGAAAAAGCTATAAATTTCAAGAAAGATCAAGATCAAGCACCCTTTCATCTCTTTCAAGATTTTTCCCCTCGATATCCTATAACTTTTCCACCCCCTAAGTATGATGAAGATACCACTTCCATTATCTCCCTTGAGCTTACTAAAAATTATGAGAAAAGTTCTCTTCATATGCTATCCAAGGCTACTTGTCAAGATCAAAGCATCTCCTCATGTTCTACTTCTCCATATCCACTTCAAAATTGTGCTCAAGCTTCAAGTGCTACTATTAAAAATGTTGCTCCTATCAAAGGTACTCATGAGTCTATTGATGGCTTTGACCATGTTGCTCATTCTAAAGATGTTGATATCCCTTCCCACTATCCCTTTGCATCTTCTAAATCTATCCTTGGTCCTTATCCATCTAAGCTAAAGCATTCAAACCTTCCATCCATATTGGGGCCTTATGTTCCTCCATCTCCTACATTCACTCATAGCTCATTCCCTATCTCTCCTATATTACCTCAAGATCAACAAAGACACTCATCCTTGATGACTTTTCACCCATCTATACATCTAAACCAGTCATATCATCCTTATTCATCCACAAATCCCAGTTCCTTTGGAAGTGAGAATAAACATAAGAATCCATTGAAAAATGAAGATCACTATGTCCCATCTAATCGACATTTGAATGCTAAGAAGGAAAATGCACAAAAGAGACTACAAAGGTCTAGTATTAAGAGAGCTAAATCAAAGAAAATGTGGGTTCCTAAATCAATCATTGAAGAAATTCACTCTTAAGCACCCAAAGAACGAGGAAAATCTAAAGCTATGTAGATTCCCAAGTCTCTTTTAAAAGACTTGAATATTGAAAATACTTCAAAGTTGACATTCAAGCTTCCAAAGGCTTCCATTCCATCTTCTTCCAAAAATCTTCTTGAAACTATTCCAAAACCTTCCACTCCACTTTTTTCCAAATCTTTTCTACCACCTCATACATCTAAATCTCAAGCTATTTCATCCATGATTCCTCCATTGTTCCAATACCCTTCAAGGTGTGTGTCAATGTTGATCTTGTCCAATATTTTAGCTACCCACATGAAATCCTCTAAAGCTTACACTAACTTTCTATACATGAACTATTATCCTCCATATACTCGTCCTACTACCATTTCTCTTTCATCACCCTATCAACATCTTTGAGCATACCTTTCTATGGTCTTGGCTTATCATGACTTATCTTTTCTATAGGAGCATTATCTACATTCAAATAGCTTCAGCTCTTTCTAAAAATTCAAAAAAAAAAGAAAAAATGAAAAAAATGAAAATGTGCCTTAGTGAAAACCACATCTTGTGGCACCTTGGTAGCAAAATTAAAGAGAAATAAATTTATCCTATGTTGAAAACTACTTCTTGTGGCACCTTAGATAAGTACCATGATGAAAACCTGGCAAACATGCATCATGTGTAATTCTTCCATCATCCATCTATCCCTTCTTCTCTCTTTGATCTTGACAATGTTGAGCTATCTTTGCATATTGGCTATCTTATCCACCAAATTTTCTATTGTACTCTCCAATTCACTCATAGCCTCTATCTTGAGCTTTATTCTTATTACTCTATCCCATCGCTATCCTATCTAGTTGACCCCTTGGTCTTGATCATAATAAATGAAACATGTTTATCATAGGTCTCTTGACATGGTACTCTTTTGGACTATACACTTCATGCTATCTCACTTGTTGGCTTCATTGCTTATCCTACATGCTATCTTTCTCATTACTTCCATTGCTTATCCAAAACATGCTTCATATGACTATTTCACCTCTTTCCCTAGCTTGGGTACTCTTGAGGAGTCAGTTCTTGAGGATCACTTTCACTTGCTTCATACTCCTTTCTTATCCATCTTTATCTATCCACCAACTTTCTGCTCCATCATGTCCTACACCTTGCTAGACATTGGGAGAAAATGATGTGATCTTGCTTGAGAACTAGTAATCTCTAAATTATTCTAAAAAATCCAAAAAATCACATATGATCCTAAAAAAAATCCTAAAAATCAGAAAATGTCTTGAAAAAAAGATCTTCTTAGTGAAAACCTAGCAATAGGCACTTTGATGTATCACCAAAAAAATCAAAAATACAAAAATACAAAAAATTGAAAAAAGTCCTTAAAAAATCTGTCAAGTGGTGAAAATCTGGAAATAGGTGCTACTTGAGAACCTTGCACCTCTGTCTATCAGTCTCAATCACCTATTTTGCTACACATTTCCTAGCTTGGAATTGTTTCTTGTCCTCGTCTTGGGGGCACAACTGCTTAGCCTATTGAGGTATTCTTGTGCATTAGGGTTTCTTGGACAACTCACAAAATAGTGTTTCTCAACACTTTTCAGATAGTTTACCTACGGTCTCGGATGTCATGATATTTCTCACTATCAGAATCAAGTCTTGAAGAAATGGCCAAGCGAACTACACACATGCACTTTAACACTTAAACAACTAAGCTATGCTAATCTTTATCTACTTTGTGTGCTGTCTATGACAATTTATTTACTATATGTTCCATCCCTAATAGTCTTTCAAGGATGTCATTGACTAGAAGACTGGGGGCATGGGGCATGTTTTCTTGATTTTTTCTTGTGGGTATACTTTGTTTGTCTATAGTGTTGTAAGCATTTGTGCTTGTCCTATTCAACACTTTGACTTATAAATATATCATCCTTAACTATTTCACAAGACTACACTTGGGGTTTATCCTAGTGCTTATGCCTTGATACAGGTGTAATCTTGCTAAATTAAACTTAGGGAATCTAATCACGTAGTTATCTTGACTTACATGTCTCTGATGCTTAGATTGGATTTCCACATACCTATCTGATATCGATCATATTCATATCCTCATAGTTATACTAGTGATGGTTGTATGATCTAATGATGTCCCTAATAAATTATCAATATGAAATTAAGAGTCTAAATGTTATGCACTTCTTGCTAGTAAACTACTTTTCATATTAGCTTGCATTTTAGGTTCATTTTCTAGCTTAGTCTTGCATTCTTGCATATGGGGAGAGCTCTCTCTTCATCTTTTCATAGACATATCGGCTAACTCCTTTCATATATTTCTTTACTTTCTTCTTGTTCATGTCTTTTCACCTTCTTAATCTTTTGCTTCATCTCTTTTCTATCTTATCATCACATTATATAAATTTTTGACCTCTTAAATAATTTTGAAATACTAGATTCATTTTTGGGATCGAAATCCAAATTCGAGTTCATCTTGATGGTCAAAATTGTCTTTTAAAATTTCTACTTTCTTCTGAGCAATTAGCTGACCGTTTGAGGTCTAATCTTTGAATCATCATTGGGGAATCTTCATTTCTTCATGTCTTCATCATTTCCATACTTCATATCTACTTCAATTCACTGTTTCATGTCTAAAATCACCTTTCTACTCATTTCAACCTAGTTTTTATGCTATATCCTTCAAGGTCAACTCTAGTCAAACTGGGGCATTTTATCAATTTGTTTATAGTCATTATTGGGTTCTAATTATCTATCTGTCATCTTGGACATTGCTATATTCTATTTTTCTCATGTCTAGCCATTTTTTTCATCCCCTTACCTCATTTCAATTTCGATCCCGAGGGGGCAGAAATACTCTATTGCTGATTGTTACAGCTATCTATTTCTTAGGAGCATTTGTTTGACCTTATCACTTGCTCTCAATCTATTCACTTTGCTAGGTGTTAGAATTCTTTTCAGATCCTAACATCATCTTCCTAGTATTCAGTACTACTACTATCAGGCTGTGCATTCAGGACTTGCTATCTATTTCTATATTTCATTCTTTGAAATCAGATATCTATATCTATCATTGCCTACTTGGCTTTCTATTTTTTTGACTTAATGTGTTCCCAGATCAATCATGCACTAGTCAAAGAGGGGCAAATGTAATCACCTAAAAATGGTCATCTAGACTATTAGCCCCCTTTTCAACATTTTGACTAAATTAATTTAATCACTTACCTAAGCCAAATTGCTAATAATCAATTTATTTGATTATAACCTATAGTTTGACTATGCTATCCTAAGTTGATTATTTGATTAAAAGAACATGTCCCCTTTTAATTAAATAAAACACCCCATTCTTCTAACCCACTTAAAGTGCACACATAAAGTCCTTTTTCTATTTTACAATTAAAAGAAAAGGCTTGTGAGACTTTTGTCTTATGTGACAAGTCAACTTATATTCTATTGGTTGACTTGTATGTGCACATGGATCACTCCTATTTTCAAATTCCACCGTTGATCATCCACCATCTTCATCTTGATCTCTACCGTCCATACGACTTTAAAAGGGAGAGAGCTTTCCCCCTCAAAGGATCAATCCTCATTTTGAATATTGTTATGCTGTAGGTTTTCTAACAGGTTTCTTTGGAGCTTTGTGGAGAACTTCTATTTCTTGTCTACATTCTCTCATACCATAGCATTTTAGCTTAGATTCATGTTGCATGTTAGTTTAGCTTCTATTTTGCAATAATCTATCTCGCATAGCTTAATATTAGGAATGTAACACTCTCATCCATGCTTAGGATAGCTACACTTTTCATATTCATTCTAGCTTAATCTTCATTTGCATTGCATTCTTGAGGAACTCCTTGGGACATTTGCATTCTTGCATCTTGTCTTCGGAACCTCCCATTGCATGGTTTACTAGCAAGAAGAGTATCTCTAAGGCTCATCTAAGAGCCCTTGAACTTAAAATACACTCTCTTGCACTCCGTGGATAGGGAGCTCTAAGCCAGCATCCAAGCATTCCAAACTCATGGGATCATTTGGATAGAAGGGTTTAGAGTGGGACACTTTCGAGTGTACAGTTCCCACTTGCAACTTGAAATCTAGTGGTGACCAGCATGTAAAGACTTGTCTTTGTTTAATGGGACAAGAAGACTGAGTTAGATTTGAAGCTTTTACAATCAAGATTAATCACTTGTCAAAGTATGAGAGATGGCTTGTCAAGCAATGGTCAAGAATTTATAGCATTGGTGACTTGATTCAAGCAATTGAGTAAGAAGCTCAATAGAAAGTAGCTAAAAGTAATAGTAACTAGATTTTGACTAGTGATTTATCAATGACATTTCAAGACTTACATCCAACAAACTAGACTCATCTTTTCAACCTTGGACAATTTCCTAACATAAAAATATGTAACTAGATTTTAGAGGAACAAGAATGACACACTGTAAACTAGAAAGACTAGATTGCAAATACTGATTTGGTAGATAACCCCAAGCGATACTTTATCAGTTACCAGGCAATAGTGAAATAACATAAAGTTTTGTATGAAAATTTTCACAACAAGAGGGCAATACTTTTCTTTTAGGTGACAGTTTGCACAAAGCGATGTGATAGACCCCAAGACCAAGTGTGATATAACTCAAAAAGGCAGGTGATACAATTTTTAAAAGAATGAAGTCTTTTTATTTAATTAAAAGAATGGAGTTTATATGTGCACTTTAAGTGGGTTAGAAGAATGGAGTCTTTTTATTTATTTAAAAGGGGACATGTTCTTATAATCAAATAATGAACTTAGGATAGCATAGTCAAACTATAGGTTATAATCAAATTAATTGATTTTTAGCAATTTGGTCTAAGTAAATGATTAATTAAACCGGCCAAAATGCTGAGAAGGGGACTAATTGTCTAGATGACCATTTTTGGGTGATTACAATATTATGCTTCTATTTTGGACTGAGAAATACAATTATTCTTCTTGCTTGTCCAAGACACTGGTCTTTTACCAAGAAACAATGCTCCACCACTGACAGTCTTCCTATCAACAACACTTCCTACCCAATCAACATCGATGAAGTCTTTAAAATTTTGATTGTCTCCTTTCTTGTACCATAATCCATAGTCTTCAATACCCTTTAGATACCTCATGATTCTATTGATTTCCATCATGTGATTTTCTTTAGGATTTATTGAGAATCTTGCCACTATACTAATTTCTAATGCAATATCAAGCCTTGTATACACTACATATTGTAATTTTTAATCATTGATCTCTATGTGGTCTAATCTACCTCTTTGGAATCATCATTCTTGTAAAGCTTATGTCCAGTAGACATAGGTGTTCCAACTGGTCTTGAATCTTCAATTCCAAATTTCCTTAGTATCTTCTTGATATATTTGGATTGAGTAATATAGATACCATCTTTCTTTTACTAGATCTATAATCCAAAAAATAATTTTATCTCTATAAACATGGACATCTCAAATTCTTTACTCATATCTTTTGAAAATGCTTTGTATAAGTCATCATTTCCTATGAACAATGTGTCATCTACAAATATTTCTACTAATACAATTTTCTTGTTTGGTACTCTAATATACAAACTACTATTATCATTTATTCTTTGAAAACCAATCTTTATCAAATAGTTATGAAGAGCTTACTTGAGTTCATACAATTTCTTACATGTAGTTTACAAACTATATCCTTTTTGCTAGGATCTACAAAAGCTTTTGGATTTTCTATATAAACTTTCTCTCCAAGAATTCCATTCAAGAATGTAGATTTCACATCCATTTAATAAACTTTAAATCTAGGTGTAGCATAAGAAAGTAAAGTTCTAAAGACCTTCTAATCTTGCAATAGGAGCAAACATTTCATCATAATCAATGCCTTCTTCTTGAGAATAACCTTTGCATACTAACCTTTCTTTTTTTATAGAAACTTCTACATCTTCATTTAGCTTATTTCTGAAAACCCACTTAGTGCCAATTATATTCTTATCCTTGGGTCTAGGGACAAGTGTCTAGCTCTTTTTCCTCTCCATCTATTCTATTTCTTCATTCATAGCTTCAATCCAAATTTTATTATCCAAAGCATCTTTAACTGATCTAGGTTCAAATTCAACAAGCAAACATGTACCTTTTAATATATTTATTTTCATTGTTCCAACTAACTTGTCTCCAATGATCTAATTAGGTGCATGGTGCCTTCTAACCTATCTTGCTAACACAGGTACTTTGGATTTAGATCTTGTTCTATTTTCTTCACCAGATCTTTTGCATCATGTTAGGGTCCTAGTGTCTATGACTCAGGTCCTTTTGGCTCAATTTTATCTTGCAAAATCTTGGGAGCATTTGACTATGACTTGAGTTACACTAGTTGTAACTCAGTAGCCTTTGGAGATTTTGGGAACTTGGAAGGTGAAGTCTACTAACTTCCAATTGGATTTGACAATGTATCAAGTTCATAGTAGACAAACTTTCTATAATTCTTAGGTTCTTTGCTTCTCTCTTCTTCAATCTTTTTTGTAAACTCATCAATTCTCACATGTGTACTTTCTATGATATTTCAAGTTGATAAATTCAAAAATTTATATGCTTTACTTCTGCAAGAGTATGCTAGGAATATGCCTTCATCACCTTTAACATCAAATTTACCTTTCCTAGATTCCTTCAAGATATAACATTTGCTACCAAATACTTTCAAGTAACTTACATTAGGTTTGTAGCCATACCATAGTTCATAAGGATTTTGATTTGAGTCTTTCTTTAGTTGCACTCTATTCAAGTTATGAATTGTAGTACTAGTTGCTTCCTTCTAGTATTTGATTGCAATGTTCTTTTTTGTCATCAAGGTTCTCACACAATCCATGATGGATTTGATCCTTCTTTTAGCTATACCATTCTGTTGTGATGTACCATGGGTTGATACTTGTCTTGTAATTCCTCTTTCAATGCAAAATTCATTAAATTTATTGGAAATGAATTCAACACCTCTATCTGACCTCAAACACTTCATCTTCTATCTAATTTCCTTCTCCACTCTTGTCAAATACCAGTTAAACTTTTGAAATGCTTCAAACTTATCTTTTAGCTACATTACAACCATTGTTCCAGAATAATCATAAAAGAAAGGAATTAAATAATTATCTCCACTATGACTCTCAATTCTAATAGATCTACATAAGTTTGTATGAACCAACTCCAAGACTTCCTCAGAATGATAGTTTTTTCTTTTGAAACTTGTATTGCCCATCTTACCAATTTGATAATTTTTGCATAGCCCATATCAGGTTTCCTCAAACTAGAAATGCCTCTCACTCTTTTGTTTTTTCTTATCTTGATTATATTTTTAAAGGTTACATGACATAGATTTTTATGTCATAACCATCTTTCTTCTACTTGAGCAATGAAACATGAACTTTCATTGAGATCTAGGTAGAATAGATTACCTTTTGTTTGGTTACTAGACCCAACTATATTTTCTTTACCATCTAGCAGCTTGGCCTTCCCATTCATGAATTATACCTTGAATCTAACATTATTCAATTGTTCCACACTTAGTAGATTATGCTTTAGTCCTTCAACCCAATCAACATTATCACATCTAAGTTCATTAGTTAGTAATATACAAGCTTTTCCCTTTATGCAACATGGTTCATTGTTTCCAAATCTCACACTTCCACCATCACAATGTTCCATGTGTTCAAAATTCATTTTGTCACCAGTCATGTGATGTGAGAAACCACTATCAATAATCCATGTATCATTTTGTCTAACATGACAGATAAGTACCATTTTATTTCCTTTGTCATGAGATTCATCTTTTACAATGATATATACCATTTCATCATATTCACTACTATCTAAATCTTTATCCATAAAACAAGATTTCTTACCTTTGTCCTTGTATTCCTTGAAGTTATTGAAATACTTCTTGCCTTTGTACTTGTTATGCATCTTTTCATCTCTACCTTCTCTATTTGGACACCTTGCAACAATGTGTCAAACTTCTTCACAATAGAAATAGATCAAAGGAATCTTATCTTTGTATTTTCCTTTACCTTTGGGATGTCTTCTTGCAAGTAATGCCTCAATAGTTTCAAGACCATTATGAGAATTATCTTCCTCTTCACTTTCAGATTGTTTGGCTTTTGACTTTTTAGCTTTCTTCTTGAGTGATAACTTGGCTTCAAATGTAGACTCAAGATTGCTAGAATTAGGAACGTAATTATCATAGTTATCTAGCTCAAATGTTGTCAATCTTCCAACTAGTGCATCCAATGATATATCATTCTTTAGATTGCATCTCATTTCTTTAATTGCTGATACTTTGATTGCATATATAGGAAGAAGTTTTCTAAGAAACTTGCCACTATTTCATCTTCAATCTTTCCTCCTAAAGCTTTGATTGCACAAACACTAGCTTTGACTCTATCACTATACTTTGCAATGTTCTCACCTTCTCTCATCTTTATTTGATCAAATTTTCCTATGAGACTTTCAACTTTAGTTCTTCTTACATTATCATCTCCTACATAGATAGCTTTTAGCTTGATCCACATTTCATGAGCAGTTCCACAATCTTTGGCTTCGTCAAATTTGACATAGTTGAGAGATGAAGTAAAATCAATCATCATAATGTTATGACTCTCCTTTTTTGTAATTACTTCGATAGTCATAGTGTAATACCCCAAAATTGGCACATTGCCATGGTAAACCAATTCTGGTCTATTTGATCAATCCCAAGTCCAATTTTACTAAGAAATTTTAATTTTGATAATTGCTACTTGACCTAGGTGTCAAATGCAGAAAATCCCTGATCTGTATTAATTGCACTATTTTATTTAATTCCTAAGTATTGGCTCAAATTAGCTATATTAAACCTATTGATTAAGTTTAATTTAATTATAAATATTCATAGTTTAATTAAATTAAAATTGCTTCTTTAGCTAATTTACAAAGGAATTAAATCTATTTAATTTAATAATGTCCTCATTTAAATTATTGAATTTAGTTATTCAATTAATTAAAGATTATCCATTTATGAGGTCATATTCTATTTTAAAATATTAAAGATTCTCTCCAAATCTTCTCTTCATTTTAGAAAAGGAAACTCTAGGTGGACTGAAAACAAAAAAGAAATTAAATTAGTTAACTCCTTATTTCACTCAAAATTAAATTAATTAACTCCTTGTTCCACTCAAAATTAAATCAGTTAGCTCCTTATTCCACTCAAAAGCAATTAGTTGACTCCCTTTACATAATGAATTTTCCATTCTGACTAAGTCTCATCTTCAATCTTGACCGTTCATTCTGATTGATCTCAATTGTTGATTGATCTTGAGATTCTATTTAAGAAGCCTTCAATTCCTCATTATGGAGGTTGAATTAAATTTGCATTGAATCCATGCTGGAATAGTTACTCATTTTCATACATCAATAGCTTAGTTTCTTACATTTGAATCTCATGTTAGCTTAATATGTTTCTTTTATCTCTTAGCTTAACAATGCATTTCATTTAGCATAATTTGCAATCTCATTTAGCTATAAATCCTTCGTACTAGAGGTCTAGTTGCTAGCTTCTCATTTTGAGAGCAAGGGCGAAATCCTTCTAATTAGAAGGCAACAGGTTGAACTATTGGATTACTTTTATGAATAATCTCATACTCATTCTTGGATGATCTTTTAGAAAATGACCATGTTGAATTATATGTGAGGATCAGAGGCCCACATTTCACATATACATTTCTGGCACCCACCGTGGGGCTAAGAAGTCTAATTTTTAGGCTTCATTTACTCTATTTTATGCATTTTTAATGATTTTATTATGGTCATCCATACCATTTTCTAGATTTTTGTGTGAGAAATCTCATTATTGTGTGAAGAACTAAATATTTTTCCCCTTTCATCGCACTTCCTCACAAGAAAAAGTGCATAAATGTATGGTTTCTTGTATAGTGCACATCATTATCTTGGATGGGCCTATGCATGATCTCACACAAAAATTTTTAATAGTACATGTAAAAGGAATTTTTTCAAAATTTAGTTTTATCATTATGTTTTTGAATAATGGTGTTCTTTGAAGAATTTTCTTTTCGATTCTTGGTTTTCAAATAGCTTGACAATGGTTTGCAAGATGCTTGTTGAAAACACCATATCAAAACACTTGAAACATGTACTAATTGTGTCATTGCAGGATGTTTTCCAAAGATATGCATGTTGAAGAGTCATTTCAAACCCACTTAAACATTGTGTTTTATTTTATTGCTTTCCACACATAGTATAAATAGAGCTTGTGAACTTCATAAGGTGCAAGATAGGGGAATAGGGGAGTATGCTCTTTATTACCTAGAAGTGATGCCAAAGAGAAAATCAAAAAACTAGAAACCTCTAAAAGATGGTACCTAAGGGAGGCAAGCAAGTTAGTGGTTCTCCTAAACAAAGCCTTTAATGAAGAGATGATGATTTCCTTTTAGGGGATCAAAGTCTTGGAATAGGATAAGTTGTGATCAATAAGCTAACTTGGTGATGAACATGTCTTGCATGTTGTGGTAAGGTGACAAGGTAGAGGAGTATGTTCTTTCCCCTTGAGGGAAATCAGAAACTTGGACCCTTAGATCTAAACCACCAGTCTAAGTCAACCTTTAGCTGGCCTACCAGAGTGATCTAATCTCCAAGAATGATCCAAGTGAGCACACTCCTTTTGCTAGAAATACCAACTCACTATAATAAAAAAGCTTTCTAGAGAAAAAGACTCCAAAGCCATATTAATTTCCTCTTCTTCAATTTGATCTTACATATCAAGAAGAGGCTCTGTAAACTACACTTGTTAGTACTGGCTTCATTCTTGCTAGTCAAGTGTGTGCACTTATAGATTCTAGTGTGGGTTTTTAGCCTCAACTTCACTTGCAAAGCCACTAAGGGTTAATATGAATGGAAGCCAAGTAAAATTTTCTTAGTTAATTGCTACCTGGTTTACCTCTAAAAGGGGGCATAATCTTTGTGTGAGGGGGAAGAATCTCTCCTATAGATACCCACCAAAGGCATGTACTTGGGTCTTGGAAGGTGGTATATGCACTTGACCCATGTCACAAGGGTGTTCATTCTACATATATGTTATTGCGTGCTTGGAATACACCAAAAAAATGGTCACCCTCTAGTGGGGTGACACAACTATGTGAGGTGTGTGCACACACATAATTTGTGGGACAAAGGTTTTTCCTTGTCTACCATTTTTTATTATAAGGATAAAGCATGTTTGTTATTGAGTCTTTTAACTTTTCAAATTTGTGAAACAAAAAAAGGTCAAGACTCCCCCATCCCTCTGAGTTTCTTATTCCTCAATTCGATTGTTTACGACTATTGCTTGCTTCTTGTGTTTATCTGAAAACAAACTATCTTTTTGAAAATCACAATGTTGTCCAAAACTTGAAAACTATCTTCATATCTATCTAAACTTAGTCAAAAAAATCAAAAATCTATCTAGATCTATCTATAACTTAAAAAATCTCTTCAAAATCCAATCAAAGTGGTTAATCTATCTAGATTCTTGTACCCAATTTTGTGAAATTTCATGTGAGAAAGTACCATGTTAGATTTTCCTTATCTAGCTCTATGCAAGTCCTCGCATGACTCCCCATGAATCTCCATGTGAGATTGTGCAAATACTATCTTTTATGCATGAATTCTATCCTTTTTTTAGTTTTTCAAACCCTCGCATGACTCTTTGAAAGTCCTTATGCGAGAACACATTCCTAAACTTTTTGTTATGAATTTCCATGTCCTTCTTTGTGTTTCCTCATGTCCTTCTTTGTGTTTCCTCATGTAGTTACCTAAAAATCTTAGCTTGGAGTCTTGTCCTAAAAACTATCAAATTATTTGTTAGAGTTATCTATACTCTAAGTTTGATTTGTATCTATAATATTTTACCACTTTTTCTGTGTTCAAATAGTGTCAAGCAATGGCTTCTTACTTAGCTAACAACTTGTGATCTATGCATGGACTAGTCTTGTTACTCAGTTATCTTGTCTTTGTTCTCTTGTGTTTCTCACAGTTTGTGTCATGATATTCATAATCTTTGGTTGTTCTAGCCATTACTCAGACAACTCATACCTTAGTATACAACACTCTTAGCTTACTTTCTTGAGACTACGTTCTAGTGTGGCCCTTGTCTAGGCTTTCAATTTTTATCCTTGCCTATGATTGTGGCATCAAGAAGCAGAAACAAGTTTTATCCTCCCAGACTTAGACAAGTTAGAGCTAGGGGTCGTAATTGTGGTAGAGGTCACTTCTTAGTTTATACATGGACTTTCTCTAGTTCATCTAGTGAAGAGTCTTCATGATCTCCTTCACCTGTCAGATCACCTCATGTTCAAAGAACATTTTCTATAAACTTACAACAAACTAGGAACCCCTTGTATCAAGAGGATCCCAAAACTAGAAAAAGTCATATGTCTCCAAAAAACAAAGTTGAATTTTTATTTAGACAACCTTTTCAACCAACATACAGTGAAACTTATCACATCCCTAAAATGGCTAATCAAGAACTAGAACATGGAGAACATAGCAGAGACCAAGATCAACACAAGGATGAAATACATAAGGAACCTTTTACTGATGAGAATGAAGAAGAGGTAGAAATACTCCCCGAACATATCAAAAAATGTTGTAAGGACAAAAACATCCAAAAAATCATGGAAATCTTGCTTAACAAAGAAAAAGAGAAATACTTTCTGAAACTTGCTCAAGAAGGAGCCAAGCTACCTCATCACTTTAATGTTGAAACTATCATTACACTTGAATAGGAAACTAAAATGTCTAAGTTGCAAAAATAGCTAAAGATCATGCAATACTAACTAGCCCAAATGATGCATGATAAAAAAAACTTACCAAAACATACACTATAGATGCTCTTTGTCCATTCTCTTTTGAAAAGAGTATAGAAATGCCTCCTTGTCCATGAGGAGTTGAGTTACCTAAGTACAATAAAAACTTTGGAACTATCAATCCCCAAGATCATTTAAGAGAATTTAGTGCCTTATCTAAAGAACTTATGCATAGTAAAAAATATTTCATGCATCTATTCCCAAGAAGTCAAGGTGGTCAAGCCATGGAGTGGTGCATGCTTTCCTACTAGTATCAAAATATTCAATGAGATTGAAAACCTATTTGTCCAATAGTACTCTCACAAATACAACACTTGATTAACATTCAAGACTTGTGTAACCTTAAACAAAGAGTTGGGAAACCTTTACTCACATTCCTGCAGAGATGGAGACAACTTTACACCAAATAATCATTCAAAATCCCTAAACTAGGAAAACTTGATATCTTTATGGATAATCTTTTACCTAATTTTGGGTATAAAGTTCAACTTCAAGGTCCACACACCTTTGAAGATATGGTCACACAAGCTATTTGAATAGAGGAATTCATGGTCAAAAAGGGTGAGTTAACCCTTCAAAAGGACACAATAAGGATCCACCTCTAATAAGGAAAAATCTAAGTATGTGAATAAAAACTGAGAGGTTGTACATGATGGAGTTGTTGACAACATTGCTTCAAAACCTACTAATGTAGCTTTCAATCTTATAGAAAATCTCAAAGCATCCAAGAAAGTTGAGAAACCTCCTTCTAAAAATAAGATATTTGGAAACAAATCAAAGAGCTCATCTTGGGTTACATGCCCAAAATGAGAATTTATACCTCTTGCTGAACCTTTGGATGTGGTCTACAAGACCTTGATACAAAACAAGCTCATTTCTCCATTGAATAACCATAGTTCTTATGATCTACAACCATGACCACCATGGTTGAACAAAACTGCATTTTATGAATATCATGAAAATAAAGGTCAGAAAACTAGAAATTGCATCAACTTGTGTCACAAAATCCAAGACCTAATTGATGATGGTGACATTGTTTTGGATGGACATAACAAGAACATAGATCACAAGACATTCAAGGAACCATTCCCATCTTATGAAAAAGGAGAAAACTGAAAACAAAAATCTCATAACAAGATCAACTATATGTATTCTAATGATGATGATGAGATAGTCCACATGGTTGAACTGGTGGATGTTGAGTATTGTGATGTCATCAACATCAAGGGAAAAAAATAAAAAACTAAACCTAAGACACCACTTGTCTTAAGGGGCCCTACCTCCAACACATCTGACAATGAACCATCACAATCTTGTGCCAATGTTGTTACATGTTCTCATGCTAAGTTGGTTCTGAAAGGCCCTACACCTTCTACTCCTAAGCTAGAACAACACAAAGACAAGCCTCTTGTCGATCCATCTAGAAAAGGAAAAAGCTTGCAACAACTTTTGTGACTACTAGTTACAGTATCCTTGATCTATTATAGTAAACAAATGCTCAAATCATAATCTTTGAACCACTCAAAATCTTGCCTACTTGAAAATTTTCAACAAAGTCCTCACTGAGGCAAACATACCTCAAGATCTAGATCTTGAGAGATTCAAATCTATGGTAGGTTACCTAACCTCATCTTACTATATTTTCTTCTCTAAGCAGGAAAAAAATTCACAGAGTCATCCACATAATCAATATCTACACATTGAGGTCACGATACACCAAAAACATGTTTATCATGAGCTCATTGATAATGGAGTTGGTTTAAACATTGTCTCTTCTACTCTACTTAGATAGTTGGACTATTCTGAAGATTCCATTGATCCCCATCGCAAGATAACTATCAAAGCATATGATGAAGTCAAGTGAAATTTTTTAGGTCTTATGGTGTTGCCTCTCCACATTGGTCTATAGAAAGGGATGTCACTTTCCAGGTCCTTGACATCCCCTTAGCTTACAATATTCTACTAGGAAGACCATGGATACATGAGATGCGAGTTGTACACTCAACTTATCATCAATGTGTAAAGTTTCTATTTCATGGATCTGAAGTCACCATACTTGCAAGTACTAGCTATATCTGTAACATGCTAAAAACTTTGTACCTGCTAATAGAGAATCTAAACACTATCATGATAACAAGTTGAAGCAAATAAAGTAGTCAATCAAGTTCAAATAAATTGGAATGGGTGAATATCATATAGAACCAGTTCTATCTTTGACATCTCTTCTTGAGTCTCCTCGTCATTATGGGAGACCATCTGAAATGAAGAGACCATTTGTGTTGACACCTCAAACTAAATGTGATGGTACCTTTGTTAAAGCTACTATACCTCTCAAGGAGGAAGCTGAAAATAGAGCTATTGCTACATGGATATACAAAGAGGAGACTTTAGTTGACCTCACAAAATAGTCTCATGAAATTAATCCTGAAAAGTATGGTCCTGGTCTTAAACTTATGAAACATTTTGGCTACAAGGGGACTAGTCCTATTGGTTGCAAAAAAAATGATCTAATTGATATTTTCAAAGCAATAACTAGAAGGAATTAAGACACATCTAGTCTAGGCTTCAAGAAAATTCCCTTCCATCTAGGGATTAACAAATTTATACTATAACCTAAGAATTCATCTAAAAATGAGTCACAAGATGAGTTTGATGACTAGGAAGATAATTTTGATGATGAGGATCCTTATCCCTATCCAATTCATGATGATCTTGCTAAATTCTTTACAAAACTAGATGACTTTGTACCACATGTTAGTACCATGGATGGTGATAGTGATTCTTCTAATGACGCTACTAATTCTCCCCATATCCAACAAGAACAAGGAGAATCTAGTCATGCTCTATGCATTGAGTACCTTTGCAAAAATCTAGAGGATGAAGGAGCATTTGTCCCTATCACTATTGGGGAATTATGCAGTCTGTCACCATGTAGCACAGATTCTTGAGAGTATGAATTTGACTCTTCCAAAAGCAACTATAGACAAAGACATATATCAAGTTCATGTCTATGAAAATCTCCTTGAAGTAGGTGAATCATCTAGGGTTAGGTCAAATGAGTCTTATCCAACTAGTGTGATCAAGTATTTGATTAATGGCATTAGAACTTAGAGGTATTCAAACACACTTGTGGACAAAGTCACTCTAGGTCTCAAATTGCTTGTCCACACATTTGATGACTACATCATGAATGCTATTGACCCCATCACATCTCTTTCACTCACCTATCCCAAGCTCATAGACTAAAATTTCAATGCATCTAGTGAAGTTCACACATTCTAGAATGACTATGTGTACCTGTGAAATGTGGGCCTTTGAACCTCACAAACACTTCAACATAGTCATTGTATGCGGATTCATCTCGGAATGAACATTGGATTGTTCATCCGAAAATCAGCCTTGCAAAGTGACCTGTTGCCTTCTATCTAAAGGGAATTGCTTATTAGATATCCTTAGATTTGAGGTGTTTAAGCAACCAGACCCTCTAAGAATGAAGGATTTGTAAGAAAGTACGACTAATCTATATGAGAATGTAGATTAATCTAGAATGAAAGATGCAATGTAATCTAAGAACAAATAAAGTAAACTAGATTAAGCATATGCATGATTAAACTAAAATGAGATCAAACTAAGAATGAGAATGCATGCAAGAAATGTAAGTGAGCATGAATTTCAACAGCAATCCGATAGCAAATCAATTCATCCTTTTTTGAAATGAAGGGAGGAGGGTCTCTTAAATAGACTTTCCTAGAATCCATCAACAGTTGAGATCGATTTCAATCAATGGTGAGGATTGAAGTCATTATTACCTCTTACACATGTCCCTATTTGACTTACTCGTCATAGATTCTCTTCCAAATTTAATTTAATAAGATGAGATATGCTCTCGTAATTACCTTTTTCATTTAATTAAATAATTTTATTTAATTAATAAAAGATGCTTTTCTCATTTAATTAAATAACTTCATTTAATTAATTAGGAATGACTTTCCATTTAATTAAATAACTTCATTTAATTAATTAGAAATAGCTTTCTCTATTTAATTAAATAATTTTGTTTAATTAATTAAAATAGGCACATTTATTAAATTTAATAAATTTAATTCCATAGTACATTAGCCTTAGGATATGATTTAATTTAATTAAAGTATAAATACTCAGTAATTAAATTAAATATTAATCAATAGGTTTAATGTGACTAATATGAGTCAATACTATAGGAATTAAATAAAGAGTATGATGAATGCAGATTTGGGTTTTCTGCATCTGACAATTAAGTCAAGTAGCGAGTAGCCGAATAAGGATTGCCTATTAGAATAGGTCTTAGGATTGATCAAAAATAGACTAGAATTGGTTGAAATGGAAATGAGCCAATTTTGGGGTATTACATTTTGCCCCTCTTTGAATGAATGTGCAAGCAGCACGTTCAATTCAAAGAAAATCAGAAAAGCGTGATGCAAGGATCAAGAGGACAAGATTGGTTCTGTAATTGATGACATAGAGACCAATTGATAAGCTTTTAAGGACCATCTCTAGAACAGAGCTTAATCCCAAGGAATCTAGGCAGAGTACCTAGATACCCAAGATTGAAAGCATTTAGAAGATTATCTCCAGAATGGAGCTTAACCTTCAAGGATTCAGATAGAACACCTAGATACCTGAGATTGAAAGCATTTAGAAGATTATCTCCAGAATGGAGCTTACCCTTCAAGGATCCAGATAGAACACCTAGATACTTGAGATTGAAAGCATTTAGAAGATTATCTCCATAATGGAGCTTAACCTTCAAGGATCCAGATAGAACACCTAGATACCTGATATTGAAAGCATTTAGAAGATTATCTCCAGAATGGAGCTTAACCTTCAAGGATCTAGATAGAACACCTAGATACCTGAGATTGAAAGCATTTAGAAGATTATCTCCAGAATAGAGCTTAACCTTCAAGGATCCATATAGAGCACCTAGATACCTGAGATTGAAAGCATTTAGAAGATTATCTCCAGAACGGAGCTTAACCTTCAAGGATCCAGATAGAACAGCTAGATACCTAAGATTGATAAAAGATAACAAGGTCCAATCATGAGTCATAGAATCATCCCTAGAACAAGGCTTGATCCTCAGGAGTTAGGGTTTAGACTATCCCAATACCTGTCCATCGAACTCTAAGAAGAGTTGTTATAAGGTTGATCAATTGATGAAAAGATAAGAAAGATCGCAAAGATGCCAAATAGAAGGGAACAAGATGCCCCGAGTGATGAGATGCCCCAAGTGACAAGGACATAAGATAGGAACAAGATGCCCCAAGCAATGAAGATTCAGATTGATTTGAAATTCAAGTTCAATGATGTAATCATCCTGCCCCCTCAGAAGTGAACTCGAAAGATGACACACCAAAAATATGATGTAAAGCAGTAGAAGAAATTTGAGATTTAATAGAATGTAGAAGAGATCAGAATGAATAAAGAAGAGATTAGAACAATCAGAAGAAATATAAAGAGATCAGAATGATCTGAAGAAATATAAAGAGATCAAAATGATCTGAAGAAATATGAAGAGATCAGAAAGATCTGAAGACATAGGAAGAGATCAGAATGATCAAAAGAAATGATCTAAAGAAATATGAAGAGATCAGAAAGATCTGAAGACATAAGAAGAGATCAGAATGATCAAAAGAAATTTGGAGATTGATCCAAAGTGATTTCGAGATCCAAAAGACCAAGTTTGACCAAAAGTTGACCAGATTCAGCCATAGTTGACTTAAGTTGACTATTTTTAGAATGAATTGTGAAAATATTGAGAATGTAAAGTTGAAAGGATTCCAAGAATCATAAAGTAACAGAAAGATTTGAGCTGCACAAGCGTTCGATCGCATTGGTTGCCAAAATTTTAAAACGCATTTTTGAGGCACTTAGGTGTGTCAAATTTCGAATTCGATCCCGAAAACAAAAAAAAATGGGTTCTAAGCAGCCAAAGTAGCCAAAAGAGTGATTAATTGATCATTTGTGCAGTCGTGAAGAACATGATACTTTGAAGAGATCAGCAATCCCTCATCAAAGAAGGTGAAAGTAGATTCGCAATTGAATTGCATGCTTATGCAAGTGAAGTATGTAATGCAAGACTATATTAAATGCAACCCTAGGCTAGATGTAACCTTAAACTAGATGCAACCCTAGGTCTAGTTACCAAGCCTCAATGATTTATCATCACTGGATATCTAACAAAGCTCGTAGGTTATACAATTCCCACTGACATTGTAATCATGGAAATATGAATATAACATACATTATCGGTTTGTCGAGATTAAATGTAAGAATTCGAGGCACAAGAAGCCAGAATGACCAGAACATTTGTCCCTTTTAATGTAGCAAGTTAACATAAGCATCAAAGCATAAATGCTAGGATGACCTGAATGTTGCTTGCATAACAGGCACACCAAACACACGGGAGATCTTTCTTATGCTAAGTATTTAGTATTCATTATGTCCGCAACAACCCTTGCATTCGTAACTTGAGACAGAAGTGTGCTAAATATACTCGTAGTGACCCATATGTTCGCTTAGCAGGATGAGTATTAGTATTTACTATAGCATGAAGAGTTCACTCCAACAAACAAGGAGAAGCATCAATGTTATTAACGTATTCTTATAAAATGAGTCAAGGTACACATGGCCATCCAATATGAGATGGAGGCTCTTATAGTGGACACCCCTCTTATAGGAGTAGATCAACTTATTGGAACTAAACCAAAAACAACAAGCAAAGAAAAAGATCCTGCCCCCAGTCATTACTTCTCTAGTTGAAGATGACATCATTGAGTCGCTCAAGGAGATATGATAAAGCAAAACAAAGAAATCAAAGAAAATGCTTAGCATATCCAAACAAGTATATTAGTTTTGAGTTCAATGTTTTGGGATTGATGTCAAGTGCTAATGTCCAGAATACATTCAAAAGAAATCTCTGTAGTAGGGTGACAACAGTAGGCAGACACAGTCAGAACGACTGGTGACTGATGTCAAAGAGGAATCTTCATGATGAAGAACCTAAAGAGGACTGGGCGACAATAGACAGACATAGCCAAAATGACCGGTGACTGATGCAATAGAGATCTTCCATAAATGAAGCTGGAGATGTGACCTAAGCAACAGTAGGTAGACACAACTAAAAAAACTGGTGACTATTGCGAAAGAGATTCTATGAGGAGAATCTTGAAAAGTGTGACACTAGTGACAGTAGGCAGACACAGTTTGAAACAACTGGTGACTTTCGCAAAAGAGATTCTATGAGGAGAACCACAAAAAGAGTGACACTAGCGATAGTAGGCAGACACAGTTGAAACAACTGGTGACTATCGTGAAAGAGATTCTATGAGGAGAACCTCAAAAAGAGTGACACTAAGGGGGGATGCCCTGAGTTATAACAAGACTCAATCCATGGATACATGAGCAAGAAAAGCAGGAAAGCAAAAGCATGAAAGCAACTGTACAGAATAGCCAGAAGATGTGCTGCAAGATGGAGCATTGGGAACAAGAGGCACCTGTTTACCAGGTTTTCACCTTCTTGGCAAGATTTTTTTTTTTTTTTTGCTACCATGATGCTTGTTTCCAGGTTTTCACCAATGGCACTTTTCTATGTTTCAATTTTTTTGTATTTTTCTCCTTTTTTTTATTTTTTGAGATCTTTTAATTTTTTTGGTGTTTTCAAGGCGCCTATTGCTAGGTTTTCACCAGGATAACTATTTTTTTTTCAAGACTTTTTCTGATTTTTAGATTTTTTCAAAGATTACTAGCTCTCAAGAAGGATCACCTTGATTTTGTTCTAGTGTCTAGCAAGGTGTAAGATGAGATGTAGGAGCAAGCGAGTGGATAAGCAGAGATGGATAGACAAAGAATATGAAGCGGTGAATGTTACCCTCAAGGAAAGCCTTCACAAGATTACCCAAGCTAGGGAAAAGGATATAAGCTGATGGTGTAATGAAGGGTATCGTGTAAGTAACCAAAGAAAATGACCATGTCAAGGGATTGCTAAGAACTGAGTTTTCTTCTTTCTTTCATTGATCAAGACCAAAGGGTTAACTGAATAGGACAGCAAAGTTTTTTATGGAGTTTATGAGTGAATGACTTCAGGAATGAGGACATCTAAAGGATAAGCAAGATCATGATAGGATGTCATGGATGGAAGAATTACGCATGATGCCTGTTTACCAGGTTTTCATCATGGTACTTATCCAAGGTGCCACAAGAAGTGGTTTTCACCATAGGACAAATTTATTTATCTTTACTTTTGCTACCAAGGTGCCTGTTTCCAAGTTTTCACCGAGGCACATTCTTTTCTTTTCTTTTTTCTTTTCTTTTTTTTGGATTTTTAGAGTTTTTGGAAAGAATTCAAGCCTTCTCAAATCAAATAGCACTCCTATAAGAAAGATAAGTTATGATAAGCCAAGGCCATATCAAGGTATGCTCAAAGATGTTGGTAAGGTAATGGAGGGAGATAGTAGAAAAGGTATATGGAGGACAAGGTTTAGGCCATGGATGAGATAAATGGGATGGAAGGATAAAAGGAGGAGTATAGAAGGTGGAGTGGATAGGGTATTGAAAGGGATGTGCAAGGGGAGAAGAAAAAGTGGGCAAGATCAACATTGACACACACCTTGAAGGGTAGTGGAATGATGGAGGAAATATTGATGGAATAGATTGAGGCTTAGATATATGAAGTAGTAAAGCCATTTTGGAGGAAGGTGGAGTAGAAGGTTTTGACACCTTTTTAGGAAGATGTTGGGAAGAAGATGGAGTGGAAGCCTTTGGAAACTTGAATGTCAACTTTGATTTTTTTTCAATATTCAAGTCCTTCAAAAGAGACTTGGGAATCCATATAGCTTTTGATTTTTCATTAGATGCTTTGGAACACATTTCTTCAAGAACAGATTTAAGAACCCACATTGTTTTTGGTTGAGCTCTTTGAATAGTGGACCTTTGTGGTCTCTTTTTTCTTTTTTCCTTCTTGATGTTCACATGTCGATTAGAGGAGACATAGTGAACTTTTGAGGATGGATTCATGCACTTGTGTTTGAGTTGATCATTCAGATTGCTTCCAAAGGACTTGGGACTTGTGGATGAATGAGGCCAATATGACTAGTTTGGATGGTAAGGTGAATGTGAAGATTTCAAGTATGTGTATCTTTGTTGATCTTGGGGTAGGGTAGGAAGAATGTGTAATGAGCTAGTAGTGGCAATATGAGATAGAGGAACATAAGGTCCCAATATGGATGGAAGACTTGAATGTTTTAGCTTGGATGGGTAGGGACCAAGGATAGATTTAGAAGATGTGAATGGACCATGAGTAGGGATATCAACATCTTTAGAGTGAGCAATATGACCAAAGTCATCAATAGATTTATGAATAACTATTATAGTAGCAATACCTTTGATGGGAGTATTTAAAGCTTGAGCATAGTTTGGAAGTGAATGTAGTGAGGTAGAATAGGAGAGCGAGGGAACACTTTTCTCTTCAAAAGGAATTTTGGGTAACATAGGAAAAGTATCCTTCTCTTGGTCTTTTGTAATCTCCTTAAGGATGGTGGAAGGAACGTCTTGATCTTTCTTAGTAGAGGTGCATGACATGGGAGATGGAGGACTATGTGGCTCTTGAGATGGAGGCACAAGATCTTGGAAGACTTGAAAGGGGATGAAGGAATCTTGGTCTTGATCAACATTTGTTTCTTCATCATTTAAGTGGTCCTCTTGACATGAAACCAAATCCAAGGATGAGGGAGTATCTGAATTTGTATTCGAATATATTTCTAGAGTCTCCATAACAGGCTCTTGAAGGGACAATGGAGGAATAGTTGGATTGGGGATAATAGGAGGAGCAACGCATGGAGGTTTTGGATCTTTTCTTTGTGTAGTATGGGAGAGGTTTGCAGTTAAGTTAAGATTAGCTTGAGTTTCCTTTAAAGGTAGTTCTTGAGGGTACACATAGTCAACTGGGGGAGTAGTGAGTTCTTTTGGTGAATATGTGTTGGAAAGATTGGACAATTGAGAAAGTGGATGTATGTTGGAGGAAGTAGAAGTTGTGTTTGAACCGTTATTAGACATGGTTTCATGAGGTTGATCCTTCTTGAGAGTATAATCTTTAGTATTTGAGACCTTAGATTTTTGAATTATATCATTGTCAAAGAGATCTTGGATCTCTTTTTTCAGCTCCTTACAATGGGAATTTTTATGTAAATTATGTCTATGATAGACACAATAGTTACTCATAAAGGAAACTCCCGCCAAAGTGAGCTTAGGTAAAGTAATGATTTTTTATTCAAGAAGTTCTTCCAAGATTAATTCATAAGATTTTCTCAAAGGTGTGAAATCATGCTTTGGTTTAGGTTCCCAAGGTTTGTTTTCAAAGATATTCCTAGATTTCTTGGGTGTATGTGAGGTGTTCTTAGATGTCTTGGATTCAAGATCACAAGAATGTGATTTTTGGTTGTCATAGGAGAAAGAGAAAATTTCTCTCAAAGAGAATTTGTTCGATAATATGTTTTCCTCTTCTTTTAGAATTTGAAGTTGAGCACTTATCATTTCAATTTGTTTCTTCATGTTTGTAATTAGAATCCCTTCTTCCTCACTAGGAATATTGGATTTATCACATTTGTTGTTAGCCATTTTGATGTACTATGTTTCAAGTAGTGACAGCCAATTTTTAGAACATAAGTCAAGTTGCCACAGTCATAGACAATGACAAAAAGCAGAAGCTTAGACAAGGACCACACTAGAACTTAGTCTAAATGGGACAAGATAAGAGTGTTGTATACTAAGGCATGAATAGTCTGATTTGATGGCTAGAATAGCCAAAGATTATGACTATCATAACACAGAGTACAACAAGCACTAAGGGACAAGAGCAAGATAACTGAGAGAAAAGACTAGTTAAAGTATGGATCACAAGTCATTAGCTAAGAAGGATGCCACTGTTTCAAACTGTTTTTAGATAGAGAAGTAGTAAACTGATGCAAGAAACAAACTTGGTATAGAGCACAAATAGCTCTAACAGACTAACTTGATAGTTCAGACTCAAGATCTCACGTGAAGATCCTCTGAAAGGCACATGAGAAAGTACACAGGGCCATGCAAAGACTCTAGATAGCATAAAGATTTCACAAGAGGATGTGATGTAAGCCACACAAAGTAGTGCAAGGTTAACTTGGATAGCATAAAGATCTCACATGGAGATGTGCAACTGTTTGCATGAGAACTTGGACAAAGTTGCGTGAAGAAGTAGTAGGACAACAAGTATTTGCGCAAAAGTTTGCAAACTATGTGTGAAAATGGAAACTAGACTAACAATTGAACTGGATTTTGAAAAGACTTTGAAGATTTCAAATAGTTTTGGACAGATTATTGATTCGTTTTAGTAACCAGGTAGACAAACAGGCATGTAGAATAGCAAGCAGGTTATATCAAGCATGTCTGAAAACAATGAGCAAGGGCAAAAGCAACCTTGCACATAAACAATCAAGTGACTTAGTTTGTGCTAATCCCTAAGAGAGCTAATTGTGTATGTTTTCAAAGAGTTTTGCAATCATTGCACACATTCCTAGAAAATGAAAAAGTTTGGCCTCTCTAAAGTTTTTAGTAATGGTTTGACTCTGCAACTTTTATGACTCACAGGGGTGACCTCCAATCCCAGTGCACCGAGGTTTTGACACAGTCCAAGAACTTAATCTTCAAGAGCTGCTGGGGAGATCTGACAACCCACAATGAACCACACCCGTGGAGATTTCTTCCACAAAGACCTTTATATAGAGGTTGTCACTACCATGGCAAAAATGACTATTACCGCTTGAGGTTCTGTCAACACAATTTTTCCTGTAAAGGGATTTTCTGCTATGGTGAACCCTCTCTAAAGGTGACCAACTCACAATAGTGTACCACAAGGGGACTTAGCTTCTAGATCCAAGGTTTTGACACATTTTCACTTTTAGCCCAATCAAAGCAGACAGATTAATCTGACACGCTAAACTAAGAGTATCTCTTAAAGATCTATGATATCAACTCCTAGTGATCTATCAACCTCTTCAGAGAAAGGATGCCTCAATAAACAAGTTGAAGATTCATCTATTTGCGAGATGCTCAAAGTATCCTCCCCACCTACAAGGAATCTATCATAGAGAGGAGTTTCACTAGGAACCCACTCTCTCAAGATCCACGAATAGTTCTCATGAGGCCTAATTACTATGTGTGTATAGATGTTAATTCCTGAAAGTAAATCTATCCAAAAGAAACCAAAGAGCACAAGGTGGTACACTTAATGCTTTAACTAATGTGAGCTGATTCCAAAGATGTGGAACATTTAACCCCTCACACAAGCCAAAATGAGTCCACAACTCAGAAACTAGTGAGTTCTAAAAAGCACAAAAAGGGTTGCCTAGTGGAACATTTAAGGCTTTTGTCCTGTAGACCCCTCCCCTATTTAACATGGTGTTGAGCTTGCAACCACAGGGTGGAACAAGGGGCTGGTGGATTAGCGAGTCCAATAACCCAAGATAGCTAATTAGATCTATCACAAGTAACTAAGCCTACTAAATGGAAACTAATGGAGATCACAACCTAGTATCAAATTATGCATGTGTTGTAAAATGAGAACATGAAAGGAAATACACACACAAGCTTGACACAAGAGATGTTAATTTTAACTCCAAATGAAGTGTTATTAGTCAAAAAAAAATTACCTGGTAATCCTCGCAACACATCTTTTCTTTGTTGTACCTTTCATTTATACTTGATCGCTCGCTCGCAACGAACAAAGCAACAAACTCATGAATGCAATATATGTCAACTCATCCAAAACCAAGGTTAGATCTGAAAATCTGATTTTTAAGAGTGATAATAATTAGTAAGTAACCCAAATGAAAGCACACATCATGCATTGATTCATTGTAAAAAAATGAAATGCAAACTATTCATTAAATGCCTTTTTTTTTTTCAATTGATTTTTGACTTAGTCATAAAGATAGGATCTACATGATATGAATTCAGATCCAAAACTCAAAATACAAAAAAGTAACCCTTATAAAAAATTAGAGAGCTTTCCAAAAATGCAAAAAATTTGAAAAGATCTTTTAATTTGTGCCCTAGGGAGTTGTTTTGTCAAAACAGATCAGTTTTTGCAAATTGAATTATTGACCCATAATATGACCTCTAAAATTGAAAAAAAAAGAACCAACTCTATTTAAAATTCAAGAGCTTTCTGAAATTGTAAATTTTTCTGAAAAATGTGCTGATTTACGCTTGAAAATGTTTTTTTATGAAAAATGAAGAAAATATCATAAAAGCTCGAAAATGTTTTGAAAAAGTCTAAAAATTCGACCAAAGCTTCTTGGATATATCTTCGCCCTGCACAAAAAATTTCAAATCAAAATACGCATCCGTTTGAAAGATATGAGAAAATCTTTCAAATCTAGGGTTTCTTTGAGTCTACAAATAGATCTGCACAAAAACCAACAAGCAAAGGTGGGTTGCCCCACGATGGGCGCCAAAAATGTACCTGTGAAATGTGGGTCTCTGAACGTCATAGACACTTCAACATGGTCATTGTATGTGGATTCATCCCCGAATGAACATTGGATTGTTCATCTAAAAATTAGCCCTGCAAAGCGACCTGTTGCCTTCTATCTAAAGGGAATTGCTTATCAGATATCCTCAGATTTGAGGTGTTTAAGCAACCAGACCCTCTAAGAATGAAGGATTTCTAAGAAAGTACGACTAATCTATATGAGAATGCAGATTAATATAGAATGAAAGATGCAATGTAATCTAAGAACAAATAAAGTAAACTAGATTAAGCATATGCATGATTAAACTAAAATGAGATCAAACTAAGAATGAGAATGCATGCAAGAAATGTAAGTGAGCATGAATTTCAACAGCAATCCGATAGAAAATCAATTCTTCCTTCTTTGAAATGAAGGGAGGAGGGTCTCTTAAATAGATTTTCCTGGAATCCATCAACGGTTGATATCAATTTCAATCAACGGTGAGGATTGAAGTCATTATTACCTCTTACGCATGTCCCTGTTTGACTTACTCGTCATAGATTCTTGGCTTTAAGTGGGTTGAGGAATCTTATGATGCGTCATAGATTCTCTTCCAAATTTAATTTAATAAGATGAGATATGCTCTCATAATTACCTTTTTCATTTAATAAAATAATTTTATTTAATTAATAAAAGATGCTTTTCTCATTTAATTAAATAACTTCATTTAATTAATTAGGAATGACTTCCCATTTAATTAAATAACTTCATTTAATTAATTAGAAATAGCTTTCTCTATTTAATTAAATAATTTTGTTTAATTAATTAAAATAGGCACATTTATTAAATTAAATAAATTTAATTCCATAGTACATTAGCCTTAGGATATGATTTAATTTAATTAAAGTATAAATACTCAGTAATTAAATTAAATATTAATCAATAGGTTTAATGTGACTAATATGAGTCAATACTATAGGAATTAAATAAAGAGTATGATGAATGCAGATTTGGGTTTTCTGCATCTGACAATTAAGTCAAGTAGTGAGTAGCTGAATAAATATTGCCTATTAGAATAGGTCTTAGGATTGATAAAAAATAGACCAAAATTGGTTGAAATGGCAATGAGCCAATTTTGGGGTATTACACTATGCTCTTGCCTATTACGTAAATGCTATCAAACCTGTAACATCTTCTACCAGCAAAAAAAGTGTCAACATGACTAAAGCTGACATCAAAAATTTCAGTCATACAATAAAAAAGAAAAGAAATAAAAGATCCAATGGTGAAAACCACATTTTGGTAGTATTGGAACCTAAAATAGTAAAAATAAAAGATGTATCCAAGGGCGAAAACCTCTCTAAGGTGCCTATGGATGAGATATTTGATGCACTTCCTACTCATTTTTAGGAAAGATCACAAGTGTTGATAGAACCAACATAGCCAATCAACTTGGGTATAGAGGAACAATCTCACATGATACATCTTGCATAGTTGCTATCTCTAGAAGAAAAAGAGGAATTCATTGCCTTCTTCCAAGAGAAAAAGATAAACTTTGCATGGACATACTCAAACATGCTAGGATTAGATCCTGATCTAATAATGCATCACTTGTCTATTTCACTAGGGGTTAAACTAGTTAAACACTTAGGAGAATGCATCCTCATGTTGCATTACTAGTCAAAGATTAACTAGAAAAGCTTTTGAAAGCTAGTTTTATTTGTGCTATTGATTATGCTGAATGGATTTCCAACATTTTTTTGGTCTCCAAGCATGACAAAACTATCAAAGTCTATACATATTTCCAAGATCTAAACTTGGCATGTCTGAAGGATGAATTTCCACTCCCTAACATTGATATGATAGTGGACATGACAATAGGATATGAGATGTACTAACTCATGGATAGATTTTCTAGTTATAATCAGATCAAAATTGTACTAGAATATTAGGAAAAGACTTCTTTCACTTGTGTATGGGGAACTTTCTATTTGAATGTAATGCCATTTGGTCTAAAAAATGCTGGTGCTACATATCATAGGATAGTTACTACAATTTTTCATGACATGATGCATAAAAAAATGGAAGACTATGTGGATGATACTCTGGTTAAAAGTGTAAAATGTAACACTCATCTTCAAGATTTGGGACCCATCCTAGATCGCATGGAAAAATTTAGTCTGAGACTCAATCCCAAGATATGTGTGTTTAGTGTAACATCTAGAAAATTGCTTGGTTACATTGTGTCTACAAAATGAATTGAGGTTGATCCAGAGAAAGTTTGGGCAAACATGAATATGACTCCACCTCATAATATTAGTTAGATGAGGGGATTACAAGGAAGACTTCAATCCATTCATAGATTCATCTCATAGCCAGTAGATAGGTCACAAACATTTACCAAGACTCTACATAAAGGTGTAAATATAACTGGAGCCAAGACTGTGAATAGAGTCTAACACAGATAAAGCAATACCTTGCTCATCCACCAATCTTGATGCCTCTTATTCTATATATCTCAGCAATAGCAACATCTTTGGGTATCTTGCTAGCTCAAGAAGATAATGATAAAAAGGAAAGAGCTATTTACTATTTGAGTCACATGTTGATCTCCTATGAAATGAATTATAGTATCATCGAGAAGGCTTTCCTAGCAGTTGTCTTTGCTTCTCAAAAGATGAGACACTACATGCTGGCTCATACTATGTGACTAGTTTCTAAAATTGATCCATTGAAATACTTACTCATCAAGGTAGCTCTAATAGGGAGGTTGGCTAAGTGGGTCATGATCTTGAGTGAGTTTGACATTCAATATGTTGAATGAAAGGCTATCAAAGGATAAGCAATTGTTGATCAATTAGTAGAGGCACCTATGTAGAGTCTTCTTCCACTGAACATTAACTTTCCTAATGAATCAATTCTAATTTTTACACACCAAACTTGGGTGATTTTCTTTAATAGTTCCTTCACATAATATGGATCTAGTGCTAGGCTATTGTTTATAACACCTTAGAGGTATTTACTACCTAAGGTGTACAAGATTCTATTTCCTTGTACAAACAATATTATAGAATATGAAGCTCTCATTAATGGCATGAAAATTGTAGTTGAATGGAGAGTGGACCAATTAAACATCTTTGGTGATTCCCAGCTCATAATTAACTAGGTCAATGATGTATATCAGATTAAGGATGAGAATTTGATGCCTTATAAATGCATGGTGGATGACCTGAAGAAATACTTTCCTCATATCACTTTTTAGAAAATTCCTCGAGCGGACAAAAAAGCAGCTAATGCTATGGCTACTCTTGCATCTATGTTATAGATGCTAGAGAATGACCTTCAACATGAGTTCTTGGTGGAAACATTATTCTACCCTACCTATAATTCCCCTAAATCTCAAATGATCTATTCTATTTTAGGACACAACTCATCCCACTACCACCATATATACTCTTACTTGCATGACCAAATAGTTCTAGATGGTCTAACCCATAATGAAAAATGTCACCTTATCTACAATGTTTCATGGTATGTTATTATTGCTGATGACTAGTTTAGGAGAGGTCTCAAGGAAACACTCCTTAGGTGTTTAAAACACAATTAATCCAAATGTGCATTAATTTATGTAGAAGAGGGCATTTACAAATCTCAATCTAACGGCTTGACACTAGCTCATAAACTTATTAGAGTTGCTTACTATTGGCCAAATATGGAGCAAGAGGCAATCAAATATGCTAAGTCTTACAAAAAATACCAACTCCATAGGAATATAATTCATGCTCTAGCTAAGGAGTTGATTCCATTATCACGTGGTGGCCATTCTAACAATGGTCCTTTGATCTTATGGGTTAGATTCACCCATTTTCTTCAAATAGACACAAGTTCATCATTGCAGCTATAGATTATTTCACTAAGTGGTTAGAGATAGTCCCTCTCTCTATAGAAAATGGAAAAACTATAGCTCTATTCATTATGAATTACATCATATGTAGATATGGTGTACCTTCCTCCATTATTACTAATAATGGAGGACAATTTGAAAACAAGGATCTTAAGGAGTTATGCAAAAAGTTCAAAATCACACAACACTAGTCTTCTATTTATTACCACTAGGGTAATGGTCAAGTGAAAACTCCAATGGGTACAATGGCCTTCACTTTAGTATATGGAGTGGATGTTGCGCTTCCTATTGGGGTTGAGATTCCCACTTTGTGAATCTCCATAAAGGGCCTCACTACTAATGATGACTATAGAATATCTTGGCTTCAAGAGCTAAAATTGTTAGATGAATTTTGGTAAGTGGCATGCCAGTGATCTTGTTCTAAGAGAAAACCCTAAGAATCAACAATAACAGGTACAAAAAGGGAAGTTTGAACTCAACTAGCTTGGTCCCTATATAGTCACTATAATGTTCAAATCTGGTGCTTACCAACTTTTTAAGGCTAAGGGAGAGGTGCTCAAGGAGGCCATCAACACTCTCCACTAGAAGCAGTTCTACAACTGATCTAATTTCAAGAGCTCTCTGTATATACTTAAATTTCCTAAAAAAAATCATTATCTTGGTGAAAACCTAGCAATAGGCACTTGGGTAATACCAAAAACATTTGAAAATCTCAAAAAATACAAAAATACAAAAATACAAAAAAATTGAAAAACTAAAAAAGTGTCATTGATGAAAACCTAGAATCATGCATCATGGTAGAAAAAATAAGAATTTTTTCCAAGAAGGTGAAAACCTAGTAAATAGGCACCTCTTGTTCCAAATGTTATATCTTGCAGTACATCTTCTGGCTCATGTACAATTGATTTCTTGCTTTAGTTTGCTACTTTTTCTCATGTATCCATGGATTGAATCTTGTCATAACTCAGGGGTAATGTGTTGTAGTGTCATAACAATCTCTTAAGTGTCAGTCACCAGTTGTTCTAACTACATTTTCCTACTGTTTCTCATGGCACTTTTGAGATTCCTCTCATGGAAGATCTCTCTCATTTTAGTCACCAATTGTCCTAATTGTGTCAGTCTATTGTTGCTCAGTTCCTGCCAAGGTTCTTCATATTGAAGATTCCTCTTTGACTTCAATCACCAATTATTCAATCTGTGTTATCTACTATTGTCACCCTACTGAAGATAATTCTTTCATATATGTTCTAAACATTGACCCTTGACATCAATCCTATAACAAAAAAAAACAACTAAACTCAAAATGATGAATTTGTTTAGGATATGGTGCACTTTTTCTTTGTTTTCTTTTCTTTCACTTTATCATGTCTCTTTGAGCAACTCGATGATGTCACTTTCATCTAGAGAAGTGAGGATTGGGGACATGATCTTTTCTTTGTTTTATATTTGATGGTTTAGTTCCAATGATTTGAAGCATCCTTATAAGAGGGGTGTCCACTATAAGAATCTCTATCTCATATTAGATGGTTGTGTGTACCTTGACTCTTTTTATATGGACTCTTCATTGAGGTTGGTTCTTCTCCTTGCTTGTTGGAGTGAACTCTTTATGCTACAGTAAATACTAATACTTGTCCTACTAAGTGAACATATAGGTCACTACAAGTATACCTAGCATTCTTCTATCTTAGGTTACAAACACACAAGTCATTGTGGATAGAATACTTACTCATTACTTAGCATAAGAATGATCTCTTGTGTGTCTAGTGTGTCTACATGCAAGAAACATTCTAGTCATCCTAGCATTTATGCTTTGATGCTTATGTTAACTTGCTACATTAAAAGGGACAATATTATGGTCATTCTAGCTTCTTCTACCTCAAATGCTTACATTTAATCCTGAAAAAACTAGAACATATGTCCTATTCATATTTCCATGATTACAATGTTAGTAGAAATTGTAGGACATATGGGATCTCGCTAAATGCTCAATGATGATAATTATGAAAGTTTGGTAACTAGAACTAGGGCTGCATCTAGCATAGGGTTGCATTGTGGTGGTAAATAGATTTATCCTTTTTATCTTTCATGGAATTATGACTCTTAATGCCCAAATTATGAACAATAACTATTCACAATAGTTGAAAAGCCATTTTATGGTTACTGGATTTTCTCTAAATTGGTAGGTACAGCTCCCTATATGAATAATCCTCAATGAATTATGTTTGTTTCTACTTATCTAAAATAGGGTATGCTCTTAACCCGAGAGCAGGAGAGCCAAACCAAATTAAGCCTAACTAGAACTTAATTCAGGCAAGAAAAATTTCTCAAAATCAAAATAGATTTATGCATCCACACTTCTTATTAATTCATAAGTCCATCTGTGCAAGACTAAAATAAGTTGAAATCTAAATCTGAAATACAACTGATGAATCAGGAAAACTAATAGAATCCTTTCATCAAATGAAATATAACAATACTTATTACATCCATTTGAAATCCAAAAAATAGGGGAAATGAAACTTTGTTCTTTCTTAATTCTCTATAACATAGAAAGGGAATACTAACAAATTACAGTACCTACTGGAATGAAAAATGATTGAAATGAAGTCCCATTCAATTGTCTTTGCAATGGATAGTACTTCACACCAAAATTTTGCTGACCTTTGATTAATCATTCAATTTCATACATATAGGTTTTGAGAGATGACCATTACAATGGGAATTTTAATCAGTTCACCTTCTGAATATAACACTTGGCTAGATGCTAGTTTGTCGAATTTCAAAAATTTACAAAAATTTGCAACATTTACATCAGAAAATAGAAAGGGAGTATTAAATAAGTCATTTAGACTTCTTTCCCTTTTTAGTTTTTTCCCTATATGTTCTGGTAGCCACTATAATTGGGATCATCTCCTCATGACTAGGCACATGTACATTGGTGAATCTTAAGAGCCACTTTGAATGCTCCCGAGCTAACTCCTTTACTGCACCCAGCTGGCACACATCCACTCAGTGCCTGCAACTCTACCACTCTATTTTGACTGCTTGAAGTCATCCCAGATAGGTTACTCAAGTATGTGGAGAAATTATTTTTCATTACTTCTATCTCAATGAGAGCCTTTGCTTGCCCACTGCTTTGTGAGTTAGTGTGTAATCCTTGCATGAGCTAAAATGCTTTGTCTTGGATCTTCTTCACCTTTTGCTTTGTTTCCTTAAGTCCTTCTTGTGCCTCTTGAATCATCTCCTACTTGAATTGCATGTTTTGAAGCCATTTGAATAGAGGCTCAGTTCCCTTCTTCAAAATCTTTGCTTCAACTGCCTTTTTTGCCTTCATTTGGATGATCATATTTAGGAGAGAAATGCATTCATCACACCTAACCTTTTTTGTGGCCAAAGTGTTGTGATTGGAAGTGATATTATCCTTCTCAATTTCTAACCATAGGATAACATTCCCAATTTGATCAATCAGAACAACTCCATCTATACTGAGCTTCTCAATCCATTCTTTTCCAATCTGACCAAAATGCCTATCTATCTGAAGCTATGATATGAAGGCTTGTACCTCTTTTGCTGAAGGATTTTTAGTGGCAGGCACACTAGTGATAGTTTCCAATGGAACAACTAATTGCTAGATGAATCTTCTCAACTCCTCTATTTTTGCTTTCATTCTGACCTTAGATGACTTGAGATCCTCCAGTTGCTCTTCTATCACCTCATTACTCAATTTCCATAGGCCTACTTTCGTATCATGTCTAGCTTCCCCAAGGTCAATTGAGTGCAGAGTGAGATCTTCTGGCCTCATATCTTCAATTCTCCCTACCTTGTTTGGTTTTGCTACCTCCATAGTTAGGTGCCCTATTTTTGGATCTTGTCCCAATATTGACAAGGTCTTCTACTTTTTAGTTTTTGCTAAGGTAGATCCTAAGCGAACTGCTTGAGAAACATCCTTTGAAGGAAAATTTTAATCTTTTCTTTTCCTCTTCTTCTCCAAAGTATCCTCAAGCCAAGACTTGGTATTAATCACTTTAGAGGCTATTCTGAGCGATTCAATGCTGAACATTTTCTTCTTTACTAGAGTCATTGTTGTAGCTATAGAAAAGGGGGTCTTTGGATCTCAAGAAAGGAGCTGAGATGAACCTGGAGCTTTCTCTTCTTCTTGAGCTTTCTGGGTAGCTTCATCAAACTCAGTGGATTTGCTACTACCACTTTTATCATCTCCAATTTCCACTATCTAAATAGGAGAACTAGCAAGCTTAAGAACAGGAGTGCTTACGGATAGAGTAGGGCTACGATGGGGGGATGAGACAGGAGCAGCATGAAGAGATGGAGTTGGAGAAGCTTGAGGAGATGGGGAAAGAATAGCATGTGGAGGTAATACTGGAGTGGGAGATCCATCTTTCTATTCCTCTATTTCTTTTTCAGCTTCAGCTTGAGTTCTAATTACTGGTAGTGATCCCCATTAAAAGGTTGGGGTTATTGGAACATTCCTCTCTGGAGGTTGATCACCTCCACTTGTAGATTGAGCTGGAGCTTGAGCAGCTATGGCAGTAGCACCGAGAATGGCACTCTGAGAGGAAGCTATGGTAGCTGCAGATGTGGAAGCTTGAGTAGTTTTACTCATACTCTAGCCTTTCTTAGCTATCCATTCAACCCACTTCTCAGTCCTTTTGATTATTCTTTCCATCATGACATCAAAATCCTCTACTATGTCAACATATGGTTCAAAACTTATGGGATTATTCCTCAACTTAGTCAAATATGTATTGTTGTACATATTTTGACCATCATCTTCCAGTCCCTCCATATCTAAATTTATACCATATGTCTTTACCTAATCATTTGTATATCTGGCAAAGGCACGATCTTGACTCTCTGGTTCATTCTTACAATCTGCCCAATAATCCTCCATGGTTATTACATGTTTGATTATGCTTCGAACTTGAAGCACATCTCTGGCATATCCATTAGGATCAAATAAGGTCCTTACTTCTTCATAGTCTTCCAATTTGTACTTACTCTCAAATACTTTGAGTATATTCTTTGCATCTGATTTGGTTTCACAACTGGATGCTCCAACTTTTATAGGGAATTCATACCCTTTCTTCTTTGGGTTGGTGCTCAACACGTTCACTTGTACTGCTTACCTCATAATCTCTATGAGCACTATCATATCGTTTGGTATTTGGGTAGCTTCAGTGGGAATCCATCGAACGTTGCAAGATGCAAATAAGAAAATGATGAAAACTGAATAAAATAACTGCTAAACTAACTGATGGTTGCCATTGCTTCTAGACTAAATCTCTATTCTGGGCACGCTTGGAGCTCCCTGTAAATCCTCATGGTGAATGCATCATTTACTCAGATGTATTCTGCATAACTATTCTGTAATTGCAAGCATGGGTAAAACTCATAACTTTTTACATTATCAGGAAAATTCTCAATTCTAGGGAGTCCTAGCCACAATTGAAGAGAAGCCAACATGAATATCAAGAAAGAGGAAATATAAAATGAATTATAAAACTTCGCTGCACTAAGAGCCCTAGAAAGATGCTCACTGACCTCATACACCCAGTCTATATACTATGTCTGAGAAAATAAATTGCACCAAAAAGAAGTACTTCTCTACAAAATTAAAAGCTTCTACCTCACCTTTGAGTTGATGCAACAAAACCAAAATGTCAACAATTTCTGGTTTGAGGTCCATGCCGAAAAGAGTTTTAGGGACTTTACTCTTAGCTCCCCTTGGCTTCTGAAACCAAGACTGCATGATCTCCCTCCTCCAAACCATCTTCTTCAAAGAGTACTCAGACATGGCTCCACTCATCATTAAATTTGAGAACTCCTCTCATTCTGGAATTCATAAGCAATTCACCATGGCTTGGCGATCAATTGAAATCAACACTGTTTGATTAGGCAATAGAATTCGCTTTGTATCTAGGTTGTAGTGATGGATGCATTCCAAAATCAACTCCAGGGCTTGTACTACCACAAGAAACCTAGCTGCTTCCACTAATCCACTTCCCCAAAGTTTCTTTGTTATGGGATGGATTGGCTCTACTCTTAATCTCCTAAATCTTCTCTATCATAGAAATAGAGTGAAGTATCCATGATAGTCGACCACGCTGACTTAATTCTGCCCAATACATCAAAGCTCGTGAATCTTGTTGCCATTTTATTTGATGTATGATAGCAACAATTCAAAAAATTGCAATTGATACAAGGAGAAAACTCTGTAACTCAAAAATTACTTGAAAGCAATATTTAGTATAACAGTATAATAGTGAAACAGGAGTTTGAAAATCTGTTACTTCCCTTTTTATAAAATAACCCTAGATTTGCCTGTTGAATTTCATAAATCATGCCACATGAGTGAAATTAAGGGTAATTCCATTGGATTGGTGGATGTAAAGGTTCTAACAGATTTATCTTTGTCTTTTCACTATTTTTGTTGGCTCAACGGTAACTCTCATTAATTACCAATTTACTTCTCATTTTATCAGTCTTTTAGAAAAACATGAACAGAGTACTCCCTTGGGCTAAATGCACTTAGGTCAGTTCTACTTGCAAAAACCTAATCAATCCACTAATTTTCTTCTATTTATTCACCCAAAATAATCTACAACCAAATCACATACTTACCATGCTTGTAGGAATGACTTTCTCTAAAGCGCGAGAAATGGCCTTCAAAGATAGAAAACCCACAATGGAGAAGCAGATTTCCGATTTTCCCCTTTAACTTTCACTTTTACCTTTCAACCCTAAGCACTTTAATAAAAACTTTTGGGAAATATAAAAGAGGCTTTTTGGGTGAAAAAATGGGGCCCGCTTAGTAACTCTACTTCTCCATTTGGGCCTTTGCAGAAAATTTAAGTCTTGGTTCGAAATTTGCCAGAGGAGAACCCACTTCTAAATTTTCTGCCAATGCTTATCTCGCTCATCTTAATGAGCTCTAAGTAATTTCTGCTATGCAAACTTGATGATATTTGAATGATCTAACCATTATGTGGCTTACATACCCTTGTTTCAGCCTACCAGTAGCAGCTATGGATCTCTGCGAAGTTTTACCTTCTAAGTGTGAAAACTTGCAATTGAGAAGAAGATAATTGTTTTTTTGCCAATACTCATCGTTTTACTTCCTCCACCTTATTAACTTTATTTTAAGCCTTCAAAAAATGAAAAACTAACTTTGAAAGTGAGGGGTGGGGCCCATTGGCTTTCTCAACTCCTTTAGATATACCTTTTTGGAAAACTAATTATTGACTTCGAAGTCCACTAGGGAGAAGCTCTTTTCTAGTTTTTTGCCGATGCTTATCTCAATCATTTTCCAAGCTTTAAAATGGTTCTCATTGTGAGATCATGATATCACTTAAATGATCTTTTCTTAACATGATTCACTTTCCTTCAAGGAAGCTTATAAATAGCATTTGCCAGTCTTTGCAGAAATTTGTCTTCGGGGTGCGAAAACCTGTCAAGGAGAAGCCAAAACTTGATTTTCCACAGATTCAATTTTCTTTAACTCCAGATCAAATGAGCTGCCTAGAAATCAAAAGATGTAGCACAAATCAAGAATCTCCATCGAGGATGGCTCTAAACTACCCCTAAAACTCATGACAACCAAGAAATACCCACTCGGGCTAAATGTGATACGAGAGAAAGGGAAAGATGAAAACCCAATGGAGAAACTCAACACCCTAAGAAGAACGACCTAGTGACTCAACTTGACGGAACGTGACATTAGTTTACTCTCCACTTTGAAAAAATTTGTATATGGTAGAAAAGTGGGGCAACACATTGCATACTCCATATTTGCATAGACACATGGTTCAATCACTAATTTACTTACATCCTTCGTGATGAGGGATTGTGGGCTTCTTCAAAGATCATGTTTCTTCATGACTGTATAAGCATTTGCTTCTTTGGTTCATCCTCTCGATCTTCAAGGAATACCTATCTCTATCAACAAAATGGAACACTACATGAGATGTTAGTTCATTCACATTGTGCATTTCATACATTCTATCATGACTCATTTCATCTACACTACACCCATACATCATATCAAATTTTTATTCATAAACCATAGCATAAATATCTCATGTACAAAAAACTATAAAGACATAAGGTTAATAAGTGCAAATGGTACTTGAATAAAAAAATATTATATATATAGTTCAAAAGTGTACATTGGTGCAAAAATAGATGCTACTCAAGCACTATCAATCTCAAAAATGGTACAAAATGGTGCTAGTACACCAATTGATACATAGCATGATCAAAATTAGGGCAAAATGAAGTTAACTCTCTCGTTCCCCCTCACCTTCCACTAGCAGTGAAGGAGGAGGAGGAGGAGGTATGCTTGGTCTTGTTGGAGACCATGCTCCCCCTAACTCTTGTGTATACTAAGAAAATTGAGGCACCTACTCAACCTCATCTAGGACTACTACCACATAAGCCTAAAAATAATAGGCTACTCTAGCTAATTGTAGTCGAATCTCATCCTACTATTGCTCTAATCTCTATGCTACTAGCTCTAGCTTCCCCCACAAATCACAAATCTCCTAATCCACTCTGCTATCTAGGTATCCCTAACATCAAATTATAAATAGAAAACTCCTAACTTTCATTTTGTAGTATGTACTCACTATCTCACTCTCCTCTGGGCCTCCAGGTCTATGCTAGGATGTTACTGCCTTGGGCTCCTGCATCACCTTGTCTCCTTGCTCTGCCTACTCTACTAGTTGCTCTACCTCTGTGCATGGTCTCTAGACATATCCTCCAATGGCTCCTAGAGATCCCATCTCCCTCAAGGTTGCCTCTGACCTATCTTGCTCCCACTGACATATGGGTCTAACCTCACTACCTAGGAGGAATCTGAACCTATTTGGTCTATTGTCTTGCTCTCTCCTACTATAGCTATTGTGGTCATGCCTAGGGTGCCTGTACTGGTTGTTTGGGTATGGCCATCCCCATTAGATCTATGAACTAAGGGAAATGATGACTCACAAAATAAACATAATATGAAGGAGTCATCCTCCCATCTACTATGGCTGCCAAGTAGTCCCACTATGTCACAATCAAGTTTCATACAATCATTGACCTACTTGGGTCTAATCTTGGAGACCACCCACAATCTAGATCTATCACCTACCACATGTATGAGTAGTACCCTTGTGGTATATCCTATGATTGACCATGTTTTCACCACACCTATGTCATAGGGAACCTCTCTATCACTTGTATAGAGAAACCTATCAGTGGTCGAGATATAAATATAAAGCTTAGCTCTATGGGTGCATCACCCCACACCTTTGTCTCTCTCTAGGTTTGCCACACCACCACTACTAGGTCATCAAATCACACCCTCTACTACTCAATCTTCCCCAATGTTGCCTTGGTCAACTGGCCTCTATACCAGCATATGTAGGGCTCCATATGCTCCTACTCATTTGCAAATATGGGTCTTGTCATTGGCAAATGCTTCCATGCCCATATCTAAAGAACATAAACCCCATTGGCCATGCTCTTCCTCTCATGATACACTATCTTATGCATCTCGTGGAACATGTGGGCTAGCATGCATTAACCCCATCCATAATGCTTGGGTATCTCTAACATGATTTGTAGCATCCAACCCCATCCACACTCTAGTCCATGTTGACCTCTGTCAGGCATCAAGAAATAGCTGATAAATATTCCCAAAATTGTTGGCAATCTATGTATGAGCCCATATGTATACACTAGCTCATCCCAGGTGATGGCTCTACCAATAATCAAATGCTCTATGGTTATGGCCCTCAGTACCTCTGTACCTATCCACAGTGCTATATAATACACCACCCATGGCCCATGGAATGGTATGAGGAGTATCCTATAGATATCCTCTAGGTGACCGACATCTCGCCCTGTGAAAAATGGAATGTGTTCATCTCTGAATGGAAACACTCTACTAGTGCAATCAAAAGGTCATGATTCACTAGCACTGGTGGAATCTAGAAAAGATAAGATAATCCAAGTCTATCGATGTGTGCCATATCAGCCTCATCAAGCTACCACAAAAAAGCCCCATAAGGCAGGTAATGGGACATGAATCTGACATTGGGAAATATATCCTACACAAACAAACACAACACACAAATGATCAGTCTTAGCTAAATCAATAAGATGAAAGAAAGTACAAAATCACAATGAGAAATCACTCTTCAAACATCAAAAATGACATTTTACACTAGAACCTTACACAAACATTCATGTTCTCATATCAGATTCTACATCTTAATGTGAGGATACAATTTTTGACATGAGGAGTGATCAAGCTATAAGCAAAAAAAACACTAAATTTAGGGCTTTTCACATGAAAGATGGGTATCCTCCACACGATAAAACCAACCAAACCAGGCAAAGAAGTATTGGCCTTGTACTTCTTCATGCAAAATCCGATTAGGCCTATGCAAGTAGAGATATCCTCATGTGAGAACCAACACACAAAATATTAAAAATTCCTTAAAAATGCTACAAACATCTCAAAAAGTGTAAAAATTGAAACGTGAAGCAAGGTTATCGATGACTCACTAGATGCCCTTAGTCTGCTAGCTGACTATGTTGTTAGGAGCACTCAAATTTGTGTGAATGCACGGGGATCACCATTTTCTACTCAGAGCTCTCTTCTCCACAAAAGACAAAAGCACAAATGATTTGAAAATGACCATTTGGATCCTTATATAGGTTTTGACCTAATTTTTAAAGTGTTATGATTTGCATGAAAATCACCCCTTAGCTAATTTGGCTACTCTAAACTCATTTTCGGGATCGAATTTGAAATTTGACACAATTAAATAACTCAAAATCACATTTTAAAATTTTGGGACCAACACGAATGAATTGTGAATCTCAAAATCTTTTCAAATTATATTTGCTTCAAATTTTCCAAAATCTTTGGAAAAAGTCAACTATAGTCAAACTTTGGTCAAACTTGGCCTTTTTAACCTTGAAATCACTTTGAATCAACTCCAAATTTTCTTCTAATCATTCTAATCTCTTCTATATTCTTCTATATCTTAGATTTCTTCAATATTTTCCAAACTACTACTTTGCATCACTATTTTGGTGTGTCATTTTTTTGACTTCGCTCCTGAGGGGGTAGGGTGAGTACATCATTGAATCTTTCAAAACTCACATTGACTCAATCTCTATCTTATGTCCTCATCACTTGGGGCATCTTGTTCCACTCTATCTAGCATCATACGTCACCTATCTCATCTTTTGATTAGCTCCTCAATCTTATAACAGTCTTGTCAAAATTTGATGGACAGGTATCAGGACAGTCTAAACTCTGACTCTTGAGGATCGAGCCTCATTCTAGGGATGATTCTACTGTTCTTGATAGGTCTTGTTATCTTTTATAGACTAGTATTTAGGTGTTCTATCTAGACTTTGGGGAATTAAGCTCCATTCTAGAGATACTTCCAAATTCTTGCTAAGGATTAAGCTTTGTTCTAGAGATAATCCTAAATCTTGGTAAGGATCAAGCCTCATTTTGGGGATGATTCTATGAATCATAATTAACCTTGTCATCTTTTAATGCATAGGTATTAGGATAGTCTAAACCCTAACTCATGAGGATTGGGTCTTTTTTTGGGAACAATTCTATGAAATTTGACAACCTTTGTACTATCAACTTTGATATCTAGGTGTTGTATCTAGATCCCCTAAGGTTAAGCTTGTTGGATACAATTTCTTAATTGTGTGTTGTCTTTGATGTTACACAAATGTCATATCAGTTGGCAAACAATATCTTCTAAGCTTAGTTGATTAGCAAAGAAATTTTCAAAGTCTACCGAGCATTCTTAGAAATTACTCTGTGGAAATAGTGTCTACCAAGCTCACTCGGGCGTCGAAGAAAATGTGGCAAAAAGTCAGTGTTAATTGAGCTCACATGGTTAACAAAGGAAAGTTAGTGTTTACCAAGTTCACTCGATCTCCAAAGAATTTTTCTAGATTTGTAGTGTTAACCAAGCTTCTGTTGGTTAACACAGGAAATCTTTTCAGGAACAGTGTTTACCAAGCAAGGTCTGCCAATGAAATTTTTTTTTAATTTGAGAAATAAAGTTTAATTATTTCAAGTAATGATTGTAGATAATTGAGGAAATCATTATTGGTAACTATAAGTTGTAATTGGGCCAACTCGACAATTTCTAAGGTATATATGAAAGGTCAAGTTGAGAATTCTATTGTGTAATGAGCAAGCATGCAAGTGTATTGATTGTTTGAAGAGGAAAGTGTGAGCCAACTTTGAAGGGTGATTAGATATCCTTGATGAGTAGCAAAGTTTTATTTGATCAGGATCTAGTGAAGCAGAACAAAGATCTAAAATCGGCAATTTAGTTGCATCTCATTCAGGTCATTTCATTATTACTTTCTGACCATTGTAGTAGTGATTCTTAAATCTCTTAATAGAGTTGGTCTAATACCCATTTGTAAATCTTCTAACAAGGTGTTAGTTCCTTTCAATTGTTTTAAAGTCCTTTAGCAAGGCCACTCCTAACAGGGTGATCAAATCCTCTAACAAGGTCACACCTAACAATGTGTTTTGTAACCTTTAACTAGGTTGGCTCCTAATAGGGCTCACTTTAGAAGAGTGAAAATCAATAGCTAGTTACTTTATGGTGATTTTTCCCATATTGGGTTTCCACATTAAATTTGGTGTCTCATGTGTTCATGTTATTTCTTTTATGGTTGCATGTTAATCATTATGAATGTTTAAGATGTGTTAAAGTTAACATACACTGCATCTATTGAGTTACAAAATTTTTCTATATGTTTATCAAGTGATAGAAATAACTAATTTTATTAGACATCTAAAGGATTTGTGGATTTATTTTTGTGGTAATTGATTCACCCCCTGTCTTAGTTACTCCATCTATATTTCCAACAATTGGTATTAGAGCTTTTGGTGCTTGTAGGAAGGATTTCAAGGATCTAAGCTAAAGATCAAGATGACTTACAAGAGGGAAATTCCAAGGCTTGATAGGGATAACTTTTTAGCATGGAAAGGTCTCATGTGACTTCATCTGGCTTCCATTGGAGATACATGATTGAACTATCTTGATGAAGAATATATAACTCCTTCTGGTACATTATCTATCAATGACATTGCTGAGAAGAAGACTCATAACACCATGATGATAGACATTGCATCCGCCCTAAGCTATGAAGAATTTGATGATATCAAGGACTAAAAAACTACCTTTGAAATGTGGAACAAGTTGAAAGATATCTATGGTGGTGATGACAATGTGAGGAGAGCCAAAGTAGAAAGTCTAAGAGGACAATTTGATCAAATGAGAATGAGAGAGGATGAAAACATTGTCAAATATGTTGAAAGGGTCAAAGAAAGTGTCAGTGCAATCAAAGCTTCTAGATGAGATATCAAGGAGGAAATAGTTGTAAGTAAAGTTCTTAGAAAATTACTTCCCATTTATGCAATTAGAGTATCTACAATTCAAGAAAGAAGATTTGAAGCAAATCATAAGATAAATTTGGATGCCATAGTAGGAAGGTTGACTACATTTGAGCTAGATAACTATGCTAATTATGTTCTAGCTCCCAAGAACATTGAATCAGCATTTGAGGCCAAGCTTCTACTTAAAGAAAATGGCAAGAAGATAAAGGACACTTAGTCAAAAAGTGAAGAAGAAAGTTCTGACAGTGATCTTGAAGTTGTTGAAGCTCTACTAATAAAGAAATATTCTAGAGGCAAAGGAAAATACAAAGGTAAAGTTCCCCTAATATGTTTCTCATGTGAATAAATTGGTCGTATTGCTGCTAGGTGCCAAAAAAAGTAAAGCAAGGATGAGAAGAAAGGCCACAAGTACAATGGCAAGAAAGACTTCAAATCATTCAAGGAAAAAGGTAAGAAAACATGTTTTATGGCTAAGGATTCTAAGGATTCTAATAATAGTGAGGATGAAATTGTTTACATTGTTGTGAAAGATGAATTTGATAATAACAAAGAAGATAAGATGGCACTTATCTCTTATGTGAGCAAAAATGACACATGGATCATAGACAATGGTTGTTCTCATCATATGACTGGTGACAAAACTAAGTTTGAACACTTTGAAGACTATGATGGTGGTAGTGTAAGGTTTGGAAATAATGAACCTTGTTGCATAAAAGGAAGAGGCCAAATCTCATTAACCAAAGAACTTTTATGTGATAATGCCTATTGGGTTGAAGGACTAAAACATAATCTATTGAGTGTGGAACAACTAATCAATATTGGATTAAAGGTGGAATTCATGCATGGAAAGACAAGACTGCTGAATGACAAAGGAAAGCTGATTGGATTAGGCAAACAAACAAAAGGTAACTTGTTTTATCTTGATCTTAGTGAGTGCTCATGATTTATTGCTCAAGTTGTTTATGGCACAGAAGGTTATATCATGTGAATTTTGATAACATGGTAAAGATGATAAAATTCAGGAAAGTAAGAGGCATTCTTAGTATAAAGAAACCTAATGTTAGTCTATGCAAGAATTGTCAAATTGGTAAGATGGGAAAGACTAGTTTCAAAAGAAAAAACTATCAGTCTAAAGATATTTTGAAAATTGTACATACTAATTTTTGTGGACCTATTGGAATTAAGAGCTATACTAAAGAAAAGTTCTTCATTCTTTTTGTTGATGACTACTCTAGAATGATGACTATTATGTATCTAAGAGAGAAGTCAGAAGCATTTGAGAAGTTCAAATAGTATTTGGCCAGAGTAGAAAATGAAATAGGGAAAAGACTAAAATGTTTGAGACCAAAGAGAAGTGGTGAATTCATTTCCAATGAATTTAATAACTTTTGCATTGAAAGAGGAATCAAAAGATAGGTATCAACCCCTGGAACTCCCAAGTAGAATGTAATAGTTGAAAGGATGAATAGATCTATCATGGATTGTGCAAGGACTCTAATGAGTGAAAAGAACATTGCTATCAAATACTAGAAGGAAGCTATCAGCACTGCATTTCATACCTTGAACCAAGTACAGTTGAAGAAGTACTCATTTAAAACCCCCTACGAGTTATGGTATGGCTATAAACCCAATGTAAATTACCTAAAATTATTTGGAAGTGTATGTTATATCTTGAAAGAATCTAGAAAAGGTAAATTTGATGTAAAAAGTGATGAAGGTATATTTTTGGGATATTCTTGCAAAAGTAAAGCATATAGATGTTTGAATTTTTCTACCCACAAAATCATAGAAAGTGCACATGTGAGAGTTGATTTGTTAGCAAAAAGGACTGAAGAAGAAAGAAAAATGGAATTAGAAGATTACAGGAGATTTGTTTTTATTGAACCTGATATAGTGCTAGATACATCTGTCAATCAAGAGACTTCTACTCCTTATTCTTCATCAGTCACCGAGTTGCAAGAAGTTTAAATTGAGTTGCGGGAACCTGAGTCACATTTTGAAGCTATCGAGTCTGAGTAGTCAGAACATAAAGTTGAAGTTCAAGAGGATGATAATGCAATTCATTCAAGAGGCAAGGAACCTATATTGGCCAAGTATGTTAGAAGGTATCATGCACCAAATTAGATTATTGGAGACAAGTATGAAGTTACTATGACAAGAAGTAAGTTAAAAGGTACTTGTTTACTTGCTGACTTTGAATCTAGAAAATTCAAAGATGCATTGGACAATGAATGTTGGATTGAGGCTATGAATGAAGACATAGAGAAAATAGAAAAGAGCAAAACCTAGACTCTTGTACCAAGGCCTAAAGATAAAAATGTGGTTGGAACTAAATGGCTATTCAAGAATAAGTTGAATGAAGATGGTAAGGTATCAAGAAACAAAGCTAAATTGGTATGTAAAGGCTACTCTCAAGAAGAAGAAATTGATTATGGAGAGACTTCTGCTCTTGTTGCAAGATGAGAAAGTGTTAGAACCTTACTAGTATATGTTACATACAAAGGATTTAAGGTATATCAGATGGATGTTAAATCAACATTTCTCAATGGTATTCTTGATGAAGAAGTCTACATTGAGCAGCCTAAAAGTTTTGTTGATCCAGAAAAAAAGGACATGGTTTGAAAATTATATAGAGCATTGTATGGTCTAAAACAAGCCCCTAGAGCATGGTATGAGAGATCGCATAACAATCTTATTCATATTGGTTTCTAGAGAACTAATGATAATAGTAGTTTGTACATCAAGGAAGGACCAAATAACAAGATTGTTTTGGTAGAAATATTTGTGGATGATACTTTGTTTACAAGGAATGATGATCTATGCAAAGAATTTGAAATGTCTATGTTTGGTGAGACTAAGTTCTTTGTTGGTCTTCAAATTCAGCAAAGCAAGAATTGTATCTACATCACTCAATCTAAGTATATCAAGGAGATACTCAAAATGTTTGGTATGGAAGATTCAAAACTAGTTGGAACTCCCATGTGTACTGGACTAAAGCTTACCAAGGATGACGATTCAAAAGAGGTAGATCAGACCTTATATAGATCAATGATTGAAAAATTATAGTAGGTAGTTCATATAAGGCTTGATATTTCTCTTGCAATTAGTATAGTTGCAAGATTTTCAGAAAAACCTAGAGAAAATCACATGATGGCAATCAAAATGATCTTGAGATACTTGAAAGACACTGAAGATTATGGATTGTAGTATAAATTTGGAGGAAATTTGGACTTGAAAGTGTTTACTGATGTTGATTGGGTAGGAAACATTGATGAAAAAAAGAGTACAAGTGGAGGAGCATTATTTCTTGGCAAAAGATTGGTATCTTGGACAAGTTAAAAGAAAAATTGCACATCTTAATCTACAACAGAAGCAGAGTATGTTACAGCAGTAGTGAACTATTCTAATATTGTTTGGTTTAAATAGTTGTTGGAAGGCATGAAGGTTGAGATCAAAGAAACTGTTGTTATGTTTTGTGATAATACTTGTGTAATCAACATTTCAAAAAATCCAAAGATGCATTCCAAAACCAAGCTTATTGCAATAAAATATCACATTGTTAAAGAATTGGTGCAGAATAAAGAGATCAAATTGGAATATGTCCATACAAAAGAATAGATTGTAGACATATTCACCAAGCCATTACCTAAGGATGCATTTTTGTATCTAAGAGATAAGTTAGGGGTCATTCCCCTATCTGAAGCTCACTAAAATAAAGTTTTAGTGATGCATCAATAGGAACCAAGTTGAAGATCTATCAGTTGATGCAACATAGTCATGGGAACATTGCATATGAATCATTACTTAAGGTACATTGTTACTCATTTGGTATGTGTTGTCAAAGAGGGAGAGTTTATTGCCATATCTTTCTGAAATTTGAATTTGTTTGTGGGAGAGTTTTCTATTTAAAGAAGAAGCTAGGTAATTCCTTCATAGAGGGAGATTCCTACATTAGAGAAGTTTGTGGCATAAAATCTAAGAGGGAGAAAATTTTCTATCAGAGAAAGACTTGTTTTCAAATTTCATTGTGCTATGACATGTTGTGTTGCCATCAATGCCAAAGAAATACATTGTTGGATACAATTGTCTAATTGTGTGTTGTCTTTGATGTTACACAAATTTCATATCAGTTGGCAGATAGTATCTACCAAGCTCAGTTGGTCAGCAAAGAAAATTTTAGAGTCTACAAAGCATTCTTGGAAATTACTTTGTGGAAATAGTGTCTACTAAGCTCACTCAGGCATTGAAGGAAATGTGCAGAAAGCTAGTGTTAACTGAGCTCACATGGTTAACAAAGCAAAGTTAGTGTTTACCCAGTTCACTCAGTCTCCAAAGGATTTTGTAGGATTCATAGTGTTAATCAAGCTTCTGTTGGTTAACACAGGAAATCTTTTTTAGGAATTGTATTTATTGAGCAGGGTTGACCAATGAAGAATTTTGTTGATTTGAGAAATAAAGTTTAATTATTTCAAGTAATGATTGTAGCCAACTAAGGCAATGATTATTGGTAATTTTAAGTTTTAAGTGGGCTAACTTAAAAATTTGTAAGGTATATATGAAAGGTCAAGTTGAGAATTCTATTGTGTAATGAGTGAACATACAAGTGTATTGATTGTTTAAAGAGGAAAGTGTGAGAAAACTTTGAAGGATGATTAGATATCCTTGAGGAGGAGCAAAATTTTATTTGATTAGGAAGGATCTAGTGAAGCAAAATAGAGATCTAAAATCAAAAATTCAATTGCATCTCATTCAAGTCATTTCATTGTTACTTTCTCACCATTGTAGCAGAGATTTAGTGATTCCTAAATCTCTTAATAGATTTGGTCTAATAGCCATTTGTAAATCCTCTAACAAGGTGACAATTCCTTTGAATTGTTTTAAAGAACTCTAGCAAGGCCACTCCTAATAGGTCTCACTTTAGAAGAGGAAAATCCAATAGCTAGTTACTTGGTGGTTTTTCCCATATTGGGTTTCCATGTTAAATCTAGTGTCTCATGTGTTCATGTTATTTCTTTTATGGTTGCATGTTAATCATTATGAATGTTTAAGATCTGTTAAAGTTAACGTACACTATATCTACCAAGTTACAACATTTTTTTGTATGTTTACTAAGTGACAACAGTAACTAGTTTTATCAAACATTTAAGGGATCTGTGGATTTATTTTTGTGGTAACTGATTAACCCCCACTCTTAGTTACTCCATCTATATTTCCAACAAAGCTTCATTATGGAGATAACCTTTAAAAGCTTATCAACTTTGGTATCTAGGTGTTCAATCTGGATCCCCTATGGTTAAGCTTCATTCTAGAGATAACCTTTAAAAGCTTATTAGCTTCGATATCTAGGTGTTCTATCTGGATCCCCTAAGTTTAAGCTTCATTTAGGATTTAACCTTTAAAAGCTTATCAATTTGTTTTCATGTCATCAATTTTAGAACCAATCTCATTTCTTGATCTATGTATCATACTTATGTTCCATTGAATAGAATGTGCTACTTGTACATTCATTCAAATAGGGGCAAATGTAATACCCCAAAATTGGCACATTACCATGCTAAACCAATTTTGGTCTATTCAATCAATCCAAAGTCCTATTTTACTAGGCAATTATAATTTTGATAATCACTACTTGACCTACGTGTCAAATGTAGAAAATCCATAATCTATATTAATCACACTATTTTATTTTATTCATAAGTATCGACTCAAACTAACTATATTAAACCTATTGATTAAGTTTAATTAAATTATAAGTGTTCATACTTTAATTAAATTAAAATTACTTCTTTAGCTAATATACAAAGGAATTAAATGTATTTAATTTAATAATGTCCTCATTTTAATTATTGAATTTAATTATTTAATTAATTAAAGATTATCCATTTATGAGGTCATATTCTATTTTATTAAATTAAATAGTCTCTCCAAATCTTCTCTTCAGTTTAGAAATGGAAACTCTAGGTGGACTGCAATTAGAAAAGGAATTAAATTAGTTAACTCCTTATTCCACTCAAAATAAATTAGCTAACTCCCTTTTCATAAGGAATTCTCCATTCTAAGTTGCATCTTCAATCTTGATCGTTCATTCTAATTGATGTTGACCGTCAAACAATCCTGGGATTCTATTTAAGAAGCCTTCAGTTCCTCGTTATGGAGGTTTAATTGAATTTGCATCAAATCCATGCTGGAATACTTACTCATTTTCATACATTAATAGCTTAATTTCTTACATTTGAATCTGTTGTTAGCTTAATATACATCCATTTAGCATAATGTTTTTTTATCTCTTAGCTTAACAATGCATTTCATTTGGCATAATTTGGATTCTCATTTAGCTATAAATCCTTCATACTAGAGGTCTAGCTACCAACTTCTCATTTTGAGAGCAAGGGAAAAATCCTTCTAGTTAGAAGGCAACAAGTCAAACTTTTATATTACTCAAATGAATAATCTCATATTCATTCAAGGATGATCTTTCAGATAATGACCATGTTGAAATGTATGTGAGGATCAAAGGCCCACATTTCACATATACACATAGTTCCAATAGGTGTCGTGTATTTGGTGTCTAGATACTTTAGTCCTAAATCTCCAATAGTTTCCAAGTGTAGCCTAATGAGTTCCTTCCATGCCTTGAAGTTATCTCTATTCAACTTTGGGATCTCCCTTTTATAAGATATCTTGATCTTTATCTTAGGTCCTTCAAACCTTCTCTACAAGCACCAAGAAGCTATGATTCTAATTATTGGAATATAAGAGGAGTAATTGAGAGGGAAGGTGTGAATCAATTACCACTAAAATAAATCCCAAATTCCTTAGATGTCAACAAAGAACACAAACTTCACTAAAAACACTAATGCTCAACAAACACATAGGAACTCAATTTATACTAGAAAAATTTATAACTCAAAAAATATTTAACATGCAAATTTTATGATATTTTCTATTATTAACCTTCCTTAACTTAGGTTCATACACATGAAAGAAATAACATGAATAAAAGTGACACCAAGCTTTAATGTGGAAACCTAATTTGGGAAAAACCACCAATTGCAACTAGTTATTGATTTTCACTCTTCTGAAGTGAGCCTTATTATGAGCCAACCTTGTTAAAGATTAAAAACACATTTTTAGGTGTGACCTTGTTAGAGGATTTAATCACCCTATTAGGAGTGGCCTTGCTAGAGGTCTTTAGACACTTCAATCTAGACATGCCACCTTGTTAGAGGATTTAAAAATAGTTGTTAATCCAACTCTATTAAGAGATTTAGATCATTTCTATGATGGTTAGAGAGTATGAGATGACTTAATTTCTGATGAAATTGAATTGTTGATTACAAATCTCAATTTTGGCTTGTGTAGTTGATCCTTTTTTATCAAATGTATCTTTGTAGCTCCACAAGGATATTCTTCCTATATTTCTAATTCATTTCCTCCAAGCATGTTCAAATCTTCTATTTAGTTGCACAAATTCAATCCACAACTTGACCTTATATTTATATCATATACATTGTCAAGTCAGCTTGAATACAACCTAGAATAGTTAATATTCATCCCCCCAGTTGGCTAGAACTAACAAACAAATCTATTACATTCAATATGCCAAAATAAGAAAATCCTCCATTAGCTGATCTTACTCAGTAGATACTAACTTAGAAATGATTTTTCTATGTTAACCAAGTGAACTTAGTTCACATTGGTTCCATCAAACTTTTCTTTCATTAACTAAGTGAGCTCAGTTTACACTCAATCTTCTGTGAACTTCTCTTTGTCACCCGAGTGAACTTGATAGACATTGTCTTCTGAACTTGGAAAATTTTGGAATGCTAGATAGATACAAGAAACTATCTTCAAGACCTAAGTGAGCTTGAAATACATTGATTGGCAAAGATATGATATTTTTTGTAACAATGTCCTTTAGTCAAGGTGGCATTCTAATAGAATATTCCAAAGTCCTCTAACAAGGTCATTCCTAACAAGGTGATTAATCCTTTAACAAGGTCACATTTAACAATTTATTTTTTGACCTTTAATAGGGTTAGCTCCTAATGGAGCTTGGTTCGTAAGAGTGAAAATATTGGTGACATGTTACTAGTCATTTTTCCTAAATTGGATTTCCTCATTAAATCCTAGTGTCAAACTTGTGTAGATGTTATTTTTGATGATTTACTATTAATGTTTACATTATGCAATTATGTTATATTTAGGAAAGTGGACTATTAGTTTATGTTATTGAAAGTATATCATAGAGATCAAGCTAATGAATGTGAAGATCTAAATTAGTTTAAGTATTTATTTTTTCAATTAGTACATTTGGACCTTGGATAATTGATTCACCCCCACCCCTCTTTGTTATTTTAAATATTCTAATAGTTGGTATTAGAGCATTAGTGCTTGTAGTGAAAATTTTGAAGGTATTTGAAGTTAAAGATCATGATGTATAAAAAGGAGGTACAAAGATTGAACAAAGAGAACCTCCCTCCATGGAAAAGTTTGATGAGGCTACATATAGAAGAAATTGGTGATGGTGTAATATATTTTGTGGACAATACATATGTGGTGATAGCGGTTGTCCCTGTAACAACCCAAAAATTGAAAAAGCAAGAACACAACCAAGCTTGTTGGAGATTGAATCAACCCTAACCTATGCCAAGTTTGATGACATAAAGTATTGCAAGACTGCTAAAGAAATGTGGGACACACTAAAGAACATCTATAGAGGGACAAGAATAACTTGAGACCAAAATCAGAGAGTATAAAAGGTAGGTTTTATGAAATGAGAATGGTAGAAGTTGAGACTATAGTCTGGTACTATGAAAGAATAAAAGAAGTTGTTAATTCTATAAGAGAAGTTGTAAAGATTAATGATGATACTATGATAAGAAAGTTATTGAGAACTCTATTCCTATTTATGCTATTAGGTTTTTTGCAATACAAGAAATAAGATGTACTCCAAGTAATAAACTAACTCTAGAAGGTGTGATTAATAGAGCTACTTCTTTTGAGATGTCAAATTTTGACAATTTCACTCATACCACTATTTTATCTACTTTTAAATCACAACTGGTTTGTAGTAAGAGAGCAAAAGAAAAATATTTGAAAAGTGACAGTGATACTTTTGATGATGAATTTAATGAGATTGAAGCACTGATGGCTAGAAGACTTCCTACACGCAAAGGGAAATACAAAAGGTAAACTTTCTATAATATATTTTTTATGTAACAAAGTTGGTCATATTGCTACAAGATGTCTCGATAGAGAAGAAAAGGCTGAAATAAAGGAAAGCAAGTAAAAAGGAAGAAGAAGAGATGATTGAGACAACAAGAGAAATAAGGAATAGGTTGGCTCCTAATTTAACAGTTTTGAAAATGACCAAGAAACCAGACAAATGCATCTAAGGCTAGAAATTTCCTATGATGGATACACCTGACTGCAGTCTTGGGCCAACTATAAGGCATAACTCCTTCTTCACTTTGGGCTCTGCAAGACCTCGGTGGGTTAACCTTGAGGTTCTGAGATATGGTACTAGTGCATTTAAAACATAAATCTAAACCTATTAATAGAAAATGAAAACCCCTTATATCTCCTAATAACTCATGAACTGACATAGATCTACAACAGCTAGATGCATATCTATGAAATTCATAAGTTGAGTGCGGGTTAATTCCTTTCAGCCCAATACAAGACATGAAAAACTGAAATTATTTGAATAAAAGATTTTGAATTCAAAAAAAACCCCTAATATGTAGCAGCATGAACAAGTGATCATGTAAATGATTAGTGCCTTATCTATTGTGCAATTCCATGAATTAATCACATACATATAGATATCTGAGACTTATTTGTACCTTCAGATATACGATCTATCCATTCACCTTGTAAATAGACATCCATGTTCAATCTAAATCTCATTCTTACATGATATCCTTCTCAATAAACTTGCAACCTTGTTGATTCCCTGAAGCATTTACATAACTCCTTGAGTCACAAGCAACAATAAAATAACATACAGCCTTAAGGGACTGCAACTATGACCTAAGCTCTTTGTTCAAAGATCATAAAAAAATGAAAATTCATTGAGACTAGAGACGAGAATTAGAATGAAACTAATGAAATTCTTGCTCCTTTGTATTTTCCTTGAAATAATACATTTATATGCATGCAATCAAAACATAGAAACACCTAAAAGACCTGAACTATCTGTATTCTCTTCATTTTTGCTATTCATACAAGAGATATTGTTGAAAAATATGTGGTATCATAGTATGGGAACACATCAAAATTGGATCCAAAAAATGGTATCATAGTAGTGGCTTTTCTTTCTCCCAAGACTAGAACCAACTAGTTTCTCAGGGACAAAACTGGAACCTTACAATGAGGAAAAGAAAAGAAGATATAGGAGAAGAGTTAATTCCCAGATCTGATCAAAACATGACATCTATCCACCTGGAAAACCTTCTCAAGAAGCAAAAAAACCTCTTTCTACCTTCTTTCTATAACTAAAAATCAAATCCCCGTGATTCTGGCTTCTAAAGGCATAAAGAATCTCAAACATTTGATTCACCATCATAACTGATTTCTGATGTCAAAGTGAATTCACAATAAAAGAAAAAATTAGTTGAAAAGTGATTTCAAGAAGCCAATATTACCTTTTCTAGACTATTTTCTCCACACTTAGGTTTCAAAAAGTATTCAAATCTGCCCTGTAACCAACTTTGATGCTCTATGATCAAATCTGCCCATTCTCCTGAGAAGGCCCCGAGAATTACAAAATTGCTTATCAACTGAGCTAGTGAGGACCTGTGCAAAATCTGATCTCAAATTCAAAAAATTTAGCTTCTCCAGGTTCCAACGATATATTATAGTGCCTATTCCAGAGAAAAAATGCCCCCCTGGTAGCAATTTGAGAATCAGACCCCTCGACTGAATCATATCATTAAAATGAAAAAAATTAAAATTTTATATAGTAAAACTATATAAAACCTTAAGATTCATTTAAATTTTTCCATCTTTGAATTATTTTCATTTGAACTTTTCTGAATCTTCATTTCATATTTCACTTTTGTTTTTTCCCTTTGCCACTTGTCGAAATCTGATTGGCCGCCATGCAATTTAAAATATTAATTAATACATTAATTAATTAATCCTTTAATCCTTCATGCATTTTTACCTCTTGATCTCACAAGCACCCTTAATATCCACCTTAATATCCACCCTTACACACATATGGGGAATACATTAATTAAAAATGCCATTGCAATTGCTTTACGTTCTTACGTCCAATGTAAGGGCATAAACCTACCATCTTTATTCTCCTGCTCATACGCTCAGCCTTTATTTTTGAATCCCTCTATCCCTTTACGTTGTCACAACCTTGAGCTTGAGCGTAAGACTGAGCCTCTTTAAAATTTGATTTTTTCCCTTATGCTAGGCCTCATTTCATATGGGCGTAAAGCTTCTTTCATCCACATCTCGATCATACGAGTAAGTGTAAGAACGTAGAGGCTTTCCTTTTAACTTCCACACATACGCTTAACCTTTAGCAATTTCACAAGTCAAAATATAATCAACCTTTGACCCGCGGATCCCTTCTCATGGCCATGGCTTCTTAAAGCCCATGTCATTAGACATAATACACACTAAGTGGGAGTGCATTTAAAGATATAAAATCCAATCACATAATAGATGTGGGACAAAAGCCTTTGAAGGCTTCCCACATCCTAAGGCCTCCTTTACTTCAGTCAACTACTTCTTTGGCACATGCTTCCTCATTTTTGCCTACTCCCTACTTGGTTGCTTTCCCTTTTGAATGCGTGGGTTGCTCATGCCATGCGTGGAAGGCTTGTGAAATGCGTGAAGTGTTTCCTTTTTGTAAATGTGCAAGTTCTCCCTTTAATTCCATCAGCTCCCTTTGTATGCACGAGCCTCCTCTTATAATGCATAGACTCCCCTTTTATGCATTTTCCACTGAATTTTATTGTGGCTTCTATTCCTGTCTCAGCCATGACTCCATGTTGAAACCGTTGGCTTCTGTGGAGAGTTTTGTAACTACTTGTAGCTAATTGTTTCATCTTGTTTGCTTTGTATGATGTGTGAATTTGTTTTTATATTGTAGAATCCCCTCCTTGGCATATTTCTTTATATGTTGCCTCTAAATGCTATCTTATTCCAACCATAAGCTACTACCATGCGTGGGAAGTCTTCTCCTTTACAAGCTATGGCTTTATTTGGTATGGCATGGAGTGGGCATCAAATTAAAACAAATACCCCTTTTCAGGTGTGGATTTCCCTCTCAAAATGTGAGGCTTTTATTGCTTAAGCATGGAGTGAGCTCCCCTCTATTTTGTGTGTATTCCTTTGTTTGAACGTGACTGTTGAATGTTTGACTATGGTGGATGCTTTCGTTGAATGCACCTTCATGCCTGCTCTTGCGAAGACTTCCATTTGTGCCTCCTCTCATCAAGGCTAGGTGGCCTATTTCAACACCTTGGAATGCCCTTTGCTTCTTATCTTGGCATGGGGTGCCTTTTTTTCCTCATCAGGAAAGCACTGGTTTCCTTTGTGCTACCTTGCAATGGATGTCTACCACTATGAATGCCCAATATCCACAATTTTTTGTAATGGAGCTCGCTCTATTTTTTCAAGGAATGAAACAAAAAAGACCTCTACTACCTTGACTTGGGCTCAGCTTGATCTTTGCCACCCTTGAAATCATATTTTCAAAATGGTATATTACTTTATTATAATCAATGACCTTGGACAATTCTTTTATATCACTAGCTTTTATTATTTGATATGCTAATTCAAAGCTATAGTAATGGAAAGGACGGTGGTAAATATGAAGCACTTTTGAAATCTCCTTCAAGTGCTCAAATCCAATGTGAAACTCAAATATGTTAGCAAGAAAATGATATTATTTCATGTGTCGGTCCTTGTCAACCCTACAAGATTTAATTGAAAGAAGTTGCATCCTCCAACGCCCTAACATCTTAACAATTTGATGGAATAAGTCGGGCCCCAAAGTGGGTCCGACTAAAATTTTTTTTGTTTCCGAACAAGTGATATGCAAACTGATCCATCGATCATCTTGAACTATCTGAAATCAAATTTGAACACTGATTGATCATTAAAACCTTTTTGAATCATTACTGCACCACTATGAAATTTGTGTCAGGAGGTCTGTTGCCTGCTTTTAAAAACTAATCCAAACATCTGACCAAGCTCTGAGATTTGACACACTGACTCTTTGTTCTACACACTTTTACCTTGTCAAATCTCATCTCATGACGAATTTGAGGTCAAAAGATATTTGTTTTCAAATTTGACCTCTCAGAACTGCCTGCAAGAAAACATGTCAGGAAACAATAAACTGGTTTCGGAATTGGCTTCAAAAATTGGGTTAGCTAACACTTAGCAAATTGAAAACTGAGGGGTTGGTTCATTGTCATGAGGAGAGTGTACTTCTATGATTTTGGCTCACAAAAAGTCACAAGGCATGTTTGGTGAAGGTCTAAAATTGGCTGCTTAGATTTTGCAAATTGAAACAATGGCAGAAAAGTGATTTTTTGCAAATGGAAATGACCAGGAAAAGTGTACAAATGGATTCATCATGATTTGCAAACTGGCACATTTAAAGAATTTTTAGAGTACAACACATTGATACAATCCACTCAATCTAGGAAATCATGGATCTCAAGTTATAACATCATGAACAGGGGTACCAAACAATCTGCATTTGCTGACACCAATGAAAAGATAGAAATTGCATTTGGAATTGCATTTGAAAACTGATCAAACAGATTCATCATAAGCTGAAACTTGAAACATAACAAGTCTCTAACATCTACAATACAATAAAAAAATAATTTTCTCATTTTTTTCAACTAGGTCAAAGTTACAACTTGTCAAACAGGGCTTCCCAAAAATCAGAACAAATTGAAAAAATATGAAAATTGTAACTGACCAACTTTGAGGGATTCAAAACCTAGTCAAATGGACTTGAAACAACTCAAAATCTGAAACATAGGTTCTTGGGTATGGAAACTAAACACTCTCAAAGCATAAAGTCATGACACATTTCTGGGTGTGAGATATTCAAATGCAAACAAGGCCTCCTGTTGCTGTTTGACACTAACGTGAAAATGCAGATTTGAAATATGCTTGAAACAAGACTTCACATATTGGCTCGAAATCTCCATTTTTCTTCATGGAACATGTAGACACACTAAATGAAAGGTGTTAGAAACATTAAAAACCTTAGGGGCCTCAAAGGTACATCCAGGTACATATGCATTTATGGGGCTTGATTTGACTCAATATTTTAGATGGATGCTCAAAATGAGAATGTAATTTTGAGTGCCAATAGAATATAGAGACAAAGGTAAGAAATCTTGTTACATTTCTAAAGAAAAAACTAATAATGAATATGAAAGTAATGATGAAGAAGGTGTCAATGTTTCTATAAAAGAAGATTCTGATGAAGATGAGAAAACCAGATTAATCTCTTATGTGAAAAAAAGTGATAGATGGATAATTGATAGTGGTTATTCAAACCACATGACTGGTGATAGAAGTAAATTTGAGAACATTAGACCATAGAAGGGTAGCTAATAAATTTGGTAAGGATGTACGATGTCTTGTGAAAGGTAAAGGATCAATATAATTGACTAACAAGATCAAGTGTGACACTATTTATTAGGTTGAAGGTCTTAACTATAACTTGTTGAGTGTTTCACAGTTGAACAAATCAGGTTACAGAGTTGAATTTTATCATAGAAAGGTCAATAAATTTGATGCTAATGTTGAACTAATCAGAAGTGGTGATCAAACAAGAGGTAACTTATTCTATCTAGAATTACCTAATGAGACATGTCTATTTGCACAATATGAAGATATTTGGTTATGAAACAAGAGATTATTTCATGTAAATTTTGATGACCTAGTTAGCATTAGTATGATTAAAAGAGTAAGGTTTACCAAAACTGAAGAAACCTGATAATAGTATGTGTAAAAAATGTCAATTGAGAAAAATGACAAAGTATAGCTTCAAGAGCAATACATTTTAATCCAATGATATTTTAGAATTGGTTCATACTAACTTTTGTGGGCTTATTGGTGTTCAAAGCTATTGTGGAGACAAATATTTTAGTTTATTTATTAATGATTACTCTAGAATGATGAGTGTGGTGTTTAGTAAAGAAAAATATAATGCTTTTTTAGTTATTTAAGTGGTCTTTGGAGGGAGTCTAAAATGCTTGAGATCTGACAGAGGTGAAGAATTATTTGCAATGAATTTAACACATTCTATAATGATAGAGGAATCAAAAGACAAATGTCCACACCTAGGATCCCTCCTCAAAATGGAATAGCTGAAAGGATAAATAGATCAATAATGGATTATGTTGTAACATTGATTATGGAAAAAGAGTGTGTCACAAAAATATTGGAGAGAAGCTATATGTACAACTATTTATATGTTGAACAAAGTGAAAGTTGAGAAAGGTACAAATGTAACACCTTTTGAATTATAATTTGGATATGCACCTAATGTGAAAAAGTGATGAAGGCATATTCCTAGGTTATTGCACTAAGAGAAAATCTTTTAAGTATTTGAACTCTAACACTAACAAAGTTGTGGAAAGTGCAAATATGAAAGTTGACAAATATGCAAAAAAAAATGAAGTTGAATGCAAGATAGAAATTGAAGACTATAGTACATTAATATATGCAAACCAAGGTGTTCTCAACACCCCACCTAAATAAGATAAAAAGTTGCAAGTCAAAAAAAAAATGAGAATGTCGAGTTGCAACATCTAGTTGTTGAGTAATAGACTGTGGGTGTCAAGCAACAAAAAAATGATGCCAAGTCACAAACAAAAGGAATTTAAGATCAAGAAGACAATATCAAGCAAGAAAAACATGAACTAGAACCTAGACAAGAGAGAGAAAATAAACTTGAAATCATTTTTCAAGATGAACCTATAAAAGAACAAAGAAGCAAAGAACGTGTATTAGAAAAATATGTGAAAAGACATCATGTACCTAAGAAAATCACTAGAGACAAATAATCTAGTGTAATGACAAGGAAGAGACTCAAAAGTGAGATATATTTTCTTTGTGAGTTTTAGCTCAAATCAGTAAAATATTCTTTGGAGAATGAAGATTGGATCCAAGAAATGAATGAAGAAATTGAGCACATAGAGAAGAAAAAAATGCATATTGTTACCTATACGTAAAGACCAAAATATTATTGGAACAAAGTGGGTATTCAAGAATAAACTAAATGAAAAAGGTGGAGTCACAAGGAACAAGGCTAGACTGGCATGCAAAGAATATGCACAAGAAGAAGAAATTGACTGTGGGGAGACATTCTCCCTTGTTACAAGACTAGAAGGAGTTAGAAAACTACTTGCATATTCTTCTTTAAAACTATTTAAGGTATATCAAATGTATGTCAAATCTCCATTTTTGAATGAGATACTTGAAGAAAAAGTATACATGGACCATACTGAAGAATTTGTTGACCCTAGTGAGAAGAATATTGTATATAAGTTGCACAAGGCTTTATATAGTGTGAAACAAGTCCCTAGAGAATGGTATAAAAGACAACACAAATATTTGGTAAAGATTAATTTTGCAAGAGCTAATGTTAACAATAATCTATACTTAAAGACTGGTAATAACAATGAGGTATTATTATCCAAATTTTTTGTTGATGATGTCATATTTGGAGGCAAGGAAGCATTATGCAAATCATTTACTGATGAGATGAAGACAAAATTTGAAATGTCTATGTTTGGTGAGATCAAATTCTTTGTTGGCTTACAAGTATATTGAATGACGTAAGTTTTTTTATTACTCAATCCTAATACATCAAGGAGATATTGAAAACATTTGAAATAGAAGATTCAAGACTAGTTAGTACACCTATGTCCACTGGACATATTTTATCTAAAAATGATGATTCCACTAATGTAAACTAGACATTGTGTAGATCAATTATTGGAAAAATACATTTTTTTTTCACAACAAACCTAATATTGCATTATTAGTTGGGATAGTTGCAAGATTTTATGCAAGCCCTAAGGAATGGTAGTGAAAAGGATACTAAGATATCTAAAAGGAACATAAGACTATGGATTGTATTACAAGAAGAATGATAGGTTTGAACTAAAGGTGTTCATTAACCTAGGTTGGGTAGGAAATGTTTATGATATAAAAATTGCAAGTGGAGGACCATTATTTCTAGGAAAGAGACTAGTTTTATGGACAAGAAAAAACAAGAACTACATTTCTCAATCAATAGCTAAAGCTGAATATGTGGTAGTAGCAGTGAATTGTTCAAATATCATATGGATCAAGCAATTTTTGAAAAGTATCAAGGAAAAGATCAATGATCCAATTGTTATATATTGTGATAACACTCTTTCTATTAACATATCAAAGAATCATGTAATGTACACAAAGACTAAATGTATTTCTATCAAGTATCATTTCTTGAGAGAGCTAGTTCAAGACAAAGAAGTGAAATTGGAGTATGTATATAATAAGTAGAAAATAGATGATATATTCACTAAAGCTTTACCTAAGGATTCTCATGAATATCTAAGAGGAAAATTTGGCGTGATTCCCCTAGACAAGGCTATTTAAGCTAAATTGGTGCTCTGCATCAAAAGTGTTGATCAAAATATCTTACAAGTTGATGCAAAAAAAATCCTACTTTAGGAGTTTCCTAGGAAGGATAGAATATTGTATTAGTCATATATAGAGGAAAAAGGATGAATTTAGAAATGACATGAAGATATCTACATGATATAGATGCATGAGATAGACTAAAAAAATTTCTCTTTGACATTGTTGTCAAAGCGGGAGATAAGAAGATGAAAAATAGTTACCTACGAAATAAGAGGGAGAGTTTACCATAAATAGAGAGATGTTGTGAAGAAGTTACCATAGGACAAATAGAGAAAATGAAAGAGGAAAAAATTGTAAATGTAAAGGGAGAATGTGAGTATTGCCCTCAATACGAAAGAATCAAAATTACATGATTTAGAATCAACATGAAACTAATGATATTAATAAAGATCTAATATTGTACATAGAGAGAGATTTCTTGATTTATTACAAATTTTGAATTGCATGGTAACTAGAAGTATTTCCATCAATGTCAAAGAGACAGATCATCAAAAACTACAATTGAAATATTTTTTATGTTGTCATTGACATCAAACCTTATTCATGAGATAGTTTTCTATCTAATTTTAGTGTCATATATATTTTATTTATGAAGAGGATTTGAGAAGTTGGTCATAGCAAAAGAACCTAGAGGAAAGGTTGAGCAATGAAGTAGAAACTACAAATGGACAATTGACTAGTTATACTTTAACAATATAAGTAATTTTTTAATCATTCTAGAAGAGAAGAATATAATTACACTAAATATTTGAAGAATTGATCAAAGATAGACCAAATATATAGACTTGACTAAGCAAAAAAAAAAAGATTAAGGAACTTGCAATACATGCTGAGTGATGCTAATTTTGACTGAGCCATAGTAAGTGTCGAGTAGAAATGGTGTTGATCAAGCATCAGTAATGACTGAGTGATAGTATATGTGCCAAACAAGGAAATTAGTATCTATTGAGTAATCCAATGATGATCGAGGATCAGAACATAGTGTTGGCTAAGAGACAACATTTTAATAGCTTATGAGAAATTGTTATTTCTAGCCAATAGTGTTGATTTCTTGGGATATGTAAAGCATGTTGAAGATAAGGATAGATGACCTAAAATATTTAAATCAATGAAAACTATGTTTGTGTGTTTCTATGTAAGAATTCAAGAGAATTTTGGCAAAGTTTCTAAAAGAGAAAGGAGGAGACAAAATTTTGGAAGGATTTAATGAATCTGGCTTGAACCTAAGATCTATGGTGATGTTTAAGTAGATAAAAATCAAAATTATCTATTTAAGGAGGTAGAAGGGCTAACCTAATAAGGTTAGAGCAGTTGTTGATGCTATCGATTAAAAAAGTTAAGTAGAGGGATGAGAAGATTTGAGAAGAAGTGAAGGGTGATTGCTTGAAGGGTTGTCAAGAGAATTAGAGATTGAGAAGATAATGAAGGCTAGTTAGTGGATCAACATTTGACTTGAATTAAGATCTATAATTACAAAGTGAGTTTTCTTTTCTAGATCAAAACCTATTATTACTTTCTAACCATTGTATCAATTTGAAATCCTTTAATCAAGTTTGACCTAATAGTCATATGTAAATCTTTTAATCAAGTTGGTATTCTAATGAATTTTCTAAAGTCCTCTAACAAGGCCACTCCTAACATGGTTATTAAATAACTTAACAAGGTCACATTTAATATCATATTTTTAAACTTTTAATAGGGTTTTGTCCTAATAGATCTCACTCCAAAAGAGTGAAAAGATTGGTGACATGTTACTGGTGGTTTTTTTCCAAATTAGGTTTTCATGTTAAATCCTAGTGTCAAACTTGTGTGGATATTATTTGTGATGATTTACTATTAATGTTTGCATTACACAAGTCAATTATATTTAGGAAAATATGTCGTAATTTGATTGAAATGGATCATTGTATGAAAGATATTGTTGCTACAAAATGTGTTCAATCATTATTTTGTCACTGATGTCAAACCTGCTATTTGCTAGAATGGCAATTGCTTATAAGATCCAAGCACTATCACTTAGTTGATTTATGAGGAATCAATAAGATTTAATAAAAGCACCTAAGGGAAAGGTTGAGTTATGGTTTTGGAATGAAGTGCAAAGATCAATTAAGACAATGATAAAGTGATGTACTAACAATATACGAGTGAAGATCAAGTGCTGAGTAAAGATCAAGTGTCAAGTGAAGATCAAGTGCCAAGTTGTGTTCATGTGTCGAGCATTAGAAAGTCAAAAGTGTCGAGCTGTTGCATTATTTTGAAAAGTCAAAGATTCACTAGATTTGAGTCGACATGGTTGTTATCTAGAATTTTGTGAACTAGATAGAAGATAAGAAGGATGAGTTGGTGGCACAAAACACTATGTAAAACATTTTTGGTGAATACAACTGGATTCTAGATGAAATTTCTAGATAAAAATGAGATATGGGACAGATACATTGTATCCTACCTAATCTATAGAAACCCTAAAGTTGGAGAGGGAGAATCGAGTGAGAAAAGTATTCTAGATTTCTATTTAAGGAGTCATAAGGTCACGAAGAAAATGAGTTGGTCAAGCATGAAAGCATGAAGTGTTGAAGAAGGTGCTAAGGAGGAAGAGAGAACAAAAACTCTATTTTGATAGATGACCATAGAGATGATTGCATTTGTATGATGAGCATGAAGACTCAAGGAGACGAAGCTTGAAAGTAAGACCAGCTATCAGAGTTGTAGTGATTGAAGCCAAGCAAAGGATTGAAATGAAGTGTGATCTAAAATATACAAGGAATGTTGTGAGTTGTATCAGATCAAAAGCTCTTATTGTTACTCTCTAGCAATTGTAACAGTTAGTATAAATCCTATGGACTTCGGTTGGTTTAATAGCCATGTTGTAAATCCTTTAACAAGGTGATATTCCAAGTGAATGTTCCAAAGTCCTTTGACCAAGCCCATTCCTAACAGTATGGTGAAATCCTCTAACAAGGTCACATTTAACAGTTTGTTGTAAGCCTTTAACAAGGAAGGCCTTTAATAGGGCATCACTTAAGAAGAGTGAGAATTGAGTAGCATGTTACTGGTGGTTTTTCTCGAATTGGGTTTCCACGTAAATCACTATGTCATGTGTTGATCTTGCATGTTTTATTCCTGCATGTTGATTTACTGTAACTTGCTAAGATGGTTGTTTTAAGCTTGGATGGATGAGTAGTTTAATGAGCTTACTATAATTAGTGAAAAAGTATTATTAGGGCATTTAGACCTTGGATAACTAATTCACCCCCCCATCTCAGTTATTCTAAAAACATTTCCAACAAAATAGACTACTAATTAATTTTATTTAAAGTATACTATAGAGACAAAGCTAATGCATGTGAAGATCTAAAGTATTTTAAGTATTTTTTTGTTCAATTGGTACATTTGGACCTTGGATAACTGATCCAACCCCCCCTGCCTATTGGTTATTATAGATATTCTAGCATGCACATGTGTATTTTCATGGAAGAAAATTTACCTAAGAAAGACGACTATTGATCTTTGATAGTGAACTAGCATTGCCTCTTACATTGTTTGAAACAAACATGAAGAGAAATGGTGTGATTTGTAACTTCAAAGAAAATGAAATAATATGAAATATGAAAGCACATTATAGATATATTAATATTTTCATAATAGAAAAGAAACTCCATGATGTTCTAGCTATACTAAAAAGGTGTTTCAATAATGATTATTACAAGTGTAGGTGGATGCTTTGATGAGATATAATAACATCTACATTATATTTCCAATTATAATAAGGTATGCAAATGGTTTCCTAACAGAAATATGATGCAATAACTAGTCATTTTCCAAAAATTACAAAGAACCTTTGAAACAAGTATTTTTCCTCATATTAAAGTATACTACTCATCTAACTTACTATAATTGTGCCTTAACAATACATTAAAAAAATATGCTAACAAGTTCTATGAGACTTTTTGAATTTGGAAACCAAATTAGTTTACATGAAAGGATTAAACTTGGGTCTGTGGGGAAGCATTCATATTTTACTTCATTGTATCCTTTCACTAGTATACTTTTAAGTCTTCTTGCCTATAACAAGCCATTATAGAGTTTGAACTATACTTAGTAAATTTACATGTGGAAGTTTTCTCCCATAATGGGTTTATAACATTAGCATAATATTAAGGTGATGTTCTTGAAATGGTTTATTACTTTCTAAGTTATTATCTCATGCTATACATCTATTTATTTTCCATCACTATGTCAAGTAAGGAAACATATGTAAGTTGATTTTGTAAGAACATTAACATTTCATAAGACTTGGAGAAGAATATGTAATATGATTTTAAAAATTAAAATATCATTGGCTAAATATTTGAGTAACTAGACTTCTTGTTTGTAGTGTTTGTAAATCAAAGTTACAAATGATAAAGTTACATACCTTTGATTCTTGGCACACAAAAAATGGATATAAATAGTTGATTGATGAGGAGCCTAAATCTCAAACTAGTTAGCATGTGTTTTGAAAATTATTGGTAGACTAGGAGCTAGACAAAAGAGAAATATCTAACTTGAAAAAGATCTACACAAAATTATCAATCCCTTTTGATATATTGTAAAATATAATATATGAAATGAAGGAAAATGTTTAAGTTAGAGTCATCACAAGAAGATGCAAGCAAGTATAAAAATAGCTTTTATCATGTTTTCAAGAAAATAGAAAATGTATTTTCAAGAAATGTATGTTAGATAAAATTCTACAACAATATGACCTATAGATACCTCAAACATAAAACATAAAATATCTAGAATTAAATAAGGAGACATGAAAAGAATACAAGAGATATATATGCATCTTTAGAAAATTGTCTTCATTAATAGTAGGAATGAGCAGTCAACTTAGTTAAAAACTTAAAGTAGGTTATAGCCTTAAAAAGAGATGTAAAATATCAAAAATGAGGAGAGAAACATACCTTTAGTTGATAAGGTTATATTTCATAGGAGTTGTAAAAATGAAGGCTAGGAAAGAAGATATACAAAATCAAGTTTGGATTAATCTTTCCCCTTATTTGCTAAAATATTGTCAAGCAACTTGTTTGCAAAAGTTGCTTGGTAAATGCAACTTTTTACCAACGGTCATACTTATTCAAAAGTTGGTTTGTCATTGGTAAGATTCTATATAGACACATTTGAACCATATCCAAGTCATTGCATGGAGATTTTATGGATATGAAGTTTGATGAGTAAGAAGAATCATTTTCTATCTAAATTTTTCTATTTTATGAACTTGTTATACAACCTTGTATGGATTAACAAGCTAGATTAGGTGACATGGTTGGATAGTGTTCTAAGTTACCTTTCTAATTCCATTGGTCTAGATTAATCTGTTGATTTTTAAAGAGAGTTATAATTTTTTTGTATTGACATGTTTGAAACCCTCCTAGAAATCAACAAAAACAACAAAATGACTAGATAAAAGGTGGATTTTGAGTATTTGGAGGCTATATAACTCTCAAATTTTCAAATTTAAGGTAAATGTAGTAAATAATAATGGTAAGTGTTGGATCTATGATGTGGAGTGATCCTTTTAAGAATCTTGTGATAGTTAAAGTGTCTATTTGGGGTTCGAGTTGAAGTAGTAGAGGGGTTTGTGGAACTTGGATTTGTTCCTTATTGGGAGAGATTGAGTAGTGTCTTGAAGTGATACTTTTGATATGAGAAGAAGTATCTAACAAAAACTTCAAAAAAAAAATTCCTTATTAAATGGGACCATTGATCAAATCCACCTCACTCCATCACATCAGAGTTTAAAGGAACCTAGTAGATGTTTCTAAGACTAGGGGTGAGTGACATGAATTTAGGGGGTTAGTTGTGACTGTCAGAAATAGGGGTGCTAGTAACTATCATAAGACTAGAAATTATGATCTCAAGTTAATTATGAATAAAGTTGATCAATGCTAAGTATTTTGTCATTCAACATAAAGTTGAAGAGGTTCTTCATGTGGAAGTGTATTGGAGAGTGGAAGTGTATTGATTATTGATCAATTCTAGGTTTTGATATTAGCTATGATGACTGACGAAATATTCTATTTGGTGAGTGAGTTTTTGACCATTGAAAGGTCTCTTGAATGTAAAGGATGTTTGGTACAATCATACTTTGAGAAGGTGATTGGGTAAAAAGCTTCGCTTTATTTTGAGAATAGTTTAGTATTCTCTACTTAATAGGTCCAACCACATGAAGGTGGAGGATCAATTGGTCTCAAACCCCTACCCCTAAAATAACTCTAAATTCCTCGTTAACATGTAACATTCATTCATTCTTTCATCCATTAATTAAATATAACATTCATTCATTATCACATGAAGTAAAAAACAATTATGAGTTATTAACATTCATCAACAAGAAATATTTACCAATATTCATTAGCACATGTCATTCATGAACATTCAATAAAACATAAAAGATTCATTCATTTTTTCTTTTCTTCTATTTAAACTTCTAGTAAGAAAAAATTTCTCTATCCAACCTATATTTATCATCATGTTCCTCATTTATTGTCCTTGTTGTAAACCTAGTGCGAGAACAAGGCATCTCTTGCAAAGTGGGGTTCACTACAATAAGAAAGAAATGGGTTAAATTCATGATTTATTATTATTATTGTTACAAGTGCACTGAATAATTAATTAACAAAACTTTGCTTCTCTTTATTTTAGGCAACAACATCATCTTCCACGTCATTTTCTCTCCCATCAACCTTAGCTTATTTTTTATTAAGTAAAACAAGTTTTTTACAAGAGTTCCTAAAACCCACTAGTTTACAACATAAAATAAACAAACAGTTTAGGTCTAATAACTGAGCAACAAAAAAAAAAAAAAAAGGCCAGGCCCAACCAATAAATGAAAGCAACAACCAAAAGGCCAAAAGCTAGGAAAATAACAAAAACCAAGAAGAGAAATTAGGGAATGAAATCTTTAGCCAGCTCCTATTTCTTTAACTCCATCTCTTCCTTGGCCTCTACCTCATTAGTCTTTGAGTAACTATTTTCTTGAGAAGCTAGCTCCTCCCACTTTCTCTTTTCCACTTTTCTCTTTCTGCTTGGGCTTTCCTCCTACAAGGGTTCCTCCTCCTTAGTCACCCTGGTCTTGTCAAAGTCTTTCTCCTCCTTACCCTTTTTATTTTCCTCCATCACCCTGTATAGCTGAATGGTGTTATCATTTAGACCTTTTATAATGTTAAAGCTCTAATTAGTTGAGTTGTGAGACTAGTCTCCATCCTTTGTACCCTTTTTTGATTTTTGAAACCCTAGTTTCTAGTTTTCCAAATCTAACATTCTCTCCCATCCCTTATAGCCTATCTTGAGCCTAAAATCTATACTTTATTTCCTCAATTTCATGAAATATCCATTTCAAGGACCAAAAATTGTCCACGAGGTTATTTCCAGCATTGTTTAGGAAATTCATACCCATCTCACACACATTGTCACTTAGAATAACTAGTCCAGGATCAATAAGCTCTTCTAGTTGAATTGTACCATCCCTACCCTTGAGAACCTTTAGGTTTATGCTTTTTTTACCAAGCCCCATCTTGTTTGTACCCTCTTCTTTTGAATGCATATCTACACTATCCTCTATGTCTAACGGGAGATAAGAGCTCTCCATTTCCTTAGAAGAAACTACCTTCTGGGCAACAACCCTTTAATGAGTTTGAGGTTTAAAATGATCATATAAGAATAGTAATAGACCCTTGTGGAAGGCACAATTAGAATAAACTTTCTTCTTAAAGTTCATTATACTCTTACTAGCATTGAAAAACAAATAGTAGGGAATGGAAATCTTGGTCCTGAACCTAAAATGATTAAGGATAATGAAATGGTGGGTTCAAATTCAGTTAAACTTGGTGTTAAGCATGATATAGGATATAATTTACCTAAGGATAAACTGCCATAGCTTCTTAATCGACACTGGCTCATAATAGACACCCATGTTCACTAGCTCCTTCATTTCCTTCGAATTCCTAGGAAAATCCTTTATTGCATTCAGGGAAATTTTCTTGCCCCTATAGAATTTAATGCCCTAGTTTGGGGAGTTAATCACCTCAGTGATAACCTCTTCATTGATCTAAAAATCCACCCCATCAATGTTTACCTTCCCCTTTCTCAATGTCTTCACCATTAGATTAGTGATTTTTGGGTCCCAACCATGAATATTTTTGATAAATGATGAGATTCCACCTTCCTTCAATTTCTCCCACACCTTTGATCACCTCTTCCACTTCTTTGTTTCCCCTTTGGCTCCCTTCTATGTCTCTCTCCTACCATGTTGTCAAAAATAGAATAGCAACACTTATGAGTTTTTTGGTTGCCTTGAGCTAAGACCTAGTATAACTCCCAAAGCCTACACTTGACTCCACTCTCAGAAAAGAAAATGATTTAGTAATTACCAAAAACCCTTAAGATAACCCATAAAATGTGCCAATAAATTCTCCAATAATGAAGCCTCTGGATCAGCTTGAGCCAATCTCTCAGTACAAAATATGACATATAAAAAACATTAATTATCATTATTACCATTAATGATGCCCATTTTCCTTAGATCCTTTCCAGATCCATAATACTTTCTGTATCCACTAGAAAAACCTCTCTGGTTGCCCATGTTTATGATGTGTCCCTCCTTATAGCCTCAATCATCATCTAGTTAGCAACCATATTACCTTTACAATACACATAAGACACAAAGACCTTATCAAAGGAAAGAAAAATATTTTTTGATTCCTTAATAATATTATTTATACTCTAGATTGGAAGATGATTACCCCTTAGGCATTTGATAATGTTATTAGAGTCCTCCTCCAACCACAAACATTTGACAACATCTTTAGCCAATTTCCTAGGTTGGAGGGTACTACTGGCCTCAGCATAATGGTTTGTTTGAAAACCTAGGGGGAAAGTAATTACTACTATCCCATACCCCTAACTATTTCTTATCACACCTCTACATCTAGCCTCTCTTGGGTTACCTTTAGTTGCACCATCAAAGTTGGCCTTGTGCCACCCTTTCAGAGGTAAGGACTAGGAACACTCCTTTCTTTTATTCTAATAGTCAACAGTTCTCTGAATTTCACTTGAAAAAGGGTTAGTTCCTTTTATAAACATATAGTTTTCTAATAGGGCATTTTGAATTTTTTCTAATACTATTCTATCTTTAGGTGAGCATCATTGAAAATCCTATTATTGCATTCCTTCCATAAATCCTAGCCAAAATGAGGCAAGGCCCATTTGCTAATAGTATGGAGACTAGAAGCCTTCCAAGAATTATCCCACTACCTTAAGAATTCAATAGCTAAGCTAGGAGCATGCCAAATCATCCCAAAAGCTTGACTGAATAAAGACTAGACCTCTCTAGAAAATAAGTAGTGGATAAATTGATGATCCACCATCTCTACCTAGTTTTTGCAAAGGACACACCTATTAGGAATAGGATGTCCCATCTTACACAAGTTTTCAATAGTTAGAATCCTATCCTAGAGTAAAATCCAAAAAAAATATTGATTTTTGGGGTAAGACTAGGGCACCAAGCTTTTTCCCATTCTGGCTTCAACTCCTACTTCATAATAGCTCGGTACCCTAAGGCCACTGAATAGGTTTAATCTAACATATCCTCCCAAATAGTCTTATCCTCATTAAAAACCATCGAGATCAAAATATTCACAAGGGATTCAAGGTCCATAGAAATGATAGGTGGATCCCTCCAGCCCTAATCTTTGGTTTTGTTGATGTTGGGTCCAAGTGATCTGCCCATGTAATTGTCAATAGGAAATAGCCAATCCTTAGATTAGGTGAGTAATATCACTCTAGCATTGAATATTTTTTTATTCAGTAGTTTCAAACACCAACAACTTTGACTATAAAAGAGCTAGTAATAAGATGTGTGTTTAAGGTAGCTCCACTAGGTAGTAGAATTGGACACATTGATTCACTCCCCCACCCTCTTAGTATTGGTTGGGACCAACATATACAAAATTCATTAACAAATAACATTAATTATCATTCATTATCATACATAACATTCATTCGTTAATACATAAAATTCATTCATTCATTAATATTCAATAATACATACATCTATTATCATACATAACATTGATTCATTAACTTGTAAAATTCATTTATTATAAATCATTTGTTTTTTGGTCTTTTTTTAAGTTAATGAAAAGGTGAAGGGGCATATAATTTTCTTCATCATCTTTTCCCTTTTTACTTATCATGCCCCCTGCACCCAATCTTAATGTGTTTCTCGTGATACAACATGAAAGCCTAAGAAAAGAGGGGTCTACTTTAATAACAAAGAAATGGGTTAAATTTGTTTATTTTCTAATTATTGTCTTAATTATTTTATTAATTAAAGAAATATTATAGGGGTTGTCTTTACCTATTGAGTCCACAACAACTTCTTGATCATGTTGTGTAACCTCATTCTTAATAGGCTAAAAACCATCTAAATACTATGTAGTTAAAATATTGAAGTTTACATTAATCAACACATCATTTTCAATTTAATTCATTTAATATAATAACACTGGTCCTCTTTACCTAGTGAGGGCACATCACATTCCTTATGTAGTTGCCTATACTGGTCATCCTCAATCTATTCATCATGTTCTAAAGTAAAAATAGAAAAGGTTACATTAATTACTATTACTAATGCAATTAAATATGTTTAGTTGTATTAATAACTAGACTAAAAAATTGCATAGAAAATTAATACCTCCAATAATAAAATACACATCATGACCTTCACCATGTGCAAGTTTTCATCCACCCTTAGTAGTTTGAGTTCTAATCTCATGTGCATTTTCATCATTGCTTGCCTATTCAAAACAAGTATAGTAACTTCAAGTTGAAAATTAACATCGAATCTATTATTTTCTCAAGCATTGAAATTTGAATAATAATTCTTAAGGTTGTTTACTTGCATATTGGATGTAATAGAATCTTGTGTTTCCCTAATTAAGGCTCTTATGCATTCAACCACAACTCTATCCTTTATAGAAGGAAATCTTCATGACATCTTGTGTGGGTTCTTGATTGAATTTAGAGCCATGCAATTTTGCATAGTAACATGAATTTTACTTATATAGTGTTATTAAAAAATATTTGTTTGCAATTTGACATTTTGATTTATTATTTCATTTATTAATACTTATAATTTGTGTGCTAAATTTCATATAACCACCAGAGTCAAGTTTGTGTCGCCCCTATTTTGTATTATTTCATTTGTTTTCTTTGATGTGTCTTCAGCCTATGAAAAGTTTCAAATATGCTAGCTTATGTAAAAATAAAGAGTAATTCATACATAGTTGCATTTTTGATAGTATCAATGGTGTAGAGGCACCAAAGTAAGCATTTGGTCAAATTAAGACCCAAGGCACTTTTGAAGGTGAAATATCATCAATGTTTATATGAGATAAACATTAATTGTAGTCTCTTGAGGCCTAATTTTCCACTATGCCTAATAGGACATCAATTGGGTTTTTCCTAGGAGATGGGCATTTGAAAATTTGAAAGTTGTTTATGCTGATTGGATTGGGTTAATAGAAACCCTTTGGATCATTATGGAACATTGGGAAGTTCAAGCTCATAGTTTGGGCCAAAAAAGCCTTAAGTTTCATTTGTAACACTTGTGAAACCATACATAATTTTGAAGCATTTATCAAGTTTTTGAGTCAAAACCTTAAGGCCCCAAGTTTCTCTACATCAATCATGTACCTTCATTCATCCAATGTTGTATGCTCTTTTCTCTTTTCAAATTTCTTCTTTCGATCCAAATTAAAGTCCTTCCATCCCCTCATTGGAATCATTAGGGTACACATTTATTATTAGCATAAATGTTGATGGTATTACTTTGGGGGTTTTTCCTAAGAATTGGATAGATGGATAACATCATTGACATATTGCATTCATGAATGTATTTTTCATTGATGTAAACATACTATTGTTTCAATAAAGATTGTTAGAATAATTTAAAAAGAATGAGGTTGTACAAAATGTGTATTGATGATGAGATCAAGTGCAGTTATGGATATATTCTACATTGTGCCCTAATAAAGTGGACAAGTACACATACAGAGATTCGAAGACTTGTAGAAGTTATTCATAGATTATAGAAGATAGTGAGGATACATAGGACCTAAGAAGTAGCTTATGATGATTGATTTGTATCTCCTAAATAGGATAGAATCATGATGAATGAATTTAGATAGTGCTAGTAGACAGCTAGATGATGAAATCAATGAGTACACAAGGTCAAATATCACACATATTTGAATTTGTAAAGATTGTGAATCGAGAGTGTTGTGTAATTGTAAAATGATTGGATAGTGATTTTGGTGGTCTTTCCCTTGAAGTTGTTTGGACAGTGGGTCCTTCTACCTTCTACAACTCCTAATAGGGTTGGCAAAACTCCTAATAGGGTTGGAATCTCCTAACATGGATTCAGAGTCTACTAACAGGAAATGATATGCATTGAATGCATTTCATTGGCTCCTAAGATAATTCATCATCTTATAAGGAACTTTAATATGAGTACATCATTTTTTAGGTACCATCTATTGGTGCTCAAAATTATAGCCCAAATTTTGAGCACCGTTGAAGAAATTGAGCCCTATAAATGCTTTTGATGTGATTGTACCTTGTTGTACCTTTGAGGCCCCTAAGATGTTTAATGTTTCTAACACCTTCCACTTGTTCCATGAAATTAAATTGAGATTCTGAGCCATTTTGTAAAGTCTTGTTTTAGGCAAATGTCGAATCTGCTTTTTACCCTAAGTGTCAAATAGCGATAGGAGGCTATGTTTGCAAGTGAATATCTCGCACCTAGAAATGTTTCATGACTCACCACTTTGGAAGTATCTAGCATCCTTACCTAAGAGCCTATGTTTTAGATTTTGAGTCATTTTGAATATGTTTGACTAGGTTTCAAATCCCTCAAAGTTGGTCAATTATCAATGTCATGCTGATATGAAATGTTCATAATTTTGGGAAGCCCTATTTGACTTTCTATAATTTTGACACAATTGACCAAAATGTTAAAATTCTTTTTGTGTTGCATTATAGACATTAAATAATTGTTATATTTCAACTTTCAACTCATGACAAATCCATTTGATTAGTTTTCAAATGCGATTCCAAGTGCAATTTCTATCTTTTTACTGGTGTCAACATTTGCATATTTGTCAGTATCTGTGTTTGTGATGTTATAACTCCTAATTCCTGATTGCCTAGATCAAATGGATTGTACCACTATGTTGTCCTCTAAAAATAATTTAAGTGTACCCAGTTTGAAGTCTTGAAAAATCCATTTGCACACTTTTCCAAGTCAACTCCATTAGCAAAAAATGTTTTTTGTCAGTGTTTCCAGTTTAAAAATTCTGAATAGCCCGCTTTGACTATTCGCCAAATGCATCCTATTATTTTTAATTAGCCTAAATTGAAAATTTATACTCACCTCATGATAGAGAACCAATGCCCCAGTTTTCCTCCTCCCAAGTGTCCATTTGCCCAGTTTTCAAGACCAAATTCAAACCCAGTTTATTGCTTTTTGACATGTTTATCTACAAGTGATTCTGAGGTCAACTTTGATAGTGAATATCTTTTGACCTTGATATCATCATGAGATGAGATTCGACAAGGTAAGAGTATGTGGAAAAGAGATTCAATTTTGTTGATTTCAGCACCCAGTTATTAGTTTGGGTCAATTTTTAAAGGTAGTCGATAGGCCCTATTAGCTAAAAATCACAAGTTTGCAGATTAATGATAAAATTAGTTTTAATGGCAGAATATTGATTGAATTTGAATCTAGTCAATCTCAGATGTTTAGTAGGGCATTTTAAGAAGTTAGTTGTTTGAAATGCAAAAAAAAATTAGCCAAACCTGTTGGAATATCTTATTGGAAAGAATGCTTCTGAGAGGTGGGGGGGGGGGGGGGGGGGGGGGTGTGAATCAGAAGTACTAGCTTTTTAACTATTTCAAATCCTTAATAACATATCTTTGAAATGAACATGCATGCATATAAACATTAAGCAATCATGAGAAAAAAATATGCATCACCACATAACACTTGAGATTTTGGTAACCCAGAAACCCTCTAGAAATAAGAAGGTAAAACTGGGTGGGGATGATACCCACAAAATCACTACAATAATAATGTTTGACCACTTCTTATGGTCTTCCCTATTAAAGGCCTTCCCTGTTAAAGGCTTTACACCATATCAATAGTGACCTGGTTAAAGGATTTACAAACACTTTACATGAAGTGTTACCCTGTCAAAGGATTTAGTCACCTAGTTAAAGGATCTATAAAATAGCTGCTAAGCTAACCTATCACCATAGGGTTTTCTTTCTAATACAATTGTTGGAGAGTATTAGGTATAATAAACCTGATAGCTTACAATCCTTCAATTGCTGAATACAAGCACTTGATCTGCTTTCTCTGATCTTGATCCTTTGTGATCTAATACTCTTTTCTCTAAAAATTAGTTTTCCTTACACACCCTTGTCCATCCACTTACATACAATGAGATTTAGTCTTCCTTATAAAGACACTTGAAGACTTAGGCCTAGGTATGGATCTACGATCCATATTGAATCTTTGTTTCCCACTTATTCTTTGCACTTTTATCATTGGTTGCATGCCTTCTCCATTTTTCTTATTGGTCGCATGAAGATTCCATAGGAAATATAAATGATTTGATCTTATCACTTAAATCCTCCAAGATTCATCATATGTCAGCTATGAAAATAGTTTTCATCTGAGTTTGTGAAGTTTCAAACTCATATGCTAATTCTGAGTTACTCGGCACTTACTGCTTCCTAATGCTCGGCACCTTTTGTAACTCGGCTCATGTATATGCTCGGCATCCTTTAGATCATGCTCAGTACCTATAGTCACTCGGCACTTGATCTTCACTTGGCACCTGAAGACTACTCAGCACCTAAAGATCACTCAACAACTGATGAATTTCTTGACTCGACACACGCTATGGCTCGGCATACACAATGTACTCAGGTTCAATGTGGAAAGTGGTTAAGTGTGTTGGCACTCAAGTGTCAAAAAAAAGTTTAGACTAACAATCTCCCCCTTTGACATGAGTGACAAAAACACTTAACTAAGCAATATTTATCTGATCTTATGAGTACATTTACTGATCTGCTTGGTATATATACAGAGGTTTAACAAAAATTTGTAACTTTGTAACTTACAATATATACCTCAAAATTATTATAACTCTTATAACTCCCCCTGAGTTGATCATGTCGATGTCTTGTGCCATTATGCCTAATGTTCTCTTTAGTATATCTTCACAATATTATCTCCCCCTTTTTGATACTGATGTCAAAGGGTCCTAAATAGTAATGCCATGCTTGGCCAAAAATGTCTTGTTTACCTCAAGGAGTATTTGGAGAGTTGCATCCTAGTTATTTAAGGCAATATCCAATGACTTTTGTTGGATTGCAAGCTCTATTGTGAGATCAAAAAGTCCTTCATGTGTAGAAATATTTGGATCCTTCTTTAGGACTGTTTTTGCATACATTTTGTCCTTGTGCAATACTTCTAAGTGAGGAGTAATGGAGGTTTGAATTTGCATCAGCTTTTCTTTTATAGTGGCCTCTTTTTTTGGTAATGTGGCTAATTCCTTCTGAGTCTGTAATGTTTAAGCAAATTGCTTTTCACTCTATGCAGGGTCTGAGGGTAGTTGTGTGATGGAGAGCTTTAACTTACTCTTAAGGTTCAAAATTTCTGATTTATTTCTTGTGTGGACCTAGAAAAATCACACAATTTTCTATAAAGGGAAAATATGTTCCCTAATACACTTTTTACATTTTTCAATTTCTTGGCTAGGTCAACCTATCCCAAAATTATGTTATTAGCTATTTTCTAGTTGACTTTGCCTACAAACTTCTTTTTCGACCATTCCATTAGTTTTACATTAGTATCATGGTCTTCATTATTTACTTGGTCAACTATATCAGATAATTTCTCAAGTATTGGCCTGTTTGCATCTGGAGGTTGAAGAATAAAAGAATCCATGAATACATCTTTTATTTTATTCATTGCTTGCTTGTATTTGTAGTCTTTCCTCATTGCCTCTTGTCTCCTTCTCTTATCCAATGCACTGTGTATTTTATTCATCTTTTCCTCATTTAGAGTGCTTGAATCATAATAGGGTATTTTGATTTCTTCATCAAGCTTAGGAATACCATAATGGATGGTCTTGGCTACCCTAGTAGAACTTGAACTTGGTGTACTAACATGTAAGGTCATCATTTAAGTACTCAACTTATGAATGGGTTTGGTGGGAGTTCCTATTTTTGGTAATTCAACCAAAGTTTGTATTGTAGACTCCTCTTTATCTTGAGTTTCTTCCTTATCCTCTTCTTCTTGCTTGTCTTCTTCTTCTTGTGTAACTGCTACTAGAGGTGTACTTGCTATTTGAACTGTTGTCCCTGTGACTACCTCTATTGTTGCACTCGGCTCTTGATGAGTTTGAGTGGCTAATATTGGTGGTGACAGAGATGGTAGAAATGTAAGCCCAGTAGATTGGATGGTTTGAGGTGGTTCTTGTGGTGGTACCTTGACTTCTTTGAGTTTGTCTACTGACTTTTGACGATTGTCCACACTGACCAATATGGGACTTGTACACAATTATTCTTGTAGAGTTGTTTGGTCAAGGATCTTAGTAAGATCCACTATAGTTAATGGATTGATGTTTTGTCATGTGGTGTCAACAACATCCTTAATCTTTATGATTTCTATAGGTGTGGTAGGTGACTGAGGCGGGCTAGGAGGTGAAAGATGTGTGTTTTGTACACTTTGATGTTTATCAGTTCCTTTGTCTTCATCTTTTCCTTCCTCCTCTCTTTTTTTCTTACTTTCCTATTCTTCAACCTTTTTCTCTTCTCTCCTCTTCCTTCTTTCTTCAGGTTTAGCAGCAGCTTCCTCTTTGTATACCTCTTCAAGAACATCTTCAAATGTCTTGTAAAAGTTTTTCCAAACTCTTGTAGTTCTTTGCACAACTTCTTCAATTTTGTTTTGCAAGATGGAGAATGCCCTATATTTAGGTGTAAACCTTTTTCTATGCCTTTTGATTGCTTGAGTTACTTGTTCTTTTGTTAAATCAGGTAGCAGGTTTTCTAGGGTTGATTCCCTCATCTCTTTCTCCATCATTAGACAGAAATGCCATCTGTCTTCTATAGTTTTAGACAATTCCTTTGGTAATTATCCATCTATTTTAAGAGGTGTATACTTGAACTATGCCATTAATGCATAGACTGATTCTTCTATGCTATTTTGTTCCTCTTTACTAAACTTATTGAAATCAATCTTTTTCATTTCATTTAAGTCTCCATTCCTAATCTTCTTACATAATATATCAATTGAAGATTTAGGAGGACTTACCTTTTCAGTCTGATCTTCTTCATCAGTATCAGGTTGGGCCACATATTTTTTCCTTTTCTTTGGCTCTTCCTATGCCTTTGTGTTTTTCTTCTTTGTGGATTCCTCTTTAGCCTTTTGGGTAGAGGCCCTTGTTGTAGCTCTGGTTGTTGGCTTCTTAGGCATTTGCATGGCAGCTTTCTTTGGTGAAGGTTGAGAAGCAGGAGGTGTCTTTATTTTCTTTTTGATGACTCTACCTCTGATGGGAGCTTCCTTGGTTTCTGCTTCCTCGGCACTCTCATCTTTCTCTTCACCTTGACTTTGAGGTAATTCAAGTGGCTTTTGTTCTTTCTCACCTTCTTCTTCTTCTTCACTAATCTCTTCTACTTCACCTGCTGCACTTGATTCTCCAACACCAAATTTCTTCTTTATCTGCTTTACCAGCTTGTCCTTTTTCTTTACTACTGAGGCTATCTTGAGTTCTGTAACAACTCTTGATTTTACAGTGTCATATGTTCCAAATGCCTTGGTAGATTTGTCAATTTCCTCTACAAGTAATGTTGTGATGGCTGCAGAAGCTTGGTCAACATCAAGCTCATATCCCAATTGTCTAAGCCATCTTGTTCTTGGAAGGACTGCTTGAATGTAAATCTAATCAATATCAACAAGAAAACATATGTCATTTATATGCTTTTCTACCAGTGAAACTGGTATTCTCATTTTGTTCTTCATTGCATTTTTGAAATCCTCAAAATAGATAGATATTTGATCATCAAAGCTATCTCCCATTTGTGCAATGAAATCATTAATTTGATCAACAATGGTTTTATTTTGACTCCAGTTGATTTTTCTAAATGAAGGGAATTCATTCATTACATAGAAGAACATACAAACCAACACTGAACCAAATTTACACTATGCTCCCTTGGACTTTCTAATAGCTCCAAGATTTTCATTGACCTGTTGCAACAAGAGCTCTGCAAGGTCATAAGTGTGGTCTTTCTTTACAAGTTTATGTGCCACATCTACTGCTATGTAGGGTACACTATTTAACCTGCTAGATTGGTAAAACTTATGTGATATGATCCTTATAGAAAAGTCTAGAAGGGGATTAGTAACAATATCTATGGTCATTCCTCTATTGTTCCATTTTGCACCTGTATTTTTCTCAATTGTTTCCTTCTTTTCACTTCTCAATGTCTTTGGCTGATCTAGGGTTGGAAAACCTGTAACCATATGAACCATCTTCTTAGTAATCTTGACGTCCCCTTGTTCTAACTAGAATGATCCATCATGGATTCTTCTGAGTATAATGCATATCCACTCATTTTTTAATATGATTGGAAAAACTAAGGCTTTGGTTAAACCCTTCTTTTCTATGACAGAAAAATCATCTTTCAGAATACCATTTTCACAGAGTTTTTCATAGGCATTAAAGATTTTGAAATCTCCTATGGCTCCTATTTTACAATTATAGCATTTTCGCACATCCTAAACCATAACAAATTTTTCAAGGATGGTGAATAGGGCACCAGCGGGATCATTTTTGTATGCAACCTCTGGTATAGGTCTAAACTTAGGTTGCTTAACTTTGTTGCTAACAAGTTGAATCTCATGGCTCATTTTCCCTTGGGTCATTTTTGAACTAGACACCATTTATATCCGAACTAGGGTTTTAATGATTAAAGTAAACTTCTCAAACTGTAAAACTTGGCACTTGAAGGAAATACCTAGATAGATACTTAGATCGCTTGGGTAGATGTTGAATTGTTGTATATCACTAGTTGAAAGCTTGAAAGTTGCTCAGTCATGCTCAAGGAAATCGCTCTTCATTTTAATGGCTCAAGAATGAATCAATTTTTACTTTTAAGTGGCAAAAGAAACTTTTGCATTTAATGAATTTTATTACCTACACCTATCACTCGGCTTCCAAATATTTTTCAACTCGTCATCCACTTGGCAGCTATACTTACTCGGCATCTACTTACTTTGTTGATAACTCAGCATCCAAAGCAGTTTCACTCGGCATCCAAAGACAACTTAGCATCATTGTTCAAGTTTAGTCTTAGCATCTTATCTTATGCTTGTTTTTTTCTTTTTCAGTGCTTCTTTGTCTTGGGACTAATGTATGATATAACTTTGTATATTAGTCCCATATATCTCTCTTATGCTTAGATTGATGAAGTGTGATCACTTGACCTGTTAGGTGAAGTGATCCCTTTGCTTGATGTACTGCACTCATCTTTCTTCTTCCAAGTTTTATTCATTTGTCCTCTTATGACATCTATATTTTCTTTTCCTTTGTTGGCTTCAATATTTGGTTCTTTGGACCTTGTAGGACAGTTTTTGCTAGTATGACCAGTTTTCAAGCAAATGAAACATGTGGTTTGGCTCAACCATCTTGTATAGTTCCCCTTGAGATGTGTTCTTATGCAATTATAGGGTATATGTCCATATTCTTGACAATAGTGACAATTGTACCTAGTGTTATAATCCCAATGGTAGTGACTTTCATTCCCTTTCGCTAGTTGATTTGATGTCCACATAGGCTTTGATCTGCATTCAAATGCCCTATGTCCATATTTCTTGCAATTCTGACAATGTCCATCAAATCTTTGTGTTCTTGGGATTTTGGATCTACAATCTTGTGTCATTTTCCTTGCATGTTGCACTTGTGATAGTAACTCTTGATTTTGTGTGTGTTTGGCTAATTGATTCTTCTACTCCTACAAATATTAGCAGTATGTCCCTTTTTATTACAGTAATGACAAGTGGGTTTAGAATCCTTACCTTTGTCACTTCTTTGCTCAACACTCTTTGATGATTCACCAACTTCAGTGCTATTGTATCCGAGTCCTAATGTATCGTGGGCTAATCTTGGGAATTTCAGCAACTGTTCAAAATATTTTATGGCTTTTCTTGACTTGTTGAGATTCTTTGTTGTCTCTTTTTCTCTATTCAATTCTTTCTACAATTGTTCATTCTGCATGCTCAGAGTAGAGATCTCAATATCTTTCATATTAAGTTCATGATGAAGATTCATCATTTGAGCAAGTGTATTCATCTGCATGTTTGAGATCCTTGTTAATTCAGTACATTTTTCTTCCAGTCTATTTGCAAGATTTCTTTTGTTATCTTCCATCATGATTCTATCCTCAACTGCTCTTTTCTTTTGTTCAATGATTTCACATAACATTATGGCCTGTGATTCATGTTCCATCTTGAGAGATCTTATTTCTTTTAGTTGAACTTTATTTTTTTTCATCAGTTATGTTATTGCTGCATCAAATTCTTTAGTGTCTCCATTGGCAAATACTTGTGTGGTATCAATCTCCTTCTAGTGTATGTCATTTTCAGCTATGGCTATCTCCTTTCTTTTTTTCAAAGATTTTCTTAATTCCACTCTAGCTTCCTCTACTTTTTGTAGAGTGAGATGCACATCTATCACCTGGTTTTCAATGATCTTTCCAAGTTTGAAAAATTCCATCTTTAGATCTTTTCCTCCAAGCTGTTAGGCTCCTTTTTGAGAGAAGTTGAGCTCTGATACCAATTGTTGGAATATCTTATTGGAAAGAATGCTTCTGAGAGGGGGGGGGGGGTGAATCAGAAGTACTAGCTTTTTAACTATTTCAAATCCTTAATAAAATATCTTTGAAATGAACATGCATGCATATAAACATTAAGCAATCATGAGAAAAAAATATGCATCACCACATAACACTTGAGATTTTGGTAACCTAGAAACCCTCCAAAAATAAGAAGGTAAAACTGGGGTGGGGATAATACCCACAAAATCATTGCAGTAATAATGTTTGACCACTTCTGATGGTCTACCCTGTTAAAGGCTTTACACTATATCAATAGTGACCTAGTTAAAGGATTTACAAACACTTTACATAAAGTGTTACCCTGTCAAAGGATTTAGTCACCTAGTTAAAGGATCTATTAAATAACTGCTAAGCTAACCTATCACCATAGGGTTTTCTTTCTAATACAATTGATGGAGAGTATTAGGTATAATAAACCTGATAGCTTACAATCCTTTGATTGCTAAATATAGGCACTTGATCTGCTTTCTCTGATCTTGATCCTTTGTGATCTGATACTCTTTTCTCTGAAAATTAGTTTTCCTTACACACCCTTGTCCATCCACTTACATACAATGAGATTTAGTCTTCCTTATAAAGACACTTAAAGACTTAGGGTTAGGTATGGATCTATGATCCATATTGAATCTCTATTTCCCGCTTATTCTTTGCAATTTTATCATTGGTTGCATGCCTTCTCCATTTTTCTTATTGGCTGCATGAAGATTGCATAGGAAATATAAATGATTTGATCTTATCACTTAAATCCTCTGAGATTCGTCATATGTCAGCTATGAAAATGGTTTTCATCTGAGTTTGTGAAGTTTCAAACTCATATGCTAATTCTAAGTTACTCGGCACTTACTACTTCCTGATGCTCAACACCTTCTGTAACTCGGCTCCTATATATTCTCAGCATCCTTTAGATCATGCTCGATACCTATGGTCACTCGACACTTGATCTTCACTCGGCACCTAAAGACTACTTGGCACCTAAAGATCACTTGGCACATGATGAATTTCCTGACTCGGCACATGTTGTGGCTCAGCATACATAGTGTACTCAGCTTCAATGTGGAAAGTGGTTAAGTGTATTGGCACTCAAGTTTCAAAACCATTTTTAGACTAACAAGACCCACTTTCGGGCCCAACTAATTTTTCCATATTGATAAGGTGAAAAGTAAATTGTTGAATAATGGATCTTAAAAAAGAGGAAGCTTCTTCCAAGAGAATTATAAATGCACTTGATAATAGAGTAGATGTAAAATGATTCTCCATGAAACACAACTCCTATGCCACATGGATATAAATGCATGTTATAGGAGTTATAAATGGGTTTGTTGATTTGACTAGTAAGCAGCCAAATGAACATTTTCTTGACAAGAGAAAGGATGAAAATCTTAATGTTGACCTTTCTCCTTATAGCAATCACAAATTTGTAGACCAAGGACACAATTCTTTGTGTTTCATAAATGGGGAGTCATGAATAGAATAATTAAGTGCTAGAAAATTCACCCCCAAGTGAATATCGACAAGCAACTACAAGACACAAAGAAACATCACTGAATATTTGTTGTATAGAAATATAAATAATAAACAAATCAAAGGAAAAAAAACCATTCATTTTCTACAAGGCAAGATCCACTGAATGTTGTGAATTAAAGCATGAAAAAGATTCATCATTTCCAACTACAAGCAAAGGTAAGTGATTTTCAAACAATTAGAGAACAAGCTGCGACTTTTAATCCTCTATTTCTAGCATTAGATGTATAAATTTTGTAAGATGCATTATGTATCAAAGATATCAATGATCTACATGAGAAGTTTAGATGAAAAGAGCAATTAGGAGGATGCTTTCAGCTGCAATACATAATTAGAAGCTCACACAAAATAGAGGAGCATAGTATTGAGAGGAAGCACTTCACGTTAGAGAAAAAGGAGCTCCCATGACAACAAAGGACACCCCAAGGCATATGTAGAGCAAGGCACCCACATGAAAGGCCAGAGTTGTGACAAAAGAATGAGGGATGCAATATGATAAAGAGAAGGAGAAACTTATGAAATGAAAGAAGCTCCATGCTAGCTCCATGTTTAAATGGAAAACAAACCCATAGCAAATCACGACATGCATATATGATAGGAACAGTCGTAGAGAAGGAGGTCGGCTAGTAAAATAGGCAGTGATCCATATACAAACCGCAGGGGATGGTTTCAAATGGAGTTTATGGCTTTTTTGAATTAAGAGGAGTCTCATGCTTTGATAAGGGGAGCCTCTAGTGGATTAAAACAAAGACTTGAAAGGCCCACATAGCAGATAAAACTGCTGGTTAGCATGGAGCACCCAATGCCTATCAAAGATAATGGGAAAGCTGTGGTATAAAAACACAAAGGAACCCTACACATGCATAAAATCTCAGGCCTCTCAAAAAATAGAGAACACCTTTCTCATAGCAGGGCAGCCCACTCTGAAGGGGCAACAAAGATCAATGAAGACATAGCTAACACCAAGGACCAAGTAGTCGCAGCTAGTTAAGGAGAACCTGCGCTTTAGAAAGAGCAGAACTCATGCCAGTTGAAATAAGCCATCCCACACAAGGAAGCCTCTTGCACATAGAAAAACAAAGGATCACACAGGATATGATAGGGAGATCACATCAAACTCAGTGCAACAGTTGACATTAAAAAGAAAGAACATGCAGCATGAGCAAACGAGGGCAAAGATTTCAAAAACATTTGTCCCATATTGATTGCGTGGGGATTTTCTAAGTTGTTTAAATAGAAATCTACATACCATTCAATGTGTCTTAGGGACTCACGGCTTGTAAAACTGAGCCATCATGTGGAGGGGCCCACGGGGTCAAAGACAATAAATTTTGACTAACCACACCGGTAAAGAAATTGTGATGATGTTAGCACAGAAAATTAGGGCCACATGGTGCAACAGTGCTTCCCCACTTTGAGAAGTTGCCAAAGATTTAAACAAAGTGGGAAAGTGGGGTCGTACCACATGGTAGCGAGTCCTAGTGGGCATTAAGATGGCAGTCATGATCAGTTATAGATGGAGGCACCGGATCGCACCACGTGGCCCGAATCAACGACCAATGCATGCCCACAAGATGGAGATGTGCAATGGTTAGATAATGCATGTAAGTGGGCTACCGCCACATGGCAGTGGGCCCACCCAGTAATGAGGTGGATAGGTTGTAGGTGCTAGCAAATAAGAAGGTGCCACATGTTAAGTGAATTTTTGGTGGGTCCAAGCAAGTGAGTATGTGGCTTATCAAGGGTTTCCACATGGCAGCCTGGGTGGTGCCCAGTGGGCCTGGAAAGAGGGACTTTTAAATGAAATATTGAATTTTAATATTTTATTTATATCAAAGGGATGCACATTTCAAAAGTTTAGACATTAGAATATTTTAAACTTTTGAAAATTTAAAATATCAAAGTTACAAATCAGAGTCATATGCCAGGGGAGTATTTTTTGAAATGGCTTTCTGGAGGTTCCTGGTGTGTGAAATTCGCGATGTTATATATCACCGAAACTAGGAGAGAACGAGATTTCCATTTCTGAGGTTAGTTTTTGCATAGGAAGTAGTTTGTTGGAGTTATTCAAGGTTTTCTCTCAGGTTCCCAATTTGCAACTATATTCAGGTGACAAACTTTAGAATTGATTTTTGACATGGTAATGACCTGAATGTGGTTAAAAGGCAGTGTAAATGCAGTTAAGGTAGAATTTGGTCACCCATATTCAGTAAAAACTCAAAATTTTACCAGCATTTCATAAGGCAGATCATATATTTTGGATGCATAAAGGTTTTTCATAATTGAGCAGAGATATTTCAAGATCAGTTACAAGTAATGATGAAAACAAAATCAGATCAAAGGGGTAGAAAGATGAAAGAGGTTATTCAATTACAAAGGATGGAATTCCAAGTGGACACATGTCACTCTGATATTAGATCTAGGAATTCTTTCTTTCCTATATCTTTCTTTCTTTCATCCATGGTAGGAATTAGCAGTTTTCTCTAGGTAATACCAGTAGGGTTCTAGTGTTTTACTGGCAAACCATTCTTTCAGCACATTCTCTCTTGTATGAACAACATTAAGAAGGTTAATACAGATAGTTTTGATCTATTAGGTTGTTTCATGTTTTTCATTTCATGCATATGACTATATAATTTCAAGAAAATAATACAAAGAGTAGAAGAATTTCATTAGTTTCATTCTAATTCTCATCTCTAGTCTCAGTGAATTTTCAATTTTTTATGATCTTTGAACAAAGAGCTTAGGTCATAGTTGTAGTCCCTTAAGGTTGTATGTTGTTTTATTTTTTCTTATGACTCAAGGAGTTATGTAAATGCTTCAGGGAATCAACAGTGTTGCAAGTTTATTGAGGGGGATATCATGTAAGAATGAGGTTCAGATTGAGCACAAATGTTTATTTACAAGGTAAATAGATAGATCATATATCTGATTATATAAATAAGTATCAGATATCCATATGTATGCATTTAATTTATGGATTTTCCCAATGGTTAAGGCACTAATCAGCTATAAGGTCACTTAGTTCTTGTTGCTACATATTAGGGGTCTTGCTGAATTCAACATTATTAATCAAACATTTTTTCCTTTCATGTTGAAGAACCTAAATGTAATGCCCTCACTCGGCTTATGAATTTATAGATTTGCACCTAGCTACTGTAGATCTATGATTATTACATGAGCCATTAGGAGAAATAAGGGTTTTCATCTATAGTAAATAGATTCAAGGATATGTTTTGCACTAGTATGATATCGATTGAATATGAGGTCCACCCACCTAGGTCTTGCAGAGCCTGAAGTAAAAGAAGGGTCAAGCCTTATAGTTGGCCCTCTATCTAAAATGGCATGTTGAGAATGGGAGTTAGTTGCCCCTAGATATTTCATATTCTCATGGGGATAATTGAAAACCCTCTAGCATTTTCAAACACCAACAAAATGGTGACTCTACTAGGGAAAAGGTTGTAAATGCTTGAATTATGGAGCTAGAAACCTCTGATGTATCTTGCATATTCAGTTTTGTATGCAAGGTTTTGTGATCCCTAGTGAAGCTTTATTCATGGACAATAGTAGGTTGTAAAAATGGATAAAAATTGTGTGCTATGACTATTATAGGTCTATCTTCAATCAATTCAGTTTGCAAGTGTTGTTGAGAAAGTTCATAGTCAAGAATTGATTTATAAAGTGTAGTTTCTTTTCAAGATGATAATGATTTACAAATTTCTCCTACACTGAAGATCTAGTTCAGATTTGTCAAGTGATAAATTATGTTTTATTTCTCACAAAGTGTGAGTGGTGACTCTCAAATCTCTGTACCAATTTGTTTCTAGTTGATTTCATTAAAAAATTTTGAAGGATTTTCAGTTGTATGGGAAGATCTAAAACTGTTGATAGATCTTGGAAAGGAAGTTTTAAATTCTTGATAAGTTTTAATGTGTTGTTTGCAATTTTCTGTTATAAGAAAGTGAATTGTAAAAGGTAAATCACATTTGTGATTTTTTAATCCTCTTGAAAGGAGGTGGCAACTCTACAAAGTTTGATTAGTGGTTTGAAAGAATTTCAGTCTTGCACCTATGCCAAATTAGTAGATCAAAGTTTAGCATCAACACTTGAGGTATTTTGATTTTCATGTTTTCTTTTTGTGGAAGTCAAATGTTAGAATCAGTGCCTCTATTCAGTGATTTTCAGCACTAGAAGGAAGAGGTAGAAATTTTGTTTTATAATGGAGTCAGATCTTAGATCTAAGATTAGTTTGCCAAATTCGTAGAGTTTAGAAACAGTGAATAATAACATTGCTATGTTGAATAAACTGGTCTACAAAAGGATTGTCAATCTTATAAGAATTAAGGTAGGAAGTACTCAAGGTTTAATTGTTGAACAATGTTATCTAAGGCTTAAATCAATAATTAGCATGATGCCTTTTCATTGTAGACCTAAGGAATCTTCCCTGCCTAGTGTTTTCCTTGATGTTCTAGTGCCTGATTCAGTTAATTGGCCAGCACCTATTAGATCACAAAGGGTTTTGAAAATTGAAAGATTCATTGAGGAGATGGAAAATTATAATTATAGAGTTCTTGATATATCGCCTAATGATAATAATGAAAGTGTTGAAAGCCAAGGTAGCAATAAATATAATGAATCTGTATATAAAGGTGATTTGTCTTCTAAGTATGAAGAGAAGGATTCAAGTATTAATGAATCTGGTAATAGAAATCAGCATGAGAAAGATGAATATGACAGAGAAAATAAAATTTGTTACAGTGAATATGAAGTTGAATAAATTTGTAACAGTAGTAAGGGTAGTGATTTCCATGATAAGAATGAACATTGTAACAATTCTGATTTTCCATATTGTTATAATAATGATGTTGCTATTGTAAGTTCTTCATGTTATCCAGATGACAATCACACCTAGGAGAAGATTTGTGAGGCAGTCTTCTTGAGCCCTAATGAAATCTTTGATTTGTTGGCTCATGATTTTGAAAAACATGTAAGTGTCTCTAAGGATCTTCATATTTTTTGTCATAATGTTTCTTCATTTAGTCAAGTTACTTCCCCAAAGTTTTATGTAGAAAGAGATGTGGAATCCAAACAATCCTTATCAGATTTTGGAGGTGTAGATGACAGTACCTCAAATGTCTTTGCACATGATGATTTGTTGGATGTGGGGAATGTTAATGAAGGGAATTTTAATACTGTTTCAAATTATTTTCATGCCGATCTTGCAGAAATTTGTTTTGATGTTTCATGTGATGAAGAGGAAAATAGTGAATGTTGTCAAATTGAATATGGATTTTCTTCATATGTTGATAATTCTTGCAAAGATAAGTTCAAGGTTTATTTTGACATTCAGTTAGATGAAGAAAATGATTATGATCACCATAGTTTAGACCAGCACTTTCAGAATGAGTTTTCAATTTTGGTGACTAATCAATTGTTTGAGTGTGAAGAGGTTTCAGCAAAGAATAATTTTGATTTAGTGAATGAAATGACTATGAGTAGGCAACAATCATATTTCACATACTCTTCATAGCCAAAGACACAAGGTGAGTTGCAAGTTTTTGGTACATGCAACTTGGTGAATGGTGTAGATTATGAAGTTTTTGTGTTTTCGATCAGCATGCATGAATCATCATTGGATTTTGATTCTCAGTTCAGTTTGTGTAATCATGAGCATGCTGATGTTTTTTCTCATAATGAGCATGAAGATGAAATAGTTTTTGAATTTTATAGGCACTATGAGAATGATGATAAATTCATTTTTCCAAGTGATGTGATTCAAGATGCAAATCCGATTGGTAAAATTGAAAAAGATAATTTCAACTTACCTCAAAGAAATGTCAATGAAAATTAAGTGTATGATAGAGGTAAGGAGTTTTGAAAAAAATTTGGTGGCCTGGGCCCATCGTTTGTAAATAGTAGGAGTAGTTGTTTCTTTCTTTCAATAAATTTGTTCGAGAGAAGTTTTTGAAGTTAGTTGTGTGGTCTACTTCTACCAGAGATCTAAATCCTTGTCGTGCCCACAAAGGACATGCATCCCTAGACAGAGCCACTGTTGGCGCTCAAAATTGTAGCCCAAATTTTGAGCACTGTTGAAGAAATTGAGCCTTATAAATGCTTTTGATGTGATTGTACCTCATTGTATCTTTGAGGCCCCTGAGGTGTTTAATGTTTCTAACACCTTCCACTTGTTCCATGAAATTAAATTGAGATTTTGAGCCATTTCATGAAGTCTTGTTTTGAGCAAATGCCAAATCTGCTTTTTACCCTAAGTGTCAAAGAGCGACAGGAGGCATATTTGCTTTAGATAACAACAATAGTACTTGCTTCAACCTTATTTTATTCTTTTTTTTTCTCAATATAAGGTGCTGAAATAGTATTATCATTTTTATCAACTTCTATATCTTCACCATCTTCTTCTTCATTTGTGAGCCTTGAATGCTCAACTTTTGGAGTGTCATAGGTGTCGACATGCTATCTTGTGGACTTGACACACCTTAGCTTTCTCTACTACTATGTTCATCATCAATATTTATAATTTCTGCTTTCTTTGTTGTGAGCCCAAAAATGCTTTTTCACAACAATTCACTCTGTTGTTGTACACCTTCCTCTTTATTTTGTATTATCAAAAATATCATGTATTTAGGAACAAATATGCTCCTATGTTGTTTCAATTTTTTTCCCTTTTTTTATTGAAACAGATTAGATATAACTCTAGCTAGTGTGTTAGTTCTTATCTAGTTTTTTGTTACTTCAATCTACTACCATTTCCTCACTAATTTATCATATAGATCCTTAGGTATCTTGTTCTCTATTGCACTAGGAGTTAGCCTTTCATTTGCAATTGTTTCTACCATAGCTTCCTCCACTTTATTTCTATCATTATTGTCTAGTGTATCATATTTCACATGTTTGAAACTAGTTAAACCTTCAGACTTTCTGATGATGTCACATATGTCTTCAATAGTTTTGATATGTCTAATAGGTGGTTTTTTGACCAATCTCCTTCTCCTAGATTGAGGTTCACTTGACTCAGTAGCATCTTCTACTTTCAACTTTATAGATTGATCAGCAATAGTAGCTACCCTAGTCCTTGTCTTAGTTGGTGGTGGAGGTGTTGCTTCCTTCTTCTTTTTTGATCTTTGAGCTTTCTTGCTTGGTGGAGTACATGTTGATTATGGGCCTCTAAATCCATACACACTTCAACATGATCTTTAAATGATAGAAACATCCCAAAATGAACATGGGATTGTCCATTCAGTATGATCCAACAAATTAATTTATTTCCTTCTAACTAGACATTTTTTTCTATTCACTCTTAGAATTGAGAGGTCAGCAACCAAACCAACTAGTATGAAGGATTTAATCTAGATGGATGCAAGATTAAGCTAAGATGTATGCAATTTAATCTAAGAATAAGATAAGAAAATTAATCTAAATGGATGCATTTTAATCCATATGAGAAAGCATGTGAAACAAATGAAATTGTGAATGGAAATGCTTGAGTAAAAAAATGGGATTAATTTGATACTATTCATGTGCATTATCTAAAATGAGAGGTTGAAGGTTTCTTATATATAATCCAAGAATTTGATCAATGGTTGAGATCAAACTAAATGAATGGTTGAGATTGAAGATGAGATTTAGTTAGAATGGAAAATTCCTTTATCAAAAGGAATTTAACTAATGACTTTTGAGTGTAATAAGTAGTTGACTGATCTAATTCCTTTTCTGATTCCAGTCCACTCAATATTTCCAATTTTGAACTAAAGAGAGAATATAATAGATGATATTTGATTCAAAACTTTAAATATGACCTCATAATTGAATAATCTAATTAATTGAATAATTAAATTCAATAATTAGAATAAAGGTGTATTTATTAAATCAAATATATTTAATTCCTCATATATATTAGCTAAATGGGTGATTTTAATTTAATGAAAGTACTAAGACTTATAATTAAATTAAATTAAATTAATAGGTTTAATTTAGCTAATTCAAGTCAATATTTAGGAATTAAATAGAGTATGTGATTAATGGAGACTAATGATTTTCTGCATTTGACACTTATGTCAAGTAGAGATTATTGAAATTAAAATTACCTAGTACAATAGGACTTTAAGTAAGATTGATATACCAAAATTGGTTGAACATACCAATATGCCAATTTAGGGGTATTACATTTACCCCTCTTTGAATGAATGTGTGAGAAATATGTTGATTCAAAGAAATTAGAAGTCTGAGAATATAGACCAAAAAGTAAGATTGGTTTCCAGATTGATGACGTTGAGACTAATTGATGAGCTTTTTAAGGTTATCTCTAGAATTAAGCTTATCCTTAGGGAATCTAGATAGATTACCTAGATACTAATATGAAAGAACAAAGATTATCAAATTACATAGAATTGATCCCAGAATGAGACTCAATTCTCAAGAGTCAAGGTTAGATTGCCCTGATACCTATCCATTAGAAGCTAACAAGATTAATCATAATTGATAGAACCATTCCTAGAATGACGCCTAATTGTTAGGAGTTAGGGTTAGATTGCCTCAATACCTATTCATTGAATAGTGATTGAAAGCAAGAATTTAGAACTATCTCTAGAAAAAAGCTTAATCCTCGGCAAGAAATAGAATTATCTCCACAATAGAGCTTAATCCTCTAAAGTCTAGATAAAAGACCTAAATATTGGTTCATAAAAGGCTAACAATACCTAATCATGAGCTATATAATCATCCCCAAAATAATGTTTAATTCTCTAGAGTTAGGGTTAGATTGTGTTGATATGTGTCCATCAAACTATGGCAAGGACTATTATAAGTTTGTTTAGTTGAATAACATATAATGCGAGATTGGGGAAAAAAATGCCCTGAATGATGCAATGCCCCTAACGAATAGGAAATTTTAATGTTTAGATTAAGTTGAATCTAGTTTTGAAAGATTCAATGATGTAATCATCTTGCCCCCTTAGGAGTGAAATCAATAGATGATACACCAGAACAGTGATGCAGAGCCATAGATAGGAAGGTACGCATGTGATCAAAGATTTAGAAGAATGTAGAATAGATCAAAAGAGAAAGAAGATAATGTTGACTTGATTAAGAGTGATTTTTAGGTCCTTTTGACCAAGGTTGACTTTAATTGACCAAAGTTGACTAGAGTTGACTTTTCCAAAAAAATTGAAGAAATCTATGATTTGAAAATATTCCAACATTTACAAAGTATTGGAAAATGGACTACACAAGTGTTCAATCATGTTAGTCCTAAAAATTTAAAGTGTGAATTTGAGTTGTTTCAGTGTGTTAGATTTCAAATTTGATCTTGAAAATGACTTCAGAGTAGCCAAAATAACTAACGGGGTAATTTTTATGTCAATTGGAGAACTTTGAAAAATTAGGTCAAAACCTATATAAGAGCCAAGGTCATTTTTAGTTTATTTGTGTATTTTGTCTTTTATGGAGAAAAGAGCTATGAGGAGAAATCATGGTTGTATCAAGACATTCTCATCAATTTGAGCATTAGAGGTGACATAGTCGACCAATGGACTATGAACCTCTAGTGAGTAGTTGATCATCCACCTTTGCATTGAAAATTTATGCATTTTGGTCGATTTTTGCATGTTTTTGATCATTTTTAGTTTTTTTTTGTTGTTGGGTCTCATGTGACAACTCATTTTCTTGTATGAGCCTATAGGAAATTTTGTACGAAGAAGTACCACTAGGGTACTTTCTCACATAGGGTGTAGGGTTTCCTCGCATGGGAGGTACCCATCTCTCATGTGAGAGGCCATAAATGTCATTGTTTGTTCACTTCTAATGTTGAGTTTCTTCGCACAATTGAGTTTCATTTCTATATTCAGTAGGGTATCTCACATGAAGAAACCATAGCTTCACATGAGAATGTGAAAACTCATGCAAGAATCTGAAATCTCGTGTGAAATTTTGGTTTTATTTGTAAGAAGATTTTGTCAAAAGCATGATTTTCTTACCATTTGCATTGTTGTCAATCATTGTTGCATGTATGCTATAGGTTTAAGAATATTTAGGAATAGTATAATGTTTTAGATGATAGATACTGATCATGTTATTATCATTTTCATGTTTGCATGTTAGCTTTCTAGATGTCTCATTCAAATCTCACTATCCCCTGATTGAGGCACTGATTCGTTAGTTAGATGCCACAAAGATGGTACATATTGATTCCCTTGGCCTCTCACATCTTTGTGATATCCCTGATCTACTGGTGAATCAAAAGTTATTGACAACACTTGTTGAGTATTTCCATTCCAAAATGAACACTTTCCACTTGCCATTGGGAGAGATGACCATCACACTAGAGGACATCTACCAAATTCTATGGATACCTTTCCATGGACCATGGGTTGAGTATGACATACAACCATGACTAGGTACCTTGGCCTATTTAAGGAGATGAACACTTTCTACTTGTTGTTGGTAGAGATGACCATCACACGGAAGGATATCTACTGGATTCTATGGATACCTTTCCATGGGCTACGAGTTGTGTATGACATACAACCATGATCGGGTACCTTGGAATTGAGGGCCATATTTTAGGAGGATCTCATTATGGGTAGAGCCATACCATGGGAGGATTTGGTGCAAACATATGGTCACACCCATAGATTGGCAGTGGTGCTCGGTATATTCCTTAACTGCATTCTAATGCTTGATAGAGGTCAACATGGGCTTGAGTGTGGATAGGGGAAAATGTTATATATGATGCTAGAGGAGCCAACACATTTTGGATGGGTTCAGTGTATACTAGCCCACATGTATCATAGGATGCATGAGGTGGTTTATTGGGAGAATAAGAGCATGGAAACAAGAGTATATATTCTACAAGTACAAGCATGGGACAACTTTCCCATTATGAGGCTGATTTGTGCTGACATGAGGTAGGATCATGAGCCATACATCTATAGATACTGAGGTTAGGTGACCTAGACAACTCTTGATAAGACTGAGCAATACTAAGGTCAGCTTGATGATCTACAAGTAGTAGTATGGTGGCCATAGAGAGAGATAGAGGCATGGGATAACATGCAGGTGGAGTCTAGACACATGTTTGTCTCTCAATCACTAATTGGTTTCTTGATCTAAGTGATCAAGAGATTTCCCTTGATGCATGTGTGGTGGCAATATGGCTAACCACATGAAAAATCCTAGGAGTATTGCACCTACAGCCACTTCACCTTAGAGGTGGAGAAGGGGTGGTCTATTATATTGGACACTAGGAGATCAATGATTGACATGCACTTCATCACCATGGTGCATTGGGATTACATGTTGACAATTATAGGTGGTGGGATGACTCTGACATACATGGAGCATTTTGTGAGTCATCCCTTCCCTTGGTTCATAGATCCCATGGGGATGGTAGTGCCCATACTTGTGCAAGCACCACAATAGTAGCCATAGTGGCACAAAAATAGGGTCCAAAATATAGATAACATAGGTGTAGATCCCTCCTTGTCATATTACATAGATGTCCTTGGGGTGAGATGGGTACTTTTGGTGCCATTGGTGTTGATGTGTAGAGACCATGTGCAGAGGAGCAACCAGCTCAGTAGGCTAATCTTAGAGTAGGTGATGATGAGATGCAAGATTAGCCTACTCCTAAGCCATAGGGTGGAGACTTCCTAACATAGACCCAAGACACCCTGAGGAGAACTAGAGAGAGATTGAGAGCAACATAATGAAAAAAGAGAGGCTTTCAAATCTATATAACAGTGAGAGATACCTACATATTAGAGCAAGAGTAGGAGAACCATGAGCTGCAAGAGTAGATGGAGCAACATTAGGATGAGGCTTGATTGAAGTCAACAAGAGCAACATACTATTATGTGGCTAATGTTGGGGTAGTTCTAGATCCATCAAAATAGGTGTCGCGATTCTCAGAGTATGTGAGGGTGTTAGGAGGTGCATTTTCTCTAACTAGAGCAAATATTCCTCCCCCTCTTCCTCCAACTAGGGATGGAGGAGAGGCATAGAGTTAGCTATTATTTCTTTTGATTTTATTCTTGTTATGCATCGATTGGTGTGCCAGTGCTAGTTTGTATCATTTTGAGATTGACAGTTCTCGAGTAGCACTTATTTTTGTATTGATGTACACTTGACTCCACTGGAGAGATTTATATATATGAGATATTTGATTTGAGTATCTTTGCATGTGTCACCTTTTTCTCTTATAGTTTTTCATACATGAGATGTTAATGATATGATTGATTGAATGCAAATTGATATTATGTATGAATGTAGTCTAGATGAGATGAATATGAAAATATGTATGAAATGCAAAATGTGAATGAACTAACATCTCATGTAGGTTTCAACTTTTTTATCAATGACAAGTATCTCATGAAAGTTAAGAGGACAAACCAAGGAGCTGAATGCTTGTGCAGTCATGAAGAAACATGATACTTTGAAGAAACCAAAAAACTATCATGCCAAAGGATGCAAGTAAAGAAGTGATCAAAATGTACTCTTATGTAAGTGGAGTGTGAAATAAAACCCTATGCTAGATGCATCCCTAGGTCTAGTTACTAAACTCATAAAATTATCGTCACTGAGTGTTTAGTTAGACACAAAAATGACATAAAATTCACACTAACATTGCAATCATGAGAATATGAATATGACACATCTTAGTTTAGTTAGGATTAAATGTAAGAATTAAAGAACATGAAGCTAGAATGACCAGAACATTTTTCCCTATTAATGTAACAAGCTAACATAAGCATCAAAGCATAAACACTAGGATAACCAGAATGTTTCTTGTGTGAACACACACTAGACACACAAGAGATCTTTCTTATGCTAAGTATTTAGTAAATATTATGTCCACAATGACTCTTGCATTCATAACATAAGATGGAAGTGTGTTAAGTATACTCATAGTAACCCATATGATCACTTAGTAGGACAAGTATTAGTATTTATTATAGCATAGAAAATTCACTATAAAAATAAAGGAAAGAAGAAACCTCACTAAAGTATCCATATAAAATGAGTCAAGGTACACACAACCATCGAATACGAGATAGAGGCTCTTATAGTGGACAACCCTTTTATAAGGATGCTTCAGATCATTGGAACTAAACCATCAAACAAAAAGCAAAGAAAAGATCATGCCCTTAGTCCTTGCTTCTCTAGTAAAAAAAAACATCCTCGAGTTACAAAAAGGGAAATGATAAAGCAAAAAAGAAAAGAAAATCTCAACATAACACAAATCATATTAATGTTTCCATTTCAATATCAGTGTTATAGGATTGATGTCAAGTGTCGATGTTTAGAAAATATGTGAAAGAAATCTCTTAAGTAGGAGAACAACTGTAGATAGACTCAATTAGGCTAACTGGTGACTAATGTTGGGGAGAAATTTTTGTTGAGAAGAACCTTAGTAGGAAACTAAGCAATAGTAGATAGACATAGTTAGAACAAATAGTGATTGATGCAAAATAGATCTTCCTCAAGAGGAATCTCTTTAGTGAAGCAAGTGACATTAGGCAGATATAGTTAGAACAATTAGTGATTGACATGAAAGAGACCTTGTTTGAGAGGAATCTCAATAGGTGAAGCAAGCAATAGTAGACAAACACAGTTAGAACAATTAGTGACTAACATAAAAGAGATCCTCTATGACACTATAGGTTGTTGGCCCTAAGACTATGACTAGATTCAATCCATGGATACATGAGAAAAAGCAACAAATGACTACTTTTTTGGTATTACCAAGGCAATTATTCCTAGGTCTTTACCAAGATAATATTTTTTTTATGCATTCAAGTATGTACAAAGAGATTTTGAAATCATGTAAGCTATAGAACTATTGTGATTTCACAACACACACCCCATTTCTCCTAGAAATGGGGACCCCCTAGTATAATTTTTTTTTTTTCTAGACACCTAGTCTAGGGTTTGAGTTTTTTTTAGGGTTCTACCTAGTGTCTAAGTCTAATTTGGCCCTCTGCTAGAAAAACCCATTCACTGAATTTTTTATCCATTAGAGGTGTAAAGTGGGTTTTTAGGTGTTTTAATAGGATTTAGGGTTTCTAGGTCATTTTTTAGTATCTAGGGTTTGTTCAAAATAATTTTTTAACCTTCTAGACTAATGGATGTCTACTTTGGGAAAATAAAATGGCTTCCTCCTCATCCTCTCTAGCTACAAAGATGGCTCCAAAACTGGTGGTCTTCAAATTTCAAGGTGTTCAATCAAAATCACACTTCTAGGATGCTCATTCAAAGATTTGAGACACTGAGCTAGGGCATATTGACTGGAATGCATTCATGGTCCTATGCAACAAACCAAATGAGAGCCCCCCTATGGTGTTTGCACTAATAAGTTTAGGGTTAGTAAATGCAGCTTCACACCCAAGTTTAGTACAATCTTTTGAGTTGGTTATGGCATTGGTGAAGAATTATGTTTCAGAGGAAAGGATGGCAAAAATGATTATTGGAGAGATCACTCTAGATATGAGGCCTAACAATATAGAGAAAGTTATCCATCTTTAGAGGGTAGATCAGTACATTAGGTTGACATACCATCAAGTCGAAAGGTGGTATAGAGAGCATGAACTAGAAGCCATAGAAATCATTCAATCCTCATATCTCATTGATAGGTCTCCTCTTGGGTGAAAAGAAAGGAAATTAGATATGACAAGAAGTTATATGAAAGATGATATTAGAAATTCCATAGTGCTCTTGAGTAGAATTATGTAATTACTAGTAGCATGACACATAAACATACAGATTGTACACTTCATTAAAACCATTAGAATGACGAAAATGCCTATAGACTAGGCCTCAATACTCAATGAGAATTAGATGAATAGCTAGTGGTGGTTAAAAATGACCTAAGGTTCTATATGACATCTTATCTGGTGTATCTATTAGTAGGAAGAGTGACATGTTATCTAGGGTTGTTTAAAAGGGGAAACTTGTGAGATGCTCATGCATGGCCTTATGTGGTAACTAGTGAGGAAAAAGCTCTCAGGTCAAAATAAAGAATACATAATATTCTTTGATGCTTTCATCTTTGTAGTCATCTAGTTCATTGATGGAGACTATGCAAAAAAGATGTCAAAAGAGGTAGCATCAAAGATTATGAAAATTGGCACCTACTACATCCAATTCAAGAGATTCACCTATTTAAGGTTAGTGGGTACAACTATAAATCCAAAAAAACTCCCTAGGTATTAGTGTGATAGACTCATATTGCTAGATATTGCAAAACAACTCTCATCTACATATGAGAGAGTAAGGAAGCAACATAAAAAGACCTGGGTATGTCCCATCACTATAACTCCATTTGGTGTTAAATAGAAGAAAGATATTGCAACTTTTGAGTCAAAATAGGATCAATGTCCCTTGGAGGATTATAACTCCCCTTGTCCATGTTTTGATAACATTGGAAAAGTTTTGTACTTGGCAGGGAAATAGTTCAAACATGAAGATGTCATAGAGGATCATTGGATGAATGCAATGGATGATTACAAAATCTAAATAAGGGATTATTGTAGGATGACTCTCTATTTGGTAGTCAGTACCTTGAAAATGAAGGTCCCATTAAAGATTGTGTAGCAAGATACTAAAGAGGTCTTAGATCCCTTGTATAATTGAGATAAGATAAATGATTAGCCTATCATGAATGTAGAGATTAATAGAGAAGAAAATTTAGATATCAGTCATAAGGAGAGGTGTATCATCAAGTTAACCAAGGAATGGATTAAGAGACCATTCAAGTTGGATCTGATCTCATAAATAGTAGTTTTCCAACCTGCAACCCATCCAATGAATGGTAGAGGAGAAAAGATGATAGTGCCAACATTCATAGCTCAATCTCCAATGAGGCCAAAAATGGTGCATCAACTTGATACAAAAGTTGGATACCTTAGGGAACATAAGGGTAAAAGGAAAAGAATATCCCCTTAGCAAGTTAAGCCCAAAGAGGAGGCAACTCAAGCACCTGAGAACCAAGGAGTGAAAAATGTAGAAGTCATCTAGGCTTGGGATAATTTTCCAATGCCACCAATAGAATAGGGGGAAGAAGTAGAAGCAAAAGAATAGGAAGTGTCTCCACCTACCCAAGAGGAAGAAGCCTCTCCATTGGCTCCCAAGAAAAGAAAGATGAAAACTCTAGTTAAAAGGACAAGGAGATAAAAGGTGATAAAAAAGGTTATCCTTTTCCATCAATCCTAGAAGGTATCTCAAAGGAAGAAGAATAGGATGATGAAGACAAAGAGGATAACATTCCCTTGAGTTAAAGGACTCATCTTGCTAGGGCTACTAAGGTAGAATGGAGAAGGATCTCCACTATAATGCCACCATCCATTCTTACACATTCTATTCAGGTTACAACTTTAGAGGATGAGTTAAACCAATGGATTGATGATCAAGAGGACCAATGGGCTGAAATATTTAAAATGTCAGATTTTGATTTCATGCCTATAGGCACTAAACTTATAGGAGATCAGGTAAGGGATACACTAAAAGATCAACCTCCATAAGAGGATTGGAGTCAATCTTCACCTTAGCCATAAGGACCTTTAATTTATCCACCATCACCAAGTCAAGATTAATCTTGCTTGGATAAAGGGTCAATTACTCCTCTCCCTCTAGGTAATGAAGAATAGGAACAAGCTAAATGGATAGGAGAACTATAATAAAGACCCATTGATGAAGAATTAGAGGATGGGGAAATATATGAGAACCTCAATAGACTTCCCAAGATATAGAGGTGAGGACTATGGACACAAAAGACATAGAGATGCCTAATATATATCACAAAAAAAGAGGACTCAAAGAGGAGTGATAAAGGAAAGGGCCTAGCAGTACAAGCTCCCTCTTCATCTAAGCATAAACCTTCGATGGAAGATACTACAACATGGTTGAGAAAAGAGGTGATGGTTAGACATAAAAGGTAGATGTATTGTACTAAGGAAGAGGAAATGAGAGAATTAATTGAAGCTCTCAAGAAACTTGAACCACCCATGGGTGATGCACGAACATTGGCCTTGGTTATGAGTGAACAAAATTAGGACTTGTTCACCCATGTTTCTATCCATCCTCTACATGTAGATATTGAGTATTTTACTACAATCAAATCAAATAGGTCTTCCTTGGAAAATCCATTGTGGATATTGGCAAATTGATGGCCACTATAGGAATCAAGGAAGTGTTTAGGCACTTAAAATAGGATTAGTCTGAATTGTTAAACCTTTTAAAGTAGAATGAACTCCTAAGAGGTTATTTGCATGAAGTAGTTGGTATACTACCTCCTAAAAATATAGAGGATACTCTAGGTGTGGCACTCGATAGGAGGGATAAGGAGAATGTACAATTAGATCCATTTTTGAGGGCTTGTCAGCAATGGAGGAAAAGTTTTGAATAAAAAGGTTTGAAGATCATACAAGAAAATATTAAGCTATTTCATCACACACAAGATAATGTAGATAATATAGTTTCTATATTAAACCAAGATTTTGGGTTGATGGATGAGATACATACCTAGGGTAATGACCTGCAAGCATTGCAATCAATAAAGGGTTAGAGGTATCAAATGTTGATGGATGTGTATACTATAGATGAGTTAGATAAGATAGATTATTGGATTGAGAAGATTGTAGATGGTAATAAAGTAATAGAAACATTACATGTAGATATTCATAAACTCAAGGATCAAGTCCAAGAGTAGATTTTGGAATCAGAGAGACATTACAATGATGCTTGCCTTGACATTTTTGAAGATGACTTAAGGGATAAACTCATGATTGTGCAAGAAGTTGTTGAACAATTTTGGAAAATTTTTGAAGAATCTTCCACTAATGAGGATATTAGATATATTTAAGATCAAAGAGGCATTTCTAGAATTGGATGTGAAATTGGGAGAGTTTGCAGAGACTCACATAGAGGTGGGCAACTATCAACAAAAAGTAAAGGATAAATATGATGCTTTAGATTTCCTAAATGCAATTGAAGTGATGGTGATTATAGATAAATTCAAGAACAAATACCTAGACATAGATTTTGTATAAAGGGGAACAAAATCCAGAAGATAGAATTTTAGTTTTGACATTTGGTAAAATTTTGCATCTTTTGGACTTGTCTTCCAAAGTGTACTTCTCCCAAGATGTGTAAGGTGCACAAGGTGCACTTCTCCAAAGGTGTGCCAGAAGTTTTTGAATAAGTTAGAGGTGCATCAAAAATCAACTACTAGTTCCAAATTTAAAGCTTTCCATGCACCAAAAACACATTCTAATAGTAGTTCAACTCCTACAAACCTCTAGAGAAGGTTGAGCTTCTATTTTTTGGCATCTCTAGAGACTCCTACATCATCTAATGACTTTATTCTTCTTATTTTCTCATGCTTTCTTTTTTTTAAGATGTTTAAAGGCTCATAAATCCATTAAATAACATAAACAAGGGTGGAGTCCTACTTAATACCAGTTAGAGAGTCAATTTGTACATAAATAGATTTGTTTTATTAGTTTTAAGCATATATTTGCATGAAGGAGTCTATCACTTCCAACATAAATTAAGGAGAATATTTCCTATAAATTGAGGAATTAAATATGTATTTTAGGCCATTATTTTGATGCAATAATATATGCTATTTGTACTCTCATTCAGAGTGTAGTTATTCTTGCTTCAGTGTGTTATAGTTTGTGAATGTATGTTCATGGAATGTACTCGAGCCAATAGTTTTGTTGCATTATTTTTATTGAGTGATCTTTTAATTTTGGTGTTTGCCATGTGTTTACAAATTCCACTAACATACTTAGTTGGAGAAGAGATCACCCTATTGTTCTTACATATCTTTTTGTCTCGCATGAGTGCACTTTCCATGGTCTTGCGATCTAATGAAAAGTGAAACATCTTACGATTACTAAATTCCCATTGATGATTGCATCAATGGAATTAATGAAGTACAGCTCCTATTTTTATTGGTTACCTACCAATCTTTTCAAAGGCTTAACTCAGAGACATGTTGTTTCTGTGGCTTATATTTGTTAGGGATTTATTTTTCATGTCATTTTCTTAAACTTTGTGTTACCTTATCTTTGTTATTTGCTTTTACAAACACTTGGTTAATTTAGGAATTCATATAGTTTCATAGTTAAAGCTTCATTCATTATAAATACAAAAATACAAAAATATATTTCTTTTTGTGTGGTTTTTTTTTTTGAGATAGCAAGAAAATTCAACATTTTATCTAAAATTGGTCAGAACCAATAAAGGCCTCCTCATGAACACTCACATTTATCTTCTATTAATCAGATTCTAGTAGGTCACAAGATTATCTAGAACCTTAGAGTTGATCTTAGATTAGCTTTTCAAGAGAGGAGTTTGAAAGGATTCTTACTGTTAATCATCGTGCAAAATGACAGATCAATAGAAGTGGCACTAGAAGGAGGGCCTAACCATTTAGAATAGAAGAAAAGAACTTGCAATTTCAACATTTTTCATTTTTTACAATTTCAAAATTTTTCTAAACTGTCACTGTTCCAAGGTGTGCAAAGTTCCACGGTGCATCATATTTTTGAGAAAGTGTGCTTCTGCAGAGGTGCATTTTATCTAGAATTAACACAAATTAGAAGATCCTAATCTGCCATCTCCATTTTACTGAGCTTTGATAGCTTCACCTAGTACATATGAGTTCCTCAAACTTAGCCACTTTTGCAAGCCTCATAATGAAAAATTATTCCCTCAAATTCTACCACTTCCATTCAACATTTTATCATCTTCCTTAGTTCTACCTCTATAACAACCACCTGTTATTCCACCAAATCCTCCAATGGCCTTTTTCACAAATTTTGTAAACTCACCAATCAACTTGATAGCTATACTAAATGACTTTCCTAAGAATCTTAAAAAAAAATTCCCAAGGTTCATCTATGGAGAGACAAGAACTGTTGAAGATCACATCAAGGTATTCAAGGAGATTTGCAACTAAAAGAAGATTGTGGTTCTTCACTTATTACCCTACTCTTTGGGAGAAGTTGCCTTTAATTGGTATGTTACTTTACTACCTGGATGTGTTGTAAACTAGGACACTTTCAAAAAATTGTTCTTGGAACAATTCAAAACTTTTATCAATCTAGCTATGATACATTGCCAATTCATATCAATCAAAAGAGACCGAGCAAATATGGTTTCATGCTTCAATCATCACTTTCATATGGACTACCACAAGTTGGAAATGTCATACACGATACTATTTCAAGCTACAATTCAGATTTATCTAAATTCTATGGACCATCTTACTTCTATTTTCCTAAGAAGGCTTTCTATGATAGATACCACCACATTGGAAAAGTCTTCTCAAAAGCAATTACTTTCACAAAGCAAGCCAATCCTAAGGGAGGAGGATTGATACTTCCAACTCAAGCTATTACAATGATGCCAACATGTCCTATTGGAACACTTATGATGCCTAGCCACTTCAAACTAATGAATCTAGCTCCATTACAATAGGCACCTACTCTACAAACCCCAGCTATAACATATCTAGGATATGAACCTCCAAAATTTGCTTTCTTTGAGAAAAAGGCAACAACTTTTGTTGAAGCAGATAATAGTTTTTCCTTTGAGTTTGGTCAAATGAAGAAGATCATGTCTTAAATAAATAATGAATGACCTACTTGAGGTTGTCGTAATGACAGAATAACAACATTCAAAGAAACAATGCTGGTCCTTAAAAAAACAATAATTATAGTCAAAACTACAATAGGAATTTTAGTGGAAACAACAATGCTAGATACAACAACGTAAAAAATAATAATGGAGGAAGAAATTTCAATCCTCCTGATTGCAACAATGGTTTTGAAAGATAGAATTAAAAATGGAAAACTAGTCTAAATAATGGAAGCATTCCTAAAGATAAAAATAACAATAATGCTCAGTATGTGGACATTAATCAATACGAAATTAGTCAAAACATACCTTAAAATGATGGTTTATATTACAATGGAAATCAAGAATTGAATCAAAATTCACAAGTAGATGATAATGGGCCTCCTATGTGATTTAATGCTATGCTACTAGAATCCTATGATTCTACACAAAACACAACAATGGAATAACCAACCAACAAAGAATTCTCTTTTCCATTCATTTAGGAACCAAATATTTAACCTGAAGAGATGCTTTCTTTTCAAAATGAGAACTAGAATACTTACAATCTAAGAAGTCAAAAAGAACCTATGATAGATGGGACTCCTCTAGAATTAAAAAAAACTCCTCCTGATCCAAGAGAAAGTAATAATCTAGTACCAATTAGACACCCATATGGAGGACAACAAAATTAGAATCAAGAAAATGTGCCTATGATTTTGAAAAATCCAACCTAGTCTACTGAAAAGTATAGTGTGGTGGAAGATTTGAAACAAACAAAGGCCAACAAAATTGTCCTCAACAATGAGAAGCACTAATGAAAACTCTTGATCATATAAAGGCACCCCATAATATGAATAGTGTTCTTCAAAAGATAATATATCAAAAAGTCAATGCTTTGGAGGCCATGCCAACTATGTTTAAAGAAAAGGTTGAGGTGCCTCCATTTTTTCTTAACGTTAGTATATATGGTAATAATATTCATAATTGCCTAATCTATTCAAGAGCTTCTTGTAATGTTATGCCACTTTTGATAGCACAAAGGTTGGGAGTCACTCCTCAGCCCTCTAATTGAATAGTGATACAATTGGATAAAATGGAAGTAAAAGTCATTGGTGTGTTGAAAGATGTTTGGATACAACTGATAGTTGACCCCCAAATTCAAGACATCATTGACATACATGCGGTTGAGATTCTTGAAAGATATGGATTGCTACTAAGTAGAGAATGGACAAAATTCCTAAGAGAATAGTTTTCTACGGATTTTACTCAATTGTGGTTACCATGGAAAGGGTTGAATAATTAGATCAAGATAGATGTAAACCTAATGTTAAAAAAAATGATTATAGAATACAATGCACCAAATAAGGTTGCATTCTTACAATCAGATTTAGGTTCTTACAAAGTAATGGCTTTTGATACAACTTCAACTAAAATATTAGATGATCAAGATGGAAGATCCATGATTCCAATCCCAAAGCAAGAGATCATAACACAATTAATAGATAACATGGTGGCCAAATTACAATGTCTAGGAGAAGAAGCTAACCCTAGTATTCTACTTCTCCTAGGGTTTTGTAGAATGCATAAAGTTAGTCATTTAGAGTTCAAATGTTCACATTGCCAAGAAGCAGTTGCTAAGGTATTAACATAGATAATGCAAATAAAGAACAACCAAGTCCCAAAAGATGATCCCATATAAAGTCAAAATTCTACAAATATATTTGAATCTGTGGAAAAAGTTGAAGAAGAAATTGAAGATCTAAATGTATCATATAGTGATACCTCTTTAGATGGTAGAGGTTTGTCTTCTTCTCCACCAGGAATGATCAAAGTCCAAAGAAGGAGACAATACATAAAGGATCAATCTTGGACTTTAGTAGTCTTCATCCTAAATCCAAAATGGTAAATTTATAGAATTAATTGGGGAAATTCAAGACAAACATACACTTCCTATATCGAGGAGTAACAATGGAAAATCATCAAGTCCACCCCACAAGAGATTACTGTGGATCCCCAAGAAATAATCCTTTCAGGTTCAAGTAAAGGAAAAGTTAAGGATGAATAAGCATAAATGTAGGAAGGCCAAAGAAGATCCGATCTAGAAACTCCACTTCCACAATTCCAAATGTAAATTGGGAGCAGGCATAGATATTGAGTTAATCAACCCAAAAGGTAGGTCTTTTTAAGCAGCATATCAATTATAGTTTAGATGTACTAATAATGCTATAGAGTACAAAGCATTAATCTAAGGACTTATTTTCACACTGGAGAAAGGAATTGCATCTCTCATAATTGAGGGAGATTCCTATTTAGTTATAAGATAGGTGAAATCAGTATACTCTTGCAATGATAGGAGGTTGCTTTCTTACAAAAAAAGTATGGGATCTAATGGATGATTTTGAAGCTTTGAACATAAAGTCCATTCCAAGGAGGAAAATCATGGTAATAGATGCCCTTGCCATTTTATCTAGTGCATTATAGCTAGTTGAGAGAACAAATTGAAAATATTTTCAGTAGAATTGGTGGCTGCCCTATCTATCCCAGACAATATTATGAACTTCCAAGTTTTTCAAGATGATCAACATATTCTCAAATTTATCATGTGCAATGATCACTTTAAAGGGAAAGAGATTGATGAAACTCTACATGACAAACCTAAGGATGATGAACTTGAAGATGAAGATGGGATCTTGAACTTGAAGCCCAACACTATCCCTATGGAGATTGTTGAGTTGAAGTGCATTTTTTATCGTGATGAATCAATGCTTAACAAAAGAATGGTCAAAGAAAAGGGGATCAAGGAATGCGATTCATATAATTTGGGTACTAATGAAGATCCTAAAATGGTAAGGGTTGGAAAGGTGTGCAATTCTCAAGAAAGGGAAGATATGCTCAAATTGCTTACAAAATACAAGGATGCCATTTCTTGGAGCTATGAAGAGCTAAAAACATATGATCCTAAAATCATTATGCATGAAAATCTATTAAAGCTAGATGCCAAGCTTTTTTGACAAAGAAAAAGACCTATTAATCCTATCATTGGACCATTGATAATGAAGGAAGTTAAGAAGATGCTTGATGCCAAGATCATCTTTCCCATTCACCATTCTACATGGGTGGCTAACTCAGTTCCTGTGTAGAAAAAGAATGGAGAGATAATCTTTGTGTGGATTTCTATAATTTGAACCTAGCATCTCAGAAGGATAACTACCCTTTTCCCTCACTATATGAAGTTCTGCAAATTGTCAATGGTTCCAAGATGATGTCTTTCTTGGATGGATTTTTGAGATATAATCAAGTAATGGTTGAGGAAGAAGATAGGCTAAAGATAGCCTTCACAACCAAATGGGGAACTTTTTCTTACAAAAGAATTCCTTTTATGCTGATTAATGCAGGGGCTACATTTCAATGAGCCATGGATGAAGATTTTAAGGGATTAATAAGCAAGTGTATAGTCATGTACATGGATGACTTAAATGTATTTTCAAAGAATGGAAGCACTCACATTTTTTAATTTAAGATAGGTATTCAATAGATGTCATAAATATGGCATATCACTTAATCCCAAGAAGTGTTCATTTGGGGTTACTAAGGAAAGCTCCTTGGCCACATCAATTTTGAAGTTAGAATCTCCATTGACCCTGATAGAATTGAAGCCATTCTAAAGTTGTCACCTCCTCACAATCAAAAAGAACTTAAGTCTTTCTTTGGGAAGATGAAAGACCCATTTCTTTTATGAGTTTCCCTCTGAAAAATGTCAAGTTAAATTATTCTAACCTCAATGAAAAATCCTTTTCTTTGATCAAAGTAGTAAAGAAATTCTGTCATTATATACTCAAAAGCAAGGTATATGCAATTGTGCTTGATTATGTGGTTAAGACATTACTAATGTAAAATAAACTGGGTGAAAGGCAAGGAAAATGGATGGCAATCCTTTAAGAATTTCATTTAGAGATTCAAACCATGAATTTGGTAAGAGAGAAAGGGTTATCAAGAGTGATAGCTAATACCCAGATTAAGATGAGAAGAAATTAAGATTTGATGGTGAAATAGAGGTGGAAGATCAGAAGAAGATTATAGTATCTAAAGTTGATATTAACCAAGTTATAATAGTGGATGTTTGGTACCGAGATATTGTTTACTATCTTCTAGAAAATCACTATCCTAATTGGATGAATAGTTCATACTGTAGGGGACTCAAACTGAAGTGTGAATCCTACATGTTGCATGATAGGAAATTATACAAAATGAACTATGAAGGGATTTATCTAAAGTGCTTGGGACGCAGAGAAGTAAAAGAAGTTTTGGAAAAATTTCATGATAGGTATGGTACAAAGTATGGTTCAGTAGAGGTTACGACCCATATGATTTTAAGATCAAGTGATTCCTAGCCTACGATCTTCAAAGATACTTTTAAACATGTGTGTGCTTTCCACATTTGTCAAAATAGTGCTAACAGTGAAAGACATCATGGAATGCCATTACAAATAGTGTTTGAGGTACACCCTTTTAAAAAGTGAGGGCTAGATTTTATTGGTTCAGTAAACCCACCATCGTCAACTGGACACACTTTTGTTTTGATAGCTATTGATTATTGCATGCACTGGGTGAAAGCTGAGACTTTCAAAAAATTTACAACAAAGGTGGTCAGAGACTTCTTGGAAGAATAGATTGTTACTAGATTCGGAATACCATTCTTTCTAGTGTACACTAATGGATAAAATTTTGCATCAATATTCCTTACTTAATGGGCACTAGAAAATTAGGTTATAATCAAGTTTTCTTCAAATTATTATCCACAAGGAAATAGTGTGGCCAAATCTACAAATAAGAACTTGATCATGGTAATAAGACATTTATTGAAGGAAAATTCTAAATATTGGCATACTCAACTCAAATATACGCTATGGATAGATCAAGTTAGGGTCAAGAATGCTTTGGGAACATCTCCATATTTTCTCATCTATGGACAAGAGCTAATATTCCCACTTAACATTAGGATTCCTATTTTGAAATTCAAGAGTGGGTACATTAAAAATTCTAATAGGGTTTAGATCAAATTGATGAATCTCTTGGAGATGAATGAGAAATAGACAACTTCATTGGAGCATATGGTGAAACATCAGGCTGTCGTTAAGAGGTGGTTCAAAAGGAGGGCCACAATAATATCTTTTAGAATATCCAACCTTGTTCTACTACGGGACAAGGCAAAAGAAAAGCCAAGAAACCACACTAAGCTTCAATGCTTGTGAATTAGTCATTATCAAAGTGTGGAAATTTTGGTAGAAAATAATTTTAGGTTGAGCTCCTTACATGGGGAATTGGCTCTGTTGCTAGTCAATGGGCAATTCCTAAAACATTACTTTAAGGCCTAAAAGTATTTAAAAAAATAAATCCTTTTTTGCAAGTGTGTTTATTTTTGAAAGTATGTTTATATTTAGTTGTGTGTTTTCTTTTAGTTGTGTGTTTTCTTTCAAAGTTGTGTTAGTCTCAAGGTTAGGTGCACTCAAGATTTTATCTTGATGTATCTTATTTAAATCATTTTTTATTTTTGACTTTTGGGAAGAGGTATTTCTTTGTCAAGACATTTTAATGATGTTGTTTCTTATACCAACTAAGGAATGGATGGTACTTGTAGTAATAGAGGACTTTTAGTCTTGAATTTAGAATTACATATCAACAAGTTTTCATCACTTTACAAATTTAAAGATTGATTATCTTAGGTGTTTTCAAACTAAGGTTAATGGTAGCAAGGCATTGTCCAAAGCCTACTAATTCTAACAAAAGGGTCTTCTTGAAGGAATTTTTAAGGTCATTATTTGATGTGAGAGTTTCAATAAAGTTCTTAAAAGAGGAATGCAAGGGATATTAACTAAATATTGAATTTGAGAAATAATACCAATGTCTTGGCCATACAGTCTAAGCATGGTCAGGGTACAAAAAGAAAATAGAAAAGGAATAATGTTGTTAAGAATGAAGGATTATACAAAGTTTGAGAAAGGTAATCTAATTATAGGGATACACAATCTAAATAGGCTATCTAGTATCAAAACAATTGCTTCATCAAAGAATCAAATGGTGACATGTAAGCTATGTGAACAAAATATTCAAAATATAACCCAGGACTTCAAATAAAAAGTGACAAGGATTGATTCTCTCATCTAATCATATAATTTATTGATAAATAACTTTCATGAGGATTCAAAATGAATTGACCAATGGGGTGGAAGACTATTTCCAAGTTGTTGGAAGTTTTTGATAGATTGCATTCCGAGATGTTGAAGAAAATGGATACACTGAATACACATTAAACTTGGAGATTTGAGATTTTGAGGTTTTCTCTATGAAGTGACTTGAAATATGCTTGGAGTATTTAGGATTCAGTTGGTGTTTGGCACATATTAGAGGAATGTTTGCTGATGTAGAAATGCTTTTGTCATTTCTTCCCTTTTTATCAAGACCATTTGTTGTGGTTTCACAATGCATGCCCCATTTCTCTTAGAAATGGGGAGTCCCTAGCATAATTTTCTTTTTCATAGACCCCTATTTTGGGGTCTAAGTCTTTTTCAGGGCTCTACCTAGTGTATAAGCCTAGTTTGGCCCTCTACTAGAAAAACCCATTTGCTAGAAGTTAAGATTTTATAGTGAAAATTATTTTTTTATAGAAGAGGTGCACTAACGCACCCCTCAAGGTGCACTAGTGTACTAAGTCCACTACTAGGGATCACTTCCCTTTGAAAGTGTACACCTACACACATGCACAGATGCACACCTCTAGAGGTGCACTCCATCCTGAGCCTATAAAGCTTGAGACCCTACCTCTCTTTCTCACTTCACTTTCACCTTATGCACTTCAACGAGTGCACCTCCACACTTTGTGAGGTGCACTTCCTCTTAAAAGAACCTACACACAAAAAACATTAAGCAAAACATTAAGAGGAAAAGGTACACACCTCGCACACCTATCTGAGGTGCACAAGATTTGCACCTTTTTTCACAAAAGCTTAACAAAAACTCTTTTTTAAAAAGCAATCATCTAAGTGAAAGGTGTATCTAAGGTGCGCACATTCACACCTTTCAAATACAAACTTTTATCCATAAACACTGTAAGGGTCTACACATAGCACACCCCACAAGGTGCACTATGTGGACACCCTCTTTTCAACCTTCAACTACTTTACACATAGTAAGGGTACACACATAGTGCACCCCTCAAGGTGTGCTAGGTACACACCCTTAGTGTTGAACATGTGCTAAAGGGGAAAGGCACACCTAGCACACCCTTAAGTTGTGCAAGGTCCACCAATATTTTGTCCATTAGAGGCATAAAGTGGGTTTTTATGTGTTTTAATAAGATTTAGGGATTTTGGGTCATTTTTTTAGTATCTAAGGTTTGTTTGAATTAAATTTTCAACCTTGCGAACCAATGGATGTCTATTTTGGGTAGATAAAATGGCTTCCTCCTCATCCTCCCTCACTATAAAGATGGCTCCAAAATTGGTGGTATTCAAATTTCAAGGTGTTCAATCAAAATCATGCTTCGAAGTGTTGGAAATATTCAAGACTGTGCTAGGTTACTAGGAGGGGAGGGGTGAATAAGTAACCTCAAAAACTTTACCAGATTTAGATCTTAATTGTAATCATCCAATTACCATTTAATTCATTAAATTAGATCTAACTACATGCATGAGAAACTAAAAAAATAAACAACCCTAACACTTGAACACAATAATTTGGTGACTCAGAAACCTTCCAAATAGAAAGTAAAACTGGGGTGGGGATGATAACCACAAAACTTCAATATTGTAGCATAAAGTTGGCTTGTTAAGGCTTACAATGATCACTTCTAATGATCTACCATATTAGGAGCAATTAGGACTCCTAGGTCCACCTTGTTAGAGGTTTTATAAAAATACAATGAAGTATGCACTCAGTAAAGAGATTTGACAAAAGATTGTTAAGTCTACCTTGTTAGAGGATTTGGATTGGTTCACTAGATAGGATGAAACAATAGATCTTTGAATTACAACTGATTTGTTGATAGAGATTCTTTGAAGTACTAATCACCTTTATGTGATAGATATGACTTTGTTGCTCCTTTGCTGATATGACCTTACAATACTCTTTGTTGCTGATTTATATTCACATGCTTTTATTTCATACATTCATCCTTCTTACTCTTTCATCATTTCATGCTTGCTTTCTTTCTCTCACACTTAGATATGATACAATACATTACATATATATCAATCAAATTTACAAAATTACAAAGTCAATCAATATACAAGTTAACACCGATGTTACAAAGTCAACTCAAATGAAGACATTTGGGTTCTAAAGACTGACTTGGTGAAATTCTAATACACGACGTCCACTGTCACTGCTTGCCATCATCATGCATTTGGTAGATGTAGAAGTTTAATCCATAGTAATCATCTCAAAGTAGTCTTGAACCCAGTCTGCAATAGTGACTCGGTAGATACTGTGTAACTTGGTAGAAAATGAGTTACTTGTTTACCATGGCTACACTTAGTAAACACTAATTATCACATAGCTTAGTTAATACTAACTTCTCTTCACATGAACTACTATCTCAGTAGAAATTGTGAAGCTTGGTAACCAATAAACTACTCAAGTTAAACTGTTGGACTTCATATTACCTGATTCTACTCGATTTGAATTGTTGCACTTCACACTAACTGAATTCACTTGGTAACTACTAAAATGCTCAATAGGAACTGTAAAGCTTGGTGGCTACTAAATTACATGGCAAACACTATAGACTATTCAATGATCTTGTAAGCCATACAGAATCTAAATAAGTGTTGTCACTAATAACAAACTTGACTTAATGTCAACAATCTCCCCCTTTGGCATTAGTGACAAAAACACTTATCAATCAAAACTTATATACACACAATGTGATACTGGCTCAATGTGGTATACTATTTTTGAGATTTTTCAAAATTTGTCTTTGTAAGCATATACAATATACTATGTCTACAAATTCTATACTTTCCTTTCCTTTGCATGATTCTCCCCCATACAATATACATAGTATAACAAGTATCTCTCATTATATATGGCAATCTTTCTTTTATTGTCTCACCCCATATATAGCATACTAAGTGCCTCTCCCATATATACATACTGTCTCTCCCCCCTTTTAATAATAATGCCAAATATTTATTCAAAATGTATTTACACAAAGACACCAATATAAGAAATAAAACTAGAATGTACCTTAAGTATGAGTGCTAAAGTCTTATACCAATTTTCTTCCAAAACTTTGCATGTATGTAGAGTAATTTGGACTTCTGCAAAGAGTTCTATCATGTGATCTACAATGGAGAAGTTGTTTTCATGGATCAATGTTTTTGAGTAAACAATGTGCTTCTACATTGTGTCCATAATGGGAAGGATCATATTTTGAACATTTATCAGTGAAGACGGGATCCTTGCTTCTTCTCTCAACAACTCTACCTGCATATCTGATAAGAATTTGATTTTCATATGATGTGTAGAGCTTGAACTAGGGTAAAGTTGCAATTGTTGTGCACTAGCTTTTAGATCTTCATCAATATTTATCAATTTGATCTTTATTTCCTTTGTGAACTTGGTAACATTTCCTAATTTTCTAAAAAGTGATGTTACATTTGTGCAAGGGTTTTCAAGATTGGTCAAAATTGAGGAAAGCTCTAGTTGTTGAATGACAATTTATTGAACAATGTGCTCAAGCACTTTTTTATCAAATTTCTTCTCTACTTTCTCAATCAATTTTTCTTGACCATTGGAGTCCCCATTAAAATTCTAGACTATCTCTTCTAATTGAAACAAAATGTGTTGAGAAGTATCAACTTCAACACTTATCACCTCAGTCAAAATATTCTTAGCATCTTCTATTATTTTATATTCTTTGTCTCTTTCCTCTCTCAATTTCTTCTATTTTGCCTTCTTTTGAAGCAGCTGACCAGCTATTTGCATTTGATCTATAGTGGCATTATCAAAATCCCATTTTGGAATCTCAATCTCCTCATCTAGGTCAATATCCTCCTCTATCTCCTTTCCTCTCAAAAATCTTGTACTTAGTTGAGCCTTAGGGTCAACTGCCTTTGTACTTAATGCCTTAGAATTTGGAATGGAAACAATAGTAGAGATATAGGACTAGTTGTGAAAACTAATATAGTACCAACAGATGGAATATTGACTAGTATTCTTATTGAATCCAAAACTAAAGTACTTAAAGAAGTATCCAAAGCTATAGAAGACAAAACTGTAAAATCCAAAATTGTAGAACTCGAAACTGAAGTATCTACTGCTAAAGAACACAAAATTGTAGAGCATACTATACTCATTGTTGATGATGCTAACTTGAGAGTTGAAGAAGAGGGAGGCTCAACTTAGTAGATGAAGTGGTTGACACTTCTATTAGTGATGTGTTGAGCTATGAGGGAGTGAAGAGTGATTGGACATTTGATGTATCTACTATGGTCACAATCAAACTTGTTGAAACTATCTCTGAACTTGATGTAGCTATTGATTTGCTTGGAGAGTGAGGAAGTGAGGCAATGACTATGGCTGCTATCTTCATAAGATCAATCTCCTCATCATCTTCTTTTTCTTCCTCGATAGCTTCTTCTACTTTATCTTCTTCAACTTCTTCATTATCAAAATGTGTTAGCTCATAGTATGTTTCTTCTTCCTCATCATCACTATCATCATCCTTGACTTCTACTAGGAAGTCACTTTGTTTATGAAAGTGATAAACATTCTTCCATATACCTATGGCATTCCTGACTACATGCTCTATATCCTTTAAAAAAATTAAATAAGTATTAAAATCTAAGAGTCATCTTGTCTTCATTTTTCTTCATAGACTCTTTTACCTCAACATTTGTGATGCTCAGTAACAACTACCTCAGGGTTTTTTCATAGATATCTTTTGATATTTGCATAGCTAAGTCCCATCTTGGCTTTAATTTCTCTAATAATCATTAGAGATCTGGGATGCTATTTGATTAGGGGAATACTTCCATTTTCCCATATTGGTTAGCACCAATCCTTCAACCTCTATCCTGGTCTCATACTTTAATGATTTAAAATTGGTTATGCCTTCACCTTCTTCCAATTGTTTCAATTTTTCCTAGAAGGTGGGAGGAGGCTTGCTAAACACAACTTCATTTCCTTTCTTTCTGGATCTCCTGGTGAACACTGTAGTGGATGGCTTGGGTGGCTTGGTGATTATCACCTTGCCTTTCTTCTTCACTAGATCTTCTTCCTTTTCTAACTCTTCTACATCCTTTGCTTCATCATTATCTTCTCCCTTACCCTCAATCAACATAAGAGGTGTGTTGGTTTTGAGTTTTTCTATTTTCCTCTTTCCTTTATAAACTGCCTATGGAAGCTTGATTTCAAGCTCTATTCTTGCCTTGGCCTCATTATATGTTCCAAAGTGTGGTGCCCTTGGATAAATAGGTTCATTTATCAAGGCCTCAATTATTTCCTTTTCTTTATCAATGTTCATCTCATAGGGAAGAGTTTTTACCCATACAACTCTAGGTTTCACTGCTTGAATGTAGACTTTGTCACTGTCTACCATGAAATAAACATTATCTTTGTAATCTTCAACCAGTTTTCTAGGAATCCTAAATATGTTATTCATTTCTCCTTGTAATACATCAAATTAATTATCCATTATGTTAACAAAATTCTCACCCATTTCTACAATATACTCATTAATCTGGTACAAAACTGGCACATCCTTTCTCCATACTACCATGATTTTTGAAAAGAAAAATATTTGAACATAGAAAAATAAACACATTTCAACAAAGAATTGAATTTACAAGGATTTTTCTTGGATGTCCTTATACTTTTCATGTGTTTGTTAAACTATTTCAACAAAAAATCTGCAAAATCATATGATAGATTGTTCTTTACATCCTTGAATGCCAAGTCTACTACTTCACATGACAAACTATTTAGATGACTAGAACTGTAGATCTTGTGAGCTATCACATGTATGCCAAATTTCAATTCTACATTAGTTACACTACTAATCTTCATGCCTCTATCATCCCACTCAACTAGGGAATTCTTCTCTAACTCCACCTGACCTAAGGTTTTAGTAGTTTTGGCTTTTGAGAGCATGGGAAGGTTGGTGATACAATGAATTACTTCTTAGTGATCAAAACTAGTTGCTCAAGCCATAACTAACCATTGTGAACTCAACTTAGGATGTATCTAATCCATTTGATTTGGAAACTTTGAGGCAGGTGGGGAATGTGGGTTAAACCCTTATCTTCCAAGTGCTTATGCTCAATTTTAAGAACACCATTCACACATAATTCCCCTAGGGCATCATCCATCTCTAGGGTTCCAATTTCTTGAATTTCACACTTAAAATGAGTTTGGATATTTTTAATGAGTAGTACATTAGGAGGGATATATGATTGTGCTCTGTTTGGATCGAGGGTTTCAACAATTGCTGGCACAAGTTTGAAATTTGGTGGTTTCCATTTGACTCCTTGGACCAACATTTATGACCCTTTCTTTGCCTTGTTACTGATGCTTGATCTTACCATGGCTACTTGGTAGGTTATGGAAAAATTTGAAAAACTTTATTGCAAATTCTACTCGAAGTCACTTGATTGCTCCGCAATTCACTTGATTGTAATAACACTTAAAATTCTCGATGAAAAAGAAAATGAATTTGATCTCTTTTTTATAACACTTCACCATTAATGCTTGGTATGAAGGTAGCTATGATGAAATCATTATGTGTGACAAGCTATTATCCACTATCTATTCAAATTGCTCAGTGAATGCTTCATAACTCGATAATCAAACATGTGTGACTAGTTACTCCCAACCTTGCTTGGTAGAGTCCATGACCTAACCTTACTCGGTAGAGAAGGTAACTTGGTGATAAACAATACTAATCATCTGTGATCCTTTTGTATCTTGAATACTCATTTGAATCTTTTCTTCCTTTCAATTTTGGAATTGTTTGGATGTGATCATGATAACACAGTTCTAGTTCTTAATAACTTAGTTGGAAATAGAGTCACCCACTTCTTGAGTGACATGACCATTATTTCTTGGACTAGCTTCTTCAATGGATTTAGGAATCCATTGCTACCTCATTTTATTCTGATGTTGTCTACTTTTGCTTTATTTTCATCTTCAATTCTACCTATATTCATGCAATTCTTGGCTAGGTGACCAAGTTCTATACAAGTGAAACATCTTATGGTGGTATCTCTCTTCCTTGTGTGATGTTTAACATTGTTCATGACAATGTGTTCATACTCTCCATAGTAATAACATCTACACCAATTTTTATAGTCCCAACCAAATATTCTTTTCACAATTTTCTCTACTAGACTGAATGACTTGGTTCTACAGTCCAATGCCTTGTGACCTTGTTTCTTGCATCTGTGACACTTGCCTTCAAATTTTGGTTTCTCTTTATATTCATTAGCCTTGTGACCATTCTGATTGCAATTGGAACATTTACCATTGAATTTTTATTTACCATTACTCCAACATTTGTTTGATGTATGACCTATCTTACCATAATTATTACAATTAGGTCTTTGATTCCTTTGAGCACCTTGTTTGGAGGATTCACCTTCTTCTTTGTATCCAATTCCTACTTTACCTTTTTGTCTATAGAGATTCTATTCATTTAGTTGATTCAATTGATTCATGTATACTTGGGATTTCATCATTCTCTCATTGATTTGTTTTTCAGTGTTTAGGTCATTTTTCAATCTTTCATTGATTTTCTTTTCAGATATCAACTCACTTCTTATTCTTTCATTGATTTTTCTTTTCAAATTTAGATCATTTCTTAATCTTTTATTGATCTATCTTTGGCTCATGATTTCCTCATTTGCATCAAAGATTTGATCTGTAAGATCTACATGTTGAAGGGATTGGTTTTGGATCTCATTGTTTCTTTCATCCATTTCTTCTTTCATCTTGTTCTTTTGTTCCAAGATTTCACATAGCCTTACTGACTAAATTTCTTGTTCTCTTTTGAGCTTTCTTATTTCTTCTTGTAGGAAACCATCCTTCTCTAAGAGTTTTTTGATTGCATCATTTGCTTCATCTAAACTACTTGAAGGAAAAAGCTCTTCAATCTTTGATTCAATGTACTAATGATCATTATTTAATTTGCAAGTTCCTTCCTTCTTTTCAAGGATTGGAAAATTTGCTCCTTAGCTTTCTTGAGTTGTGCAATGGTTATTTCTAGATCTAGCTTTTCATTGTTAATTGCCTTATCAAATTTAAATATCTCCATCTTCCTTGATCTTTTCTCAAGCTATCAAGCTTTATCCTGAGAACCACAAAACTCTGATACAAGTTGTTGGAAATATTCAAGACTATGCTAGGTTACTGAGAGGGGAGGGGTGAATCATTAACCTCAAAAAAATAACCAAATTTAGATCTTAATTGTAATCATCCAATTACCATTTAGTTCATTAAATCAGATCTAACTGCATGCATGAGAAACTAAAAACATAAACAACCATAACACTTGAACACAATAATTTGGTGACCCAGAAACCTTCCAAATAGAAAGTAAAATAGGGGTGGGGATAATACCTACAAAACTTCAATACTATAGCATAAAGTAGGCCTACTAAGGCTTACAATAATCACTTCTGATGATCTACCCTATTACGAGCAATTAGGACTACTAGGTCCACCTAGTTAGAGGTTTTACAAACATACAATGAAGTATGCATTCGGTAAAGAGATTTTACAAAAGACTGTTAAGTCTACCTTGTTAGAGGATTTGGACTAGTTCACTTGTTGGGATGAAATATTGGATCTTTGACTTACAACTAATTTGTCGATAGAGATTCTCTGATGTACTGATCACCTTTATGTGATCGATATGACTTTACTGCTCCTTTACTGATATGGCCTTACAATACACTTTGTTGCTGATTCACTTTTGCATGCTTTTATTTCATACATTCATCCTTCTTACTCTTTTATCATTTCATGCTTTCTTTCTTTCTCTCACACTTAGATATGATACAATACATTACATATATATCAATCCAATTTCCAAAATTGCAAAGTCAGCCAATATACAAGTTAACACCAATACTACAAAGTTGGCTCAAATGAAGACACTTAGGTTCTAAAGACTAACTTGGTGAAGTTATGATACACAGCGTCCACTATCACTGCTTGGCATCATCATGCATTTGGTAGAAGTAGAAGCTTGGTCCATATTAATCATCTCAAAGTAGTCTCAAAATTAGTCTGCATTGGTGACTCAGTAGATACTATGTAACTTGGTAGAAACTGAGTTACTTTTTTACCATGACTACACTTGGTAAATACTAATTATCACATAGCTCAATTAACACTAACTTTGATTCACATGAACTGCTAGCTCAATAGAAACTATGAAGCTTGGTAACCACTGAACTGCTTGGGTTGAATTGTTGGACTTCACACTACCTGATTCTACTCAATTTGAACTATTGCATTTCACACTAAATAAATTCACTTGGTAACCACTAGAATTCTTAGTAGGAATTGTAAAGCTCAATGGCTACTGAATTACATGGAAAATATTGTAGACTATTCAATGAGCTTAGTAGCCATATAGAATTTGAATAAGTGTTGTCACTAATAACAAACTTGACTTAATGTCAACACCAAGATGCTCATTCAAAGATCTGAGACACTAAGCTAGGCCATGTTGATGGGAACACATTCATGGTCCTATGTAAAAATCCAAACAAGAGGCCCCCTATGGTGTTTGGACTGATAAGATCAGGGTTAATAAATTCAACTTCACACTGGTTTTAGTACAATCTTATGAGTTACTTATGGCATGGGCAAAGAATTATGTTTTAGAGGAAAGGGTAGTAAAAAGAATAACTAGAGAGATCATTCTAGATCTGAAGCCTAAGAATATAAAGAAAGTTTTCCATCTTCCAAGGGTATATCAATACATTAAGTTGACATACCATCAAGCATAAAGGTGGTATAGAAAGTATGAACTAGAAGCCACCAAAATCATTCAAACCTTGTATCTCATTGATAGGACTCCTCTTGAGCAAAAAGTAGGGAAACTAGATATGACAAGAGGTTATATGAAAGATGATATTAGACATCCATAGTGCTCCTGAGTAGAATCATCTGATTACCAGTAGCAAGATAATTAAACATATAGATGGTATACTTCATTGAAACCATCAAAACAACAAATAATCCCATTGGTTGGGCCTCAATTCTCAGTGAGAATTTAGATGAATAGCTAGTGGCAGTAAAAAATGACCTAAGATTCTATATGACATCTTATTTGGTGTATCTATTAGTAGCAAGAGCAACAAATTATCCAGGGTTGTTTAAAAGGGGAAACTTGTGAGATGCTTATGCATGGCCTTATGCAGTATACCTCCAGCTAGTGAGGAAAAAGCCCTTGGATCATAGCAAGGAATAAATAATATTGAATAATGCTTTCATCTTTGTAGTCATATGGATGATTTAGGAAGACTATGCAAAAAGGATGTCAGAGGAGGCAACATCAAAGATTATAGAAATAGGCACCTACTACATTCAATTTAAGACATTCACCTATTTAAGGATATCAGGTACAACTATAAATCTAAAGAAGCTCCCTAGGTATTCGTGTGATAGACTCATATTGCTAGAGATTGCACAACAACTCTTGTCTACATATGAGAGAGTAAGGATGCAACATAAGAAGACATGGGTATGGCCCATCACTATAGGTTTGTTTGGTTTTAAATAGAAGAAAGATATCACAACTTTTGAGTCAAAATGGGCTCAATATCCCTTGGAGGATTATAACTCCCCTTGCTCATTTTTTGATAACATTGGTAGAGTTTAGTACTTGGTAGGAAAATAGTTCAAACATGAAGATTCCATAGAGGATCATTGGATGAATGCAGTGGATGACTATGAAATCAAAATAAGGGACTATTGTAGGATGAATCCCTATTTAGCAGGTAGTACCTTGAAAATGAAGGTCCTATTAAGGATTGTGTAGAAAGATATTGAAGAGGTATTAGATCCCTTGTATAATTGAGATAAGATAAATAATTGGCCTATCATGAATGTAGAGATTTATATAGAAGAAAATATAGATATCAATCATAGGGTGAGGCACGTTGTCTAGTTAAAGGAATGGATTAAGAGACCATTCAAGCTAGATCTAATCTAAAAATAGTAGTTTTCCAAGCTATAGCTCATCTAATGAAAGGTAGAGGAGCAAAGGTGACAGTGCCAACATTCACAGCTCAGTCTCCAATAAGGCTAGAAATGGTGCATTAGCTTGATAGAAAAGTTGCATACTTCAGGGCATAGAAGGGTAAAAGGAAAATAAATTCCCCTCAAACAGTTGAGCCCAAAGAGAAAGCAACTAGATAAACTGAGAGCCAAGGGCTAAAAAATGTAGAAGTCATCCACATTCAGGATAATTTACTAGTACCACCACCAGAACAAGGGGAAGAAGGTAAAGCAGAAGCACAAGTAGTGTCTCCACCTATCCAAGAGGAAGAAGCCTCTCCATCAGTTCCCAAGAAAAGAAAGATGAAAACTCTAGTTAAAAGGACAAGGAGACAAAAGGTAATAAGAAAGGTTATTCCTTTTCCATCAGTCCCAAAAGTTTCCCTAGAGGAAGAAGAATAGGATGAGCAAGACAAAGAGGATAACATTCTCTTAAGTCAAAGGACTCATCTTCTTAGGGCTACTAAGTTAGAATGGAGAAGGATCTTCACTATAACACCACCATCCATTCCTACACAACCTATTTAGGTTACAAATTTGGAGGATGAGTTACAAAAATGGATGATGAGCAAGAGGACCAAGGAGCTAATGTCTTTAAGATGTCAAATTTTGATTTCATACCTATAGGCACTGAACTAATAGGAGATCAGATAAGGGATACACCAACAAATAAACCTCCACAAGAAGATTGGAGTCAATTATGATGTCAACCACAAGGACCTTTTATTATTCCACCATCATCAAGTCAAGATTTATCTTGCTTGGATAAAGGTTGAGTTACTCCTCTCCCTCCAAGTAATGAAGAATAGGCACAAGTTGAATAGATAGAAGAAACACAACAAATACCCACCAATGAAGTATTAGTGGAGGGGAAAATATATGAAGAACCTCAACAAACTTACCAAGATATAGAGGTGAGGATTTTGGACTCAATAGACACATAGATGCCTGATATAGATGTCTCACAAAAGGAGAAGACTCTGAAGAAGAGTGATAAAGGAAAGGGCCTAGTGGTAAAAGCTCCCTCTTCATCTAAGAATAAATATCCAATGGAAGATACTCCAATTTGGTTAAGAAATGAGGTGATGGTTAGAAATAATAGGTAGTTGTATTGTACAATTAATTGAAGCTCTCAAGAAACTTGAACCACTTGTGGGTGATCTAAGAACATTAGCCTTCATTAGGAGTGATCAAAATTAGGTTTTTTTTGCCCATGTTGCTATCCATCCTTTACATGTAGATATTGAGGATTTAACCCCAAAAGATTAACAAATCAAAAAGCTCTTTCTTGGAAAACCCACTATGGATACTACTAAATTAACAGTCACTACAGGAATCAATGAAGTGTTTAGGCACTTAGAATAGGATGAGTCTAAATTTTTAAACCTCTAAAAGTAGAATGAAATCCTAAGATGTTATTTTCATGAAGTAGTTGGTCTACTAGATCCTAAAAATCCCAAGGATACTTTAGATGCAACACTCGATAGGAGGGATAAGGAGAATGTACAATTAGATCTATTTTGGAGGGCTTGTCCACAATGGTAGGAAAGTTTTGAAAAAAATTGTGTAAAAATCATACAAGTCCAAAGATTAAGTTGTTACATTACATGTAGGATAATCTAGAAAAGTGTGTTTCTATATTGAACTAGGATTTTGGGTTGATGGATGTATCTGGTAAAGACCTATAAGCATTACAATCAATAAAGGGTTAGCGGTATCAGATGTTGATTGATGTGTATACTGTAGATGAGTTAGATCAGATATATGATTAGATTGAGAAGACTGCAGATGGTAATAAAGTAATGGAAACATTACATGCAGATATTCATAAGCTCAAGGATCAAGCCCAAGAGAAAATTTTGGAAGTAGGGAGACATTACAATGATGCTTGCCTTGAAATTTTTGAAGATGATTCATGGGATAAACTCATGATTGTGCAAGTAGTTGTTGAACAATTTTGGGAGACTCTTGAAGAAGCTTCCACTAATAAACTCATGACTATGCAAGTAATTATTGAACAACTTTGGAAGACATTTGAAGAAGCTTCCACGATAGTTCAACTCCAACAAACCTCTAGAGACTCATACATCATCTAATGGCTTTCTTCTTCTTATTTTCTCATACTTTCTTTGTTTTAAGACATGTAAAGTCTCATGCATCCATTAAATGATATAAACAAGGCTGGAGTCCTACTTAGCACTAGTTAGAGAGTCAGTTTGTATATAAATAGATTTTTTATTAGTTTTAACCATATATTTGCATGAAGGAGTCTCTCATTCTCAACACAAATTGAGGAGAAATTTTCATATAAATTGAGGAATCAAATATCTATTCTAGGCCATTATTTTGATGCAATAATATATGCTATTGGTGCTCTCATTCAGAGTGTAGTTATTCTTGTCTGAGTGTGTTATATTTTGTGAATGTATGTTCATGGAGTGTAATCAATCCAATAGTTTTTTTGCATTATTTTTATTGAGCGATCCTTTAATTTTGGTGTTTTCCACATGTTTGAAAATTCCAATAATGTACTTAGTTGGAGAATAGATCACCATATTGTTCCTACATATCTTTTTGTCTCACATGAGCACACTTTGTGTGGTCTTGCGATTTAATAAAAAGTGAAAAATGTTATGGTTACTAAATTCCCATTGATAATTGCATCAATGGAATTAAGGAAGCATTGCTCCTATTTTTATTGGTTACCTACCAATCTTTTCAAAGGCTTAGCTTGTAGATGTGTTGTTTCCATGGCTTATGTTTGTTAGTGAATTATTTTTCATGTCATTTTCTCAAATTTCTTGTTACCTTATATTCATTATGTTCTTTTACAAACACTTGGTTAATTTAGGAATTCATATAGTTGCATAGTTAAAGCTGCATTCATTATAAATAGAAAAATAGAAAAATATATTTCTTTTTGTGTGGTTACTTTTTTTGAGATAAGTAGGAAGATTGAAATTTTAATCCAAAATTGGTTAGAACTAGAAAAGGTCTCCTCATGAACACTCACATTTATCTTCTATTAAGAAGATTCTAGTAGGTCACAAGATCACCTAGAACCTTGGAGTTGATCACAGATTATCTTTTCAAGAGAGGAGTTTGAAAGGATTGCTACCATTAAGCATAATAAAAAATGATAACTCAACAAGAACCTTTTGAGATGGAGAGTTTTGATCAGCTCCTTGAGCTATTCTCCCTTAGTTGTTAAAAGTTGATAAGCACCAGATCCAAACACTGTAGCAACTATGTATGAACCAAGCTAGTTAGGTTCAAATTTCCTTTTCTATATCCATCTTTGTTGATTCTTAGGGTTTTCCCTCAGAATGAGGTCACCCAATTAGAAGTCATGTGGCTTCACTTTCTTTTTGTATCATTTAGAAATACACTTTTGATGAGCTCAGAGATGATCACATGCCACTCGTAGATGCTCATCTAGAAATTCTAGTTCTTGAAGCCAAGATATTCTATAGTCATCATCATTAATGAGGCCTTTCACAAAGATTCTCAAAGTATGAATTCTAACCTCAATAAGAAGCACATCATCCACTCCATATACCAAAGCAAATGGTGTTGCTCCTGTTGGAGTTCTAATGCTAGTTCTATAAGCCCATCAAGCTCAATTAATCTAAAGGTGCTAGTCCCTTCTAGATTTGTTGATTGTATGATGTAAGATCTTAAGGATAGCCTTGTTGGATGCTTCTACTTGGCCATTACCTTGGGGGTAATAAATAGAAGACCAATGCTACTTGATTTTGAACCTTGAGTACAATTCTTTAAGATCCTTTTTTTTAAACTATCCCCAATTGTTAGTAATGATGGAGAATGGTACACCATACCTACATTTGATGAAGTCAAGAATGAATAGAGCTACAATTTTTCTATTTTTCATAGAAAGAGGGACTACTTCCACCCATTTAGTGAAGTATTCTATAGGTGTGATAATGAACTTGTGTCCATTTGAAGAAGATAGATGAATCTAACCCACTAGATCAAAGGCCCATTGTTGAAATGGCCAAAGCATGATAGATGGAATTAGCTCCCTAGTCCCTGGCTAGAGCATGAATAAGATTTCCATGGAGTTGGCATTATTTGCAGGACTTGGTGTATTTAATTGCCTCTTGCTCCATATTTGGCCAATAGTAACTAGCTCTAATAAGTTTATGAGCTAGTGTTAATCCATTATAGTGAGATTTGAAAATTCCTTCATGTACATAAATTAATGTGCATTTGGACTCATTGGGTTCTAGACACCTAAGGAGTGTTCCATCAAGACCTCTCCTAAACAAGTCATTAGCAATAATAAAATGTCATGATTCACCTTAGATTAGGTGACATTTTTCATTCCAAGTTAGATTGCGTGCAATGATTTGGTTATGTAGGTAAGAATATATATGATGGTAGTAGGTTGAATTGTGTACTACAATAGAAAAAATCATCTAGGATTTAGGTGAATTATAAGCAAGGTAGAGTAATGTCTCCAATTCATGTCAAAAATTATTTTTAGGCATCTATAGCATGGAAACAAGAGTATCCATTGCATTAGCTACCTTGTTGTCTACCTGAGGAATTTGTTGAAAAGTGACATGAGCAAATTATTTCTTTAAATCATCCACCATTTGTTTATAAGGTATCAACTTCTCGTCCTTTTTCTAATAAACATCATTAACCTAGCTAATTACCAAATATGAATTGCTAAAGATATTCAATTCATCTACTCTCCATTTAACTACAATCTTCATGCCTTTGATTAAGGCTTAATGTTCTACAATACTATTTGTACAAGGAAATATAATCTTGTATGCCCTAGGCAATGAATACTTCTCTGGTGTTATTAATAAGAATCTAGCACTGGATCCTTGTTGTGTGAAGGATCCATAAAAGAACATCACCTAGGTCTGATGTGTTAGCATTAAAATAGATTCATCAAGGAATTCAATATCTAATGTTAGTAGACTTTGCATTGGCACTTCTACTAATTGATCAATAATTGCCATTCCTTTGATAGTCTTTCTTTCAATATATGTAATATCAAACTCACTTAGTATCATGACCCATTTAGCTAACCTCCCTGATAGAGCTACCTCTATAAGTAGGTACTTTAATGAATCAATTTTGGCAACTAGTTTCTTAGTGTGAGCAAGCATGTAGTGCCTCAACTTTTGAGAAGCAAAGATGATTGCCAAGCAAGATTTTTCAATGATTCTATAGTTCATTTCATAAGAAATCAATGTGCAACTAAGATAATAGATAGCTCATTCCTTGTTATGATTGTCCTCTTGGGCTAGAAAGATACCAAGGGATGACTCTATTTTTGAGAAATACAAAATGAAAGGCTTCCCATAAATAGAGGCATCAGGGTCAGTGGATTAGTAAGATATTGTTTTATCTACATTAAACTCTAGACACAATCTTTGTTCTAGTCATATTTCACACCTTTATGCAGAGTTGTAGTAAAAGGATGTGACCTATCCATCAACTCTAGAATGAATTTTTAAATCGATTGATGTCTTCCTTGCAACCCCCTAATTTGACTAGTACTATAGGATGGTGGCATTTCCATTATTTCTTGAACTTTTCATGGGTCCACCTTGATTCCTTTTGGAGAGATAACATAGCCAAGTAACTTCCTAGAAGTTATACCAAATGCACATTTCTTGGGCTTTAATCTTAGAGTGAACTTCTCCATATGATCTAGGATTGGTCCCAAATCTTGAAGATGAGTGTTGCATTGTGTACTCTTGACTAGGGTACCATTGACATAGTCCTCCATTGTCTTATGCATCATATCATGGAAGATTGTTGGAACTACCCTTTGAGATGTGGCACAAACATTTTTTAGACCAAATGGCATCACATTCCAGTAGAAGGTACCCCATGTGCAAGTGAAAATAGTTTTCTCCTAGTCTTCCGGTGCAATTTTAATTTTATTATAACCATAAAAAATCATCCATGAGTGAGTAAATTTCATATCCTACTGAAATATCCACTATCATATCGATATTGGGAAGTGGAAAATCATCCTTTAGACATGCTAAGTTTAGATCTCAAAAATCTATATAAACTCAGATAGACTTATAATGTTTGGAAACTAGAACAATGTTTGAGATCCATTCAACACAGTCAATAGCATGGATGAAACTAACTTTTAGAAGCTTTTCCAGTTCAATTTTAACAAGTAATACCACATGAGGATGCATTTTCCTAAGCTTCTATTTAACTAATTTTACTCTTGGTGCAATAGATAAATGCTGCATTATGAGATCAAGATCCAAGCCTATTATGTCTAAGTAGGTCCATGCAAAATTAATCTTGTTACTTGAAAGTAGGCAATAAATTCCTCCTTTTCTTCTATAGATAAACATTGTGCAATGTGTATCATATGATGATGCTTTTCCATTCCCAAGTTGATTGGCTATGTTGACTCTATCAATATTGATGATCTCTCCTAAAAATGATTAGGAAGTACATCAAATATCACCTTTGGATACATCTTTTATTTTTACTATTTTGGGTTTTGAGAATGTCGTAATGTGGTTGTCACCATTTGAACTTCTTTTTCTTTTTCTTTTAATTGTGTGACTAAGATATTTGATATCAGCTTCAGTCATGTTGATACTTTGTTCACTTGTGGAGGACATTATTAGTTAGACAATGTTTAAATAGTAAGAGCATAATCATTCTAGAACATAGGGACTTCACTAGATGTATTGGAATTCCAATCTATGAGCTTAGGATAGGTGAGTGAAAGAGATGTTACGAGTTCGATGGTGTTCATAGTATAGTCATCACATACTTGGACAAGTAATTTCAGACCTAAAGTGATTTCTTCCAAAGGTGTATTTGAATGCCTTTGAGTTTTAATGACATTAATCAAAGACTCGTTGACACTAGTAGGATGAGACTCATCTAATTGAGTCCTGGATTGTTCACCTCTTTCAAGTTGATTTTCATATATGTGAACTTGATCTATAGCCTTTTTTTTAGTTGCCTCTGAGAGAGAATCAAATTTGTACTCTCAAGAATCTATGTTACATGGGGTCAGATAATAGAATTCCCTAGCAGTGATGGGAACCCATTCTCCACTTTCATTATCATCTTGATTTTTAAAAATGCATTCAACAACTATAGTGTGACTAGACTCTCATTGTTCCTATTGAATATAGTGAGGATCAATAGTTTTGTCAGAAGAATCACTATCAATATCCAGAGTACTAATAGATGGTATAAAGTCATCTAGTTCTACAAAGAATTTAGCAAGATCAAAAGGAATTGGATAAGGATAAGTATCCTCATCACTAGAGTTGTCCTCGTGATTATCTAACTTAGTTTTTGACTCAGGTTCAGACAAACTTTTAGATTTTGGTATGAATTTATTAATCCCTAGATGAAAGGGGATCTTCTTGAAACCTATACTTATTGTATCTCAAGACCTTCTAGATATTTCTTTGATAGGATAAATCAAACCAATGTTGTTGCGTCCAATTGGATCATTTCCCTTGTAACCAAAGTGTTTCATGAGCTTAAGACTTGGACCATACTTTTTGAAAGTAATCTCACAAGATTGTTCTATGAGATCCACTAGGATTTCCTCTTTATATATCTACACAATGGTGGCTCTATTTTCATCTTTCTCTTCTAGAGGTATAGTATCTTTAACAAAGGTACTATTGAACTTAGTTTGAGGTGATAACACAACAGGTTTTCTTCAAATGGTCTCCCATAATGGTGGGGAGACTTAGGAAGAGATGTCAAAGATAGAATAGGTTCAATGTGATACTTTTCCATCCTAGTTTCTATCAACTTGAGTGACTTTTCCATTTCTTTTAGCTTATTAGCATGATCATCCATAAATTCTCTATTAGTAGGTATAAAGTTTTCAATATTTTTTAGCATGTTACAGGTGTAACTAGTACTAGCAGGTATAGTAACTTCAGAGCCTTGGAATAAAAATTTGACACATTGATGGTATGTTGAAGGAACAACTTGTATTTCATGTATCCATGGTCTCCCTAAGAAGATATTGTATGCTATCATGCCCTAAATTTATGAGGCAAAGAACAACTTTTCTTTTCTTTTTTTTCTTTTTTAAAATTATTATATACTTTATTACTATTATTATCATTCATTTATTTTTTTTGGTTTCTTTCCCTTATAAATTAACTATTGATTATTCCTCTCTAGTAATGCAAAATTTGAACAAGGGACTAACAAAATTTTACATTGAATAATAATTTCACAAGCATGACGTGGTTGTACCAAGGTTCCCTGATGGAGAAGAGGAGAAATTGTTGCTTTATGGAGCTAATGTCTTAGTAAGAAGTCTCATATCCCCTATGTCTCTAAGTGCTTCATCCATAGGTCGGGGTTTAAATGGTTGCACTAATACATCTTACACCAGGTTGTCACTTATTGCATATATTGAAACGTAATGGGTTAGGATCCTAGTGTTGAAACTAGACTCTGCTAATAGTTCATCTCAGAAGGGAACGTATGCTTATCTGACCTTGTCATAGAAGTATCCTATATCAATGATTCAATTTAACATCCTATCCTTGAGGGTAAGCATGGTATCTATAAAGTATCATGTAAATTCCTTTTGAAGCCTATATTCCCAATTTGAATTGTGCCCAAATGGATGTGCCTGAATAAGTAATTATCCATATTATTCAACATGTACATTGAAATCACAAATTCTAGATGAATAATATCTTCTTAAAATTAAGAGTTCTATATAATGGTGTCATAAGTAGCAATCATACTAAGGAATCCAACTATCAGTTACATCCTATATCTAATATAGGAGTATCACACCTTGACATTTACAAATTTGACCATACCACACAATGGTGTCTTGAATGGATTATTCTTCAATATCATAGACCCCTATAAGAAGATAATAATTCCTCTACTCTATTATATATATCAGGTACTCCATGACCACCTTAATATCAATCGTTTTGAGGTCAATTTTCACTTCTATCTACATTGTAACAAATCTTAATATTACACTTGTATTCACATCCAAGATATTGTTCTATAGTTCACTTCAACATGTTTTGATATTGTTATATGCCCTTCAACTATTATCTTTTTCCACACTAATTTAGATGCTATATTTTTATGACACCCTGACCCTTCAACATTATTATTAATGATAATCAATTATAATTGTCACAGATATACAATTAATTCATAAATAGTTAATTTTTTTTAATTATAGGAATAATGCTAAATTGGATCATGAAATATATATTCTATTAAATATAATGGATATTATACCTTGTACCTGTATATTTGAAATACTCTGAAATTGGTCTCAAAAACTAATTTGCTCCTCATCTTCCAAATGATCAACAAAGTCCTAATTTATTAGGCATTTCTAGTCCTAATTGACTCTACTTGATTTAAATATCAATTGTAGAAAATCATTAATTTACAATAATAATAAAAATGATAATTTCATGAATATCGACATCTTGGCTATTAAACCCACTAAATCAATTAATTTAATTAAAAGTTTCCTAATACTTTGATTAACTTTAAATTTCCTAAAATTACATGACAAATGAATTTATTAATTATTTGAATTAAATGTCTATACATATTTATTATTTGAATTTAAATATACCATTTTAACAAAATCTCCAAAATCTCTTTTTGAGTAAAAAAAATCAAATAAAAATAAAAATAAAAAAATGGAAACATTGAGTGAAATTGGAAAAGAACAAGGAAACAAATCATTTAACTCTCTCTCAAATGGAAAGTTCCATTTCAAAATGATCACTCATTTAATCTAATTAATATACACCATTTATTTATTTTGGGTTTCACTATAAATTGGGAGCTTATGTCTCTCATTTGAGAGGATGAAATTTGTGAGCAAAGAAACTTTGTCAGTTTGAGTACTCCACATTGTGCATGGGCATGTGCAGGATCATGGTGTACCAAACTATGGCCTTAAGTGGCAGTGAAAAATTAGCAAATCAAGGTTATGTCAACTTGACACATAATTTTGAAGTGGTTATGGACTTTATACCAAAAAGTTGTAAGAAAATAATCTGTAGGAAATTGAATTTAGTTTCTAAACTACTAGGCCTTATCAAGAGAAAAACTAATTGATTAGTCAAAAGTTTGAATTTTAATATAGTACTACGAAAATTTTAGGGCAAAAATAAAAAGTAGGTGTATGTCTGACCACCTTAATCAAAATCAAATGATAATATTTTTTAAATATAATTAAAGATATGAAAATTAGACTCATGCTTGGATGTGACGCATATTTTTTGGTATTTTTATTCTAAATAAATAATTAAATATGAATTTTCTACCAAAAAATTTTTTTAAAAAAAAGTCCCATGTCTGACCACCTTAACTAATAGAAAATTTTACCAAATTTTATTTTATTTTATTTTTCTTATACCAGGCGAAGCATAGAATGTGACGCAACTTTTAGATTTAAAAAATGTTATACCGTTTGAAAATTATACCTATCTTTCAATCAGTATGGCAATCAGCACTTTACAATAATCTTCATTGATAATTAACTAATAAAAACTTATCGAACTTAGAATTTGACAATAATTATATCGATGGATTCTCGAGAGCAATATTAAAAAACTCTTTTCTTTTCATTCAATTTTGATCAAAATAACATTGTCAGATGACTACCCAAAGTCTGAGTATCACTAAAACCCTCTTCAAACACGTCTTTTGGGTTAACCGGGTAGGCTTGGTAAATACCAAGCCTAATCGGATATTGGATTTCAAATCGGATATCGAATTTGAAATCAGATATCGGATTTCTAATTTGAAATCCAATATCCGATATGGTCCAATGAATTTTGGTGAAAATTTTGAAATCCCAACCCATTTTGGAAGGAAAACCAGATTTAAGAGTTATAGCTTATAATTTATAAATTATTTTTGTTATATTACTTAGTAAATATGTATTATAATATATTATATATATAATAACGTAATGTAAAGATATAACATATAATATATTAATATATAATAATATATTATGTTATTCTCATTATAATCTATAAATATAATTTATATTATTATTACTTTTACTAAATATAATAACGTAATATTTTTATTAAATATAATAACTTTATATATATAAAATAACGTAATATATATTATAACGTAATATTTTATAGCTTATGATTTATAAATTATTTTTGTTATATTACTATGTAAATATGTATTATAATATATTATATATATAATAACGTAATGTAAAGATATAACATATAATATATTAATATATAATAATATATTATGTTATTCTCATTATAATCTATAAATATAATTTATATTATTATTATTTTTACTAAATATAATAACGTTAAATATATATATGTTATTAATATATATGAGTCAAAGGGGGTCATAGGTTGACCTATGACCCCCTTCGACCCATTACACAATGACATATGTCTCTAGGGGTCCTAGGACCCTTAGTGACATATTAGAATCGTTCTTATGGGTCGAAGGGGGTCATAAGTTGACCTATGACACCCTTCCACACATTACATGATGACATATGTCCCTAGGCATCTTAAGACCCCTAGGGACATATTAGAATAGTTCTTATGAGTCAAAGGGGGTCATAGGTTGACCTATGACCCCATTCAACTCATTAAATGATGACATATATCCCTAGGGGTCTAGGACCCCTAAGGACATATTAGAATCGTTCATATGGGTCAAAGGAGGTCATAGGTTGACCTATGACCCCCTTCAACCCATTAAATGATGACATATGTCCCTAGGGGTCCTAGCCCTACGAACATATTAGAATCGTTCATATGAGTCAAAAGGTGTCATAGGTTGACCTATGACCCCCTTGACCCATTACATGACACCATATGTCCCTAGGGGTCCTAGCACCCCTAGGGACATATTAGAATCATTCATATAGGTTGAAATGGGTCATAGGTTGACTTATGATCCCCTTCGACCCATTACATAATGACATATGTCACTAGAGGTCCTAGGACCCCTAGGGACATATTAGAATCATTCTTATTGGTCGAAGGGGGTCATAGGTCGAAGGGGCTCATAGGTTGACCTATGACCCCCTTCAACACATTACATGACAACATATGTCCCTAGGGCTCCTAGGACCCCTAAGGACATATTAGAATCGTTCATATGGGTCAAAGGGGGTCATAGGTTGACCTATGACCCCCTTCGACCCATTACATGAAGACATTTGTCCCTAGGGGTCCTAGGACCCCTAGGGACATATTAGAATCATTTATATGGGTCAAAGGGGGTCATAGGGTGACCTAGGACCCCTTTCGACCCATTAAATGATGACATATGTCCCTAGGGGTCTTAGGACCCATAGGGACATATTAGAATTGTTCATATGGGTCAAAGGCAATCATAGGTTGACTTATGACCCCCTTCAACCCATTAAATGACAACATATGTCTTTAGGGGTCCTAGGACCCCTAGCGACATATTAGAATTGTTCATATGGATCAAAGGGGGTCATAGGTTGACCTATGACCCCCTTCAACCTATTAAATGATGACATATGTCCCTAGGGGTCTTAGGAGGCTTAGAGACATATTAAAATTGTTCGTTTGGATCAAAAGGGGTCATACATTGACCTATGACCCCCTTTGACTCATTACATGATGACATATGTCTTGAGGAACCTTAAGAACATATGAGAATCATTCTTATGGGTCAAAGGGAGTCATAGGTTGACCTACGACCCCCTTCGACACATTACATGATGGCATATGTCCCTAGGGGTCCTAGGTCCCCTAGGGACATATTAGAATCATTCATATGGGTCGAAGGGGGTCATAGGTTGACCTATGATCCCCTTTAACCCATTAAATGATGACATATGTCCCTAGGGGTCGTAGCATATTAGAATTGTTCATATAGGTCAAAAGGGGCCATAGGTTGACCTATGACCCCCTTTAACCCATTACATGATGATATATGTCCCTACGATCCCTAGGGACATGAAAATCATTTTTATGGGTCAAAGGGGGTCATAGGTCAACCTATGACCCCCTTCAACGTATTACATGATGACATATCCCACTAGGGGTCCTAGGACCCGTAGAAAAATATTAGAATCGTTCTTATGGGTCAAAGGTGGTCATAGGTTGACCTATGGCCTGCTTTGACACATTACATGATGACATATGTCCCTAGGGGTCTTTAAAATTTTAGAGACATATTAGAATCATTCTTATGGATCTAAGGGGGTCATAGGTTGACCTTTGACCCCCTTTGACCCATTACTTTATGACATATGTCCCTAGGGGTCCTAAGACACCTAGGGACATATTAGAATGCTTCTTATGGGTCAAAGGGGGTCATAGATTGACCTATGACCCCCTTCTGCAAATTTCATGATGACATATGTCCAAAGGGATCTTAGAAACCCTAGGGACATATTAGAATCATTCTTATAGGTCAAAAGAGGTCATAGGTTGACCTATGACCCCCTTTGACCCTTTACATGACAACATATGTCACTAGGGGTCCTAGGACCCCTAGGGACATATTCTAATTGTTCTTATAGGTCAAAGGGGGTCATAGGGTCACATATGACACCCTTCAACCCATTACATGATGGCATATGTCCCTAGGGGTCCTAAGACCCCTAGGGACATATTAGAATCATTCTTATGGGTCAAATGGGGTCATAGGTCAACCTATAACCCCCTTTGACCCAATACATGATGACATATGTCCCTACGGGTCATAGGACACCTAAGAACATATTAGAATTTTTCATATGGGTAAAAAGAGGTCATAGGTTGATCAATGACTCCATTTGACCCATTAAATGATGACATATCTCCCTAGGGATCCTAAGACCCCTAGGAATATATCAGAATTGTTCATATAGGTCAAAGGAGGTCATAGGTTGATCTATGACCCCCTTCGACCCATTAAATGATGACATGTCCCTAGCAGTCCTAAGACCCCTAGGGACATATTAGAATTGTTCATATGGGTCAAAGGGGGTCATAGGTTGACCTATGACCCCCTTTGACCCATTACATGATGACATATGTCCCTAGGACCCCTAGGAACATATGAGAATCATTCTTATGGGTCAAAGAGTGTCATAGGTTGATCTATGACTCCCTTTGACACATTACATGATGACATATGTCCCTATGGGTCCTAGGACCCCTAGGGACATATTATAATCATTCATATGGGTTGAAGGGGGTCATAGGTTGACCTATGATCCCATTTGACCCATTAAATGACAACATTTGTCCCTAGGGGTCTTAGGACCTCTAGGGACATATTAGAATTGTTCATATCGGTCAAAAGGGGTATTAGGTTCACCTATGACCCCCTTTGACCTATTACATGATGACATATGTCTCTAGGACCCCTAGGGACATATGAAAATCATTCTTATGGGTCAAAGGGGGTCATAGGTTGACCTATGACCCCTTTCGATGCATTACATGATGACATATGTCCCTAAGGGTCCTTAAAACCTTAGGGACATATTAAAATCGTTATTATGGGTTTAAGGGAGGCATAGGTTGACCTATGACCCCCTTTGACCCATTACATGATGACATATGTCCCTAGGAATCCTACGACCCTTTAGAGACATATTTTAATGCTTCTTATGGGTCAAAAGGGGTGATAGGTTGACCTATGACCCCCTTCGATGCATTAGATGACAACATATGTCCAAAGAGGTCCTAAGACCCCTAGAGACATATTAGAATCATTCTTATGGGTCAAAGGGGGTCATAGGTCAACCTATGACCCCCTTTGACCTTTTACATGATGACATATCTCTCTAGGGGTCCTACGACCCCTAGAGACATATTAGAATTGTTCTTATGGGACAAAGGAGGGTCATAGGGTGACCTATGACACCTTTCAACCCATTACATGACAACATATGTCCCTAAAGGTCCTAAGACCCCTAGAGACATATTAGAACCATTCTTATAGGTCAAAGGGGGTCATAGGTTAACCTATGACCCCCTTTGACCCATTACATGATGACATATGTCCCTAGGGGTCATTGGACACCTAGGGACATATTAGAATTGTTCTTATAGGTCAAAGGGGGTCATAGGTTGTTTTATGACCCCCTTGGACCCATTACATGATGACATATGTTCCTAGGGGTCCTAGGACCCCTAAGGACATTATAAAATCGTTCTTATAGGTCAAAGGGGCTCATAGGGTGACCTATGACCCCCTTCAACCCATTACATGACACCATATGTCCTTAGGGGTCCTAAGACCCCTAGGGACATATTAGAATTGTTTTTATAGTTCAAAGGGGGTCATAGGTTGACAATTGACCCACTTCGACACATTATATGATGACATATGTCCCTAGAGGTCCTAGGACCCCTAGAGACATATAAGAATGCATCATATGGATCAAAGGGTGTCATAAGTTTACCTATTACCCCCTTCGACCCATTAAATAATTACATATGTATCTAGAGGTATTAGGACACCTAAGGACATATTACAATCATTCTTATGATTCAAAGGGGGTCATAGGTTAACCTATGATCCCCTTTGACCCATTAAATGATGACATATGTCCTTAGGGGTCCTACGACCCCTAGGGACATATAAGAATCATTCTTATGGGTCAAAGGGGGTCATAGGTTAACCTATGACCCCCCCTTTGACCAATTACATAACCACATATGTCCCTAGGGGTCCTAGGGATGTATTAGAATCATTCTTATGGGTTAGAGGGGATGATAGGATGACCTATGACCCCATTTGACCCATTGAATGATGATATATGTCTCTAGGGGTCTTAGGACCACTAGGGACATATTAGAATCATTCTTATGGGTCAAAGGGGGGTCATAGGTTGACCTATGATCTCCTTTGACTCTTTACATGATGACATATGTCCCTTGGGGTCTTAAGACCACTAGGGACATATTAGAATGCTTCATATGGGTTAAAGGTTGTTATAGTTGACCTATGACCACTTACAACCCGTTAAATAATGACATATATCCCTAGGGGTCTTAGGACCTGTAGGGACATATTAGAATCATTCATATGGGTCAAAGGGGGTCATAGGTTGACCTATCACCCCCTTCAACCAATTACATGATGACATATGTCCCTAGGGTTCCTAGGACCCCTAGGGACATATAAGAATTGTTCTTATGGGTCAAAGGTGGTCACCGGTTGACCCATGACCTACTTTAACCAATTACATGCTGACATATGCCCCTAGGGATCTTAGGAACCTTGGAGACATATTAGAATCATTCTTATGGGTCAAAGGTGGTCATAGGTTGATCTATGACTCCTTTTGACCCATTACATGATGACATATGTCCCTAAGGGGTGCTAGGAACCCTAAGGACATATTAGAATCATTCTTATGGGTCAAAGGGGGCCATAGGGTGACCTATGATCCACTTTGACCTATTAAATGATGGCATGTTCTTAGGGGTCTTAAGACACCTAGGTAGATATTAGAATCATTCTTATGGGTCGAAGGGGGTCATAAGTCAACATATGAGCCACTTTGGCTCATATGAATGATTCTAATATGTCCCTAAGGATCCTAGGACCCCTAGGGACATATGTCATCATGTTACATGATGACATATGTTCTTAGGATTCCTAAAAAAATATTAGAATCATTCTTATGGGTCAAAGAGGTTCATAGGTCAACCTATGGACCCCTTCAACCGGTTACATGATGACATATGTTCCTAGGGGTCCTAGGACCCCTAGGGACATATGTTGTCATGTAATGGCTTGAAAGGGGTCATAGGTCAACCTATGACCCTTTTTGACCCATCAAAATTATTCTAATTTATCACTAGGGGTCCTAGGACCCCTAGAGTCAATATAAGTCATCATGTAATGGGTCGAAGGTGGTCATAGGTCAACCTATAACCCCTTTTGACCCATAAGAATGATTCTAATATGTCCCTAGGGTTCCTAGGACCTCTAGGGATATATGTCATCATGTAAAGGGTCGAAGGGGGTCATATGTCAACCTATGTCCCCTTTTGACCCATAAGAAAGACTCTAATATGTCCCTAGGGGTCTTAGGATCCCTAGAGACATATGTCATCATGTAATGGATCGAAGAGGGTCATAGGTCAAATTATGAACCCCTTAGACCCATAAGAATGAATCTAATATGTTCTTAGGGGTCCTCAGATCTGTAGAGACATATGTCATCATGTAATATGTTGAAGGGGGTCATAGGTTAACCTATGACCCCCTTTGAACCATAAGAACGATTCTAATATGTCCCTAGGGGTCTTAGGACCCCTAGGGAGATATGTCATCATTTAATGGGTCGAAGGAGGTCATAGATCAACCTATGACCCCCTTTGACCCATATGAAGCATTCTAATATGTCCGTAGGGGCCCTAGGATCCCTATAGACATATGTCATTACGTAATGGGTCGAAGGGGATCATAGGTCACCTTATGACCCCCTTTGAGCCATTAGAAGGATTATAATATGTCCTTAGGGGTCTTAGGACCCCTAGCGACATATGTCATCATTTAATGGGTTGAAGGGGATCATAAGTCAACCTATGACCCCCTTTGACTCATAAGAATGCTTCTAATATGTCCCTAAGCATCCTAGAATGCTTAGGGACATATGTCATCATTTAATAGGTCAAATGGGGTGATACGTCACGCTATAACACTCTTTTCCCCATAAAAAAGATTCTAATATATTCTTAGATGTCCTAGGACCCCTATGGACATATGTCATCATGTAATAGGTCGAAGGGGATCATAGGTCAACCTATGACCCCCTTTGACCCATAAGAATGATTCTAATATGTCCCTAGGTGTCTTAGGACCCTTAGGAATATATGTCATCATTTAATGAGTCAAAAGGGGTCATAGGCCAACCTATGACACCACTCGGCCCATATGAAGCATTCTAATATGTCTCTTGGTGTCCGAAGACCCTTAGAGACATATGTCATCATTTAATAAGTCGAAGGGGGTCATAGGTCACCCTATGACCCCCTTTGACCCATAAGAATGATTCTAATATCTTCTTAGGGGTCCTAGGACCCCTAGTGACATATGTCGTCAAGTAATTGGTCAAAGGGGGTCATAGGTCAACCTATGATCCCCTTTGACCTATATGAAGCATTCTAATATGTCCGTAGGGATCCTAGGGACATATGTTGTCATGTAATGATTCGAAGGTCATACCTATGACCCTTTTGGACCCATAAGAATGATTCTAATATGTCTCTAGGGGTCCTAGGACCCCTAGGGACATATGTTGTGATTTAATGAGTAAAAGGAGGTCATAGGTCATCCTATGACCCCGATTGACCCATATGAAGCATTCTAATATGTCTTTAGGGGTCCTAGGACCCCTAAGGACATATGTCATGATGTAATGTGTCGAATGTGATCATAGGTCAACATATGACTCTCTTTGACACATACAAATGATTCTAATATGTCCCTAGGGGTCTTAGGACCCTTAAAAATATATGTCATCACTTAATGGGTCGAAGGGACCTATGAGCCCCTTTGATCCATATGAATGATTCTAATATGTCCCTAAATGTCCTAGGACCCCTAGGGACATATGTCATCATGTAATGGGTCAAAGTGACCTATGACCCCCTTTGACTCATATGAAAAATTCTAATATGTCCCTAGGGGTCCTAGGACCCCTAAGGATATATGTCATCATTTAATGGGTCATGAATGATTCTAAGATGTCCCTAGGGGTCATAGGAACCTACGGACATATGTCAACTTGTAATGGGTCAAAGGAGGTCATAAGTTAACCTATGATCCCCTTTGACCCATAAAAATGATTCTAATATGTCCCTGGGGGTCCTAGGACACTTAGGGGCATATGTTGTCATTTAATGGGTCAAAAGGGGTCATAGGTCAACCTATGACCCCCTTTGACCCATATGAACGAATCTAATATGTTCCTAGGGGTCCTAGGACCCCTAAGGACATATTTCATCATGTAATATGTTGAAGGGGCTCATAGGTTAACCTGTGACCCCTTTTGAGCCATAAAAATAATTCTAATATGTCCTTAGGGGTCCTAGCGCCCCTAGGGAGATATGTTGTCATTTAATGAGTTGAAGGGGGTCATATGTCAACCTATGACCCCCTTTGACCCATATGAAGCATTCTAATATGTCCCTACTGGTCCTAGGACCCCTATGGACATATGTCATTAGGTAATAGGTCGAAGGGACCTATGACCCCCTTTGACCCATTAGAATGATTCTAATATGTCCCTAGGATCCCTAGGGTCATATGTCATCATGTAATGGGTCGAAGGGGGTCATAGGTCAACCTATGACCAATGATTCTAATATGTCCTTAGGGGTCCTAGCACCCCTAAGGACAAATGTGATCATTTAATGAGTTGAAGGGGGCATAGGTCAACCTATGACCCCCGTTGATCCATAAGAACAATTCTAATATGTCCCTAGGGGTCCTAGGACCTATAGGGACATATGTTATTATTTAATGGGTCAAAGGGGGTCATTGGTAAACTTATGACCCCCTTTGACCCATATGAACGATTCTAATATGTCCTTAGGGAGACTAGGACCCTTGGGGACATTTGTCATCATGTAATGGGTCAAACGCTGTCATAGGTTCATAGGTCAACCTATGACCCCTTTTAACTCATATGAATGATTCTAATATGTCCCTAGGGATCCTAGGACCCCTGAGGACATATGTCGTCATGTAATGGGTCAAAGATTCTAATATGTCCATAGGGGTCTTAGGACCCCTATGTATATATGTTGTCATTTAATGGGTCGAAGGGGGTCATGGGTCAACCTATGACCCCCTTTGACCCATATGAAACATTCTAATATGTCCCTAGGGGTCTTAGGAACCCTAGGGACATATGTCATCATGTAATGGGTCAAAGAGGGTTATAGGTCAACCTGTGACCCCCTTCGACTCATAAGAACGATTGTAATATGTTCCTAGGAGTCCTAGGACCGCTAGCTATATATGTCATCATTTAATGGGTTGAAGGGGGTCATAGGTCAACCTATGACACCCTTTGACCCATATGAAGCATTCTAATATGTCCCTAGGTGTCCTAGGACCCCTAGGGACATATGTCATCATGTAATGTGTCGAAGTGGGTCATAAGTCAACCTCTGACACCCTTTGACCCATAAGAATGATTCTAATATGCCCCTAAGGGTCCTAAGACCCCTAAAGACATATGTCATCATGTAATGGGTCAAAGAGGATCATAGGTCACCCTATGAGCCCCTTTGACCTATAAGAATGATTCTAATATGTCCCTAGCAGTCCTTAGAGACATATGTCATTTAATGGGTCAAAGGGGGTCATAGGTCAACCTATGACCCCATTTGACCCATATGAAGCATTCTAATATGTTCCTAGGGGTCCTATGACCCCTAGGGACATATTTTATCATGTAATGTGTCGAAGGGGGTCATAGTTCACCCTATGACCCCCTTCAAACCATATGAAAGATTCTAATATGTCCCTAGGGGTCTTAGGATCCGTAGAGACATATGTCATTGTGGAATGTGTCGAAGGGGGTCATATGTCACCCTATGATCCCCTTCGACCCATATGAATGATTCTAATATGTCCCTAGGGGTCTTAGGACCCCTAAGGACATATGTCATCATGGAATGTGTCGAAGGTGGTCATAGATCACCCTATGACCCCCTTCGACCCATATGAATGATTCTAATATGTCCCTAAGGGTCCTAGAACCCCTAGGGACAAATGTCATTTTGTAATATGTCGAAAGGGTTCATAGGTCGTCTTGTGACCCCCTTCGACCCATATAAACTATTCGAATATGTCCCTAGGGGTCCTAGGATCCCTTAGGGACATATGTCATCATGGAATGTGTTGAAAGGGGTCATAGGTCATCCTGTGAGCTCTTTCGACCCATATAAATGACTCCATTAGAAGTTATATAGTAAAAATAATAATATAGTATAACAATCATATATATTATAATAATAATAACATAATGTATTATTATATATTAATAATATAAGCAATAATATTAATAATATATTATAGATTATAATTTACATATGATAATAATAATATATTATAGATTATAATTTATATATGATAATAATAATAATATGTATTAATAACATATATAATATATTACGTTACTATATTTAATAAAAATATAGTAAAAATAATAATATTATATTATAATAATATATATTATATTTATAGATAATAATTAACTCCAACGCCCCCACTTAATGTAACAATTAAAAGAAGCATTGTATTAGATATGGTTTACGTTTTTGTCAAGATTCTATTACTACAAAAATGTTGTGCAATTTGTAACTTCTAATTGTATGGTGTTTTAACATAATTTTTGTTTTAGAGAGCATATAATTCTACCTTTGAGTAAAAATTTGGAATGGGGAGTGGAGCGTGCTGAGTGAGTGGGATTGGGTTTTTGAATCAGCAGCTAGGCACGAATGGGATTTTGAATCAGCAGTTAGGCGAGAATCAGGAGAACACGGGCGTTGGGGGGCAATCTGCAACTATAGGGTAGGAATCAAAGGAGAATGATGCGAACACCTTAAAGGATGGGGACCCACGGTAGTATCTACCTCACCCAGGTGAGAAGATTCCTCCCCTTCACTCGGGTGGTGGGCCGTATGGGGCCTAGGGGCACTGGTCAAACCTATTTGGAGTCAAACCATTAGGTAAGTCGACATTCCCGAAAGTCATTGATAAATCAAACAAGGAGAAGGGTATCTTTGCTCTGGAAGTTCCTTGAAAAATCATAGACCACAATATCCTCAGTATGGTGAAGACTCTAGTGGGAAAATTTATAGGGCCAAGGCCCAACATTGATGTTGTGAGGGTTTTTACCAGAAACAAATGGGATTTAAAGGGGCATGTAGAGGTGACAGCAATGGCTAAAGGTTTCATGACTTTTGAGTTTTCTTGCTTGGAAGACTTTTCCAGAATCCTGTGCACAGAGAATTGGTCTCTGGGGAGATCTACTTTAATCTTTCAAAAATGGTCTTCCAATCTAGACTTGAATAATGATTTCCTATCCCAGGCTCCAGTTTGGATTAGACTCCCAAAATTGCCCATGGAATACTAGCATGAGGACGTCTTTGATGGCATTTCCAGGTCTTTTGGAGAGCTTCTTTCCATTGATCCTGTAACGACAGCTAAGAAGAGACTTACCTATGCAAGGATATGTGTAGGAGTGACTGAAGGATAGGATATGCCTCAAGTTATAGAATTTCAATCTTGATTGGGAAGTAGAATCCAAAATATTGACTATGAAAGTGTGTCTTTTGCGTGCTTCCATTGTAAGAAGGAAAACCACAAGGCTGGATTTTGCCCACTATTCAAAGGAAAGGGAATGGGGGGAAAGCTAATGATACTATTCCTGATCTCCAAGCTGAACCCTGGGACCTCCGGGTTGTAGTGGATGCACTGGAAGGAGAAGGGAAAGCGACAATTGAGGACAAAACCAACCCTTCCCATATGAAGGAAACCAAGGATAATCTTGAAGAGGCAAGTATTATGGAGTCCCAAATCCCTGACAGTTCTGAGGAGTTTGATCTGAACCTTTCCTCTATCCTGAACTCTATGGAGGAACAAAAGGAAGGGGAACCAATGTCTCAAAACTCCACAAACCCGATTAGTAGGGAACCCCCTGTAATAGTGAATAGAATCTTAGAATGGTTGTCTGCTTCAACATCGAAAAAATTGGCCAGGCTAGATGCTTTGTTTGATTTATGTAAAGAATAAGAAGAGCCACCCTATATAGAAGTCAGAAGAAGAAAGAAGAAGATTAGCCAGGACCCCTCTCCTGCCTCTCCTGCTTCAACTAGAAGCAAGGCCAAGACAGATCTTGGTCATAAAACCAACCCGATGGGAAGGAAAACCAAGAATGAAATCAGGAAGGAGGAAGCAAGAAGAAACATCATGGATGGAACATAGTGCACCATCCAGGAAGCCTACTCATCAATTAAAGCATGAAGATCCTCTCATGGAATATTCATGGACTCAATGGAATCCACAAGCAAGAAGTTGTACGGAATATGATAAGGGATCAAAGGCCTAATATATTTCTTATTCAGGAAATGAAAATGAAGAAAGATAATCTGGAAACTATTAGATTCAACAGCAACATGAATGGAATTGCCTCAAACTCAGAAGGACCATCTGGAGGGCTACTGCTATTATTCAATAACAGACATTTCAATATTGTGCCCGAGTATGCGGAGGATAACATCCTCTTCTATAGAGTTCAACATTTGCAAACTAATTATTGCTGGTTTTTAGTGAACATTTATGCTCCCAACAACAAGAGAGATAGAAAAAATTACTGGGTCAAAGTTGGAAAGTTGGTGCAAGCTAGTGACATTAAGAAAGGCATAATCTTGGGAGACTTTAACTCTCTGCTGGAGGACAAGGAGAAGATGCGAGGATTGCCCTCGGATTGGAAAAGTAAGCAGGATCTTTCCAATTTCATCAATGACCTGGCCCTAATGGATTTGGAGCTCTCAGTGGGTACCTTTACCTGGTCTAACAAGAGAGCTAGTCAGGGCTACATTCAGGTTAGATTGGACAAAGCTTTAATCTCCCTTGATTGGTTGCACTCTTTTAGCTGTAGATTATCTCTGCTTCCTAGAGTTGGTTCTGACCACTCCCCCATTTCTCTTGTGGTGTCCCCTCTTGAACCCAGGAGAAATTGCCCTTTTAGGTTCAAAAAAATGTGGACTACTCACCCTGACCTATTGGATAATGTCAAAAGATGGTGGGGGATTGGTGTTGATGGCTCAGCCATGTTCAGAATCACCAGAAAGCTCAGAAATGTGAAGAGGATGGTAAAAATTTGGAACAAGTCTGATTTTGGCAATATTTTCCATGACAAGGGGGAGTTGTCAAAGAATCTATCTGTTATCCAAGATAGTATACAGAAGGAAGGATATAATGAGAGTAACAGGGAGGTTGAGCTGTTGATCTTAGCAGATCTTCAAAACATCATCACCAGGGAGGAAAAGTTTTGGAGGCAAAAATCTTGAATCTCATGGCTTAAGGATGGAGATCAGAACACGAATTTCTTTCATCTCTCCACCCTAAAACATAGGGCTAACAACAAGATATCTGGAATCAAGAAGGGGCAGGTGTTGTTGTTTGAAGATCAAGATATCTCGGCTGAAGCAGTCTCCTTCTTCTCTTCTCTTCTCTCTGAGTACCCCCTGCTTTCCAAGGAGGACCAAGAGGATATCATCTCTTGTATTCCTCAGATTATTCAACCCCACCATAATAAACTTCTCTATGCTATTCCTAATGCTTTGGAAGTTAGAGAGGCCCTTTTCTCCCTACCTGGTGACAAATCTCCTTGTCCAGACGGGTTTCGCACCTTTTTCTTCCAAACGTACTAGTCGATCATCATGGGGGATGTGGTTAAGGCAATTCAGGAGTTCTTCAGAGCTAGAAGTATTCTTAAGAAGATAAATTCTACCTTCTTGGTTCTCATCCCTAAATCCCCAGGGGCTGACTCTTTCGACAAGTTCAGGCCTATCAGTTTATGCAACTCTTTCTACAAGATCATCTCTAAATTTCTCACTTCTAGAATGCTTAAAATCCTGCATCTGATCATATTGCAGCAACAATCTAGTTTTGTTCCTGGGAGACAAATCTTGGACTCGGTGCTGATGGTTCATGAGGTTATTCATTCTTTAGAAGCTTCCAAGTGGGAAGGTATGTTGCTCAAACTAGATCTTTCAAAAGCCTATGATTGGGTGGACTGGTCCTTTCTTGGGAAGGTCCTTCAGGCCTTTGGTTTTGACAATAAAGTGTGTAAAATCATTTCTCAATTGGTGTCTACTTCCTCTCTTTTTGTTCTGATTAATGGAGCCCCCTCTGATTTCTTTAAACCTTCTAGAGGTCTCAGGCAGGGAGACCCCCTCTCTCCTATCCTCTTCATTATTTTAGCTAAATGCATTGGGAGGCTTATTGAACATAAAAAGTCTGAAGGAAGTCTTAAAGGGATTAAGCCTTCTTCAAGAAATGTCCCCTTCACTCATTAGCAATTTGTGGATGACACTATAATGGGGGGGGAAGCTTCTGTGAAAGAAGCTAAGACTTTGAATTAGGTTCTTGATACTTACTCTAGAGGGACTGGACAACTGATTAACTAGAACAAAAGCTCAACCTTCTTTGTTAACACCCTTGAAGTCAGACAAAGGAAAATTGCCAGAATCCTTGGTTGTGGGGTGGCTCTCTCCCTTCATCCTATCTAGGTCTCCCCTTGGGCTCCTCTCCCCCTGACTCTTTTTGGAATGGCATTCTAGACAGATTCAACAAGAAGATGGTTGGATGGAAAGGTGCCTCTCTCAGCCAGGCTAGGAAATATTTACTGGTCAAATCCACTCTTCAGAACCTTCCCATTTATGCTCTGAGCCTTTTTGGAATTCTTATGAAATTTGCAGAGAAAATGGAGAAAATCCAAAGAGACTTTCTATGGACCAGACTTGAAGGAAAGAAAAGGTACCCTCTTGTTGCCTAGGAGAAGGTCTGCCTCCCCAAGAGGTATGATGGTCTGGGCATCAAAAAGCTTACCCATCTCAATAAGGTGCTTCTTGTAAAACAAATCTAGCAAATCTTCAATAACACTGGTGAATGGAGAGACATTCTGGAAAATAAATACCTTAGAAGACCCTCTCTTCATTTTACTTTATTCAATGAGGACATCCCTAAAGGGTCGACTATTTGGAATGGTATCTTGAAGGCCAAGGACCTGGCTAAGGCGAGGGTCTCTTGGAAACTAGGCAATGGGGAGGATATTCAGTTTTGGTCTAACAGGTGGTTATGTCAAGGACCACTTTCTAACAACCCATTATTTGAGAGATGGGTGCAAGAATGCACAGAGCTATATGGGTTTAAAGTAAGCAATTATAGGGTTGGTCAGGAATGGAGAGACCTTTCCCTCATTTTCAAGGATTTGAAACCAATAATGACTATGCTTAACTCTTCGATCCCTAGTAATAATAAGGATGAGATGGTCTGGAGGGATGATTCCAATGGAAGTTATTCTATTGCTTCTAGCTACAACTCTCTCTAGGGTTTAAAGGAGAAACCCCCTTGGTTGGATGCCTAGCTCATGGGCCTCACTCCAAAGATCAACATATTTTATTGGCTAGACCTTTAGAACAAAATCCTAACGCAAGATAATCTCATGAAGAGAGGCCATGTTATGCCCAGCAGATGCCCACTCTGTAAAAACCAGTCTGAGTCAGAAAATCATATCTTCATTCAATGTGACTTTGCTAAGGAGGTGTGGAGTTCTCTTAATTAGGAAATGGAGATTCTCTGGTGCTGGCTGGATAACCTTATCGAATTTTTCAATCATTGCAAAAGCCTTTGTAAATTGCAGGCCGGTAGGATAATTATGCCTAGTTTTTGCCTCAGTTCTGCTGGAGCATCTGGAAGGAAAGGAACAACAAAATTTTCAAGGATAGAGAGAAGCCGACAATAATTCTGGGAAGAAAGATTTTGAAAAACATAAAAGAAAACCTTCAAGTGATGAAGGAGGGGGAAGTTGATATAGGGGACAGGAAGACGGTTAAAGAAAAAGATAGTAATCCCAAAAGACAGGATGCTAGATGGATTCTACCCCCAGAAGGATGGTCAAAAGCTAACTTCGATGGCACTTCTAAGGGAAACCCTGGCCCCTCTGGAAGCAGTGGAATTATAAGAAACAGTTTTGTGGAGGGGATTGTGGCCTTTTCTCTCCCGCTTGGAACCCAGACCAACCATTTGGCCGAAGCCAGAGTCGTGTGCAGTGTGGTAAAGTTGGCTTTTGAAGTTGGCATTTCCAAGCTTTGGCTTGAAGGGGACTCCAAAAACATAATTAACAATATTAATGGAATCTCCCCCCCCTCGTGGTTGATTGCAAATATAATTGATGAGACACATGTCGTCCTCACAAAATTTGAGAAGGTCCACATCACTCATGCATTTAAAGAGGCAAACCCAATTGCTGACTAGTTCACTAACAAAGGGGTGAGAGCAAACAAAGAGATGATCTGGCATTCCGAAAAAGATTTTTTGATGGAGGCTAAGTCACTAATCAAGCTAGAGAAAATCCACGAAAGTATGGGTCAATCTAACTATTATCATGTTTAATAAAGAAAGATTGGATGTTGGCACAAGCCATAATAAGTTTCTTGGTTTTCGTAATCTCAAGGGATTTTTTTCATCATTTTGACATGTTTGGAGGATCGTTATCATTTTTACTTGCTATTGTATCAGAGAGGCGAATGATCACGAACCTAATAATAGAAACAGAGCCAAAATCTTGGCTGGAAAAAATTTGTAGAGATTGGGGCTCATGAGAATAGTTGAAGAAAAATGAATGTCATCACTAGAGAATGGAGCAGAAAGGAGCTGGTGGGTGAAGTGGAGAAGTGGAAGAATATGGGAAAAGTCTGGAAAAAATTGGAAAAGGGCGAGGTTGTGAATTTTTTCGAGACACTCCATGGTTTTGACCCTGAGGTCACCAACATCATGGTGAACTCGTGGAACAATGGCAAGGTCAAGGTGAACGTTGTTTCTTTCCAAATCACAGAGGAGGTGGTTGTAGAGGTCACTGGTATCCCTATGGAGGGTGTCAAATTCTACAGGGACAAGAAACTTTCATCCAATGTAGTCAAGGAGTTCGTGAAAAATTCTGTAGAGATGAACAAGCTGGAAAAGAAAGAGTCTTTCTATGTGACGGAGACTATAAAGAAGTTCTAGAGGTATGTTTTATATGCCCTCGTTGATTATGTTACCCTAGACCCTAGGTTTGATCGGGTCAGAACACACCATTTTGTGATTTTAAATCATTTTCACCATAAGAGTAGAATTTCCATTCCCTTTTACCTTCTCACTTCTATGAACAAGGCAATCTCTAGTTTTAAGATGAAAGCCATTGTTAACCCTGCTTTGCATGAGGGATTATTACTCCTCATCCATGAGCATTTCAAAGCTCAGTCTATATGCAATAACCCTCCTCAAGTTGAGGATGTTGACAAAGGCAGCTCCAGCTTTTCTTCAGACTTTGATGACATTGAGAGCATTAGCTCGGAGGAGGAGAATGTTACCTTAGGAAAGAAGAAAAAAGGTCAAGACAGAAACAATCCACATCTACAACTCCCAGTAGGAAAATCCCTAGGGATCATGGAAAAGCTCAAGCAAAAGAGAGTTACGCTGAGGAGGAGGAGGAAATGGATACGGAAGATTTTGACAAAGTGTCGGAGGAGGAGTTAGAAGAGGAGAAACTTGGGAAAAAATAGAAGAGGGAGGTAGTGAGAGTTGAGGAGACTAGAAATCAAAGGATGGATGCTATTACTCTTCCCCTCTCCCCTGTCTAGTCTCAGCCTCCTTCGAAGGAAAAAGTGAATGTCATCATTGGTGAGAATGAGGGGGAAGTGCAGGTCAATAATAGAAGAAAGGCCTAGAAAAATTTCAATGTAAGGACTGCTACTATGGGGATTTTTAGGGAAGTTATGAACCCTCATATCCTGGTGGACAACTTGGAGGAGCCTAGGCTCAATGATATCATAGACCCAGCTATCTTGGCCATTTCAGACAATGCAAGGGAGACTAGAATGAACCTTCTGAATAATGCCCGCAATAGTATGATTGACAACTTCAAATCAATCAAATGGCTCTTCCATGAGCTGGAGGAAGTTAGAGAAAGGGTATCCCAGATGGAAAGTACTAAGAATAAGATAGGTATTGATAGCCAAGAGGACCAGGATAATAGAGAAAGCTTAAATGAAAGGAAAGTTAGAAATCTTGAAAACTACAACCACAACCTGGCAAGTCAGATGATTTCTCTCCTGAGTTCGATGAATGACAACATCCAATCCCTTGCTAGTAAACTTAAGGATAGGGGCTTCCTGGTGTAGAGGGAGGACAAAACAGGGATAAGGCCAGGCCAGATGATGACAAGGCCACAATCAGTATGTTCACCACTATGGATCAAGGCATGGAGAAGGTCCAAGATCAAACGGCAAAGGAGCAACAAAAGATAGTCGAGGCAGCTCAGACTATGCAGGAAATGGAGAAGATAACTAAAGACTAGTTTTCTTGTGTTTTGTATTTTCATCTTTCTGGCTTTTGTCTTTTGGACAGGCTTTCTGTAGTCTATTTTAGTTTGTTTGTTTTCTGGCCTTTCTGTGGGCCTTTGTTTTGGGCTGGGCCTTCTGGCTTTTTTTAGCTATTGGACCTCTGTTTTTGCTGGGCTTCTTTTGCTTATTATCAGCCTTGTTTTTTGTAAAACTTATGGGTTTCAGGATCCCTTAAAACCTGTTTATCTTATCAAAAACATAATTATATTATTATATATAAATAGATTATATATTATATATTTACGTTACGTTATTATTATTATCATTATATATATATAATATTATATAATATATAGATTATATATTATTTTATATATAATAGTTATGTTATTATATTATATATTATATCTTTACATATTTCATAACTCAAATTAGTTATATCACTTACAAATTTGTTTTTTCCTCTAATTTTTGTGTCTTTTCCCTCCAATTTTTATGCTACCGATATTGGATATAGAATCTCATATCGGATATCCAATCTCAAATCGGATATCCGATAAGGCTTGGGCCTTACTTTCTAGGTTTGGTACCTAGATAGGTGAAAAAAAGTCAAAGAAAATTTTGAAGCACTTTTAGACGTGTTCAAACTCTTTTTTTTTTACATTGCCACTTTTTGGCACACCATGATCCTACACATACCCGCATTCAAAAGCTTTGTTGCATTCTCATTCAATACTTTTTTTTTAGTTGTTAAATTGCATACATGTTCTAGCTTAAATGTATTCTTATTGAACTCTTAGATTAAATTTGTATTTCATCTCATTTAAATTCATTTACTTGCATAGAAAATCTTAGATAAATATTGTATTTATTTTCTTTACAAATCCTTCATTTTAGTTCAATCTATGGTCACTAAGCTCTCTTACATGCAGTGACAATGTGAAATGTGTGTTTTTGACACATATTATTAAATTAGTATACAAGTTTAGCTAATGTTAGTTAGAAGCAAAAATGTATAGGTTATTCTTATTTCTTTAATTAATAAAAATAAAATTAAAAAGAATATATAGAGTAAAACCTATAAGATAAATTTGATCTTCAAAATTCATTATTTGTTTATTCATTATTATTATTATTATTTTAGATAAGATTAGTATTACTAAATATTATAAATTTATCAAGAATTGAATGACCTTTATTCTATAATTAAGATATACATATCTTTAAAGTGTTGATACAATTAAGAGGTAAAATAAAAAAATAAAAATCTATGTCTTACATGAAGTTGAGAATACTACTAATGAAAGATCATTGTTCACCAATGCTAGCTCATTGATGCTATATATATAAATGTTTAGATTAATATGTAAGTTCTTATGACAATGGCTTGATTATCATAGGAGAGCATCACCTCTTTGCAATAAAGTACATATATGTTTACCGCATTATTATATCCTTGTGTCGTTATTACAAACTCTTTTTTTTTTGCATTAATCATTGCATTTTCATTCCTCTGAAGGTAACATTTGAATTGTACATTCGTCCATGGACCCATCAATGCCCAGTGTCTCATAACCTGGCTCTGATACCAGAATGTCATGCCCTAAATTTATGAGGCAAAGCACAACTTTTTATTTTTTATTTTTTAATTATTATATACTTTATTACTATTATTATCATTCATTTATTTATTTTTGTTTCTTTCCCTTATAAATTAACTATGTATTATTCCTCTCTAGTAACCTAAAAAATACATCTCTTAGACCTTAATAATGTTTTCATCATATCATTACTTCTCATTTTATTTCCAACAATGATTTTTCATCATGATTTGAGGGTGACACAAACTGTGATCATAATTCACATCGATGTTAATTTATAGGGTCATAATCTAGATGGGATAAAATGTGTCGTTAGCACCCGTAACAACATGTTAGGATGTCCAGTGACCTCTTGAACTTGACAGATTATATACTAAATATCCTTATTAACCATTCTCTCCTTTGATATTCATAACACCTTTTTGACACAACCACACATAGTCATTAAATATAAACTAAATAACTACTACATTAAGTGTCAATCCATAGGTACATAATCTATAATCCTACAACTGTCATATATCTTAATTACGGGTTTTTTCTAAATGTCGTGTATTGGCTAACCTACTGACTACAACATTATTAAAGATAAGTCCATGTCCTTTTCTTTCTCTTGGTGGTCTACTATCTAATTTAAATTTTATTTAATTCTAAACATTATTTATTTATAAACAATTTCTTTATTAAATTATCCCCTATCAATTTCATCAGTATCCTAGCACAAAATGAACTTAACATATTAACTTACATCATTCATTAAATTTTAATATCCAATCATTATTATTCCTAATAAGAATATTATTATTATTTCCTTATAAATAATCAGATATTTATAACTATTATTATTCCATTTACCCTCCCACTAGCTATTAACCCCTATAACCCTACAAATAAAAATGATAATAACATCTAAGACAAAACTTTTATCTACTACATATACATCTCCCATAAAAAAAAACATTAATATACTTATCCTTAATTCTCCTAACCTTCCTATATCCCAACCTGGCATCAACATCTCCAAATATGAGTGACATGGGGTCACGTGCTTAGGCATTACTCTCCTTTTTGTTTTGTGTTTATGATGTTGACTTGCTACAGGGGGGGGGGGGGGGGGGGGGGGTGGTTTTCATGTCTATTTAATATTATTTAAGTCCCCTAGGGACCCTTCCCAAGGCCACCAACTCTACATGCCTTCCCACACGTATGGATCTCTTACGAAGGCATGGTGGAGATTGGGGCATATTTTATTTTAGAAAATCTTCACTTGCTTCCTGGCTAGGCATTAGTGTAGGTGTAGGAAGAGAAGGTCTTAATCAATTAGAGATATTTAATACTTGTCCCCCATTAAGTGTAGTGTCAACTGCCCGTGGCTATACAGTCGTGGAAATGTACTTCCTTTACATTGCTTTTTCTTACTTTTCAAAAAAAAATCTAAGTCCTCTCCTTCGTAAGAAAGTGCATTTTTGTGACTGTATAAACGTTGCCATGTCAACTCGCCAAGTGAGTCCTTGTCATTATTTTTGAGTTTGTATATATATATATATATATATATATATATATATATATATATATATATATATATATATATATATATATATATATATATATATATATATATATATATATATATATATAAAGATTAGGTGACATAGGACATGGAAGCTTTCATAGGGTGATTGCTAGTTTAGTGTTAAGAGTGTATGCTAATGTTCCATCGATATGACATGTCTTTGGTCCTTAGCAGATAATTATACTTTATGCAGATTTGGGGTCACAGAATTTAATTTGTGCTTTCTTACAAGGATTTTTGATGAGTATCACATTATAACACTTTGGTCTACAAGATTACCCATATGTTATATGTATATATATTTTTTTAAATTATTTCTTCAAGTTCATGATTCTAGGAATATTTCCTTGATTAAAATATTACTCTATATTCTAGGAGAAAATTTTATTCCTCTCTCCATACATTTTCTAGAGAGGAAAATGTGGACCTACAACAAGCTTTTTTTTTCTAACAAATTTTCTCTTGACTTCACCTTAGTATTTTAGTGATCATGATGGATGATAATAGGATGTTATTTGAACTTGGATTTTAAGGAATGTAGTATTTATGCATATACGAAAAAAATTATTCAACATAAAAAATTTCTTCAATCTTATTAAGTACCTATAAATTGTAAAACAATACTATGGCATGAATTCACCAACCATTCACATTTTCTTCCACAATGCATTTATGGTATATAAATTCTAATTATACTAAATTGAGCAAAAAGATACTCATATCTTCTTGCAAGTGAAAGTATATACTACTTCTCAATAATTTCCTTCTACATGTCATTTATGGAATTCATATTTACAAATACATCAAGGAGAAAAATCTCAACAATCTAACTTCAAGTCTTATAAGATTTTCATTACAAGTAAAGTATAAGTGTACAACCTTCCAAATCTTCTTTCCACAACTTTCAAATGATACCAATGCATGTCACAACTCATACTGATACTTTCATAATGCATAAAACTTCAATGATCATTTCTTACAAGGTGACATAGATAACCAACAATCTCAAATCCTTCCCTCTTCATAATCACATGGTAACAAAGGCACAATCTCTTTTCCTCATGATAAAACAACACAAGAGACCTTCAAGATCATGGACATTGGAAAACTTGAACATTGAGAAGACATGAACTTTGGGCCTTCTTTACACTTTTGGGATCTTCTCCACTTGACAAGGGTGAAACCTAATACTTCATAGAATGCATCTTTACCAAACCTGCACATACAACACAAAACATGGAACCATGGAGGCTTACCTCCCAACCTAGGCTTCCATGAAGCCACCCACTGAGCAAGGGAAACAAGAACCAAACAAGTTACATACATACTTCAACAAACTTTGCATGAAGACACAACACAAAACACAATCAACACTCTCCCATGGCTTGCACAATGATTCTCCACTGGAATTGTAAAATGTTGGGTGAAGGTGGGCTCTTCAAAGAGGAGATATTTAACATCATAAATAATATAATGCCAATGCATTTTGCGTCTCAAGGCCATCATAAACAACATATTGCCATTTCATTTGCCTCTAAATGCCATCATAAAAAATCATCTCCTTTTAATTCACCAAAACCTCCTTGTACCTCCCAAAACAACAAGATTCATGACCTTAATGGAGCCCATACTCCATGATATTAACAAACCCTCATCATGAGGAAATTTTTCTCAACTGCAATGTCAAGCCCAACTTATGCCCTTCACCCAAGGCTTCTCTTCCCTCCCAAGGGTGAGTGAAGCCTTCACACCCATAATCACAATCAACACTTACATTCAAACAAGAAATAGCAACAAAACAAATGAAGAACAAGCAAGAAAAACCAAGGAAAAATCTCCATGAACACAAAACACATTCACCTCTCCACAACACAATGACAAAGCTCATAACACAAGATTCAAAATGCAATGCATACTCCATTGATAAATCTTCGTACTTGTAGATTTTCTTATCCATACTAAAGAAAGAAATAAAAGAACATGTTTGAGTAACCAAACTTGGTCCAAGCTAGGGTAAGGATAGTTCTAGTAGAGCTCCCTTCATCTCCCTCCAAAACTTAGCTGTCTCTAAAATTAGAGAGTGGGTGAACACTCATTAGTTTGTCACCCCCCCCCACTAAAATGGCCCTCTACTACCCTTTTTAGTAAGAACATAAAACCTCCCTATCTTACATTGTTGCTTCTCCAAAGAAGGCTGACCAAGTGGGATGGTGAAGGTACTTTCATGGGGGAAACTCAAAATTTCGAATTGGTTTAAGATGGCTTTGTTTAAGGGCTTCCCTAAGCTAGGAAATCACTAAAATAGTTGAATTTAGGCCCCTAACATGTTATACTACCATTTGGGTGGCTTTTTATCAATAAAATAACACTTTAGGATCCCATTTAGGTCCCCTAAAATACCTAACAAGTTTGAATTCGAAAATCAACATGATAGTGGCCTATCCTAACACTCTCTCCCAAGTGGGTGTACTTAAACATTAATTGGAAGGGAAGAAAAGGACCAAGATAAGTGACCTTGTGACCAACACTCTAGGTGGCTTGTCATCAACACATAGACAATACAAGTGTCAAGTGACACACAAAAATACATCACACTTCACCTTGACATGCCCTTAACGCATCTAAAATATGATTAAACATATTCACAATCAGGAAAGCATACAATTACGAAGAAAACACTTTCAGAACAAGGCTTTTGAATCTTCCAAAGATTCACCTTGTTAAAACTATGTTCACAAGGTTTGGAACTTGTTTCCCCAAAAAAATTCCATGGTTCCATTTCCTGCACATTCAACTCGAGCATCAGTAGTCCAAGGAGGTTATATAAATAAATATCATAAATTCCTATAATTTCAAACGTTACATAATCTTATTAACATAATTCAAATAAATTTCCTTTCCTAATCATTTCAAGTAAATCATTGAAAATGTTAAAATATTAGGATCTACATATCAAAATCAAATCAACATCTGTCTATGTATCATACATCATCATAATCAAATTAACATTTATCTATATACCACATTAAATCTTAAATCATCATTATCAAATTAACATTTATCTGCATTTAAATCATAAGCCATCGTAATCAAATTATCATTTATCTACATATCATAGATCATCATAATCATCATATTATAATCTAATTTTATCATGTCATTAAGTTGTATTCATATGTGTCCGATCATTCCATTCACAATATCAAGTTCGTCATTAATATCGTAGAAGCAAAACACTACTGTAAGTGTCAAAATAAATAGATAAAGTAAGCCATTGTCCTACTAGATCTTGAATAATTGCAAATATCCAAATACTGAATATAAATAATGAATCACAAGAATTTCTACAATTTAGCCTCTATCGAAGCAATATAAAAGGTCTAGTTCATGAACAAAATCATTAATTATATCATTTAGGCCTTAATGTGTAGACATAAATGTGGATCATCAAAATGAAAATATTAAAATACCAAATTAAGAGTACCACAATGCAATTATGTCATCTATACTATGGTGGATTGGGTGAGGCCTCACATATGCTAATGGAATGTCAAGGACTTGAGAAGTAACATCTCTTTCTACTAGGCCAACTTGAAGTGGAAACACAGCAAGACCTAGGGATTTATAGTCAACTTCATCATATGCCTTGATGGTTATTTTGCAATGATGATCAATAGACTCTTCATAATAACCCAACTATTTGAGAAAAGTAGCAAAACATATGTTTAGACCAACTCCATTATCAATGAGCATACGACAAACACATTTTGGATGTATCATAACTTCAATGTGGAATGATTGGTTATGAGGATAATCAATTAATTATCTTCCTCTTTAGAAAAGGATAACTAGTGAGGTGAGGTGAGTTGACCTACCATTGATTGAAACCTATCAAGATCAAGATCTTGAGGCATGTTTAACTCATTGAGGGATTTGTGAAGAATCTTCCTATGAGTAGGCAAGATTTTAAGTAATTCAAAGATTGTTATTTGAGTGTTTGTTTGTTGTAATTGGTCAAGGATACTATAGTTGGTAGCCATGGAGGATGTTGCAATTTTTATACTTTTTCTGGATGGACCAACAATAGGTTTGTCTTTATGTTGATCTACCTCAAGAGTAGAAGGCATAGGGCCTTTAAGTACTATCTTGGCACGAGAACGCATAACAAAATTGGCACAAGATTGTGAATATTCTTTGTGAGTTGTAAGAGATGTAGCACCTCTTAAGACAAATGAGATTTTTGATTTCATATTGTCATGTTTGCCTGGAATTGTGATAACATCACAATGTTCAAAGTCCACAGGTTCAATCATGTTGATCACATCATCATCATTTTTATATGTATAATTAACCATGTTATTGGTTTTTTGTTTAGAGTTTTCTCCTTTCTCATAATGTGGAAATGGCTCCTTATAAGCCTTGTGATCTAAATTCTTAGTATGTCAACCTAGAATAATTTCACCATTATCAATTAAGTCTTGAAATTTATGACATAGGTTGATATAATTTCTTGTTTTGTGACCCTTGTTCTAATGGTTTTTGCAAAATGCATTTTCATGCCACCATGGGGGTTATGTCTATGGATCATAAGGACGAGTATTAACTAATGGAGTAATGATCTAATTTTGAAGAAAGGTTTTATAGACCACATCTAGAGGTTCAATAAGAGGTGTGTACTCTCTTTTTGGTTGTGTAACCAAAGATGATTTCTTTTTTTTGCCCCAAATATCTTGTTATCAAGAGGAAATTTGTCAACAATCTTAGACGCATTGATATTGTATGTGACATTGAAATCCTTTTTAGAAGGTTTGGGAGTAATGCTATCAACTACTCTATCATGTACTACCTCTTGATTCTTTTTTACATACTTGGATTTATCCTTTATTGAGGTAGATCCTTGCTTAATGTCTTTTTGAAGGGCTATTTCACCCTTTTTTACCATAAACTCTTCTATTCGAATAGATTTTGTAATCATATCTTCAAAGGTGCATAGACCTTGAAGTTGTATTTTATACCCCAAATTGGGCAAAAGATTATCCATGAAAATGTCAAGTTTTTTTGTTTCAAGATTTTTTTGTGAATATTTGGTATACAATTGTCACCACCTTTGAAGACATGTGAGGAAAGGTTCTCCAATATTTTGTTTAAGGTTACACAAATCACATATGTTGATTGGATGTTGTATGTTGTGTGAGTATTGCTGAATAAACACATTAGAAATATCATCAAATGTCTTAATACCAATAGGTATCCTTGAAAACCTGATGCAAGGTAGAATAGGGAAAACTAGGGTCAAGGGTACACCCAGCTCTCTGAACAACCCTACAAGAGTTAACACAATGGAAGAAAACAAAAAGAATAGCAACCAAAGGAGGAAGAAGAGTAAAATAATTTTGTTGATTATTCAAATATTCAATATACATGCCTAGCTATAAGGCCTTCTGGGTTATGGCCAAATACAAATACATTCACATTCAAAGATCTAAGAACAAATTCACACTTTCCAGTTCTACTCTCAAATCCTCTCCAAAACTTTCTAAAAACTACCTAGCTATAAGCCTAAACACTCTATTTATACTAGCCAAAATGTCTTATAGATCATTCCATAACATGAAGAAGCCACAAGTTGGCTCTCAAATTTTTTTTATATGAAAATAGACCAAACATTAAATACATAAGTCAGTCTACATCAACAATTAACTATCGAGAAATTGATGTCCAAGAAAAATTATGATATCTCCTAGCTCTAATTGAGTTAGAACTCATGCTTTAAAATGTGGGTATATATTAAGGTCCTTTACAACCCATTAAGTGCAAAAAATTTTATTCCTTAAGTAAAAGTGTGCATCCACCTCAAAAGTCAAGCATAGGAAACTATCATGCAAAACTACCAGAAATTGATGTTTTAGGAGAATTGCCATATCTCCCAACTAAAAAGGTGTTAGAACTTGTACCTTGGACCATAGATATTAATCTAGTACATATTCAATCCTTGAAGCTAATAACCATTCATTTCTTATGTAAAATTAGTTACATGGTTTGTAAGAGGCATCTAGAAACCAAAAAATGCAATTTCAGCAAAACCCAATTTCAGCAGCAAAATAAAAACTAAAAACATGTAGGATAGCACTGCAACCTAGGATGCTCCTACATAAAAACCATTCAATGGATTGAAAACCTCAACTCCATGGGAATAATCACATAATATATGTTTAATAATTTATGAATTCCATAGACAAAGCACCAAATTGCCTCAAATGATCTTGGGGAATAGATGTTCCAAAATATTTATCGTATTTATGTAACTCAACTCCTCTTGGAAAAGGAGGCATATCCAAACATTTGTCAAAAGGAAATGGACAAATGGTTTCTATAGAGAATTTTTTCATTGGTTTATCCTTTCCATACATCATTTGGGACAATTGTTCTTGCATGGCCTATAGTTGTTTTTGTAACTTGGATGTTTCAATTTCTTCTTCTTGTGTGACAATTGTTTCAACATTAAAATGTTGAGGTAGTTTTGCTTCTCCTTGAACTAGCTTGAGAAAATATTTCTCTTTCTCATCATTAAGCAAGATTTCCATAATTTTTTGAAATTTTTTATTCTTATGAAATTTCTCTATGTCTTCAAGGAGTATCTCTTCAGTATCCCCTTACTCATTCGTGTAGTTGTAAGGTTCTTTTAGTCTTTCATTTCTTTGGTAGTCTTATCTCCTACTATGGTCTCATGTTTCTTGATCATGATTAGCCATTTTAGGAGTGTAGAAGGTTTCAGTATATGTCAATTGAAAAGGTGTTTTGAACAAGAATTCAACTATTTTACTCAAAGATGTAAGTGTTCTATCAATTTCATGATTCTCATAATACAATGGATTCCTAGTTTGTTGGAAGTTTATGGAAAAGTTTCTTCAAGGGCTAGGTTGACTGAAAGGTGAAAGAGATCATGAGGACCCTTCACTAAATTTAGACTGTGTGTAAACTTGGGAGCAAACTCTACCCTGTCGTGGTCTATAGGGAGCAAACAAGTTTCCACTACTTATGGCGACACTCATAGACAATGATTTAAAACAAAGTTTAAACAAGGATCACACTAGAATACTATCTCAAAGTGAGTAAGTATGTTGCATATCTAGGTATGAATAGTCTAAGAAATAGATAGAATAACCAAGAGTTTTGACTATTGTGATCCAAGGTATAGTGGACACAAGAGAGCAAAATAGAACAACCAAGTAAGGAGACTAGTTCATGTGCAAATCACAAGTGATCAACTAAAAAAGAAATCAAAGTTTGACATTGTTGTAGATAGAGAAATGACTAAATGTTTCAAAGACAGATCAAACTTGGATCAAGTTTTGATGAGGGACCTTAGAATAGCTCATTATTTTTCGAGAAATTTGAATAGACTCACATGAGGAAACATAGTAAGGCAAGGAAACACCTTTGGTAGAGAAATTTTGATAGTTTTAGGACAAAATCTCATGTGAAGATTCACATAAAGCCACACAAGGGAGTACAATGAAATAGGCAAGAATTCATAACAACAATTTTGAATTTGTTTTCTCATACAAGAATATGGACAAAGCTACATAAGGAAAGGACAAAATGAGAACAAAGGCATGTCTTGACTCAAAAAAAAATATTTTGGTAGAATTTCATGCAAGGGTTCACAGCCTATTATGCAAGGAAATACAAAGAACCATGCGAGGAAATGCAAACAATCAATTGTAAAGGTGTTTTCTCACACAAAATTCTATATAACTATAGTTGAGAAAAGACAAAACTCATAGGTTTGGGCTATACTTGAAGAGATTTCCAATGATTTTGGTAGTTTTTGAATAGAGAGCTAACAATATTTGCAAGTTTAAGGCATATGTGGATATTATTTTTAGATTTTGGAAATCATGTTGATTTTTAAATTTAGTTGTTTTTCAGATGATGGATGCAAGCAGTAGTCATAAACAATTTGAATACGGACAAAACAACTCAGAAGGATTTGAGAGTCTTGACTTTTTGTTGTTCAGATGATTTGGATAGTTTACAGACTCAAAAAAGACACTTCTTATCCCTATAACCAAAATGGTAGAGGAAGCAAAACCTTTATCTCACAACTTATGTGCATGCATTCACCTCACACAGCCGTGTCACCCTACTAGAGGGTGCACATGTTTTTTGTACATTCCAAGGACTCAATAATATATACATTGAATGAGGACCCTTCTGGTAGGGGTCATGGGTGTATACCACCTTCCAACATCCAGGTACATGCCTATGGTGAGTATCTATAGGAGAGATTCTTCCCCCTACTTGCATAAAGATTATACCCCCTTTCAAAGGTGACCTAGGTAGAAAATATCTTTAAAAATTTACTTGCCTTCCATTCACATTAATCCTTAGTGGCTTCACAAATGAAGTTGAGGCCAACAACCTACACTAGCATCTATAAGTGCACACACTTGACTAGCAATCCTAGGGGTGATGTCACCCAGTGCAATAGATAGAGCCTCTTCTTGATATGTGATATTAAATGAAGAAGACAAAATTAACATGGCTTTGGAGTCTTTCACTTTAAAAATCTTCTTTATTATCATGAGTTGGAATCATTGATGAAAGGTGTGTGCTCTTTTGGGTCATTCCCGAAGGTTGTATTGCTTTGGCAGGCCCTCTAAAAGTTGATTTGGACTATAGCTCAGATTCAAGGGTCAAAGTTTTTTTATTTTTCCAAAGGGAAAAGAGCATACTCCTCTACCTCCTCACCTTACCCAAACACACAAAAAAAGTTAATTTATCAATCCCAACTTGTCTTTTTCCAAGATTTTGATTTTCCTAAAAGGAAGTCATCATCTCTTCATAAAAAGCTTTATTTTAGGAGAACCACTAACTTTCTTGCCTCCTATGGGTATTGTCTTCCAAAGGCATCTAGGTTTCTATTTTACTCTTTGAAATCACTTCTAAGTAGTGAAGAGCATACTTCCCTATTCCCTTGTCTAGAGCCCTACAAAGTTCACAAGCCCTATTAAACTATGTGTGTAAGAAAGTAATAAAAAAGACACATTGTTTGAATTGGTTTTGTTGGTGTAAATAAGTATTCACTATTTAAACTTTACTTAATTTTACTTAGGTCAATGCATTATTTTATTATTTATTAGGTTGACACTTAGGATTTTGTGTACTTTTATGAGTTGTCATGTTGACAACATAGAATTAAGAAACTCTAATTTAGCACATAGTGTCTACAACACTAGAGTTTACATAATTAACTAAGTTGTCATGTTGACAACATAGTTATTTGCACTCTTAATTAAGCACATAGTGTCTACAACATAATTCTATGTGACCCATATGTGTAGGCTTATCCTCTCATCATCACACTTGCTCCTATGCTTAATGGAGGATAATCCACTCTTGGTAGACATGTGCTTGGTTGTAAGACTTATCAATGTGCTGACTCCTAAACATTCTAGAAGCATTCTAGAGGCCTTTATATATAGGCACTTCTAGTATAATTGTACATGAATTGAATACTATATTGTTTATTATGTGCTTGTGCTTGAGTTCCTTGACCTTGGGTGAATTTCACCCTAAGGAAAATTCTTACATGGTATCAAAGCTGAGTGAGATTCTCTTTACATAGCTATTGGAGACCTTTGTTGCTTCACCTCTCCAAGGACTTGATTTAGATCTAGATCATCTATAGAAATTGGGAGTTTCTAGAGCCAAAGTGGATCTTGCCATTGTGTCTAGAGCATTGATCTGGTAAAATTTTACTATAAATATGTCTACCCTAGGCTATAGTCAAATTTGAGTAAATGTTTTTTTTTGCAAACCAGCACCCAAAGGCCCAATTTAAAAATTTAGTATGGTCATTTTTTAGATCTGTTTAATTGATTTTCAAATTTGTAATTTTCTCTACCATTTTCAAAAAAAAATTAAGGTTGTTAGGCCTTCAAAGAATTTTTTTACAGGAACTGGGTAGTGAAACCCTAACCCTTGTACAGAATATTCTCAAAATATTCCTTCAACATAAACAATCCTGATGGTGTATCACCATTTTGAAATCCATTCAAAGTCCTGACAACCAAATACCACTTTATCGGTGGGCAATGGCTCAACACTCGTTGCTTGTCTATGTTTACTCAGCATAGATTATTGTTTTTAAACAAAATATTCTGTGCAATCCCATAAATATGGGATTAATTTCAAATCCCACTGCCAACTGTAAAAACACACCCAAATTTAAACCAATGTTTTCCTCTCTAGACCCCTCTTCTAATTTAGTTTTGATTTGATAGTTCAAATTTGAGAGGCCATATCTCAGTCATCCAGACTCCAAATCAAGGGTGATTTTTTTTATTTTGGGTAAAATTTCCTAAAAATTTTAGTGGTGCTATTTTTTTTCTAGTTTTGGTGCATATATTTGTTAGAAATAGCATTTTTAGGGATTCTACCTATTCAATTTTTCATTTTACAACTTCAACCGCTTTGTAGAGGCTCATCTGAACATATTTTCAGGTTTCATTTTTTTTGAAAGTGCATTATTTTTTATCTACTTTCCAAATCTATAATCAGATTATAGGCTTGTGTGAATAAAAATACCGCCTTCATAAATAGGTCCTATTTTGCATTATATTGTTTCAAAATTGTTGTATTTTTGAGCTACATTGTAAAGTTCCAAATTTGAACTCTAAAAGGAGTTTGTAAACAAAAAAATCAGAAGCCCACTTTATCAATTTTTATAAGTGGCCTATTGTAAATGCACTACATATAAAGTGCCTAAATCTTTCATTTGGGGTGGTTTTTTTAGTGAGTTCAAAGGGGGATGTGTATTGTGTTTTGTGTCTCCTTGATATTGTACTCTTGCAGTATGGGTTTTTTTTCAAAGTTAACTCCACATAATTATGCTACTTGGAAAGAAAACATAAAGAAACCATTGGTTGAAAAGGTTTATTGCATTATGTAACTAGTGCAATGAAGAAACCTCCTGCTGATGCTGATGAGGTTCAAAAAGAAGATTAGGAATCCAAATTAAGAAATGGCCCTAGAATGGCCCTAGGAACCTTGCTAAAGAATATCTCAAATCCTTTCAAATATCATGTTAGGAAACTTACTAATCAAATAGAAGTCTGGGCTAAACTTAAAGCATTGTATGGGACCGTAGATGAAGACATGGCCTACACTATTGAGGACATACTTCTCAAGTTGGATCCTAGGAATTTTGACACCATCAAATATTATCTTACCCACGTAGACATGTATAGGGTGCAACTTAAGGACTATGGTGAACCTCTCAAGGATGGAAAGATGATAAAACACACAATGACTCATCTTCCACCTAAATATGCTCCTTTTGTTTCCAATTATAAAACTCACAAATTAACAATGGGTAGTGCCTACACTAAGCCTTCATTTGAGAAATTTTTAGAAATGTTGGTCTTAGAACATGACAATTTAGTGAGTATGGGAATTGTCCAATCATCCAAGACCAAAGCCTTGATAGCTAATGAAGGGAATTCAAGGGGTAAAAATTCCAACAAGAAGTAGAAGGAGTGGAAGGCTAAGCCACAAGATGATACACAACAATCCTACTCCAAACAACAAGCTTCCTCGCATCAATCTTCTTCCACTCAACAATCTTCCTCACAACAAGGTAAGTCTTTTTCCAAAACTAATCAGAAGGGGAATAACTCCAACAAAAGGGAGAAGAAAACTTGTGCCTATTGTAAGAAGACTGGTTATGATGAACATGAGTGTAAGGATAAGAAAATTGATGAATTGGTAAACCTAATGAGAAAACACAAAATTGATATACCTAATGCCTATAAGGATAAGGGATCTTCAACTACTTCAAAAGGAAAGGGACAAGCTTTGGTGGCAAGTACAAACAATGCTAGGGAATGGGTTCTTGATTTAGGAGCTACATATCATATGGGTGCTTCAAGGGAGCATTTTTCCTCTTTGAAACCATCAAATGTACCTTACATCTATGTGGGCAATGACACTCAAGTGGAAGTTGAAGGGAAAGGTAATGTTGAGCTGGAAAATGGCACCTTCAAGGACGTTCTACATGTTCCTAACCTTAGCACCAACCTTCTTTCTATATACCAAATAACTCACTATGAATGTGGCAACAAAGTGGAGTTCCTTCCACATACAGTTGTAGTGAAAAATCTCAAGGATGATTCTATGGTGGTCATTGGAAAGGCTAATCATGAGACAAGACTTTTCTCTTTCTCTCATTTTGTACCTAAGTCCACTTACCTTGCCTTGCTAACTCATTCAAATTCACAAAGTAAACTATGGCATGAGAGATTTGGACATCTCAATTATAGCTACCTTCAACAACTTAGCAGCAAGGATATGGTCTTTTGTCTACCTCAAGTCAAGTATTCAGAGGGTGTATGTCTAGGTTGTGAAGCAGGCAAGCATCTAAAGAGAATATAAGAATGGGAGTCTTGGAAGGCTACTATTGTTCTTGAATTGGTTCATAGTGATGTAGCTGGCCCATTTCCAGTACCATCATTTAAAAAGACTCACTATGTTCTCACCTTTATTGATGACTTTTCAAGCTACACTTGGGTCTTTTTTCTTGCTCATAAGAGAGAATTATTTAATAAGTTCATCACCTTCAAAGCTCAAGTTGAGAAAAAATTAGAGAAAACCATCAAGATTCTATGAATAAATAATGGTGGGGAATATGTCAACTCCATGCTTATAGACTTTTGCACTCATGAGGGTATTAATCTTCAACATTCAATTTCCTACATGCCATAGCATAATGGTATTGTTGAATGGAAGAATAGAACCCTTAAGGAGATGACCACTTGTATGCTTCAACATAAGTATCTAGATCAAGTGTTTTGGGTAGAAGCCATGTGTCATGCCAGTTACCTCCAAAACAGAAGTCCCCATAAGGCCTTAGATGGAATTACAACTTTTCAGACTTGGTGTAGTAGAAAACCAAGTGTAAAGCACTTTAAAGTTTTTGGCTTTCTAGCATGGGCAAGGATACCTTCACAAAAGTGAAAGGCATTAGAACCTCTAAGAAAACCTTGTACATTTATTGGATATCCTAACCATCTTAAGGCATACAAACTCATAGATCCAGAGACACATGAAATCTTTTTTGAGAGAGTTTACTTTGAAGAAACTTATCCAAGTTTGGCTTCTTCAACTCTTCCTTCTTCCTCCTTCATGGAAAAGTGATAATAGTGATGATAGCGACTCAAAAGATGACATTTCTTCAACTTTGACTTGTAGGACACCACCTTTGTAGGGTCCACAAATAGTTGAGGACATTCCTTCTTCTTCCACTAAACCTCATTGGGCATAGCAAACCCTTGATTTAGCAGGTTCATTGGTGGGGAATCCTTTAGACACTCAGAGGACAAGTTCACAACACAAATCATTTCAACATGCTTATATTGCCATTGCTTTAGTCCCACAGTCATTTAAGAAAGCATTACGGATTCTAGAATGGGACAAGTCCATGGAGGAATAATATAACTCTTTGATGAAAAACAACACGTAGAACTTGGTTCCCCTTCTTAAGGGAAGAAATGTGGTTTGATGTAAGTGGATCTATCAAACCAGAGTAGATGGAAGTGTGGATAAGCATAAGGCTAGACTAGTTTCCAAAGGTTTCTCACAAGTTCCTAGTATTGACTATACTAAGACTTTTCTACCAGTCACTAAGATGAACTAAATTCACTTGACACTAGCTATTATTGTAGCTCATGGTTCATTTGTACATCAAATGGATGTAAAGAGTACCTTTTTGAATGGTGATCTTCACAAGGATATTTATATGGAGCCACCATAGGGTTTTATACAAAAGTATACTATGATTTGAAAATTGAAGAAGTCTATCTATGGTCTTAAGCAGGCTCCTCAGACATGGTATGCCAAGATGGATTCCTGCCTACTCTCAGCAAGATTCACTAGGTGTCATTCTAATTTGAATTTCTACATTTTTAAGAGGGATGACTCACACTTGATACTTGTGTTTTATGTAGATGACTTGATCATTATAGGAAGTACTTCATCCATCATTGCCAGTGTTAAGAATTTTTTGTAGGATAGATTTGCTATGAAAAACTTGGGTTTGCTACATTATTTCCTTGGTATTGAGTTTACATAGTCTTTAAGAGGGATCACACTTTCTCAACCCAATTATGCTCTTGACTTGTTTTCTCAATTTCACTTGAGTGACTGTAAGCCTACTCCTACTCCCTTTCTTTCAGGTGTTAAGTTAGAGGCCAAGTGTACCACTCCACTTGTTGATGCTACATTCTATAGATAGTTAGTTGGGAGCCTCATCTACTTGACACATACACACCCTAATATAGCTTTTGTAGTTGGCATGGTTTCTCACTTCATGCAAGAGCCACATGAGCTTCATTGGAAGGCCATCGAGCACATCTTGCACTACATACAGGGTACACATACACATGGGATACACTATGTATTAGGTATAGGACTTTAGCTAGTTGTATATATAGACTCAGACTATGTAGGGAACCTTGATTCTTTTAAGTGTACTTCATGTTAAATGTTTCACCTTGGTTCTGACCCTATTTGTTGGCAGAGTAAGAAGAAAAATAACATTGCTCTTTCTTCAATAGAGGTTGAGTATCAAGGAGCTATCAATGTAGCTACAGAGGCTCTTTGGTTACAAAACATCATGAAGGAGTTTGGATTTGATCTACCTAAACCTACAATCATACATTATGACAATCAGAGTACCATTGAGTTCCCTAAACATCTATTTTAGCATCAATGGACTCAACACATTGAGGTTCATATGGACTACATCAAAGAGCTAATACATGAGCAGATAATTGTATTACAGTATTGTCCTATAGTAGAGCAGGTCACATATATCTTCACCAATCCCTTCACTAAGGTCAAGTATATTCATTTACAAGATCTCTTGGGGATGTGGGATGTTACAAAAAGGGGAGTCCCTTGACTTGTCTCTTCTTTCTTCTAGGAGGGATCTTTTCTTCATTTGAGGTCTTCTTCTCTCTCGTCTTCTTTATTATACTTATCTCTCTTTTTGGAGAAGGGTTTTTCCCATGAGGTTTTCCCTCTTTCTTCACTTTATGTGATAATGCATTGCATCACATTGCATGTAGAGAATTTCTTTTGTACATGGGTACCTAATATGGCCTAGTAGCCGAGATCCATCATGCATCTATGAGCTTAAGTGCATTCCCCTAAGTTGCATTTAAGGGGGGGTTTTGGTATAAATAATTATTCACTATTTACACTTTACTTAAGTTTACATAGGTCAATGCATTATTTTATTATTTATTAGATTGACACTTAGGAGTTTGTGTACTTTTATGTATTGTCATGTTGACAACACAGAAGTAAGTAACTCTAATACAACACATGGTTTCTACAATACTAGAGTTTTCATAATTAACTAAGTTTTCATGTAGACAAAATAGTTATTTGCACTCTTAAATGGTGTCTACAACATAATTTTTTGTTACCCACCTGTGTAGGCTTATCCTCTCATCATCACACTTAATCTTGTGCTTAATGGAGGATAATCCACTCTTGGTGGACATGTGCTTGGTTGTAAGAATTATTAGTGTCCTAACTCCTAGACATTCTAGAAGCATTCCAGAGGCCTTTATATATAGGCACTTCTAGTGTACTTGTACATGAATTGAATACTATATTGTTATTCTGATCATACTTTGGTCTATTTTATGCTTGTGCTTGAGTTCCTTAATCTTGGGTAAATTTTTCCATAAGGAAAATTCTTTCAAGTTTGAATACATTCTTTGACCAGTAAGCCTTTGATTGAGCATCCTGTAATCAAACCGTTAGTACTATTTATATGTTCATGACAATGTATCTTTGATAAACAGTCTTCACACCATTGTTAAGCTATCTCAAAAATTAGAAATAAAAACCAAATTCTTTAGAAAAAAGTGTCAGATCAATCAACATTATGAAAAACAACATTTAAAAATTGTTATTTACTTTTACTGGTGTTGAGTTCCATACGAGCTTCTACACAGTCTTGTGTGAGAATATGATGTGCATCATGTGAGAAATCATGCAGGAATATACTTTTTCTTTCAAGAAAGTACCAAACTATAGGCGAAGATTCTATTTCTTCACATGAGAATTGATCTTATCATGTGATAATTCACTAAATCATATAGAAAAAAATAGAAAGATATCAAAATATTAAAAAAGGAAAAAAAGTTTAAGCCAAAAAATCGATTGTTTGGCCCCACAATGGGTGCCAAAAATTTACGTGTTGATTATGGGCCTCTAAATACCAACACACTTAAACATTATCTTTACATGCTAGAAACATCCCAAAATGAACATGGGATTTTCCATTCGATAAGATCCAAGAAATTGATCTATTTCCTTCTAACTAGACAGATTTTGCTATTCACTCTTAGAATTGAGAGGTCAACAACTAGACCAACTAGTATGAAGGATTTAATCTAGATGGATGTAAGATTAAGATAAGATGTATGAAATTTAATCTAAGAATAAGATAAGAAAATTAATCTAAATAGATTCATTGTAATCTATATGAGAAAGTATGTGAAAGAAATAAAATTGTGAATGCAAGTGCTTGAGTAAACAAATTGGCATTGATTTGATACTATTCATGTGCATTCTCTAAAATGAGAGGTTGAAGGTTTCTTATATAGAATCCAAGAATTTGATCAATGGTTGAGACAAAACTCAATGAAGGGTTGAGATTTAAGATGAGATTCAGTCAGAATGGAAAATTCCTTTATGAAAAGGAAGTTAACTGATCACTTCTGAGTGTAAGGAGTTAACTGATCTAATTCCTTTTCTAATTTTAGTCCACTCAATATTTCCAATTCTAAAGTAAAGATATAATATAATAGAAGATATTTGATTTAAAAAGTTAAATATGACCTCATAATTGAATGATCTAATTAATTAAATAATTAAAATCAATAATTAGAATGAGTTTGTATTTATTAAATCAAATATATTTAATTCCTCATGTATATCAACTAAAGGTGTTATTTTAATTTAATAAAAGTACTAATACTTATAATTAAATTAAATTAAATTAATAGGTTTAATTTAGCTAATTCAATTCAATAGTTAAGAACTAAATAAAGTATGTGATTAATGGAGACTAATGATCTTTTGCATTTGACACTTAGGTCAATTAGAGATTATCAAAATTAGAATTGCCAAGTACAATAGGACTTAAATTAAGATTGATAGACTAAAATTGGTTCAACATACCAATGTGCCAATTTAGGGGTATTATAAGTGGCATGAAAACAACTAAGGTTTTACCCTTGTCAATTTATTTGTCATCTTCTTCTTCTTCCTCTTCACCACTATCCTATCCTTCATCTTTACCAAGACCTTCAGTCAATTGCAGTGGTTCTTTACCCTTGCCTAGGGTGCCTAATTTAGCTTCTAGGTCTTTAGTCATCTTCTTCCTTTTCTTTTCTTTGGAAGTTATCTTGATGTTTACTCTTATCCTTGCCTTTGCTTCTTCATATCTTACAATTGGTTCTGCCTCAACATCTATTTCTTCCTTTAATAATGCATCAATCTCTGCACTTACATTGACACTTGCTATTTCATATCCAAAACTTTGTAGCCATGCCTTCCTTAGCTTTACTACTTGCACAAATGGATTGTCCATATCAAAAAGAAAAAAAAATGTCAATGTAGTATTTAATGAACAATTCCTTTGGAATTCTCATTCTCCTTTTCATTCTTATCTTGAATTCATCAAAATATGTATTCATTGCATTATCAAAGTTAGTTTCCAAATTTATTAATAAACTCATTGATTTTCCTTGTTACTAGTTTGTCTTGTTCTCATACAACATTTCCTATTCTAGAAAAATACTTCTAAATATAAAAGAATTTACAAACAATCAGGGAGCCAAACATACACATTGAATTATTTCCTTTTCTTATTGATGATAGGTTTTCTATAAATTATATTATTTTTAGCTTAGAAATATCATACTCGTGATCTTTCATCACAATCTTCCATGCTTGGTACACAATTGTACTTGACACACTATTTAATCTGATAGATTGATAGAATTTGTGAGCAATGACTCTCATTGAAAATTATATAAGTGAATTAGAAATGCTTGTAATGGACAAACTACATATATTCCACTTGGCTCATGTATTAGCCTCAACCTCTCCTTGGTTCAAGCATCACATAGCTTTCTTCCTATCTAGGGTTGGATATCTAGTTTCCCTATGCATCATCATCTTTGTGATTTCTACTGGTCAATCTTGTTGGAGATGATTGAAAAGATCATAAGGAAGATTGATTGAAAAGATCATAAGGAAGATTGTTGGAATGATCATATGGAACTGGTAAAGAATGTTCTCAATCATTGTTTTGTCATTGATGTCAAACTTGCTACTTGCAGGAATGAAAATTGCTTAAGTGATCCTAATACTATCAATTAGTTGATTGACAAGGAGGAGGCAATCAATAAGATGTAACTAGAACACCTAGAGAATGGTTGAAGTTATGATGTTGGAATAAAGTAGAAGGATTACTTAAGCCATTGATGAAAAAGTGTATTGAACGCATACTATAAGACACAGAGAATGGGCACACTAAAACATATCAAAGATGTAAGGTTTTAGCTAAGACATCTGTAAAGCCTAACTAAAGTTCATTAGAGAGAGGGAGCCAAGAAAGGTTGTAGGTGCTAAACAGATTCCTAGTTGAAGCCGAGCAAGTTCAACTTCAAATGCCGAGTAAAATCAAGTGCTGAGAAGATACAAGTGCCCAACAAATACAAGTGCCGAGCAAAAATAGAAGTTGAGCATCAAAAAACCAATAGTGCTGAGTAATACAGAGATGTTGAGCATCAGTAAACCAATAATGCCAAGTTGCTGCATTATTTTGAAAATCGAAGATTTGCCAGATCTAAGCCAACAAGGTTGTTATCTAGAAGTCTATGAATTAAATGGAAGATGAGAATGATGAGCTAGTGGCACAAAACACCATGTAGAACATTTTTGAAGATACAACTGGACTCTAGATGAAGTTTCTAGATAAGAGCAAGATATGGGGTAGATACATTGTATCCTATCTAGTCCATTTGAAACCCTAAAATTGGAGAGGGAGAATTGAGCGAAAAAGACAAATCAGATTTCTATTTAAGGAGTCATAAGGTCATGAAGCAAAGAGAGAGAGGTGGTCAAGCATGAAAGCATAAAGTGCTAAAGGAGATGCTAAGGAGAAACAGAGCACAGTTACTCTCTTTCAATAAGAAGACCCCAGATATGGATGCATTGGTATGATGAGTAAGAAGACTCAAGGAGACAAAGCTTAAGAGGAAGAAAAGCAATCAGAGCTGAAGTGATTAAAGCCAAGCAAAAGGATTGAACTGAAGTGTGATCTGAAATTTGCAAGATATGTTCTAAGTTGTATCAGATCAAAAATCCATTATCGTTACTCTCTAGCAATTGTAATGGTTAGTTTAAATCCTATGGACTTAGGTTGGTTTAATAGCCATGAGGTAAATCCTTTAATAGGCTGACATTCCAAGTGAATGTTCTAAAGTCCTTTGACCAGGCCCATTCCTAATAGTTTGGTGAAATCCTCTAACAAGGTCACATTTAACAGTGTGTTGTAAGCCTTTAATAGGTTAGGCTTTTAACAGGGCATCACTTTAGAAAAGTGAGAATCAAGTAGCATGTTACTGGTGGTTTTTCCCAAATTGGGTTTCCACGTAAATCATTGTGTCATGTGTTGATCTTGCATGTTTTATTGCTGCATATTGATTTACTATAATTTGCTAGGATGATTATTTTAAGCTTGGATGGATGAAAAGTTTATGGGCTCACTATAATTTGAGAAAAAGTATTATTAGGGCATTTGGACCTTGAATAACTGATTCACCCCCCTCCCTCTTAGTTATTCTAAAGAATTCTAAAAAATCTTGTATCCATTACTTCATGTCATGAATTTTGCTTAAGATGACTTTGATTCATTCTATTCTAATATTTCTTGGAAATTCTAGGGCTTGAGATAACCCTTTCCTTCCAATAATTTTGAATTCATCCTTCAAGGTTCCTTCATCACACAACCTTTCATAAGCTTCTCTAAATTCATAGTCTCCTACTCCAAATTATCACATGTAGAAACTTTTGACATCATGAATCATGATTACTTTAGGTGGTATCAAGGATAATGCCCCCATTTAGTCTCCTTTAATAATAATTTCTAAAATGACATGAAATTTAGGTGGAGGAAAGGTGTCACTCACCACCAATTGAACTTTACTAACATTTTGGCTCATTCTAGTAGTCGATGAAATTGCCATGATTATAACTAGGGTTTGATGTATTTCCCTCTCTAGATACTCAACACTTGATCATCCTCTCGTTCAACCTTTTTGATTAATTTTCTTGTTGAGATCTCTAATAGTTGCTTGAATTCTCTTTATCTCTTTATCTCATCATCACTTAATCACTTTGAGATCTTTGAAAATCTATATGCAAGGTATGAAATAATTTATTTGAAATGTTTTGTATACCTCATCTTTTGATTGATTAGGTTTTCCATAAATGCTTGTGTGCTACATTGAGTGAAAGTCAACTAACATAACAACTCAGTCTCTTCCATAGCTTTTGGTCTCTATTATAATGCTTGGTCTATGTTGCAGTCACTTAGTCAATATAGACAATATATCGATACTCGACAACCTTTTACAAACTTTGTTATCTTACATCTTATTTATGCAGATATGAACTTTTGGCACATATTTATGTAAGGAACTGATGTATGATATATCAATTACTAATAAAATTCCATACATACCTCTTTTTCTTAGTTAGAGATGATATGATCACCTTCTCCATTAGACTGGGTGACCTTAGCTACATTAATTCCACTATTCGATCTTTTGGTTTCTTTTTCCATTTCTGGTTCATTTCATTTGTCACTTTCTCATCATCCACTTTTCCTTTTCCTTTTCCTTTTTCCTTTACCTAATTGTCTAGATATATTTGAGTTTTGTAATTATTTCTTTGATGTCCAAACTTGTGACATTTGGAACATGCATTGTTAGGTGCATAATTTTTCTTTTTCTAATTTGGCCAGTAGGGTTTTTTCTCTTATCTGCATTCAAATTCTCTATGCTCGTATTTTTGACAGTTGTAGTAGTATCATTCAAATCTAGGTGCAGTAGGTATATGTCTCAATTTTGACCTACACTCATGTATTTTATGTCCTTGTTTCTTGCAATAAAAATAGTAACTAATAAACATAGGTTTAGGATTTTGCATACCATGTTTGTTTTGACATATATTTGCAATATGACCAATTTTTCCACAGTGATATCGAGTTGTTTTGTCTTTTGGCTTTACATTTCTCATTTCTCCATTCCTACATGATTTTGCTCTTTTAGAGCATGAATTTCCTAACCCATTAGAACAACTTGATGACTTCATAAGTTCTTCAAAATATTTCATTATTTGCTTTAGTTTGTTGAATTACTCCATAGATTCCTTCTCATTCTTCAATTCATTCTTTAGTATCTCATTGTGAGATTTTAGGTTGGCAATATCCACATCTTTTTGATTTAGTAACTAATTTGTAGTCATTAGTTAATTCATTAGATCCATTTGTGTATTTGTGAGCTTCTACACATCTAATAACCTTTCTTCTAGTCCGGTAGCCATTACCCTCTTGTTGTCTTTTTCCATATTTCTATCTTCTTCAACCTGCTTTCTTTATTTAGTCACATCACATGTCTTACTAATTGGATTTCATGTTTCTTTTCAGTGCTCCTATCTCTTTATTGAAGATTTTGTTTTTTTCAAGTAGCTCAATAGATGCTTTTTCATTAGGATTGATTGGGTCAAATAATCCTTTAGTTTCAACTTCTTTATAAGAGAATTACTTTATCTATATGGAAATTTTCTTTCTCCTTTTTAGGGAATCCTTCAGATCTTGTCTTGGCTATTATAGCTTTTGTAGTGTGATTTGGATGGTCATCATCTAATTGCCAATAGTCTTGTCCAACTTGAAAGCCTCCATCTTTGAAGAACTAATCTCCAAGCCTTTAAACTTCCTTTAGAGAACTAGTTCTTTAATACCAATTAGTTATTGATGGGGGAGTAAAATAGATACTAAGAAGGGGTGGGGGTGAATAAGATCTATAACACTTTCTACCTTTTCATATATTCACCCACATACAATAATAACTTATGCATGTAATACAATAAATGTAAATTAACTATAACATGCAAATCAATTTAATCACATGCATGAAAGTACTAACACATAACACAATATTTTTACCCAAAAACCCTCCAAGGTGAAGGTAAAATTGGGGTGAGGATGACACCCACAAATCTTCACTATTGTAGTAGTAAAGTTAACCAGTTAAGGTTACAATGTTTAACCATAATATATGATTTACTTTCTGAAGATTCTATCCTATTAAAGACTTAAGAAACTATTAGGTTTCACTTGTTTAGGGGATTTAAGACTTACAACTAAGTAATAACTCTATTAGAAGATTTACAAAGATTTTTTAAGACCACTCTATTAAGAGATTTACCCTGATTCAAGTCTATTAAAAATGTCTTAGTACCTAACTCTTGGTTTGCCTATGCAAGCTAATTTCAAGTCTTCTCCTTACTAATTAATCCTATCCTCTAATATGATATTCTTGTCTTTCCCTTCCACTTTCAATAATCACTTGTTATGTTAGATTGATAATAGAACCCTTGAATGACTTATTATCTTCTTCTCTCTAATCTTCACATGCATTTACACTATGACTTTCTTAGCTCTTACATCCTTCTGAACTAGGTCAATATCAATGCTTTATAAAGATTCCATAAAAAATTTTCTAGATGGTTCCATGTTTTTCCTCTTCATCTTGATCAATGATCATACACATGGGGATATGTGATTTGTAACAACCTCAAAAAGCATTAAATGTTCTATAACAACCTCTTCAAAAATTAAATAAACCTTCCAAGTTAGCTTGATAATCATTTTTCCTAAAACTCTATTCCATTCATGACTTTCATATAAAATTTGCATTGCTCGGCCTCTACTATTACTGGTGCTCGACATTGTTGTCACTCAACCTTTACTAACTTCCTGATGCTCGACATAAACTATATCACTTAGTACTTATATACTTGGAATTAAATTCAGTCACTAATAATTTGCTCAATCTCTAAATGATCTCAGTCTATATAGAAAATTTCTTTGTGGCCATACTTTACTCAACTTCTATACAATTACTCGATACATACTATCTTATGGACATGACTTGGCCTATGTAGAGTAAATTGATCATAGTGATGAATGTCTAACTCTGTCTTGTAAATGACTAAGTGATTGACACTAATAGACAAAAAAGGTTAGAGATACCAAAAATGTATGCACAGGAACATGGCCACCACTTGAAAAACATGGACCATACTCATGTTGGCTAGGTGTAATATAATGAGGATGCAAAAATTGCTACAAAAACTATATATATATATATATATATATATATATATATATATATATGAATGATATTATGTTATAAATTAAGATATCATGATAGCTTACTTGTAGCCTCTCTAATCTCTCATTCAATATTTGCACCCTCTCTTTTATTGCATCTATTTGAGGTTTTGTTAATACCAATCTAATGAGTCCTCCTTTAATATTTTTTATAATCCTTATCATATCATTAACATTTTTAGAATATGGTTCTCACTCTAAAAAGAGTAAGAAGGAGGACAATGTAAAAGGAAAAGAGAAGGTTCTTAAACTTAAACCCTCTAATTATCAAAAAAAAATTGTGGAAGAGGATTCTAAGTCTAAGAATATTGAAAGCTCTGAGAATTATATCCCTGAGGAAGAGGAAGGTATAGATGTTGGGGATTTAAGTTTCAATTTGGAAGGGTATCCGAAGACCAAAGGAAAAAATGAGAAAGGGAATGAGGAAGAAATAAGTGAAGGAAACTCAAAATAGAGTACCTCTGATAATGAGGGCAATCTGACTATTTCTGGTGGAGGTGATAAAGACAAAGAAAAAATAGTTGAGAATCCTATTGATATGAGAGAGGAGGAGCATATGGTTAAGCCTACTTCACCTGCTATGAAAATTGGGGGATAAAATAAGGAGGACCTTTTTCAAAATGAGGACCTTGTTGAGACTAGGGAGGAGGAACAGATGGAAAGAGAAGAACATATCGACAAGGTTGGTTCCCCTCCTCATGAAATTATAGAAGACACCTATGACTCTCTGCAAAGGGAAACCAAGCTTTCCTTCCTACATTCTACCAAGCTCAAATCTGACTCCATTCTACAAGTTGATTCAAGGACTTATAATGAATTGATGGGGCTGAAGAAGAAAGTGGAAACTCTACAACACAACAAGGATACTAACCATGCCAAAATCAGCCAATTGGAGGTGCAAATGGGAGATATCCCAAATAAACTTAAAGACTATGAGAAAAATCTTAGAATGCTTATCAAGGAAAGCGGAAAAAAGATGGAACAAGTTACATCTAGTATCTATGCTACCATTGCAAGCCTTGGCAAAAGAGCTAATGAAGAAATTATATCTTCTGAGGGTCCAAGCAAGACAACAAGGTAGAGCTTGAGGAAGATATCCCTAAAAGTTTATGCTACTTTAGCTACTGACTCCATCCAGGATATTGTTGTGATTAGTAAGGAGGCTATCAAGATGATTATGGAGCTGCAATAGTAGCTTTGGGTCTTGTTCTTTGGTTTTGTTCTTGTTCTAGTCCTATTTGCTGGTTGTAGTAAATGGTTCTTATTTTTGGTCTTGTTTACTAGTTTTAGGTCTAAACTATATTTGAGGTTCCAAGTCCTTGAAAAACTTGAGTACTTTTATTGGAATATGTTTGTGATTTTAGGTCCCTGTAAAACTTGATTTTGATGTTATTTTTCAGTAGGTTTCAGGATTGTTTTTCCTAGTGGTTATTATTTCTTTATCTTTTCTCTTGTTGTTAAAGGGTTTCGAGGCCCCTTCAAAACCTACTTTTACCATAATCTAAAATATTTGTCGAATATGCAATTATGTTATCACATAATAGTGATTAAATTTTTTTATCAATGATATCATATATTACAAAAGCATTTCCACAAACATTGACCTTTGACAAAAATATTAGTAACATTATAAAAGAGAATCCAAAACCCAACAAATAGAACATAAAAATATAAGATTTTGGTCATACCTAATTTATACAATTGAAATGAGGTTACTAACATGATAGAAACTCTTAGAGCTACATCTTGATATGCTCTATGGGTCAAAGCCTTCCCCATGTGACCAATCACACATTGAGACAAAAATACAAAATAAAAATAAAACAATTAGCTCAATGAAACTAATATTCTTATGAAAATAACATAATCCTAAAATGGTATGTTGGACTTATTCATTGGAGGTTTGTTAAAATGGTGTATATAATACCACCTATATACTAAATTTGTTTTTATTTATTGGATTCAAATTGTAATTGATTAGAAACTCTTCCATTTCTATTGAATTTATTGCACGTACCAATACATAACTTCTCTCACACACCTTGAATATACAATTGGGTTCCCTATTTGTTGACCTAGATGTTACAATTGTGTGATTGTTTTATTTTGTTGCATGGATGTTATTATTTATGTAATTGATAATGATGTTATAGGTAAGATAAAGTTATAATAGGTAAATATGTTAAGGAATATTTGGGAAAATTATTTATTGTTTAAGTTGGTGATTAGTTTAAGGAAACTTAGGTGTGGAAACAACTTCCTACACTAATCACTTAAGGAAAGTATTGTGCAAATTCCTATTAAATCCTTACAATTTCAGATTTGATATTATGTAAACAATAATATTGTAATCAACCATAAATACATAAAAAAGAATAGAGAAAGAAATTAAATAAACACAAAGATATGCCAGTGGGGAAAAACCTTTCGATAAAACAACCCCACCCCTCCAAAACTTGCACAATGTATTACCTTCAACACAAAGGTTACAACACACTTACAATGCAAGTTCTTTCAGGACATGGAAGATTAATCCAATAGCAACCAACAATACAATTTTTGCACTCTCCTATTTGCAACCCTAAAAAATGCTTATATTATGCACATTCCATTTTTAGGGAAACTTCCAAAGAACAACCATTATTAGGGTTTCACCATTCTCTAGAAAAGTAGGAACCCAAAAATCTTTTTGGGGCAATGCTTCGAACCCCACATGCTAGATAGAGACTTGAGTGTATAGTACTTAATGATCAATTGCCACATGTCTTCACGTCTTCACCCATCATCAAATCTTCCAAAGATAGCTCTTATGAATCATAGGAATCCATCATAATCATTTCAACCATGATCTCCTTACACACAATTCAAGATCCCAACACATACAAGTAGAGTGACACATCAACATGCCAACTAGACATGTACACTCACACTTAATTACATTATTTTCAAAAAATACATTTACAAAAAAAAAAATAGAAATAGAAATTATCCAAGATTGAGACACCTTATTCCTAACAATTCATGATTCACCAGCCCCCAATAATCTTTCCATACCTCCCCCAATTTGGAAGCTCAGGGAAAAGATATCAATATGTATATGAAGGACACACCTAAGTTTAAAAAGAATGTGGATAAATTTACCATGTGGACTAGCATGATGAAATTTCACCTATTAGGCTTCTCAAAAAATGCAGTGGATTATTTCACCAATGAGTATGCACAACCTTTTGATACTTTTTCAATATACTTAAAAAAGAAAAATTAATTCATTACTCTGTGATTTGCCTATTTTTTGACCTCTAGTTGATCTACCCATTTTAGACCTATTACATGTCTAAATTCCTCTTTATTTCCCTCACTTGAGGAAGTCAAATATGACAAATGTCCATTTGGTGTAACCTACACTAGATAGTTGGTAAAGGTTTGATTTATTATTGTGAAGAAAATGATGGTAAAATAGATTACATAGTCTAGTTTGATGCTAACACAAAGTATGTTAATCTAAAGGTGGTGTTATTATTCTTGACACTAAAGTTGAATAAAAAATTGAGTCATAATCTTGATAATGAATACATAAAAGGACTCTAAGTTGGAAATTTGGCTAGACAAACATGATATGATATTGTCATTTATGGTAACATATAGCTCATATCAAGTCAATAGATATTGGATATAATGTTTTTATATCTAGACTTACAAAATTATCTAAGTGTTACATAGTACATTTGTTAGTACATGAACAATTTTGGTTAATGTAGTTCATAGAGGCATTTATGGCATGTGTACACTTACCTAGAGGTAGGAAAACATGGAAGGATGACATGTAAAAGAGAGAAGTTTTGTATGGACAATACATATAGAGATATTTTTGTTTTATAGAGACAGTGTTCAATAGATAGAATAGGGTAACAAATATAAGATTGAGTATTTTTTATTAACGAATTATTTTGTTTATAAAAAATAATTACTTAATTGATTAGGAAGAAACATCCTATATGTTAACCATATGTTAGCAAGAATCAATTTTATATTTTTGAAAGCATGTGAAGGTGTGAAGGTTGATAGTCAAATAAAGATAGTATAAAGGAAAATGTTTTACATATGAAGTTGTGCAAATATGTATGTAACTAAGTAAGAGAACTTGCAAGTGGACTTGTAAGTGTATAATGTTATGTTTTGTGATGCAAATTTTTTTGTATGATCAAATTAGTCTGAATTGTGATAATGTTTTGTAAAGGGAAGCAAAGGAAAATATTGGATATTTAAGATGTCAACATAGTGTGCAGAGATTTTTGTATCTCCTCTTTGTATACTCAATTTCATTATATATTGCATGTTTGGGCATTGGGACCATCTTGCATACATTTGTAAATTGTAATATAAACTCCTAATAGGGTTGAGGCTTCTAACAAGGCCCAAGTCCTCTAACAAAAACCAAGACACTATACAAATGTAATAGACTCCTAACAAGGTCAATATCTTTTATAGGATACTTTTGATTAGTGGATCATTTTGTGGGTACCATCCCCACCTGGGTTTTCCTTTGGCTAGGGTTTTCCTAGTTAACAAAATATGGTGTTATGAGTTACTTTATTTTATGGTTGTGTCTATTTTTCAGCATAATTAGTTTACTTCCATATACAAGTTATAAGTTAATTAAAGATATCCAATTTTGGGAAAAATTTTATGAAATATAGATTCACCCCCTACCTCTCTTAGTATTTCCTATTTCTAACAATTGAGATTAGATCCTAGTTACTTAGAGAAGGCATAATGACTTAAGTTAAATCCCTATAGATATGGAATAGTTACATAATAACCTAGAAGAAGCTCTTGAGTAGATTGATATTCTTACTAAAGAAAGAGATACTTTGAAAGACAAGTATGAAGATACTAAAGACTAAATTGGGAAGTTAAAAAATAAGATAGGTTATCTTAAATCCAAGAAAGAACCTAAATATTAGATCAAGAACATTGATGAAATTTCAAGACTCAAGAAATAAAATGACATCTCGAGGCATGAACTAAAGAGTACAGATCTAAAATTGAGTCATATTTAAAATTTGGGATTGCGGATTTGAGATCTAGCCTTACCAAAGTGACATATGGGATTAAATCTACAAAGTTTTAGTATGTAGAACTTGATAAGTACAATACTATTGTAAAAGGAGAGTTAACTCAGTCCAAGCAACATCTTAAAAAGTTGTATTCTAGCAATGAAAAGCTTGATGAGAAGGTCTTTATACAAAGAACCTCTTATGATAAGATAGGTCATGGATACCTTGGAAAGAAGTTAGCCAAGAATTTTGAAGCTAGAAAATAATCAGACCTTGTGATCCATTAGCCTAAACATAAGGAATATAATCATAACAAGAGTGAGTCCAGTCAATCTGAAGAAGTTCCTACGCAAGTTGAGCAAGTTAAGAAGCCTAAGCAAGCTAAATCACCTAAAGAAGTGAGGAATGAATTCAAAGGTAGATTTTATACATGCAATGAATTTGGTCATATGAAAAGAGACTACACATGTAAGTCATTTAAACCTATTTCTAGTTATTGTTATAATTGTCATGGTTTTGGTCAAAGAATATTTAATTGTAGAAAGCCTAGATTTTTCTAATAGTAATAGTAATGGTCAAATGTATAGAGGTACTAGCCTTGTAAAAAATAGACCTATTAGAGAAACCAATGTTGTAAGGAATGGTATCATGTGTTATAAGTGCAATAGCTTTGGACATATTGCTAGAGATTAAAGCTTATATTGGTCAATCAAGACCTAGATATGGAAATAACATCATAATTTGTTATATTTGTAACAAAATAGGACACACAATAGGATTTTGTAGGATGAATATGAGGAAAAACATGAGAACCATAACCCTATAAGGAATATGAAAATAAAAAAGGAATGAGAATAATAGTAACCGTCAAAGATAAAATGTGAAATATCTTATAGGAAACCTTGATGAATCATTTGTTAAAGCTAAGGAGCCATCAAGTTCATATGTTGTATTAGAAAGTTAGTTAAGTGAACCATATAATTATAGATTAAATTCAATGATAATTGGTAACCAATCATTATTTGATTAAGAAACTTATTCTACAAGTAAAACATTAGGAATTTAGGATCAAAAACCTAGTTAAAAATTTAGGAAAAATTTACATACTTGTGGAGTTATTATGTGGTAGAGATTGATGCAATGAAGCTATAGTTAAGTGTGTAAAAAAATTTGGAGTTCACATGTGAGTCAAAAGAAAAATAAGTTCAGTATTAAATTATAATAGGTTTCATATTGATTGCATACTTGCACAATTAATGAAGTAGGTAATAGAAAATGATTCAAGGATATAAATCAGATTTGAGTGTACCATTTGAATGTGTGAACAATTAAGGAGAAATATAAGAGAAGTTTGAAGGATTAAAAGGAAAAATTGAAGGGAATTTATCAGAAAACCCTATTATGCAACAATTAAGGTATTTTAAAATTTTGTGAATGTTAAATTTGTGATTTGTGTTTAGGATTTGCAAGTAAAGATGGAAAAATATATTATTCATAGTGTTGAGGATGTTCCTAGACCTAAGTTGAAGTTAAACCTAGTTCAACCCTTTGAAGATGATCTTTCAATCATATTTCCACAAACCCCTAATGACATTAGTTACTTAGAACACACATATAGCTACACTAATGCAAACTTGAAATAGTAGGAGATAGAAATATTACAAAAGAGTTTGACATAATCTACAATCAAGATATGAAATTTAAGGAAGGATGTGAATACCTTGAACAAAATAATCTCTTGAAGTTTATATTTTACTATTGTATATGTGAAAATGTGGGCTATACTAACACACACACTTCAACATGGTCCTTATTTGCGGATTCATCCTAGAATGAAAATTGGATTGTTCATCCAAAAATCAGCCAGCAAAGTGACCTATTGCCTTCTATCTAAAGGGAATGGCTTGTTAGATATCCTCATATTTGAGGTGTTAAGCAACTAGACCCTCTAATAATGAAGGATTTAAAATAAAATGTGACTAATCTATATGATATGCAAGTAATCTAGATGAAGTGCAAGAAATTAATCTAGGAAATAGAAGGCATTAATCTAAATGTATGCATTGTTACTTTAAATGAGAATTTAAATGAAATAACAATATGAAAGCTAGTTCAAAATTTTGAAAAGGTGGTCATCTCCCATACTTATAGAGAAGCCAATGGGGTTTCTGATTGGATAGCTAATCAAGCAATACAAATGGGGCAAAAGATGAGGTGGCTCGATGACTTGCACAAAAATGTGGATCTTAAAACAATCATTAATTATGGTGTTATTCATTCTAGAGTGGGAAAGATTTTCTCGGATTAGAAATTTAATGATTTGTAGGAGTGGCCTTACGATTGTCAGTTTAGCATTCTCAAGGAGGTACATTCATGTGAAGGCTATATTCTCTCTGCACGTATCCTCAAAAAGGCATCCTCGATATTGTGTCACAAAAAATTGGTCTCACTTCTATCTCTCTACTTTTGATATCTGGGTGTCTCTAGTTTTTTGTATGCTCTGCAATATGGGAGGTGAATCGAGGAAGTAGGAACCCAAAAAATGTGATGATTGGAAGGCTAGGCAAGATGTTGGAAGATTCTCCAAAAAGGGAAGGTGGCCAGCTACTTGGAGCGATTGCATGGATTCAAACCCCATGTCACCACTGCCTTCTTCAAAAATTGGGTGGATGACAAAGTTACCCTACATGGTGTGTCTGTTAAGCTAATTGAGGAATTCATTGCCAAAGTCTCTAGTCTTCCCATGAAAGGTATCAATTTTTCAAAGCAAACCAGTATTTCCAATGCGGCCTACAAAAAATTCTCGAAGATAGAAGAAGAGGAACTGCAATTGGAAAAGAGTGACGACTTCTTTGATGTGCAACAGATAAAAGGTATTTAGCATGATGTGCTTGGTTGTATTTGCAAATATTTCATCTATGATGGAAGAAGTAAAAGGGTGCACAAATTCCACTTTGTATTCCTTAACCATTTCAGGTACAAGGATAGAATCTCCTTCCCTTTCTATTTGCAGTTTTCTTTGCTCCAAAGTTTTAATGCCCATAAAAAGAAACAGTCTTGACCCATATTACATGAAGGTCTGATTTTACTCATTGATGGTTTTTTTTAAAATAAATCCATTGATTCATCCCCATCTACTGCCAAGCATAAGAGTCCTAATCCCATTATAGGAAAAATGGATGAGAGTGTTAAAAAGATAATAAAGGCTAAACTGAAAGCCTCCAATTCTTGAAGACAAATTGAGGAAGAGGATACTGAGGTGGAGAGCACTGATGGCTCTGATAAAGATGCCCCTGAGGAAGAGGAGAGGATGGATGCTAGGGATTTTAGCTCTAACTTGGATGGTTACCCAGATTCGAAAGACAATAATGAGGAGGGCAGAGAGGAAGATACTATGGAGGTGAATTCAAAACAGAGCAAGTCTGAAAATGAGGACACTCATCTCGAGTCTAGGGGAGGTGATAAAGAGAAACAAAATGATGATTTAGCCATTTTGAGTGAGGAGGAAAACATGGGGAAAGCTTTGATTCCTCTTAAGGAGACTGAGGGACATGGTAAGGAGGGACAAAGCCACCATACTCAAGCAGAGCCTAGTGAGGTGGAATTGTTGGATGGGGGGATTCATATTGATAAAGATGGCCCTATTCCACACACCATTGTTGATGATGCATGTGACTCCCTGGTGAGGGATACCATTCTTTCCTTCCTCCACTCTGCTAAACAAAAAATTGACTTCAGGTCGATTCCTAGTTATATAATGAAATAATGGGGCTGAAGAAGAAAGTGGATACATAGCAATATAACTAGGAGGCTAATCGGGATATTATTCAACACATGGAGGTGCAAATGGGAGATATACCAAAAAAACTGAAGGACTATGAGCAAAATCTTAGAGTGCTCATTAGGGAAAGTGGAGCTAAAATGGAACAAGTTACCTCAAGCATCTGTGCAGCCATGACGACTTTGGGTAAAAGAGTTAATGAAGGAACCATATCTTCAAAGGGCCCAAGCAAGAGGACAAGACAAAGTTTGAGGAAAAAAGCTTTGATTAATGCTACTTCTTTGGCTGCTAACTTCATCCAGGATATGGCTAAGATTGGTAAGGAAGCTATGAAGATGATAACATAATTGAAATAGTTTCCTAGGTCTTCTTTTCTGGTCAGGTTTCTGTGCAGGTCCTATTTGCTGGCCGGTTCTTCTGGTTCCTGTGTTTGGTCCTAGTTTCTAGATTTTAGTTTTTTTTTTAATATATATACTATCAGTTCTAGGTCCTTGTAAAACTTGGGTATTTTATTTGGACTTTATTAGTGGTTTTAGGTCCCTGTAAAACCTGATTTTGATGCTACTTTTTAGTAGGTTTATGGGCTCTTTCCTGTTGGTTAGCATGTTTTTTCCTTTTTTGAGGATGTAAAAGGGTTTTAGGGTCCCTTCAAAACCTATTTTTACCATAATCTAAAACAATATGAAAGCTATAAAGTTGATTACTCAATTTGACAACAATTCAATACTATTCAAATTCCAACCTCTGTAATGAGGAAATGAGGTTCTCTTAAATAGACTTTCCTAGAATCCATCAACAATTGAGATCAATTTCAATCAACGATCGAGATTGAAAATGAAGTTCAGTCATAAAGGAAGATTCCCAAATCAAAGGGAGTTAACTAGCTCAGATCTGAGTGTAAGAGTCAGTCAACTCAGATAGACTTTAGTGTAAAAACAAGTGATCTGGGTCACTTCTAATTTGACCAGCAGTGAACTGGGAATTTCCTTTTTGAATTGAAGAGAGATTTTGGAGAGATATTTAATTTAATAAAATGAGATATGCTCTCATAATTACCTTTTTCATTTAATTAAATAATTCTATTTAATTAATTAGAGGTACTTTTCTTATTTAATTAAATAACTTCATTTAATTAATTAGGAATAACTTCCCATTTAATTAAATAACTTTGTTTTAATTAATTAGAAGTAAGTTCTCCATTTAATTAAATAATTTTGTTTAATTAATTAAAATAGGCATATTTATTAAATTTAATAAATTTAATTCCATAGTACATTAGCCTTAGGATATAATTTAATTTAATTAAAGTATAAGTACTTAATAATTAAATTAAATATTAATCAATAGGTTTAATGTGACTAATATGAGTAAGTACTATAGGAATTAAATAATAAGCATGATGAATGCAAATTAGAGTTTTCAACATCTGACAATTAAGTCAAGTAGCGAGTAGCAGAATAAGAATTTGCTTAGTGAAATAGGACTTAAGATTGATCAGAAATAGACCAAAATTGGTATCATGGCAATGAGCCAATTTTGGGGTATTACATTTTGCCCCTCTCAATTCAAAGAAAAATCAGAAAGCGTGATGCGAAGATGAGATTGGTTTCAAAGTCGATGACACAGAGACCAATTGATAAGCTTCTAAGGACCATCTCTAGATCAGAGCTTAATCCTAAGGGATCCAAGTAGAGCACTTAGATACCTAAGATTGATAACATTTAAAAGACTATCTCCAAAATGGAGCGTAATCTTTAAGGATCTAGACCGAACATCTAGATACCTAAAATTGATAAGCATTTAAAAAGGTTTCTTCAAAACAAAGTTTGACCTTTAAGGATCCACATAGAACACCTAGATACCTGAGATTGAAAGCATTTAGAAGACTATCTCTAGAATAGAGCATAACCTTCAAGGATCCAGATAGAACACCTAGATACCCAAGAGTGATAATCATTTAAAAGATTATCTCCTAAATGGAGCTTAACCTTCAAGGATCTAGATAGAACACCTAGATACCTGAGATTGAAAGCATTTAAAAGATTATCTCCAGAATGGAGCTTAACCTTTAAGGATCTAGATAGAACACCTAGATACCTAATATTGATAAAAGATAACAAGATTCAATCATGAGTCCTAGAATCATCCCTAGAATGAGGCTTGATCCTCAGGAGTTGGGGTTTAGACTATCCCAATACCTTTCCATCGAACTCTGAGATGAGTTGTTATAAGATTGATCAATTGATGAAAAGATAAGATAGATAGCAAAGATGCCAGATAGAATGGGACAAGATGCCTTGAGTGATGAGATGCCCTGAATGATGAGGACATAAGATGGGAACGAGATTCCTCGAGCAATAAGTATTCAATGATGTAATCATCCTTCCCCCTCGAGAGTGAAATCAAAAGATGACACACTAGAAATGTGACATAAAGTAGTATATCATAAGATATAGAAGAAATCTGAAAGTTAATAGAATGTAGAAGAGATCAGAATGATCTGAAGAAAAGAGAAGAGATTAGAAAAATCTAAAGAAAATTTAGAGTTGTTATGTAATGATTGCGAGGTCTGAAAGACCAAGTTTGACCAAAAGTTGACCAAATTTAGCCATAGTTGACTTGAGTTAACTATTTCTAAAATGGATTTTGAAAATATGGAGAATGTAGAGTTGAAAGGATGCCAAGAATCACAAAGTATCAAAAAGATTTGAGCTGCACAAGCGTTCAATCGCATCAGTCTCCAAAATTTTAAAATGCATTTTTGAGGCTCTTAGGTGTGTTAGATTTCAAATTTGATCCCAAAAATGGATTCAAAACTGTCAAATTAGCCAGGGGTGTAATTTTTGCGCAAATCTGAGCACTTTGAAAATTTTGGTCAACAACTATATAAGTGCCTGAGGGGTCAGTTTCAATTTATTTGTGTTTTTGTCTTCTATTGATTTGAGCTCTGAGAGAGACATGACAGTGAACGTGAGATATCATCGATTGGAGCACTTCAGATGTCATAGCTAGCCAATAGACTACAGACCACCGGTGAGTCATAGATTCCCTTCCTTCGTACTTTTGCTTTCATGCATTTTGATATCATTTATTGCACTTTTCAACATGTTTTAGGATTGTCCCACTAGTCTTTGTGTGAGACCTATCTCTTTTTGTGCAAAGATCTTCATTATTCACTCAAATAAATAGGGTGCACTATTTCTTCACATGTGACAGGGAGGATCTTCACATGGGAGACACTATGTCTCGCACGAAGAACGATATTCTTCACTCGAGGCAATTTGTTTCTCGCACGAAAAGCTCTTTTCTCGCACAGACAGCTCTTTTCTTGTGTGATGACATGATTCTTCATGCAAAGAAAGAATGTTTTCATGCAAAACTAGGATAACTTCACGTGAGATTTCACAAATTTCATGTGAAATCCCATGATAGTCATGTTTAAAAGTTTTATTTTTGTTCTCAAAAATTGCATTTTAATTTGCTTTGATGTGTCATTTCGACTTGATGCTGATTGTTTCGTGTGTTACTTCTTGTTGTGCATGCAAGAGGTCTTTGGTGATGTTGCATTCAAATCACATTACCCCCCAAATGGAGAGTTATTTTAGAGTCTTGATGACACTGATCGAGCACACATTTTGTGATTGGGTTTGTCTTCACTATGCCAGATTCCAGCCGTGATGGTGAATCACGGCCTTCTCACTGCTTTGGTAGAGCATTTCCATTCAGAGATGAACACATTTCATTTATCAGTGGGTGAGATGATTATCACTCTGAAAGACATCTAGATGATCTTGCGGATCCCATTTCACGGTGCCCAAGTTGTCTATGATATGGTGCCCCGAGTAGGGACAGAGGCACTATCTATTATATTTGGGAGGGAGCTACTAAGGAGCATGGCCATTAGCTGGGATGAACTAATGCACACCTATGGACCGATGCACAGGCTGGCATCTGTGCTAGCTATATTTTTGAGCTATTTCTTATGTCCTGACAAAGGATAGCATGGCTTGGAGTCTAGGTGGGGAGTCATGCTCCGCAAGATGCTAGAGGCACTAGAGATCTTTGGGTGGGGTCAGTGCATGTTGGATCACCTTTTTCATGAGATGCACGAGGTCATCTTCCATGAGAAGAAGACCATGGTAGCTAGAGTATATGTGTTATAGATCTAGGCCTAGGAGCATCTTCCCATATGCAGGCCAATTTTTGAGGATGCCAAAGAGCCGATGGAGCTGTATATATGCAGATATCAAGGGCACATTACTTAGGTCCACCTCGGTAAGATTGAGCACTGGTGGACACATCTTGGTGACCTTATGTCCATTGTATGGCAACCCTAGAGAGAGGCAGAGGACTAGGATGATGCTCCCAGAGAGCTACCATGGATGTTCAGTTCTCGACCTCTGGCAGGTAGGACTATATCAGTTATTGAGAGTTTTGTGATATCACGAGTGTGGCAGTAGTATGGCCGACCCCAGGACATTTTTCTTAAGTATTGTGCCTATGCTAGGTTGCAGAAGGATGTTGAGTGAGGATGGCCAGCACAGATGGATCCAGGGTGATCCATGATAGATATTCACAACCTAGCTACAGTTCAATGGGACTACCTGCTAGAGGTAGTAGATGTCAGGATGACACCTGCATATTAGGCATTTTTGATCAGCCATCCATTCCCACGTTTTACAGATCCACTGGGGATGGCAGGGTAGGGATAGAGGCAGGTACCCTAGTAACAACAAGCACAACCATAGCCACCAGGTTAGCCATAGCAGTAGTCACAAGTCTGGCACCGAGTACAATAGATGTAGATTCCCCCATGTCAAATAGTATCAAACCCAGGTGCTGGGGGTAGTGGGACATGACACAGTTGGTGGCAGAGACAGAGGATTGAGGATCAGGCCCCTCAGAAGGAGGCTCCATAGCAGTAGGTGCCACCATAGCCGTAGGCACCACCACAGTAGTAGGCACCTAAGATGCTTGATGAGGACATGCTAGATCAGCTTGTAGCTGGGGTACAGGACACAATATGGTGGTATCGAGAGTGGATTCATGTGGCCTCCCAATAGTTGGGAGAGTTACAAATTTTAGTGGCAATCTGAGATGCACGGCTGGTAGAGAGATAGTGGGATACAGATCATTGGAGAGAGAGTGCTGAGACTGCAGAGCAAAGATGAGAGCTGGCATAGGATGAGGTCTTCTTCTAGTCATCTTGGGCAATGTACTATTATGCTACATATACAAGTGTAGTACCTAATGAGACAATTCAGGATCAGTGCTTTTCTCAATATGCCTTAGAGTTTGGAGGCACATGACCTCCTATCAGACCAAATATGCCACTGCCACCTTTGCCACTTGCTGCTCTTGCTCCTCTTAGAGGTGAGGGTATAGGACAGAGTTAGATGCTCTGTGCCTGACTATGATTTTGATTTTTGGTTATGTATCGACTAGTGTGCTAGCACCACATGTATCATTTTTTTGATCGATTGTGCTCGAGTATCACCCATTTTTTTGTACTGATCCATTCTTTTGATATATATATATGAGATCTTGAGCCAAGTATCCTTGTATACATGTCATTATCTATTTTGATTTACTTTGATTTACATGAGATGGCATTTTGTACTTTGATATGAGTGCAGTGATGTGATGTGATTATGAGCATGTAGAGTAGATGTTATGAGTATATGGATGCAATGCACATGGAAATGGACTGACATCTCATGTAGTGTTGTTTGTTTTTGCTTGACAATGATAGGGATTTCATTGAGGAGTGCAAATTGATGAACCAAATGCTTGTGCAGACATGGAGGAACCTGATACATGTGGGGATGCCCCTAATCCTTCATTACAAAGGGTAGGAACAGAATGACCATCAAATTGTGTGCTTATGCAAATGAAGTATGTAATGCAAGACTATGTGAAATGTAACCCTAGGTCTAGTTACCAAGCCTCAATATTTAATCATCACTAGATATAGAAAAAAGCTCATAGGTCATATAATTCCCACTGACATTGCAATCATGGAAATATGAATATAACATACGTTATTTGTTTGTCGGGATGGAATGTAAGCATTTGAGGCACAAGAAGCTAGAATGACCAGAACATTTGTCCCTTTTAATTTAGCAAGATAACATAAGCATCAGAGCATAAATGCTAGGATGACCTGAATGTTTCTTGCATGATAGGCACACCAAACAGACAAGAGATTCCTCTTATGCTAAGTATTCAGTATTCATTCTATCCACAATGACCCTTGTGTTCATAACCTGAGATAGAAGTGTGCTAGATATACTCACAATGACCCATACATTCACTTAGCAGGACGAGTATTAGTAGTTACTATAGGATGAAGAGTTCACTCCAACAAATAAGGAGAAGAACCAACATTATTGGTATATTCATATAAAAGGAGTCGAGGTACACATGGCCATCCAATACGAGATGGAGGCTCTTATAGTGGACACCCCTTTTATAGGAATAGATCGACTTATTGGAACTAAACCACAAACAGAAAGCAAAGAAAAAGATCATGCCCCCAGTCATTGCTTCTCTAGTTGAAGATGACATCATCAAGTTGCTCGAGGAGATATGATAAAGCAAAACAAAGCAAACAAAGAAAATTCTCATCATATCCAAACAATTATATCATTTTTGAATTCAATGTTTTGGGATTGATGTCAAGTATCAGTGTCTAGAACATGTTTGAAAGAAATCTCTTTAGTAGAGTGACGACAGTAGGCAGATGTAGTCAGAATGAATGGTGACTGAGGTCAAAGAGGAATCTTCACAATGAAGAACCTAAGAAGGGCTGAGCGATAGTAGACAGACGCAGCCAGGATGACTGGTGACCAACACAAGAGAGATTTTTCATAAAGGAATCCAGAGACATGACCTTTGCAATAGTAGGTAGATGTAGTGAGGACTACTGGTGACTATTGCAAAGGAGATTCTATGAGGAGAATCTCAGAAAGAGTGACATTAGCGACAATAGGCAGACATAGTGAGGACCACTGGTGACTATTGCAAAGGAGATCCTATGAGAAGAATCTCGAAAAGAGTGACACTAGCGACAGTAAGCAGATGCAATGAGGACCACTAGTTACCGTCACAAAGGAGATCTTATGAGGAGAATCTCGAAAAGAGTGACACTAGAGACAATAGGCAGATGCAGTGAGGACCACTAGTGACTATCGCAAAGGAGATCCTATGAGGAGAATCTCAAAAAGAGTGACACTAGTGATAGTAGGTAGACGTAGTGAGGACCACTGGTGACTGTTGCGAAGGAGATTCTATGAGGAGAATCTCAGAAAGAGTGACACTAGTGACAGTAGGCAGACATAGTGAGGACCACTGGTGACTATCATGAAGGAAATCCTATGAGGAGAATCTTGAAAAGAGTGACACTGGTGATAGTAGGCCAACACAGTGAGGACCACTAGTGACTATCATGAAGGAGATCCTATGAGGAGAATCTCGAAAAGAGTGACACTAGCAATAGTAGGAAGATGCAGTGAGGACCACTGGTAACTTTTGCAAAGGAGATTCTATGAGGAGAATCTCAGAAAGAGTGACACTAGCGATAGTAGGTAGACATAGTGAGGACCACTGGTGATTGTCACAAAGGAGATCCTATGAGGAGAATCTCAAAAATAGTGATACTGAAGGGGAATGCCCTCGAGTTGTGACAAGACTCAATCCATGGATACATGAGTAGAAAGTAGGAAAAGAAAGAAAGTGAAAGCATGAAAGAGACTATACAGAATAGCCAAAAGATGTGCTACAAGATGGAGTGTTGGGAACAAGAGGCACCTATTTACCAGGTTTTCACCTTCTTGGCAGAAATTTCTCTTTTTTTGCTACTATGATGCCTGTTTCTAAGCTTTCACCAATGGTACTTTTTTTATTTATTTTCAATTTTTTTGGTGTTACCAAGGCACCTATTGCTAGGGTTTCACCAGGGTAACAAATTTTTTTAGGACTTTTTCAATTTTTAGATATTTTCAATTTTTTAGAACTTTTTTAGAGATTACTAGCTCTCAAGAAAGATTACCTTAATTTTGTTCTAGTGTCTTAGCAGGTGTAGGACAATATGTAGTAGCAAGCTAGTGGATAAGTGGAGATGGATAGGCAAGGAGTATGAAGTGGTGAATGTTACCCTCAAGGAAAGCCTTCACAAGATTACCCAAGCTAGGGAAAAAGAGATAACATATAAGCTCATGGTGTAATGAAGGGTGCTATGTAAGTAATCCAAGAAAATGACCATGTCAAGAGATTGCTAAGAACTGAGTTTTCTTCTTTCTTTCATTAATCAAGACCAAAGGGTTAACTGAATAGGATAGAAAAGTTTGTTATGGAGGTTATGAGTGATGAGGACTTTGGGAATGAGGACATCTAAAGGATAAGAAAGATCATGATAGGATTTCATGGATAGAAGAATTACACATGACGCCTGTTTACTAGGTTTTCATCATGGTACTTGTCCAAGGTGCCACAAGAAGTGGTTTTCACCGTAGGACGGATTTATTTATCTTTACTTTTGCTACCAAGGCACCTATTTCCAGGTTTTCACCAAGGCACTTTTTTTTAAAAAAAATCTTTTTTTCTTTTTGAGATTTTCAGAGTTTTTGGAAAGAATTCAAGCCTTCTTCAATTTGAATAGTGCTCCTATTGGAAGGATAAATTATGATAAGCCAAGACCATAGAAAGGTATGCTCAAATATGCTAATAGGGTAATGGAAGGGAGATAGTAGAAAAGATATATGGAGGATAAAGTTTTAGGCTATGGATGGGATCGAAGGATAAAAGGGGGAGGATAGAAGGTGGAGTGGATAGGGTATTGAAAGGGATGTGCAAGGGTAAAAGAAAAAGTGGGCAAGATCAACATTGACACACATCTTGAAGGGTAGTGGAATGATGGAGGAAGTATGGATGAAATAGTATGAGGTTTAGATGTATGAGGCAGTGGAATAATTTTGGAGGAATGTGGAGTATAAGATTTTGAAACCTTTTTAGGAAGATGTTGGGAAGAAGATGGAGTGGAAGCCTTTGGAATCTTAAATGTCAACTTTGATTTGTTTTCAATATTCAAGTCCTTCAAAAGAGACTTGGGAATCCATATAGCTTTTGATTTTTCATTAGATGCTTTGGAACACATTTCTTCAATAATAGATTTAAGAACCCATACTTTCTTTGGTTGAGCTCTTTGAATAGTGGACCTTTGCGATCTCTTTTGTGTATTTTCCTTCTTGACATTCACATGTCGATTAGAGGAGACAGTGTGAATGTTTGAGGATGGATTCATGCACTTGTGTTTGAGTTGATCATCCAAATTTCTTCCAAAGGACTTGGGACTTGTGGATGAATGAGGCCAATATGACTGGTTTAGATGGAAAGGTGGATGTGAAGAGTTCAAGTTTGTGTATCTTTGTTGATCTTGGGGTAGGGTGGGAGGAATGTGTAATGAGCTAAGAGTGGAAGTACGAGATGGAGGAACATAAGGTCCCAAAATAGATAGAAGGTTTGAAGGCTTTAGCTTAGATGGATAAGGACCAAGAATAGATTTGGAAGATACAAATGGATAGTGGATAAGGATATCAACATCCTTAGATTGAGCAACATAACCCAGGCCATTAATAGACTCATGAATAACTTTAATAGGAGAAACACCTTTGATAGGAGAACTTAAGGCTTGAGCATAGTTTGGAAGTGAATGTAGCAAGGTAGAATAAGAGGGTGAGGGAACACTTTTCTCTTCAAAAGGAATTTTAGGTAACAAAGGAAAAGAATCCTTCTCTTGGTCTTTAATAGTCTCCTTAGGGATGGTGGAAGGAATATCATGATCTTGCCTAGTAGAGGGGTATGATATGGGAGATGGAGGACTACATGGTTCTTGAGATGGAGGGATGACATCTTCAGGGATATGTGAGGGTTCTTGATCTTGATCTAAATTTTTTTAAATCCTCTTGAGATGGATCCACTTCTAAGGACAAGGTAGGATGTGGATTTTGCATGATAGGCTCTTGAAGAGATAGTGAAGTGCTAGTTGGAGTGGGAATAATGGGAGTAGCAAGGAATGAAAGTTTTGGATCTTTAGTTTAAGTATTATGGGAGAGGCTTGTATCCAAGTCAAGATTAGCTTTGGTTTCTTTTAGAAGCAACCATTGAGGGTACACATAGTAAATAACAAAAGAATTAGGTGTTTTGTTTGGTGGAGGTATATTGGAAAGCTTAGACGCTTTAGAAGGTGATGGCATGTTGGAAGAAGTAGAAGTTGCATTTGAACCATTACTGGACTTGGTTTCATGATGTTGATCCTTCTTGAGAGTAGAATCTCTAGTAGATGAGAGCTTAGCTTTTTTAATTATGTCATTGTCAAAGAGATCTTGGATATTGTTTTTCAGCTCCTTACAATGTGAAGTTTTATGTAAATTATTTCTATGATAGGCACAATAGTTACTCATAAAGGAAACTCCTGCCAAAGTGACCTTAGGTAACATAATGAGTTTCTTTTGAAGAAGTTCTTCCAAAGTTGATTCATAAGATCTTCCCAAAGGGGTGAAATCACACTTTGGTTTAGGTTCCCAAGGTTTTTCTTCAAAACTATTTCTAGATTTCTTGGGTATTTTCAGATTGTTTTGAAATGGCTTGGACTCAACATTCTAGGAAGGTAAATAATCTCACAAGGAGAATTTGTTCGATGATGTGTCATCTTCCTCCTTCAGTCTTTGAAGTTGAGTGCTCATTGATTGGATTTTTTTCTTCATGTTTGCAATAATTATCTCTTCTTCATCACTAGACATATTGGATTTAAAGCATTTTTTGTTCACCATTGTGATGTCCTTGGTTTATGTGAAGAAAAAAAACACTCTCTTCCACCCTTAGTTGCAATAATCACAGGTAGAAAAATATTGACAGGTTTATACCAAGACCACACTTAAAATGTCATCTCTATGTAGATTTTGGACTTTGAATACTCAAACACACCAAGCACATCAATAATCCTATCAAGGCTTTCAACTAGGATATACAAAGATCAACTATAAGGTGTCCTCGATATACACAAGGTACATGAGGCCTAAATCTATAGATGAAAGAAAATAATGCCACACAGCCAGGAGGAGACGATAACCCAAATCTCCACCTTCACTTCCCAAAGGTATAAAGTTCTTTGGGGCTTACCCAAGAGTGACAAGATTATACTTCCAAGAGAGGTGTCTTTTGATTCAGCTCTCAATATTTATTCTCTACCAGAACACGGGAGTTGAGGTCATCCCAAGGGGTGATGAAATCCCCAAGTAGGCCTCCTAAAAAAATAAAAAAGTCCACTTATTTCTTGTGCACTCAAGATCACTCAAAGGTGCGAGAGGAGTGAATACGTAAGTGGCCTTGAGGTTTAAAAGACACTTGTTCTTTCCTAGTGAATCTTTAGATTTTGTATTCTATTCTTGAAGACACTTGTGTTTAGCATGCAAGGTTCTTTCCAACTTACACCGTCGTCAACATAATAAATCGAGAGGTCATCAACAAAAGTAAATCGAGCGTCGTCAACATAAGAAATTGATAGGGAAAAGATTCAATTCCTTTATGCATTCAAGATTGGATGTATTCATTTTAAGCACCAAAATCCAAATATTTCATTGCAATGGTTCTTTGATCCTTAAGCACTCAAGAGTGTGTTGCTAACATGCATTCCAATGAAAATGTGTTCTCTTTAAGGCACTCAAGATTGTATTATAGCATTCATTCCAATGAAAAACATGTAGATTTTAATCCATGACATTCAAGATTGACTTTTTAGCACATTCATTCAAATGAAAGATTTGTCAATTTATTAAGGCATTCAAGATTGAATTTGATTGTTTTAGATTTGAAGGCATTCAAGAGTGTGTTTGGATTTTAAATTTAATTGTAACATTCATTCAAAGAAAAATGATTTTTCATTCAAGTTCATTCCTTTCTAAATTAAAATCATCCCGTGTCCTTCATTGTCACTTTCCACATACTTGTAAAAAAAGTTTGATTAAAACTCAAGGATTTGCATCATGAATTAATGTTTTTATGGAAAAAAAACATTTAAAAAAAAGAATTAAAAAAAATTTATAACAAAAAAAATCTAAAAAATTTTACTTTGAGCTCTTGAAAGTGTCCCAAATTGGAAATAAAAATTTTAGATCAAAATGTTGAGATTTATCTCATAAATTAATTTTTTTTATGGAAAACCATAAAAGAATTAATAAAAATATATTTTAAATATTAAAACTCTGAATTTTTTATTACGATATCCGGACATCATCCTAAACTTTCAGTAAAAAAGTTAGAGTTTAATTCGATGATTTGGTATATAAATTAATTTTTCAATGAAAAACACATTAACGAATTACTAAAAATACAATTTTGATCCAAAAATTCTGAAATTTCTACCTTGCATGCCAAACAATTTCAAAAATCTTTAAAAATAAAATTATATCAAAAACTATTATTTTACTAGCTCAAATAATTCACATATGACAAAATCATTAAAAATATATATAAAATAAAGCTTTAATCAGAAAAATTTGAAATTTTGCATGTGATTTTTATCTATTGTCTAGAACCTTTAGTAAAAATTTCAGACCAAAATTCATCAAATTGGTCTATTTTTTATGATTTTTATGAAAAATCATAAAAAGGATTAAAAAAAGAATTTTGATCACTTTTTTTATTTAAAACTTTAGAACATGATAAAGAAGGAAAAGAAGAAGAAGAAGAGAAATAGAAGAAGATTAAGAGGAGAAGAGGAAGAGGTTTCTCAAACTCTCATTTTCTTATCATTGTTGGATGTCTTCTCGAAGTGTCTTCAAACCTGCAACAAGTCAAACCTGCAAAACAAGATATAAACAAAAAACTAAAATGCAAAACAAAAAGAATGAGGCCAAAAAATTGATTTCTTGGCCCCACGATGGGCGCCAAAAATGTATATGTGAAAACACGAGCTATGCTAACACACACACTTCAACATGGTCCTTATTTGCAGATTCATCCCGGAATGAACATTGGATTGTTCATCTGAAAATCAGCCAGCAAAATGACCTATTGCCTTCTATCTAAATGGAATTGCTTGTTAGATATCCTCAGATTTGAGGTGTTAAGCAACCAGACCCTCTAAGAATGAAGGATTTAAAAGAAAATGTGACTAATCTATATGATATGCAAGTAATCTAGATGAAGTGCAAGCAATTAATCTAGGAAATAGAAGGCATTAATCTAAATGTATGCATTGTTATTTTAAATGAGAATTTAAATGCAATAACAATATGAAAGCTAGAAAGTTGAGTACTCAATTTGACAACAATTCAATACTATTCAAATTCCAACCTCTGTAATGAGGAAATAAGGGTCTCTTAAATAGACTTTCCTGGAATCCATCAACAGTTGAGATCGATTTCAATCAACGGTCAGGATTGAAAATGAAGTTCAGTCATAAATGAAGATTCCCAAATCAAAGGGAGTTAATTGGCTTAGATCTGAGTGTAAGAGTTAGTCAACTCATATAGACTTTAGTGTAAAAGAAAGTGATCTAGGTCACTTCTAATTTGATCAGTAGTGAACTAGGAATTTCCTTTTTGAACTGAAGAGAGATTTTGGAGAGATATTTAATTGAATAAAATGAGATATGCTCTCATAATTACCTTTTTCATTTAATTAAATAATTTTATTTAATTAATTAGAGGCATTTTTATTATTTAATTAAATAACTTCATTTAATTAATTAGGAATAACTTCCCATTTAATTAAATAACTTTTTTAAAATTAATTAGAAGTAAGTTCTCCATTTAATTAAATAATTTTGTTTAATTAATTAAAATAGGCATATTTATTAAATTAAATAAATTTAATACCATAGTACATTAGCCTTAGGATATAATTTAATTAAATTAAAGTATAAGTACTTAATAATTAAATTAAATATTAATCAATAGGTTTAATGTGACTAATATGAGTAAATACTATAGAAATTAAATAATAAGCATGATGAATGTAGATTAGGGTTTTCTGCATCTAACAATTAAGTCAAGTAGCGAGTAGCAGAATAAGAATTTGCCTAGTGAAATAAGACTTAAGATTGATCAGAAATAGAGCAGAATTGGTATCATGGCAATGAGCCAATTTTGGGGTATTATAACTATGAGTGTGAAAATGTAGAATGGACCAAGATCATTCTGAATAGGATTCATGATTATTAAATTTGGATGGGAGAAAATGTTGTTGAAATATTATCTAATTTGATACATGAATTCACAAGTTTGGGTAATAAAGGTTCTATTCCCTTAAATGAAGAGAATGTAAAGAAAATTGTTCTTGAAAATAGTTAATTAGTAGATAACAGAAGAGGAATTGTGATAAGTAAGATTAAGTAAGATGATGTGAGATATGTAAGAAAAACCATGGAAATAAAAAATGTTCAAGTTCAAGAGAAGATGGCATGGAAATAGGGTTTATTCATGCAACTTATAAACTTTTTGTTGAGAAATATAATAAAAACCTCTACGAGATACTAAGAGCACATCTAGTTGAGAACCTTGTGAGGATTAAGAAAGTGAGAAGTAGTTAGTTCAAATTTCAATCCTTAATCATCCACATGTTTTTTCATCTATTGAAAATATTTCCATTTAAGTCTATTTTTGAATTAATCAATAGTGACAAGTGCACAATGGAGAACATAAAAACTTTGCATAAGAGACACCCAATTAACAAGATTCACAATAGTACAAGCTTGATTGTGAAAACTTTTTAGCATGAGATGAAGAAAAGGTTTATAATCCCAACATTTTCTATGAGAAAATAAAAAGAGGATATTTACTTTATGATTGATAAAAAAATCACATATGTTGAAGCAATGGAACCAAGAATGATATATGAAGATCCCATAGGATAGTAGATAATAGAGGATGAAGTTGAGGATATGCAAAAGAAATTTTGAAATTAGATAAGGATGAAGAGGTTCATAGTATAGGAACATATGATGAGATTATGTAGATGAATTATCAAGCCAAGATTGAAAAGTCAACTAAAAGGAAAGTTGAGAATTTGATTTAAAAGAGTATGGAGGAATCACAGATGACTCTACAAGAACTAAGTGTAGTGAAACAAATGATATCTGACATGATAAATATTGGAAAAAAGGATGTAATATTTGTACCACATTTAGTAGCAGTAAGATCATCATGTTTAGCTCCAACATTAGTAGAGGGAGTAGCAGTGGCACTGGCATTTGCACATACTCATAGTTCTACAAGTGAAACCACATGATACACCAATAGTTCCACCTTCTCAATCTAGTGAGGAAGAAGAAGAAGAAGAAGAAGAGGTAAATTAGTTGAGGTTAAAAGGAAATCATCAAGACTAGCTAAATTAAAACAAGAACCTACAGAGGTTCCTAGACAAAAGAGAGTAAAAGAAATGACACCTAGACCTAGAAAAAGATCTAAACTATTGATAACACCTGAAGGAAAGAAAAGGATATGAGGAAAGGTTGACACCCTTGAGGCTATGACTCAAGAAGAGAAAGAGAAGATAAAATAAGTTAGCAAGAGCAAGGGAAGGAAACCATGGAAGCCAAAGGTTGATACATTAAACAACACAATCATAAACAATGATAACTTTGTACAACTAAACAAGTTTTATGATTTCTATTGTAATTTTGAAAAGTTTGAGCTTGAGAATGTAGTAATAAGGAATTTGATACTCAGTGGTAAGAAGTTTTTGTACATACAAAATCTTAGTCCAAAATATTTGTATTGGAGGATAATAAATAAAAAGAAAAGAGTAGTAGAGGAAGATTAGAAAATTAGAGAAAATCAATACAAAGTAAATAGTGAGGAGCATTTATGGAGTTTAGTAAAAGTCTTGAACCTTATCTAAGGAACAAGACAAGGGTTGTTTTGACCATGGCAGGTAATTACAAAGAGGTAAACAAAGATATAAAGACAACCATTGTGAAAATAATGATTGAACTCAAATCAACAATAAAGGCATCAAAAGTAGTACCATCAACAATGCCACAATTAAAAATTGGGACATATTCCATGCAAGTGGACAACACCAGTATAAATTTGATACAATTGAAGACCCATTCAAGGACTATGGTCCTAAAATTATTGACAATTTGATGAAATATCCAAATTTTGATGAAGAAGAAGAGGAAAAGAAGGATGAAAAAGAAAGAAGAAAGAAGAAGAGAAAAGGAATAAGGAAATAGAAAAGAAAAAGGAAGAAAAAAGAAGGAAATTGGAAGAAGAAAAGGAGGAGGATGAAGAAAGAAATAAGAGAAAAGAAGAAGAAAATAAGAAGAACGAGAAAGAAAGAAAGAAGAAAAAAAAGAGAGAGAGAAGGAGAAGAAGGAGAAGAGAGAAGAAAAAGAAAAAGAGGTTAGAAGAAGAGAAGAAGAAGAAGGGGGATAAAGAAAAGGAAGAAAAAAAGAAAAAGAGAGAAGAAGAAGAAAATTCCAACAATAAGATAAAGGCAAGTGAACCTAGTTCCTCTAGATCACCACTTGAGTCTACATTGGTAGTTTTATCAAGTAACACATCAGATGATGATGATCAAGTTGAACTGATCTCATCACTTAGCAAGATCATTGAGAAGAATAAAAGGTGAAGATTCTTCAAAGTTCATTGATGGAAGTAAGTAAAAAGTTACAAAGCATCTTTATTGAGAAAGTGATTGAATTTGAACCCTAAGATAGAGAAAAAGTAGTAATAAAATATTTTGATAATGAGTTTAATCATTTATCAAAAGTAGAAAACACAAAGGCAAAGACCTTGCATGGTGCATAATTATTTAGAAATGTCTCTAAAAACATTAGAGGAGACTTGAATAGTCTTGATGAAAAGATCAAGAAGCCAATGAAATGTTTGACATAAGGGAAGGACATGTATGGTAAATGTTCCCTTGCTCACACATTTATTAGGGATATTTTGGATGAGATAAATGCTAAAATAGAAGATTTAAAGACTCTTGTAAATGAGTTAAAAAAATCCTAGTGTGTAGATTGTGGATTTTGATAATAGAATCAACAAAATTTATGAAGAAATTGGTCTTTAGAGCTACATAACAAAATGATATTGAAGATATTTTCATTTCTAAGGGATTACCCTACAAATTGATCTTGTATAGAGACAATTGGAGGAATGCTTATCAATTAAGGCATCTTATGAGAATTTTTCTTATACAAATTTGGAAGAAGTAGAAATTTCATCATATGCATTATGTGAAGTACTCAACATTTTAGATGCAATAAAAGATAAGTGAGATATGGATTTTTCCATTTTGAAGGAAAACTTTATTGATTGCATCTCACAAATTTCCACTCAGCCTCCCTGAAGGTAAATACTTAGTACAATTTTGTCTTGTATATAGTTTTTGACACCATTTCCATTGATGTCAAAGGGGGAGAGATACAAGGAAAATTGTATGTACATATATGAAAGGGAGAGCATCATAGAAATTATGTTGCAGATAGAGTTCATGAGAAGTAGTTTTTGGTAATTGGATTATATCTCCTAATAGTGATAGAATTTTGTTAGGAGCAACTAGATAGAGACAAAAAGAAACTTGAGGATAATCTAAGCAAGTATGCAAAATCTGAGGCCACATGTGTGAGAAGTTATAATTACTTTGAGGTGACAATATTATGTAATTATGAAAAATATGTAACATGATGTATTATCTTAATGAGGTCCTATTTTAATTAATTGGGAAAGCCTAAAGGACAACTCAATGAATGATTTTGAGGATTTGGTATAAAGGAAAGCTATTTTCCTTCTAATTTGTAATATGTTGTATGAAATTGATTATGAATGCAATAAGTAAGAAATATTGGTAAATGCCAATAAGTGATCAAAGTGATTATTGTGATGAGAGTTTGTAGATCTATAATTGAGATACAAGAAATGTTTGGTGTAGCAAAAGGAGCAGTAAGAGGATAGAGAAAGTTTGAGTTGCTAAGATCACATGCATTTCTATAATTCTAAGAGGAATAATATAGAGAACTATTGGATAGTGAGTTTGGTGGTCTTTTCCTTGAAGATATTTGGACAGTGAGTCCTTCTTCCTTCTACAACTCCTAATAGGGTTAGCACAACTCCTAACATAGTTAGAATCTCCACATGGATTCAAAGTCTCCTAATAGGGACTGATATTTACTAAATGTATTTAATTAGCTCCTAACAAATTCCATCCTCTTACAAGGAACTTATATATCAGCACATGATTTTGTGGGTATCATCCCCACTTGGGTTTTCTCACTAATCAAGGGTTTCCCTAGGTAACATATCTTATGTTATTATCTAATGTGTATCTTCTTGTGGTTGTTGTTGATATTTATGACATATTTGAATTTTAATAAGGTTGATAAAATTAATATTGATTTGGTTCACCCCTCCCCCCTCTGGAAAATTATGTGTACATATATGAAAGGGAGAGAAATGTAGAAAATTATATATGGTGAAGAATTATAATCTAAGGGGGAGTTATATTGTAATTAGGAGAAATAGGGAAAATATGGTATAATTAATGATGGTCCATAGATTTTGAAATTTTGCAATGTTCACGTAACTTATGTTACAAGTTTGAAGTTTTTTTGGGACAACCATTTTTTTCATATGTTTCCATCAACGCAAAAGGGGGAGATTCTTGAAATTTGACTAGGTCAATAGGATATGATGTTGTAATTTATGGAAACATATAGTTCATATCAAGTCAACAAATCTTGGAGATAATGTTTCCATATGTAAACTTAGAAAATTGTCTAAGTGTTGCAAAGTACATCTATTAGCACAAGAACCTTTTTTGTCAATATAGTTCATGGAGGCATTTCTAGAACATACAAAATTATGTGGAGGTAGGACAACATTTAAGGATGACATGTGCAAGAGTGCACCTTTGTATGGAAAGTATAGACATAGATATTTTGGTTTTATAGAGATAGTGTTGAGCAAATAGAAAAAGATAGCATATATGAGATTAGGTATTTTTTATTAAGGAATAATTTTGTTTATAAAAAATAATTACCTAACTGATTAGAGATGACATCCTAGACCTTAACCCTAACTTAGAAATATTCAATTTTTTATTTTGGAAAAAGTGTGAAGGTATGAAAGGTGAGCATCAAAGAAATATGGTATGAAGGATAAGGTTTTGGATATGAAGTTCTATGAATATGTATGTAAGTAAGAAAGTGAACTTAGTGCAAATTGTGATATAGTTTTGTGAAGGGAAGTGCTATGTTTTAGAATAATTGGGTGGGGGTGGGGGGTGAATCAATTATCCTCATGTCCAGATGTATCAACTGAACTTTTAATCACTTCAAATACATCAGATCTATTCATTAAGTACCCCTATATCTATATTAAATGATCAATAACATAAAAAAATTAGTCCACTATCCTAATAGTAAGAAACTTGTAGAATGTAAAACATTAACAGTATAACATCTCAAATAACATCCACACAAGTATGAATCTAGGATTTAATGTGGAAACCCAATTTGGAAAAAACCACCAATAACATGCTACAAATTTTTACTCTTTTGAAGTGAGTTGTATGAGGATCCAACCCTATTAAAAGTTACAAAACAAACTCCTAAATATGACCTTGTTGAAATATTTAATCACCTTTTTAAGGAGTGACCAGGTGAGAGGGCTTTAGAACATTATATTAGAATGTCACCTTCATTAAAGTATTTATAAATGACTATTAGGTCAACCTTGATTAAAAAAAAATTAGTACCAATACAATGGTTAGAAAGTAATAGTAGGTTGATCTGATAAGTATTCTCAAATCATATTTATTAATCATCTTGATATGACACTCTACTTAGATAGAAAATGTCTTAGCATTAAGGTTTGACATCAATAAAACTATGAAACAATTATTCTAGTTGTAGTTCCAACAATCTACCTTGTTGGAATTGATGATAACACCTCTAGTTATCATGCAATACAAAACATGTAATTGCTTCAAGAATATCCTATTGTGTTTAGTATCAAATCTTTATTAATATCCTTAGTTTCATTTTTTTTCTCATATAAGTGTCCAACAATCTCACCTTTAAGTTTCATTATGATTCTCATCCATGTAGCTCTAATATGAAACACATAGACTCCTTCTATCATATCAGATCCTAAAATCAATTAGATCCCTCTTTGATACATAACTCTTGAACTTCTAAATTTCTTATTTTTTGGAAACACCATTTACTCATTTGTCTTTGTTAATGCATTGTATCCTTGATAGGTAACTCCATACATCTCTTTCTATTTTCTATTCTCATCATCTCCCTCTTTGAAAAAAATACCAAAGACACTCCATACATCTTCATCATGTAGATATCCTCATGTCATTGCTTTGAGTTTGGGTTCTCCATCTATCATCTTTCTTCACTACTTTATGCATCTCCTACAGTATGATACTCTTCATTGGCATGTAAAATATTTTGATCAAAACATTTGATATAGAGCTTCATATTTGTTTAAATAGCCTTAGCTATGGAAATAACCCCTAATTTACCTCTTATATACTCATTTATATCGTTAAGTAAAGCCTTAGTGAAAATATCAGCTATTTTCTCCTTAGTGTTCAAATACTCCAATATTACTTCTTTATCTTGAACTAGTCCCCTCGAGTAATGATGCTTGATAGTAATATTTTTGGTCTTTGTGTGTATCACAACATTCTTTGATATATTTATAGAACTTATTTTATCACAATAAACAACAACTAGACCAGTGATCTCTTCCTTCCCTCCTTCCAAAAATTGCTTGATCCACACAATGTTAGAATAGTTAACTATTGCAACTACATATTCAACTTATGTGGTGATTGTGAAATGCACTTCTACTTCTTGCTTGTTAATGGAAGCAATGTCTTTCCTAGATGTAAATATCTACCACTTGTTACTTTTTTTGTCATCTATATTTCTTGCTCAATCAACATCTATATACACTTTTAGTTCAAAATTGTCATTCTTTTTGTAAAATAGCCATAGTCCTCTCTTCCTTTTAGATATGTTAGTATTCTTTGTACTATCATCATGTAATTCTCCTTAGGATTTGTAAAAAATATTGCAACAATCCCAAGTGCTAATGTAATATCTGGTCTACTCTAAACACCATATTGCAACTTCTCAATCATAGATCTATACAATATCTAGTTTACATCAGTAGAATCATCATTCTTAGATAAATTATGTCCAGTAGCCATAGGTTTGGTGACTTCTCTTGAATCTTCCATCCAAAAGGTTTTCAATATATCCTTGATGTATTTGGATTGGGTAATATAGATAACTTTTTTCATTTGATATAGAATTTGATTTCCCCAAACATAAACATTTCATATTCCTTTTGCATATCATTAGCAAATAGTTTGTATAATGCATCTTGTCCTCCAAATATGATATCATCTACAAATATTTTAGCCAACAATATCCCTTTACCACCTTCAATTTTCAAGTACAAATTACTATTTTCATTTATCCGTAAAAAACCAATCTTTACTAGATAGTTGTGAAACCTTTCATACCATACTCTAGGGGATTTTTTTAGTCCATACAATGCTTTATACATTTTACATACTGTGGTCTTCGTTTTTGGATCAATGAATCCTTCTGTTTGTTCAATGTAAACCTCTTCTATAGTATTCCATTTAGAAATGGTGATAAAATTTAAATCCTTTATATGTAGAATATGCAAGTAAATTTCTAACTCTTTCCAATATTTCAACTAGGAAAAATATTTCTGCATAGTCAATGCCTTCTTCTTGTGCATATCCTTTACATACCAATCTACCTTTGTTCCTTATTGTAAATGCTCAAAAATGGTTTGTGTCTACTATTTAACCACATTTTGATACTAACATGTCCTATTTTCTCATTTCACTAATTCTAATATTTTGGCCAACTTGATTATCATTTGAGCATATTATGACAACATTCTTCATCACTCACATCCCCTTTCAAATTGATTGTAGATCATTTTGGAATTAATTCCTATTTGATCCAAACTCTTCAAAATTGAATCTAAACCATTATAATGTCATCATATCACATCCGATTGACCCAAAATCATTCCAAATCAAACCAAAATCATCCCAAACAACCCTAATCAACCCAAAATATTTCAAATATCTCAAATCAATTAGCCCTAGGCATTGTCATGTCTCTTAGTTCCTTGGCAATCTATTAAACCTATCAAACCTACCAAATATGACCTTAGTAATATCAAGTCCCCCAGTGCTAGGTTAGACTATCATTTTATCATTTGATTATTAACATTTTTAAATACCTTAGTGTCAGATTGTGGGATTATCCAATCAATTTAATAGAATTGACCATGTCTGTTAATGTTATTATGATAAATTTTATCAATAATATCAACTCTATGATATTTACAATGTTTTTCAAATGTCACATGTTCTTAATCCATGTCATGTGTCCTTGGAACCAATCCTAGTTACTCCATTAATTTAATGATGGATTTGACCTACCCACCATAATCCTAGTCAATCTGCATAATCATCACATTTCTTTAAAAGGTTGATCCTAGATTTATCTAATCAAATTAGCTAATCACTCACTAATTCACCTTATAGGATCAGATAACCCATAATCTAGTCTAATGTCATTTCAATCATTTTCATCACAACTAATTATTCTTACTAACCACCATTTCTCAATTAATTGATACTTATTAATTAATTAATTCATCCTTGCAAACCATGGGAGTTATCAGTTTCCTAAATCCTATTTTCCACTTCCAATTTCTATTTCTACTAATTTCTATTTGTGTAGAATTATGAATTTTTAATTCAAATATTCTACATAGTCTTGACACATGGACATCATACTTCATAGATCATCTCTTTACACTTGGCTAATATGTGTCATACTTGACATATATTATTCCTTATGCATGACTATAATAAGCCACCTTCATCATAGATTCTTGTCTACAAGTGGCTTTGATGTGTCATATGCACATCATAGATTCTCCTCCACTTTTTGCCATGTTGACTTTTATGTGTCATAGAATCCTACATTTGGCATGTTGTTTCATATTTTTCATAGATATTCTGAGGAATATCATACCAAGTTGCACACTTCAATTGTGTCATATTTTGTGCCTCTTAGATTGAGCTCAATGATGAGCCCACATATCTTATTAGACTATTCCCTAGTTCACTTGGTGGGCCAACTCTTGAATGGTACCCCATACTACCTAGTATTATAAAATCTTGGTTAGAATTAGTAGAAAAGTTTATATCCCACTTTTCCTTCAACATAACAAATGAGGTAACACTATCTGATTTATGCTCAACAAAACAAAAGATGTTAGAAACAGATAATATTGGAGGGGGGGGATCAGTATTTTAAATCTTTTTGCCCATGACTAGATATTATTAATTATTTCAATACATGCATAAGAATATAAACCAGCAATGCTGAACAATATAAATAACCATACATAAAGAGAGCTCATAACATCATATTTTGTTAACTAGGGAAACCCTAGCCAAGGGAAAACCCCAGTGGGGATGAAACCCACAAGATGATTCACTATATAAAAGAATCCAATTAAGGATATTGACCCTATTAGGAGTCTATGAAGAATGTATAATGTCTCGATTCCCTGTTAGGAGACTAGGCCTTGTTAGAAGCGTTAACCCTATTAGGACTTGCTTCAACTCTATTAGGAGTTGGTACATCATATACAAATATGTGCAAGAAGAGCCTACTACCCTAACATGTAACTATACAATTGAGTTCTTCAAGAGAATAAATATACATACAACACTGGATTACTTGTTGTACTTCATAATTCCTTTAATTTTTAGTTCTTCATTCAAGGGGTAACTGTACATATATCAATTTGCATCATATCTTGCATCACATAACATTACTTTGCATCACATAGTATCTCATTGCATTCACACTTAAATTCATAATTGAAGTTCTTTACTTATATCAAACATATTAATAAATTTTTCCTTAGTTGACTTACATATCATCCTTAGAGTTAGCTCATCAAGATTTAGTAATCAAAACAATTTTGCAAGTCATAAAAGTCAATTTGCTAACATGCTCTGTTCTACACTGTGAGATAACTGCATCAATATTTCCTTCATAACTTGAACTAGGTTGCTCATATTGACATGCACATTGGTATGCATAATCAAGATGATGTTACAAATCTATGGTTAACTGTGCAAGAGAATATTCCAAAGGAATATTTTGCTATCAAAAAATCTTGTCATGCTACTGTAACACTGTCCAATACTTAGACAATTTTCATTCATAAATAATCATAACTAAACTACAAAACATATGTTTCCATAAATGACTACCATATATCTTACCTTATTTGATTGATTGGTCATATTTCCAACAAAAGACAAGAGAAAAATTGATAACATTCTTATTATTTTGGAGAAACCTTTTCAATCAATGCTTAATGGATATTCCTAAAGATCAAAAAGTTAATCTATGCATTGAAAACCTAGTCCTTGATATAATGCACAAACTCAAGATCAAAAGTCCAAGCACCATTGCTAAGTTAATGAAAAGGAAGCTAGAATTGAATATTCCCTCATTTATAAAGGAATTTTAAAAATAAACAAGCAAAATACCAACATAAACTTTCCCAATGACAAGGCAACATTTTTCTCCAAGAATAAGAATGTAACTAAAGATGGTATTGTAGATGCATGAATGATTAACATGACACAACCTCAACCAACCCTTAAAGGTGAAAATACAAAAAACTCAAAAACTTCTCATCAAGAACCATCTCAATAACTAACTTAAACCTCAACATAGAATAGATCATGAAGACACCGCAAAAATAAAGACAAAAATTGTATACCCCTAGGGATACCACTCAAAATTGCACTTCAACAATTACTCAATAATAACTTCTTATAGTTACCCCCAGTCAAGGATGAACCATCAACTAAACCCTCTTAGTAAGATGAAAATAAATTTTATGATTACCACTGTACCAAAGGACATAAGACTACTTCATGTTTTCAACTTAAACATGAAATCCAAGGCCTTATTGATGAGGGTGTGATCACTGTAGATTGTTCACTACTATCATCCAATTTCTATCATACAATTTTTAAAGATCCTTTGGGAAACCATGACAAAGGAAGTTCAAACTCAAACTTGCACGCTAATGAAATTACACCACACACTAGATATGACTACACCATCAATTGCTTCAATGAGTCTGACTCCTACATATCCACATTCATCTTAAAGGCTAAAGACCCTCATCATATAGTTACTACACATCACACTTGGATTATGTTACCTGGAGCCCCAGCTAGACCTACAACACCTACTAGATCTATGACCCCTTGTAGACCTATTGATCCTACTTCTTCTAATTATAACTTTGTTGATTATCTTTTCAAATTCCCTACACAAATATTCATCCTAGATTTAGTGTGTGCATCACCCCAACACCACAAGATCCTTAACCAAGCCTTAAAAGAGTCAGTAGTACCAGATAACATTGATGTTTCCTAGTTCCCAACCATGGTTGGGAATTTATCTACATCACAACATATCAACTTTTCACCTTGTGATGTTCCTAAAGATAGACCTAACCAAAATTACCCCTTCATCTTGAGGTCTTTATCTATAACTCTAAGGTTAGATGTGTCTTGATGGATGGCAAAGTAGGACTGCACATTTGTACCCTCAAATTTGTAAAGGGTCTTGTTTACTTTGAAGAAAATGTGGATCCCTCTTGTAGAATCATAATAAACGCCTATGATGATGGTGAATTCTTCTCCAAAGGTGTTATGATATTACCTATAAGAGTTGGTTTGAATACTAAGAATACATTATTATTCCAAGTCCTAGATATCAAAATGAATTGCAACATGATATTAGGATGCCCTTGGATTCATGCTATGAAAGTGTTGCCTTCTACATATCACCAATGCTTAAAATTTGCCTCTAATAATGTAGAGGTTACCATTCCTTGTAATCTAAACCCCTTCCAATTCTGTGCTAGTCTTAGAGGAACCACTACATGCCAAGTCTTCAAAAATAATGAAGCAAAGCCACTTGATTCATCCAATTATGTTGATCTTGCCAAAATCATAATTACATTCAAAGGAAAGCTCAAAATTAAACACCATGTTTATTGAGTATTCCATGTCACATGATTTTCAAATTAGGAAATTAACCCTTTCTCCCAAATCATATGGCAAACCACAACTTATGTAGATTATACCTAAATTTACATTACAGAAGAAACCATCCATGACCTTCACTAGTGGAGGTGGCCTACATGCAGAGCATGTTTACAAGAACAAATCTACTTGGATTAAAAAGGCTAAAGAAAAATAAGAACCTACTCCTATATCACCAAAAAAGTATTGGATTAGATTTACCATCATGTAGAAAAAGGGACATGCCAAATGTAATGGCCAAGGACCTCAAAAATAAGGCATTACTAAACCTATTACTACAAAAGGACAACCTCATAGAGTAGGACTTTGATTCAAGCCAATTTTTTGGTCCCTCCTAATACTGAGTTATCCTCATCGAGGAATGCAAATGTTTCAAAAAATGAAAATGCATATGAGAACACCCAACCTAAAACTAAATAAATTGAGCCCAATATTGATGATCCCAATAGCCCTTATGGCCTTGACCACATTATTGATCCTAATAAACCACCAATAAAGGATAAACAAATCACTAGAACTCCACTTATCCCTCAAACTTGTCCAAAGTTCTATGATGAAATATGATATGACCCAAGCCCTCCTACCTCTACACATGGAGCTCATGATCCATATAACGACATATTTTCCTTCGACCAAAGCTAATTTAATGTTGATGATGGCATTTCCCTAGTTTACCCCAAACTCATTAATTGAGACCAATAAGGACCACCAACCTTTGATCACTTTGAAAATGATGATGCCATCACAAAATTCTTTGAGATCTATGAAGGCATACCAAGAGGTGACTACAAGCCAGGTTTTTCCATTGACTTAAACATTATGGCATAATTTTGGGAGTCAACTCCATCTTCTAGTAACAAAATTGGAAAATAACCTAAAAGTGAAAAAAGTATGTCTCTTAATGAAATCTCAAAGGCATCATTAGATCATGAAAAAGTAAAAGCAAAGGATGTACCCAAGGGTGAAAACCTCTTTAAGATGCTTGAGGATGGAAGATTGGACATACCACCAATGAAGGAAAGCTCAACATTGCTTGTGGAAATGACATAAGAGATAAATATGGGAACAACTAACAACCCTAAGATCACACATTTTACAACCTTGTTATCAAAAAAGGAAAAGGATAATTTTGTTAGATATTTTCTAGAGAGGTAAATCAACTTCACCTAGTCCTATGTAGACATGCCAAGATTAGATCTTGTAGTAGTCCTTCATCACTTACCATTGAAACTTGAAGTAAGCCTAGTAAAAAAAAAGTTGATAAAGATTCATCCCCAAGTACCTCTCCTTTTCAAATAAGAATTGAAAAACTATTGAATGTAGGCTTCATAAGACCCATTGACTACATAGAGTGGACATCGAATTTGGTACCTATAAGCAAACACACTAGGGGCATCCAGATGTGCACAAACTTTCATGATCTCAACAAGATAGGTCCCAAAGATGACTTCCCATTGCCCAATATAGATATCATTGTAGACATGAAAACTGGATATGAGATGCTATCACTAATGGATAACTTCTCCAGATACAACTAGATTAGATTAGCTCCTGAAGATCAATAGAAAATAATTTTCATATGCCATTGGGGAATATATTGCTGGAATGTCATACCTTTTAGCCTTAAAAACACTAGGGAAACATATAAGAGAATAATGACTACTATCTTCCATGATTACATGCACATCCTAATGGAAGACTATGAAGATGACCTATTGTGAAAATTCCCTAAAAGAAGTAATCACTTGGGCATCCTAGACAAAATATTCAATAGAATGGAAAGCTACAAGCTTTGGTTGAACCCTAAAAAGTGTGTATTCAGAGTTGTCTCAAAAAACTCCTAGGGTATATTGTTTCTCAATGAGGCATCAAGGTTGACCTTGAAAAAGTGAAAGCAATACTTGACATGCCTCCTCCAACAAATCTAAGAACATTAAGAAGTCTACAAGGGAGATTATAGTCTATCAGTATATTCATTACACAACTAGCAGATAAATGTCACTCATTTAAACATCTATTATGTAAGGGGGTATCCTTTTAATAGAACAACCAGTGTGATGACTCTTTTCAATAGCTCAATGATTGTCTTTTGAATCTACAAGTTTTAATGGCTCATATTATGGTAACACCCTTCATTTTGTACCTATCTAATATAGAAACATCATTAGGAGCTCTCTTAACACAACAAAATGAACAAAGGAGGGAGCAAGCCATTTATTTCATCAATAGAAAAAATTGTGAGATATGAACTGAACTAATCACTCATTGAATGAGCATACCTTGTTGTTGTCTTTATAGCCCAAAAAATGAGACACTACATGCTACATCTGAAAACTATGCTTGTCTCTAAGACTGACCCATTAATGTATCTCCTAAGTTAAGTGACCCAAACATGTCACTTAGACAAATGGGTTATGATCCTTGGTGAATTCGACATAGAATATGTAGATAGAAAAGCAATCAAAGGGCAAGTGATAGATGACCAATTAGCAGAAGCACCTATGATAGATGATCATCCCATGTTGATAGATTTTCTAGATGAAATCATAGTTAACATGGATATAGCTATTGAGTAGAAACTTTAATTTGATGGCTCACATACAAGAAATGAGTTAGGAGCTGACATCATGTTTGTCACACTACAAGGGGATATAATCCCTAAGTTGTACCATATAGCATTTATCTATATTAACAACATAGGTTAATATGAGGCAATGATAACATGATTGAAACAAGTTATCCAATAGAACATCTAACATTTATAATTATATGGTGATTCCCAATTAGTCATTTGACAAGTGAACAATAACTATGAAACCAAAGATGATAAGTTAATACCTTATTAATAGATGACATATTTTCTCAAATCAAAATTCATCACTATCTCTTTTCATCAGCTCCCAAGAATATATAAAAAGCAAGATGACATAATGACCACTATTGCTTCTATGATTTATATGCCTCAAAATGTGGAATGTTGTGAGTTACTTGTGGAAAAACTCTTGATTCCAACATTTGAGCTCTCTCAGTCTGAGTTCATGTGTGAACTTGTTGGTCCAAATTCCCCCTCGTATCAAGACATTTATGATTATTTACATGCCCAAATCCTACCCCCTTACTTATCCAAGAATAAATGCTAAGACTTTATTCATCAAGCTACTAGATATATCATCATCAATGACACCCATTACAAGACATCCTTCAACCAAACCCTTCTCAGTTCCCTTGACTTCAAAGAAGTTGAAACTACCTTACATGAGGCACATAGGGGTATATGTGGAGGCCATTTCAACGGTTTGAGTTGAGCAAAGAAAATGGTAAGAGATGGATATTATTGGCTCACCATGGAAAATAATGCTTATAACTTTTCCATAATATGTCATAAGGGTCAGATACATAGTAATTTGATCCATGCACCAGCACAAGAACTTCAACTAGTTATCTCTCCATGGTCATTTTCACAGTGGGAATTTGATCTCATCAGATCTATTTCTCCTCCTTTCTTTGATGACCATAAGTTCATCATCACAAAAACTAAATATTTTACCAAGTTCATTGAAGTCATCCCTCTAACTTTCACTACTAGAAATTAGATTTCAAGGTTCATCCTAAACTATATCATATGCCATTATGGAGTCCCCTTGGCTATTATTTTTTTTATCATGGTAGTTCATTTCAAAAAAAGGACATTGATAAGATCTATGAGAAGTAAAACATCTACCATGCATATTCTAGTATTTACCATTCATAGGGAAATGACCAAGTAGAAGCCTCTAATAAGACCATTTTCAAGATTCTTCAAAAGACCATTAATGATTCTAATTGAGACTGGCACTTGCAACTAAATCCAACTCTTTGGGCCTATAGAATAAGTGTGAATGCTCCCACTAGTGCAATACCATACTCTCTAGTCTATGACACTAAGGCCATACTTCCTATTAAAATTGAAATTCCATCATTGAGGGTTTCCCTACAAGATGTTGTTGATGATGAAAACTATAGAGTATCTAGACTACATGAACTTGAAATACTAGATGAAAAAAGGTGAGATGCCTTGAGCCATCTGAAAGCTTACCAAAACCAACTCAAAAGGAAATATAACAAGAAATTCTGAGGTTGTCATTTTGAGATTGGTAATCTAGTCTTGAAAATGAACTACAATATCAACATCATAGCGAGAAATCAAACAAATTTGAACCAAATTGAGAAGGACCCTATGTAGTCACTACAATTTTTAGATCTAGAGTATATCATCTTGTAACTCCAGAGGGTGAACCACTACCTTTATCCATCAATAACATGTAACTTAGCAAGTACTACACTTGATTCTTTCTAAAAGTCTTGAAAAAGTATCAAAAAAGTGGCAAAAAGTCCTAAAAAAATGGATGCCTTGATGAATGCCTAACAAACAAGCATCTTGGCACAAAAAATTTGAGTCAAGAGAAAAATTCTATCCAAAAGTGAAAACCTAGAAAATAGGCACTTTGGGCAAGTACCATGGTGAAAATCTGGCAAACAAGCACCATATGTAATTAGTTGTTGCTCTTCCATCTATTGGGATTTCATTTGGTTTTTCCCTTTGTCATTTCCTAATCACTTTCTTCATTCTTCAAGACATCCTTGGTCCTTGATCATGGCCCACAAACTAGTTAATATCAATTGTTATCCTATCCCAACAACACTAGTCTATATAAACTCTATCTTTGGCCTTTGTACATAATCTATGTCTTGTCTAGAGGCATATTACCTACATAGTGCACACATTTTAAATTAAACCAGGGGCATATCCCTAAGCACACATTATCCATTGGACTTATTGCATATCAAATTGGAGCTAACACTTGTGACTCATTTATGCTCTTGAAAAAACCCTACAAATTCAAATATGATCCTGAAAAAAGACGTAAAAATCATAAAATGTCTTGAAAAAATCTATCACAATCATAAAAAGTCCTGAAAAATCCATGAAAATCATCAAATGTCCTAAGAAATCCATAAGAATCATAAAATGCCTTGAAAAAATCCATAAATATCATAAAATGTCTTGAATAAATTCATAAAAATCATAAAATGTCTTGAACAATTACATAAAAATCATAAAATGTCATGAACAAATCAATAAAAACCACATAAAATCCTAGCCAAAAAATCCCTAAAGATCATAAAACACCCTGAAGAAATGAGCAACATAAAATATCAAATATCCTCAAAAAACCCTAAAAATCATAATGCCCACTGACAATTTGCAGTAAACGTTGTAAATAATCACTGTGGATAATCACCCCTTTTCGCTAAACTCTTGCACTTTTGTAGACTAAAACTCAAAGCACTGTGTTTCAATGACAATCACACCTTAACCTATTATTTGAGCAATGTAAACCAACAACCAATCCAACTTGTCACTATGATCCTATCATCTAAATTGATAATCAAACCTATCACATCATCAATCTGACACAAAACCAAAGACAATAATAAATCAAGTAATCATTGATGAGAATAGCTATTGGCTCATGTTGTTTAGTAAGTGATTTCTTTTTTCTTTTTCTCTTTTTTTCCTTTGATCATGTTCCTATGCCACTTAAGAATATAAATTGATTTATGAGAGTGGCCAAGAATTTTCATGGTTATCTTAAGATTTTCTATCTATTTGAATGTACCTTTGAGAGTCTGGTGCATGTATATATGCTTCAAGAGGGACAAGGTCATTTTCTATTTGCATTGTGCTTGTTTATGTAAAAGGCTTACATTTGTGCTCTAGACCTTGATTCCATGATGCCTTGCATTCCATTTGCCATATCAAAATAAAGCTCCTTTGAAATATAGTGCACTTTATAAAAGAAAAAGTCCTTACCTCATACTAACTGGTCCTCATCTCATCTCTTCTTATCTTCTCATGTTCATCTCATCCACCACCACCATGGTCTAGTACTCTAATACACCAAAAACATCTTCATATTGCATTCCTACATATATCAAAACTCCAAAAAACCCAAAGCAATACATATATATCTTTGAAATCCACATTATTCTACATTTCATTTGCATTCATTTTTACAAGAAAAGCATGACATCCACATAATCATACATTTCATTTGCATTCATTTCGTAGAAAAAATATGTGGAAAAAAATTGAGATATCATTTCCTAAGCATAACATGTGATAAACAAATGCATGATATCATCATATAAAGTCCACATGGAAACGTATAAATGAATCCATACAAAACATATAAACATCTATATAATCCATCTCATATAGTCATCATAACATAGGTAGATCTCATAAATGTCTCAAAATTATTAGAGTACATAAAAGAGAATAACAAAAAAAAGAAGCATAATTGGTCATAGGTGTGAACCATGAAAGAGAATAACAAAAAAAGAAGCCCCTCTGTACAAGAGTGTGTCTATATCAATCTATGCTATACCTAGCCTTGTGGCCTTTTTCCAACCTTAATGATTATTCATTAACTATATATGGTGGCCTCATCAGCCCTATCACACCTCCACTACTTTGTGTCCTCTATGTTTGTCAAGAATGTGACCTCAAACCCTAGTAGCTTTGTATCGTTTTCTCTTGTGGAACTACTATCTTGTAATGCATCCTCTATTATTGTGTCTCTACATGTGTTACTCCCATCATCCTAGTCAACTCTCAAAAATATGCATCCCTAATGCTACTAATGAAGTCTTGAGACTCCTAAACTACTCTCTTTGTCCTTGATACTACAACATCTTGAGTAGCTATTACAACATCCCTCTCTAATGTAACCTAGTTAATTACTACCTAGCACTCCTCTAACTAACTCTAGAGCCCTCTAATCACCTCCATCATATTTATCTTTGACTTGTTAGGCCCTTTCTTTACTAGTAATAGTGTCCCCTCCATACCATCTACCAAATCCTCCTCTATATCCATCAATGCAACATCCAAACCTCTATCCTATGCTCCATCTAAATACCCTCTATCCTCCTCCTCATCCTCTCCCTCATCATCATCCTCATATCCATCTAAATCCCCCCATCCTCCCCATCACCCTCTACTCATCCTCATCTCCAACCCAAGTATCTCCAACTTCCTCTCCATCTTATTCCTCATCATCATCTCCCCTCTCCTCATCATCCTCCCCATAGTTCTCATCATCCTCCCCATCCTCATCATCTCCTCCCTCCTTATCTATCTCCTCCTCACCATCACCTTCCTCATCCTCCTCATCATCCACCTCTTTACCCTAATATTTATATGGTCTCAGTTGTGGTAATGGAATTATTAGATTTGTCAATGGTCTTGGTCAATGCTAAGAAAACCATCTATCACATATTGTTGTCAAAACCATATACCATATACTATTGTCATTCTCACATCTATCACATCCACATCTACTCCCCACAACCTAGGTTGTAGTTCCTTTAACTATGCATAGGATACTTGTGTCTTGATGGGTGCCCCCACTCTGTAACCTTTGATCTAGATCAAGCAAATAAGCAAGACCTATAGGCACATCCCGCCTCTTGCTGAATTGATGACATACTCATACTACCAAGTGAATCTCTATCACTAGGTGTCCAATAATTTTATAACCAATTAGATAAGACTCTTATCTTATAGTCATCATCCCATACCAAGAAATCTCTATATGGCCTCCAAATAAACTATGCTATAGTGTCCAATTGGTGCTTGAAAAATAATGTATATCCAAGTGGTCCTCATGCCAATACCCCTCTATAGTTATATGCATATGGAATATCCTCAACCATATCCCTCTCCACAAGAGGTCTGAATATGGAAATGTTCTCATACACCCAAATCTGTAGCAATATACCTCCCATGCTAAAGGTCAACTCACCTCTATATGTAACCTAGTGCAAATAGTAGTACAACATCCCTAGTACATAGGCCCCCCATGCAAACATGGTCTTGTCCATCATTGTCCTCTCTATTAATCTACTCCATCTAATTAGGAATCCATGCCCTCATTGATTTGGTATTGGTAAACCTCCCATAACCCAACATATCACATCAATTATATGCTCATGATGTGCTACCAATACCTCCCATCCTATCTCGTAATCTTTGATACTAAGCTCCTCGTCTCTACAACTAAACATCTAGTGTAGTATGACCCACCCTATTGTAGGATCATATACTACTAAATAAACATGTATTGGAATCCAAAGGATGTGCTATACATCCTCTAGGGTCATGGTGGCCTCCCTAGTTGGTAAATGGAAGGAACCAATCTTTGAATGTCACCTCTTGGTCAAAGCTATCATCACCTTCTATTACCTCTAATCTTGGGCATGAAAGTGATATGGAAAAGCCCAAGCCCTATTAAGATATCTCAATTTATAGTGGTCATCCTATGAAATAGAGATAGGCTTTGGGTTCTATGTCCTCTCATCTACAATAGGGGCAGGTCCTCTTGCATAGTCACACACTATCTGTCAATTACCAGTGATTTTCTACTAAGTCTAGCCTATGCTTGACCTAAGTTTGACCAATTTTGAACTAGGTTTGAAAAAAATTAACTATTTTTTACCATGTTTTACTATTTTTGACCTATGTTTTTACCTCTTTCTAGGGTTCTAAACATGCATACCAAATTTTGGGTCATTCTGAGTTCATTTGCATTATTTTCAACTCTCTACATAACTATCTGTCAGTTTTCTAACAAGTCTGACCTAGGTTTGACTAATTTTTACTAAACTTGATCATATTTGATTGGGCTGACCTATATTTTGACCTTTTTCTAGGGTTTTGAGCATGCATACCAAATTTTGGATCATTTTGAGTTTATTTACATTGTTTTCAATCCTCTGCATCACTCCCTATAAACTTTCTACTAAGTTCACCCTAAATATAACCTAGGCTTGAAAACTTTTGGCCATGTTTGACTGATTTAACCTATTTTCTAACCTCATTCTAGGTTTTTAGACATGTACACCAAGTTTTAGATTATTCTAGGTCTATTTTCACTATATTCAGGCCCTCGGAGCATCCTACAATGTAGTTGGGCCTCCCAACTACCCTCAGTGTGCAGTTGGGCATGCCGAGTGCACCTAGTGTGCACTTTGGTGCATCTTGAGTGCATTTTGGGTTGTTTGGTGCCCCAAAATACCACTAGGACTCTATTTGGGCCTTTTTTGACCCCTACTTGACTTTGAAATGCATCAAATACATAAAAAACATAGAGCGACCTCGATGTACTCATCGATGGTCCTACATAAACCCATTGTCGATAGATACACACTAATTCTCCATAATGTTTCTCCTTGTTAGAGTAAATGAATTAATTAATTATTAATTATTTATTCTATTTACTTAATCTTACTTAGGTTAATGCATTTATTTAATATTTTGTATTTAATGCATGTAGTGATGAGTTGTTCACAACATGGGAGTTTGTTCCCTTCTAGCAAGTTCCACCTTTTTGTGGAAGGGTGCTTAGTTGTCACCTTATCTTCTACCTCTTTCCAGCTTGTTCTACAAGCTTCCTTGAGGCCTTTATAAGTGGTCTCTCTCTCATTGTAAACTCATAATTCCATTTTCATTGCTTTTCAATATGTTCTCTCTCATGTTCGTTTAGGGTTTTTCCAAGCTCCACCTCTTCCTTCTTGGTCATGTAGGTGATCTTGGTGAGCTGTGGAGTTGGATTTCATCAACTCCTACACTCCCTAGGTATCCTTTCCATCTTTCTTTCTCTAGAGCTCTTTTCTTCCAAATGAGAGAGTAAAAATAGTCTCCAAACCCCTCGCCAATACCTTTTATAGCCCTGTTTCTACCTAGATGGATGTGCAAGAGGAATTTTCTATGTTGTTCATGCTATTTTTTTCATTTTGGACCGTATAACTTTTGCATTTGAGCTCTAATTTTCACTTCATTAATTTTGATGGCTTCATCTTCTCACTGTCAACAAATTGAACTATCATATACATTTCTTGTACAATTTCTTGAGGGGCCATCCATATATGTGACCCTCACTAATGCATGCTTTTATGTAGTTTTCATCAGTATTATTTGACACAATTCTCTAAATCACATCGTATCAAAGAGGAGCAAATGTAGACACTCAAATGTGATTTGTGTCTACTATTTAATCATATTTTGATACTAACACATTCCATTTTCTTATTTCACTAATTTCAATATTTTGGCCAACTTGATTATCATTTGAGCATATTTTGACAATATTCTTCATCACTCACATCCCCTTTCAAATCAATTGTAGATCATTTCAAAAATAGTTCCTAGTTTATCCAAACATTTTAGAATCAATTCCAAACCATTTCAACATCATCAAAACCACATTCAATAAACCCAAAATCATCCCAAAGTCATCCTAAATCAGCCCAAATCAACCCAAAACATGTCAAATATCTCAAATCAATCATCATATATCCAACCATAGACATTGTCATGTCTCTTAGTGTCTTGGAAATCTATCAAACCTATCAAACCTATAAAATATGACCTTATCAATATCATGTCCCTCAACACTAGGTCAAACTATCATTTTATCATTTGATTATCAACATTATTGTGTCTTTCAATGTTAGATCATGGACTTATACAATCAATTTAATAGCATTGACCATGCTTGTTGATGTTATTAGGATCAATATTATCAATCAATATCAACCCTATAGCATGTATAATTTCCATCAAATGTCATATGTTCTCAATCCATGTCATGTGTCCTTGGAATACTACCAATCCTAGTTATTCCATCAATTTGATCATGGTTTTGATCTACCCACTATCATCCTAACTAATCTACATAATCATTAGCTTTCATCAAAAGGTTGATCCTACATTTATCTAATCAAATTGGTCAATCATTCACTAATTGACCTTATAGTATCAGATAACCCATAATCTAGTCCTATGTCATTTCAATCATTTTCATCATGCATTACTAATTATTTTTACTAACCACTATTCTCAATTAATTGATACTTATTAATTAATTGATTCATCCTTGAAAACCATGGGAATTCTTAATTTCCTAAGTCCTATTTTCCACTTCTAATTTATATTTCTACTAAATTCTATTTGTGTAGAATTATGAATTTTTAATTCAAATATTTAACCTAATCTTGACACATGGACATCATGCGTCATAGATACTCTCTGTACACTAGGCTAATATGTCTCATAATTGACTTATATGATTCCTTATACATGACTATATTAAGCCACCTTTATTGTAGATTCTTGTCTAGAAGTTGCTTTGAGGTGCCATATGCATGTCATAGATTATCCTCCACATTTAGCCATGTTGACTTTTATGTGTCATAGAATCCTACATTTGGCATATTGTATCATATTTGTCATAGATATTCTAAGGAATATCATTCCAAGTTGTGCACTTGAATTGACAAGTGTTTGTCTTCTCATTCATGTCTCACCTCTTTCGGTTTGGCTATAAATTGAGTCATCTAGCTCTCATTTTTTATCCTTACAAAATCCCTAGAACCCATTAGGTTTGAACCATGCTTCTAGCATTCTCAATAGCATCATCATATCATTATTCATTTTCTTTCAATTGTATGCACTATAGGCAATTAGAGCTACATCAAAATGGAGAAGAAAGAAGGACATGGGAACTAAATTGAAGATGGTGTTTCTTTTGTTTTACTTCCTTTTATTTTGATTAGTTTTCATGGTATATTAGAAGGGTTTATGATACATTGATTGATCTTTGTGGTTGCTCATAGTATGTTAGGTTCTAACCTATTTTCTAGTCCCATTCTTACGACTTCTCATTTTTCTTCTTGTCCTTTTGTCTAGGTACTAGTCACCAAGTTTTTTTCTTCTCTATTTGTTCAATCTCTTCATTCATTTCTTGAATCCAATCTTCACTATCCAAAACATCCTTCACTATTTTAGGTTCAAAATCACAAATTAAACATGTAGTCTTTTCCTTGTCATGAATCCAAAGTCTTTGTTTCCAATGAATTTTTTAGGTGCATGGTGTCTTTTCACATATTTTCATAAAGTAGGCTCTCTTGTTATTTCTTGTTTAGGTTAATCTTGTAAATTTATTTCAAGTTAATTTTGTATCTTTGCTTCTTCCTTTTTTTTATTAGTACTAGCTTCCTAGTATTCGATAATTTCATCTTGTATCTCACTATCATCTTGTTGATGCTTGACACCTATAGTCTATTGTTGGATAGCCTACTTGTGCAAATTGGCATTCACATTTTGTTGTTGCTTAGTAGCCTTGTTCTCTAGCTCAGGCAACATGCAGGGCATGTTGGAATTCTTTAGAATAACTAAGAGGGGGGCAAATCAGTTATCCAAGGTTGAGATGTACAAATAAAACTTTTCATAACTTAGTAAACCCATATCCATAAAATATATTCATCATGCATGCATCCGTTAGATCATATAATCACTTTAATTTGTAGGTTCTTGTCAAATCAACTTTGTAGAAATATAAGCATGAAACATAAAAGATTCAATAACATATTTGACACAATGATTTAATATGGAAACCTAATTTGGGAAAGAGCACTAGTAACATGCTACTCATTCTCACTCTTTTGAAGTGATGTCCTATGAAAGGCCAAACCTATTAAAGGTTATAATGCACACTATTAAATGTGACCTGGTTAAAGTATTTCAATCACCTACTTAGGACTAAGCCTTGTTAGAGGACTTTAGATCATTCACTTGGAATGTCACCTGATTAAAGGATTTACAAATGACTATTAGGTCAACCTTAATCCAAAAGATTTACCATAGTCTGGTACAATGATTAGAAAGTAATAGTAAGGCTTGATCTTATAATAACTTAAAACTCACTTTGTAGATTATAGATCTCTATTTCACCCTCTGACACTCGAGGCATCTCGCAACTATGTTAACAATCTGCACTCTCATGCCTAGCCAATGATATAATTGCCTCAAATCTGCATGTAACTTCTTAACATCGGGGTGTCTTGCATACGATGCTCTGTGAGCCTCAAGTGTAATGAACTCATGCAATCCCCTAATGGAAGGTACATACATACATCCTCTATGATGCAAGAGTCCATTGGACTCCAAGGAATACTTTGAATACTTCCCTTCCAAGGGTCTCTAAGAATGCACCAGCTGACTAACCTCAGCATAAAGCTCATCCACTGGCAAATGCTAAAGAATCTCCTCTCTCAAATCGATACTAGTAGTCATAGATGATAACTCATGGTGCTTCCTACTTAAGGAATTTGCAACTACATTCTCCTACCCCTTGATGTAATGAACATCAAAATCGTACTCATAAAGGAATTCCATCCACCTTCTCTACCTAGCATTAAGGTTCAGCTGCGTGAATATGTACTGCAAGCTCTGGTGATCAGAATGAAGCTCAAATCTATGACCTAGTAGAAAGTGTCACCACCTTACCAAGGCATGAACCACTACTGCAAGCTCTAGGTCATGAGTAGGGTAATTGAGTTCATGAGTCTTCAACTTCCTAGACTTGAAGGAAATAGGTCGGCCATCCTGCATAAGAACTGCCCCTATACCATCCAAGGATGCATCAGTGCACACCACAAAGTTTGCAAATAGATCTGGTACTACAAGAATCAGTGCACTCGTAAGGGCTCTCTTGAGCTCTTGAAAAGCTCTATCAAACTTCTTTGTCCACTCATACTTCTTTCCCTTCCTTTGAAGAGATGTGATGGGGTGTGCCAATCTAGAGAAACTTTCAATGAAGTGTCAATAATAACCTGCTAGTCCCATAAAGCTCCTCACCTCAGTGACACTGGTGGGTGCTGGCCAATCCATGATGGCCCTAATCTTTGATGGGTCTATTGAGACACCATTGCCTAATATGACATGACCCAAATAACATATCTCAGGTCTAAAGAATGCACACTTCGACAAGCTACCAAACAACTAGTTCTCCCTCAATTTTTGCAATACCTATCTCAAGTGCTCTTCGTGCTCCTTCTCATCATGAGAATATATCAGGATGTCATCTAGGAAAACAACCACAAACTTATCCAAAAAGGTATGAAATACTCCATTCATGAGGCTCATGAATATAGCTAGAGCATTCATGAGGCCAAATGGTACCATGGTGAATTCGTAGTGACCATACCTTGTATGAAATGTAGTCTTAGGGATATCACTATCCATAATCCTCAACTAATGATAACCTAACTTGAGATCAATCTTTGAAAATACTTGGGCACCCTACAATTGATTGAAGAGGTCATCAATCCTAGAAAGAGGGTATTGGTTTTTGATGGTTACTTTGTTCAATTGTTAATAATCAGTACACAACCTAAGTGATATGTCCTTCTTCTTTAAGAAGATCACTGGTGCACCCAAAGGTGACACACTAGGTCAGATATGCCCCTTCTCTAAGAGTTCCTCTAACTAAATCTTAAGTCCACTAAGTTCATGAGTAGTCATCCTATAAGGTGCTCTCGACACTGGCTCTGCTCCTAGCACAAGATCAATATGAAAATCCACTGCTCTAGCTAGAGGCCTACCAGGGAGCTCTAAAGGAAAAACATCTACAAACTACTGTAATATAGGAAAATCATCAAGGGATGGCTCCCACTCTGAATCTTCCTCCCTATTGCTAATGGTGATAGTGAACAACTGACATCCCTTTCACATGCACCATCTAAGCTACATAGCGAAAATCATATGAAGAGATATGGGTCTCTCAACCCCAAGGATTACTCTAGAGATACCATCATCATCCACACATTCCACCCTCTTCTTTCAACAATCCATCTTGGTGTTGTGGGTATAAAGAAAATCTATGCCAAGAACAACATCATAAGAACCTAAAGGGGTAATGTGTAGATCAGACATTGTGAACATGTCTCCAATCTAAATTGGGCAACTATGCACCATGGAACTAACTAACACTCTAGCTCCTGAGGCTAGCTCTACCTCCCAACTGACATCCTAACTAACTACCACTAGCCTACAATGCTCCAAAAAAAAGGAGATATAAATGAATCAGTAGCTCCAAAATCAAATCAAATAGTAACCATGCTACCTCGTATACTACCTGTAGCCTCAATAACTGTAGCCTGATGCTCAACCTGGCAGTTATCAACCACTACAAAAACTCTATGGGATCTACCTACATCACCAACTATCGGCTCTAAAAATTCCCCTCTCTGACCACTGAAGGGTTATCCTTGAGGACACTCTCTAGCTATATGCCCCATGCCACCACAAGTGTAACATGGTCCTCATGTATAAGATCATGCACCCTGAGATCTAGACTGTTGTGAGCCTCCTGACCTGCTAGATCCACTGAAACCACCCCTAGAAGACTGTTGAGCCTTTGCTGGCTATGACTGTGGGGTCTGTACTTTCTGATCCTGCCTCTTATGAATGCTACTACTTGGGCTTGGAGCCCTGGTAACCCTATGAGGGTTTTCGCTACTGCTGCTGAGTTTGCTACTACTGAGACTGTTGGCCCTTAGAGGACTCTACTATGTAGTTTTGATTCCCTTTCCAAGGGGGTTTCTACTAGGTAGAGTTCCAGTTCTGAGACTGATCCCATGACTCCTTTCTACCCCTAGTATCCTCTGCAACTAGTGCAACCTCAACTACCTGTCTAAAGGTAGTAGAAAAGGCCATATGAACTAGACCCTGAAGTGAGAAATTTAGGCCCATGATAAATCAATGCATTCTTAGTTTCTCATCCTTCATGTACTCGACATATGGAAGGATCTCAAGAAACCTACTCTCATATTGAGCTATAGTGAGACCCCTCTGATGTAGTGAATGAAACTCCTCTATCTGCTTCTACCTAAAGTGCTCAAATAGGTACCTCTCCCTGAACCTCTCTAAGAATGACTCCCATGTGAGGGTATCCATGCTCACTCCTCCTATAGTCTCCTCCTAATGCCACCAATTGGAAGCATCTCCCCTCAATTGATGAACTGCAAGACATGCCTTCAGATTACTCCCATAAGGGCGTAATCCAAAACATTGTTGAAGACTCTGTAACCAGGCCTTTGCTATAGTCCCCTCTGTGGAACCAATAAAGTGTGGTGGTATAAGTTGTATTAACTCCCTGATATCATCTCCTATATGTCTAGGAGGTCTGTCAAGTGGTGGTCCTCTCTGATGTATTGACTCACCCTCGTGCTAACCCTGACCCTCGACCTACCTCGGTGGAAGACTCCTACTCCTCTCTCTATCTTCGGCCTCAACTCCTCCAAGAACCTATGCTTCCCCTCTGGGAATCTGCTACCCTGGCTATACTATAGGTGCTACCCTCTACTGGACTATGCCAATCAATGCTTAGAGGGCATCCAAAATATCCTAATTTGGATTTAGTGGTGGAGGTGGTGGAGGTGGTGGTGGAGGTGGTGATCCATCCTCTTGTCTCACTCTACCACCTCTCGCCCTATGGCCTCTACCTCTATGGTTGCTCCATGTAACAGGAGGCATCCTACACAATTAAAGTTTTAGTTGAATTCAGAAGCATAATGGTTTTAGGTTCCTAGTGTTGAAACTAGGCTCTCATACCAAAATGTCATGCCCAAAAATACAAGGGTAAAACACACAATTTTTTAAAAAAAATTAAGAACAATGATTCAAAGTTAATATGGTCAACAAGGTTTAGATGTATAACCACACTAGAGTTAATTGTCTACGGGGTTTAAGATTCAGATGGCCATAGGTACTATACGGCTAGATGTAAGATCACCATAGACAAGTAATAGGTTTATGACTCAGTTTGATCATTTCATCAAGGAGGTTATCTAAGTGAATGGAAGGTCTCTAAGAAAATCCAATAATATATTTAAATGACTAATCCATTTGATAAAGTCATAACCTATAAATCTATTTTAATGATACAATTGAATTATGAGGAATATACCACTAACCCTAAAGATGATTCAATTAGCTAGACCTCCTTCAATTAACTAATAACTTGATCGAATTTGGAAATTTAATCTTTTAACATTAGAAGATTTAAACTCTAGAAGATCTATAAAATCTACTATACAATGCGTGCTATCTACATTTTAAAACTTTAGTCTACAATCTATTAAAAAAAACATTAAAATTATTTTAATAGAAACATTCAAATTTCTAGTTAAAACTTTTTTAAATTAAAACTAATTTAGTATTCTAACATCTAAAAAACTATTATATACTAACATCCATACCAACATAAAACATTATATCTCTCCTAATATTATCTATTATCTACAATTCTAACTAAGTTTTAATATTACTCTTATACAAAATTACATATAAATTAAAATCCTAACTAACATCTGATATACTATCCTAAAGCTTCATACTATCTACTTTACATCTTACACTGTCATTAAAACAAAAATACATAACATAAATAAATTAAAACATCTACACTATACAACTAAATTAAATCTAACACTAACTAAAAATGATAAAATTTAACTACACATCATATAACTAACTACCCTATACTACACATCCTACACCTAAGATCTACCTATGATCTACCCCCCCCACACCCCCTATGCCAAGTGGGAATGACTTGAGACCCCACTTCCCAAGGGTTTACGCACTGCCCAAGGGCCTGCGCACTCAGACCTGTCCCTTCCCTATGTCCCCATGAATTGGATCATGCAGTTGGGGAAGATGGAGGCGTTGGGGGGTGGGTGTGAAGTTTGAAATTTCTATTGTTTGCTTTATTACTTTCTTCACATCCTTAAACTCAAGACATGACCCACGTGAGTTTGGAAAAAGCAAGTGGCAAAGGTTGGTGGGGGCCATGCCTACCCTTGCATAATGAGGGTAAAAGAGATGTGTGGGAAGAAAACTATAAGTGGGTGAGATATAAATTTTCTCCCCCTTTTTTTTTTAAATTGATTTATTAAGAGACAATATTTGAGGCCAAAAGTAAGTACCCTCCCCTTTGTCATATGAAGTTAATATTGATGTAATAGACCTGTGCCCAAATTGGCAGAGGAGATTTGAAACTTGATTTAGTGGAGGCTAGGTGGCTAGGAGAGTTAACGCATAAAGTTATATGGTTGAGGGAAGGCACTAAGAAATGTCTCAACAATTGCATTAGGAGATATATATAGATATATATTTTTTAATGTATTTAAGTTATATTGTTAAAAGAATTAGCAATAATTTTAATTAAAATTCTAATAGAATAACTTGGGGAATATTCTTTGTGGTCTTGGGGAAATAAAATTTCTCTCCATACATTTTCCAGAGAGCTTTTTCACTCCTGGAGATGCATTTTTTTTCTTGAAGTCAATTTTGTCTAAGGGTTGCCATATATATATATTTTGTTATATTAGGAATGAATCAATCCTATTGACAACATTAATTATTTTAACAACTATACCAAAAGAAGGAAGCACACAAGATTATATTTTTCCTTTCTCTCTCAAAATTTATGTTTAATTTAATCATTATATAACAAGGGATATATTCCTTTTGTCCAGAATACAAGCTGATGTATAATTCTTGATCGAATTGATTGTGTCAATTATGAAACTTAACAATGAGAGAATTAACTTTGTGCTCACAATGTAGGATTTCCATTTCCTTTTAATACTTATAACATCAAATTGAAAACTTTAACATATCTAATTGCTTTTCATTACATAATTGAAACTTGGAATTTCTGAATTCAAAGGCATTATCTATCATTCTATTTTCTCCTAAACACATGCAAAACTTGAAATCACATGAGAGAAATACAAGGAGGTTTTCATAATCTATTTTTTTTCTTCTCTATTATTTATCCTAGTTCAAGGCTCCATTGGGAAAGAACTAGTAAGAAAACCCAATGTCTTTGCCAATACATCAAGATTCAAGTACATTTTACATAATATTACAATTCAATTGAAATTTCTTCAAGGGCTTTCACAAGAGAACTTCTTCAATGTCTTCAATGCATCAAGGAAACCATGGGAGCGACAAGAAAAAACATGGAGGTAGAACAACACAATGAGATGAACAATTCAAGCATGCATCCCAAACCCGGTTTTACACAATAGATCCAAACATAGGACCTAACTAGGGGGGAGGTGGATTTTCCCAATGGGAGATGTCAATCACTATACCATAACATGGCCCTTTTGGGGCTAAAACTTCAAGAATTTCCATTCTTTTACAAGGCCCTTTTGAGGCTACCATCACAAGGATGTTCATTCCTTTTCATATTCAAGATTTCACAATATCAACAAGGTATGTGATGACAAGTAGGGGTCCATACTCCCTACCCTCTTTCCCTCCTCTCACCATGAAAGGAGACTCTCACCATTGAGGTCCAACTAAGGCCCTACCCCCGTACATGGCCACTTCTTCCCTATCCAAGGGTGAGTGATGCCAAAACAACCCTCATGAAATCCTCTCAAAACACAAAACATCAAGCAAGTATGGAAATAACATCAAAAGAAAATAAGATAAGTTCCCTCCCAATCAACCCCAACACACAAGCAAGCAATACATAAACAACACAAAACCTTATGCAAGATTCAAACATGATTCAAGCATGAGCACATGAAGAAACAACTCAAAGAATTGAAGAACTCCTACCTTCACAAAGAGTGATGGCAAATGGTGGGTTGAGAAGATCTTTCCCTTTTCTTCCTTCAATCTTCAAAAACTTCCTCTAAAGCTAGAGGTTTGGGTGAAAAAACCAAATCTCCCCAAAAATGCCTCTAAGTATGACCCTTAACTCAACTAGACTTCAAGTAAACTCAAGATGGATTTTGGGTCACCAACTCATGTAGATGACAATCAATTTTCGCAACCCATCAAAAATAGGGCTTTTGAGTGACCCTAAAAGTCAAACAAGGAGGCTAAGGGGGTGGAAAGTACTCCCTGCCCATACCCTTACCCCTAGGGCACTTAAATTTCATGTTTTTAAGCCTTAAAGACATAATAGGAACAATTAAATGCTAGGAGAATAATAAAATCAAATAACAACCTTTAAAGAATTACAATGCAAGATAGCACAAAATTAACAAGTGATTTAGTCCTACCTTCCCATTGAGTTTTCTCAACCAATTTTCCTGCACACTCATTGCACACATTAGTATATCAAGAATTATCATGCATTATGTAAATTATTTATCTAAAAAAAAAAATCATATAAATTAAAGCATCCATTTTCTAATAATCAATTGTTTATCCAATTCTACTCATATTTTTGGCCATTAGACTTGCATAATCAAAGTGTTAGTTTTGCATATATTTACTTCATCATTATATATGTTCATAAAGCATTAAATGATGAAATCAAATAACTGAAGTAAAGCATCACACATCATAAAATAGCATAATAATGTTTAGTGCATCAAATAATGTTCTGACATATCGAGTCATGAGTATCAAAATAATAATGTATCATCGGTGCTAGGATGGGTCGGAGCGAGGCCTCACAGTATCACTGTCTTAACTAATCCTTGTACTCCTTTTCCATATCATAACTCAACGTTTCCTCTAGGTGATATTGTTACCTCATTTGATCAAATCCTCTTCATCAATCAAAAAAATGATGGTACTCAAATCATCTAAGAAATTATCTAACCAAAAAGTATTAGGTTTGACATCAGTGACAAAATAATGATTGAAACACATTTTCATACTTATATCAATATGTTTTCAATAATATCCCTCTTTGGTATTGATGGCAAACCAAACTTCATCAATACAACCATGAATAATACCAAAAAGAAAATAATTCCTTTATTGAAGTCTCTCCCTCTATCAATAACTTTCATCTTCTAAAAAGGTTACAAAATTATGTCCTGATCAACAACTAATCAATCAACTCATCCTTATGACTCCCTTTGCATCACCCTTTATTTCTATTTTTCTCCCTTTATTTCTATTTTTCTCCCTCGCCTACTTTTCTCCCTTAGGATTTCTTCCTCTTTGACAACAATGCCAAACACTTGTCATCTTAATATGTAGATAAGAACATTTTTAGTTTCTCCCTCTATCACCTAGCTTGTGACTGATTTTTAACTCCAACTCTTTGATTACTTTAGGTAGCTCCTAAAGTAAGATCCACTACATCAATGTGTAACATTTATCAATCATCTTGTTTGATGTAGGGCACTTCTCATTCTTATAAAATAGCCTTTTCTAAGGGTATCACCCATAGTTTACCTCTTAGATACTCATGAGCATCATTAGGTAATTCTTTTGTAAAGATATCAACTATTTTCTTTTTTGTGTTAACATATTCCATCTTCACCTCTTTATCTTGAACAAACTCTCTTAAGTAATGATATTTGATTGCAATGTGCTTAGCCTTTGTATGTATTGCAAGATTTTTTGATATATTTATAAAACTTTTATTATCACAACAAAGAATCATAGGTTCAATGATTTCCTCCTTCATACCTTTGAGTACCTATTTGATCCATACAATGTTTGTACAATATACTATAGCAACAACATTTTCATCTTCAATAATAGATTGAGATATATAGTTTTGTTTCTTGCTAGTCTATGTAACCAACATTTTCCTAAGAAAAATGCTCCTCCACTAGTTCTATTTCTATGGTCAATATTTCCAGCCCAATCAACATCAATGTGGGCTTTCAATTCAAATTTCTCATTTTTCTTATAGTATAGACCATAGTCTTATGTTCCTTTTAGATATCTCATTATTCTCTTAACAGCCATCAAATGATTCTCCCTAGGATTATTAGAGAATCTTGCAACTATCTCAACATATAATGTAATATTAGGTCTTCTATATACTACATATTGTAATTTTCCAATCATAGACCTGTACAATGTCTGATTTACCTTAACTGAATCATCATTTTTTCACAATTTATGTCCTATCACCATAGGTGTGCTTGTTAGCTTGGAATCTTTCGATCCTAAAGTTTTAAGTATCTCCTTTAAATATTTTGGTTGAGTGATGTATATACCATATTTCATCTGATTTACTTGCAAACCCACAAAGAACTTGATCTCTCCAAACATAGACATTTCAAATTCTTTCTTCATTTCATTTGCAAAAGCTTTGCATAAAGTATCTTGACCTCCAAATATGATATCATCAACAAAAAATTTAGATGGTAAAATACCTTTTCCTTTTTCTATCTTCAAGTATAGATTTCTTTTATCATCAGGCCTCTCAAATCCAATTTTCATAAAATAATTGTGAAGCCTTTCATACCATGCTCTTGGAGCTTGCTTCAAACCATAGAAAGCTTTGTGTAGTCTACATATCATGTTTTTGTTGTTAGCATCAAAAAATCCTTCAAGCTATTCTATATAAACCTCCTCTTCCAATATGCCACTCAAAAATGTAGACTTAACATCCATTTAATAAACTTTGAAACCTTTGTATGCAGAGTGAGCAAGCAGAGTTCTTACTCCTTCCAATCTTTCAATAGGGGAAAATGTTTCTCCATAGTCTATCCCTACTTCTTGTGCATATCCTTTACAACTAATCTTGCATTTTTTTCTTATGATTTCACCATTTTCATCTAACTTATTTCGATACACCCACTTGGTGCCAATCACATTTTTATCTTCTAGTCTAGGAACTAGAGTCCATGTCTTATTTTTCTAGATTTGTTCAGTCTCTTCTTTCAAGGCTTTACTCCAGTCCACATCTTCTAAGGCATATTTAATTATTTTAGGTTCATACATGATAAGTAGATATGTATCATTTTTGAACTTGTTCCTTGTCATTGGTCTTGTATCTTTATCTCTAATGGTCTTTGCAGTAGGGTGATGTCTCTTGACATACCTTGATAATCTTGGTTCTACTATGTTTTCCTCATTCATCTCTAAACTTATGAATCACTATGTACATCTCTATCAGGTAGTTCAACATCTCTTTCATGTACACTAATCTTAGGATCAGAATGTGCCTCACCTTAATTCTAGAACTCAACACCTAAATGTAACTTGGTTGCTAAATACACCTTGACATTCATAATATGTGACTCGGCATTCACTAAAACTTGCTGTTAATTTGCAACTTTATTTAAACCATATTCATTAGTAGGCATACCTTCATAAAAGTATAAAATCAACTTGTATTCCTCTAGTTCCTCCATAGGTTTAGCCTCATGTAGTTTTGTATATTCATCAAATTTCACATTTTCGCTTTGGACAAATTTGTTAGTGTTTATATTTAAACACTTATAAGCTTTAATTCTTGTGGAATAGCCAAGGAACATACCTTCTTCACTTTTTTGTATCTAATTTACCATTCCCAAAATTCTTGAAAATGTAACACTTGCTTCTAAATACCTTATAATATTTTACATTGGGTGAGTATCCACACCATAGTTCAAAACGTGTTGAATGAGTACATTTCTTGACTTGCACATGGTTCAAGGTATAGACAACTATACTTATAGCTTCTCTCTAGTATTTCGAAGCAAAAAAATTCTCCATCATGAGTGTCCTAGCACAATCCATTATAGATCTATTCCTCCTTTTAGTAATTCCATTTTATGGAGGGATCCTAGGGGTAGATGTCTATCTTTTGATTCCTCTATCATTACAAAACATCTCAAAATCATTTGATGTAAATTCTACTCCTGTGTCAGATCTCAAACATTTTAGAATTTTACTTGTTTCCTTCTCAACTCTTGCAATTACCACTTAAAAATTTGAAAAACATCAAATTTCTATTTTAGAAACATAACTATCATCATTCTAGAACAATCATCAACAGATAACATAATGTACTTATGTCCTTTGTAGCTTTTCATATCAGTTGGTCCACACAAGTTAGTATGAACAATCTCTAATATTTCTTTAGAGGTATGAGTCTTACTCTTAAAACTTGACTTTGTCATTTTGTCTAACTAACATTTTTGCAAATTATATTGTTAGGTTTATTCAACTTAGGAAAACCTATGACTCTACTCATGTTACTAACACTAACCAAGTTATCAAAATTAATGTAACATAACCTCTTGTGCCATAGCCACACATCATCAAATTCTAAAATTAAACAAGCAATATCCTTTATATCAAGGTAGAATAGATTACCTCTTGTTTGATCAGCTTTTCCAATTAATTTTCATTATAATCATATATCTTAGCAATCATCTTCTCAAACTCAACCTTATGACCTAAAGTATTTAGTTGTGATATACTCAACAAATGATCTTAAATAGTTAGGGCTCCAGCAGGATCAACATGCTTAGTAGAAATGGTAGATTGTGCATTATCTCCAACACCTCTTAGGTGTAGCTCCTTCAAACTTTTTCATGTAGGGAAGTTCTCTCTATTAAGCTTGGGTACCTCTCTTTTTGACATCTTTATCTTTTGCTTCTAGTACCTTCAAACTAGTCCTCTTAAGCAGATGGCTCTAATACCAATTGTTGGAATTATTTAAAATAATTAAGAAGGGGGTGAATTAGTTATCCAAGGTCTAAATGTACAAATAAAACTTTTCAAATATTAGTGAACCCATATCCATAAAATATGTCCATCATGCATGCATCCATTAGATTGTACAATCACTTAAACTCGTAGGTTACTATCAAATCAACTTTGTAGAAATGTAAGTATGAAACATAATAGATTCAATGACACATTTGACACAATGATTTAATCTAGAAACCCAATTTGGAAAAAACCACCAACAATATGCTACTCATTCTCACTCTTTTGATGTAATGCCCTATGAAAGCCCAACCCTACTAAAGGTTGCAATGCACACTATTAAATGTAACTTAGTTAAAGGATTTCAATCACTTTGTTAGTAGTGAGCCTTGTTAGAGGACTTTAAATCATTCACTTGGAATGTCACCCAGTTAAAGGATTTACAAATTATTATTAGCTCAACCTTAATCCAAAGGATTTACCTTAGACTAGTACAATAATTAGAAAGTAATAGTAAGGCTTGATCTAATAATAACCTATAGCTCACTTGCAAATTATAGATCTCTATTTTAGTCCTCCATTCTACTTGGCTTTCACACACTTTAGCTCTAATAGATTGTTCACCCTTCAAGAATTCATAACTTTAAGACTTCTTGCTTTTCTTGCCAATACCAATCTCTCCTCTTAGGTCAATAATGAAGCAATACCCTAGACTCCTTGTCTTCCCTAGGTTCTCACACATGACAACCTTTGCTTCTAACCAACCATCTCTATAAATAGAAAATTAAAATATTTTGTGTTTCATCCTCCATCATCCATTTTAGGGTTAGGCTAGATTAGGTAGGATTCAATGAATCTACCCATCCTTGAATTTTATTCCCTTCTAGTAAATTTTCCTTCAATCCTCTTTGAATTTGCCTCAAAATGGTTCATCTTGAATTTTGCACCACTAGCTCATCAAGCTTATCTTCCACATAGTTCAAACAATCCAAGAATCAAACTTGTAAGCTTAGATTCATTGAATTCACAATCCTTCACATAATGATGACACTCAACATTAACTTGCTTCTAATGCTCAACATATATTACATTGCTTAAAATCCACTACCAAAATAATAAGTATGAACTAAAGTTTATTGGTGCCTAATATCAACTAAAACTTACTTGGCTTACACTGTATCACTCAGCATACACTAAAATATGACTTTTTTGATTCTAACTAATTTTCTACTCAACTTACACTAACTTTTCTCATCACCTTTATTTGTAGATTGTTAAGCTTGGCAAACAAAATTCATTTTTCTTGTTCTTCTGAATTTAATTAGTGTATCCATCCTTTGCAACCTTAAGTAAATAATTAATGCACTATAGTATCACTGTCTTAATGTCTGATCCCTATACTCCGTTTCCATATCATAACTCAACCTTTCCTTTAGGTTCTATTGTTACATCATTTGACCAAATCATCTTCATTAATCAAACAAACAATAGTACTCAAATCATCTAAGCAATTTCCTTACCAACAAGTAGCAGGTTTGAAATCAGTGACAAAACAATGATTGAAATACATTTTCATACTTGTATCAATCTATTTTCAACAAGGCACACATTCGTTGACATATAAAATATCCTATAATATTTAGATTCATTTTTGTATTCTAATTCATTCTTTTCTACATATTCATCAACTTTCACATTTTCACTTTCCTTAACTTTATTAGTGTTAGAATTCAAAAACTTATCAACTTAGCTTTTAGTAGAATATCCTAGGAATACCCCTTCATCACTTTTAGCATCAAGTTTTCCATTTCTATTGTCCTTCAACATATAATATTTTCTTCCAAAAACTTTAAAATACTTCACAGTAGGTGCATACCCATACCACAACTCAAAGGATGTAATATTTGTACCTTTCTTGACTTGAATCTATCCAAAGTATAGACTATTGTACTTATAACTTCTCTCTAATATTTTTGTGATACATCCTTCTCCATCATCAATGTTCTAGCATAATCCATGATAGATCTATTCCTTCTTTTAACAATTTCACTCTATGGAGGGGTTTTGGGTGTTAACATTTACCTCTAGATTCCTCTATCATTGCATAATATGTTAAATTCATTAGAGATGAACTCTTCTTCTTTTTCAAATCTCAAGAACTTTGGGATTTTTCCTATTTCCTTTCCAAATTTTGTAAAATACCAATTAAACAATTGAAAAGAATCATATTTTTCTTTTAAAAACATCATAAGATTAATTCTAGAGTAGTCATCAACAAATAGAATGAAATATTTGTCACCATAGTAGCTTTAAACTCTGATAGGTTCACAAAGGTCAGTATGAACCAATTCCAAAATATTATTAGATGAATAGGTCTATCTCTTGAAATTTGACTTTGTCATTTTACCCAACTAACATTGTTTACACCTAGAATTGTCAAATTTCCTCTAATTTGGTAATGCTCTTACTCTTTGCATTTTACTAATGCCTACCAAATTTTCAAAATTCACATGACATAACCTCTTATGCAATAGCCATATATCATCATATTGTGCAAGAAAGCATGTATCATCAGATAAATCTAGATAAAATAAATTACCTCTTATATGTTCTCTACTTTCGGTTAGTTCATCATTAGCATCTAATATCTTGGCCTTCTTGAGATGGAATTCAACTTCTTATCCTAATTTTTCTAACTATGAAAAACTCAACAAATTATAGTTAAGTGTTTCAACCCAATAAACATTATCACACCTGCTCTTATTAGTTAGTTTTACTAATCCTTTACCTTTCACTAGACATGGTGCATCATTACCAAACTTGACATAGCTACCTTTATATTGTTCCATGGTTTCAAATTTAATTTTATCACTAGTAATGTGATGCGAGTAACCACTATAAGTTATCCATCTATGACCTTTACTTACATATGAAATTAATGTAGTTTTCTCATCTTCATCAAAATCTTATTTCATAGCAACATAGATTACTTCTTCATTCAAACTAATTATTAGTTTCTTCTTCAAAAATATAACAATATTTCTCACCTTTATCTTTGTAGTCCTTGTTTCTTCTACTATCTCTATCATCTCTTCTTCCTTTATACCTTATCTTCTATGTTAGGACATCTTGCAACAATATGACCAACCTTATTACATGAAAAACATATAATGGGATGTTTACTTTTAAATTTTCCTTTCCCTCATGAAAGTCTTCTAGCCACTAATGCTTCAAGCTAATTTAGATCATCATCAAAGGTATCACTATCACTATTCACACAAACTCCTTTTCCTTTCTTATTAAGGATGAATTGAGATTTGAAAGCTGCTTCAGTAATAGTAGGAGTAAAATTATCAAAGTTTGATAATTCAAAAGCAGTAAGCCTACCAACTAATCCTTCCAAAGTCCAATTATTACCAGGGTACATCTTAGTTCTTGTATTGTAAAAACTCTAATATAATAAATAAGAAGTAAGATTCTTAGTACCTTGTTGATAACAATTTCATCATCAATTTTTCTATTAGATCCTCTTCTAGCATTTACCATCTCTTTGACTCATCCATAGTATTGAGTAATTCTTTTACTTTCTGTCATTCTTATCTCATCAAACTTGCCTCTCACTCATTCTAATTTTTCTCTTAAAACATCTCTATCTCCTCCATAGATAGCTTGTAGTGTATCCCAAATTTTCTTGGCATTAGTGAGTTCTTCTATATCATCAAACTCTATATAGCTTAGGGGTGATGTAACGTACAACATTTCTTGATTATGTTCTTCCTTCTCTTTCAACTGGTAAGTTGTTGAAGGTTTTGATATCTCTACATATGCATTTTCCACATAGTGTATTTCTCCTTCTCCAATTCCTTCTAGATGAAACTTCATCAAACTTTGTCATGTAGAGAAGTTCTCCTTGTTCAGCCTTGGTACCTCCTTTTTGTACATCTTGATCCTTAGCTTCAAGTACCTTCAAAATTTTCTTAATATGCACCAATGATCTAATACCAATTGTTAGAATATTTTAGAACAACTGAGAGGGGGAGGGGTGAATTTTTTATCCTCAAGTCTAGATGTACTGATTCAACTTTTAATCACTTCAAATACTTTAGATATAATCATTAAGTAGCCTAGTCTTTATAGTAAATGATTAGCAACATAAAAATTGTAGTCCACTATCTTAGTAGTAACAAACTTGCAGAATATAAAACATTAACAGTAAAATATTGTAGATAATATCCACACAAGTATGACACTAGGATTTAACATTGAAACCCAATTTGGAAAAAATTACTAGTAACATGCTAACAATTTTTACTCTTATAAAGTGAGCTCTTTTTTTTTTATCACTAGTCATATGGTTAGAGAAACCACTATCAATTATCCATCCATCACTCTTGTTCACATATGTGATTAATGTAATTTTCTCATCTTCATCAAAATCTACTTTCATGGAAATATAAACAACTTCATCATCATTACTTTTAGATTTAGTGTCAGTTTCTTCTTCAACAATGTAACATGATTTATTACCTCTATCATCCTTGTTGTTTTTATAATCATAGTCATCTCTTCTTCATTTGTACTTACTTTCCTTTCTTTCAACTTTGTCTTCTCTATTAGGGCACCTAGCACCAATATGATCAATCTTGTTGCATGAAAAACAAATAATAGGTAGTTTACCTTTGTATTTACCTTTGCCTCTTCCAAATATTTTTGTAATAAGTACTTCAAGCTCATCAAGCTCATCATCAAAAGTGTTGTTGTCACTCTTCACATGATTTGTTTTTCTTTTGCTAATAACTAATTGTGACTTGAAAATAGATTCAATAGTAGTAGGTATGTAGTTATCAAAATTAGTCATCTCAAAAGTAGCAAGTCTACCAATTACACTTTCTAAAGTCAAAGTGTTACCTGGAGTGCATCTTCATTCTTGTATTGTAGAAAATCTAATGAAATATATAAGGAGTAGAGTCCTCAATACCTTTCTTATCTCTACTTCATCTTTGATTTCTCCATTTGCACCTCAAATGACATTGACAACTTATTTGACTCTTGTACAGTATTGTACTATATTCTCACCTTCCATCATTCTCATTTCATCAAATTGTCCCACACCTTCTTTGCATTGTCATATTCTTTTATATCATCAAACTTGGCATAGCTTAGGGCTGAGAAAATCTCCAACATTATCTGATTGTGTTCATTATTTTTCTTTAGTTGTTTAATTGTTAGAGAAGTAGTCATTATTTTCACATACTCATTTTCCATAAAGTCTATAACAGCATCACTAATATTCGATATATGTAGTCTCATTCAATTTTTTCCATGCAAGAAAGTTCTTGTTCAACTTTGGTACCTCCCTTTTGTGATTCACAATCTTTATCTTTAATTACCTTCAAACTTCTCTACAACCACTGATGCTCTAAGACCACTTGTTAGAATTTTTAGAATAACTGAGAGGTGTGCAGGGGTGGTGAATTAGTTACTCAAGGTCCATAAGTACTATTTGAGCAATCAAACATTAAACATTCACTATTTTGTTTATTCGGTTGTAGCTTAGTCTCTAGTGAATATTGATAAACAAAATTACTATTAGTTCAATGTCCTATTATAACAAACTTTCTAAATATATACATATGAATACAAAACATCAAAAAGCATTCAACACAAGTTTGACACTGGGATTTTACGTGGAAATCCAATTTGAGAAAAACGACCAACAACATGTCGCCAATTTTCACTCTTTCAAAGTAAGCTCTATTAGGAGCCAACCTTGTTAAAGGTTACAATACACACTATTAAATTTGACCTAGTTAGAGGATTTAACCACCTTGTTAGGAGTTGTCTATTTAGAATAATTTTATAATTCTATTTAGAATGTTACCTTGCTGAAGGATTTACATAGACTGATAAGTTCTTCAATGACTATTAGGTCAACCTTTGATTAAAATGATTTCAATACAATTTTTTTATAATTATTAGAAAGAAAATAATAGGTTTTGATCTAGATGAGTACAAATCACTTTTGTAAGTTTAGATCATTATTCGGTTTATGTGTTGATCCATTGATAAATTCCTCCTTCTCATCTTTGTCATCAATTCTCTTTGAAACCCTTCAAGTAGTCAATCTTCTCCTTCCAAAACACTTTAGCCTTTAGCTCAAATTCACTTATCAACTTTAGTAACATCTGCATAAGCATTTGATTTCTCTTTCTTTTCTCTCACTCTCTCTCTCATTTCATTGACTCTATGCCTCCTTAAATAAGCAATTTTAGCTTTTCCATTTTTCATGATCATCGTAGATCTTAAGGTTTATGATCTGGTTCATTAGGTTCATTTTATCTATTCGTCTTCCTTCTTTTCTAGAAACTTCTCATCCATTGAATTTGATCTTAGATATCATACCTAATCCTCACCTTGAATTAAATGATCCAACTCATCAATCTTATATTCAATACAATTTCTATATCCCAAGAAATCAACTAAGTCAACTAGAAATCATGATTCCTCAAACACATTCAAAATATTATTACTCGATAACTACTAAATTTTGGCACTCAATCATCACTTAATCACTCGATCACTGTAAAAAGTCTTGGCTTCATATCAACTAGATTTCTCGATTGATACTGATGCTCAGTCAACACTAGATTTTCTTGACAATTACTATGGCTTAGTTGTCACTAGCATCACCTAAAATTCCTTAATCTTTCACTCTCTCACTATGTTAAGCTTTACATCAATGATATAAACAATCACTTTTGGTCTATCATAGTCTAACTAATCAAATGTCCACTATAACTTCCTTTTCATAACTCATCCTTTTCTCTAGGTGCTTTTTTAATTATCAATTTCTTAAATCCTCTTCATCAATCAAAATAGATATGTCATTTTGATTAGATAGCAACATATCTCATCAGTCAATTTGACATCAATGACAAAAAAAATTGTATCAATTATAGTTTCCAACACTTAGTAGATGTTAATTTATAAGGTGCTTGGTTCAAAAAACTATCTCTAGGAATAAGATCCATCAAATGACTTATACTTCTTACATGAGGTAAACCATCAAGTACATTCTCTTAAAAAAATTCCTAATACATGGTAAGAAATTGTTTAATATCAGCTATAACTCAATTAATAGTAGTACAACTCAATGTATTAAGATCACAACAACAAAAAACTTCATCTTCCTTCATATCTTTCACAAATTGATCTCCATTAAGCAAAAAATCTCATACCATAGTATAATTAACCTCATTTAGAACTTGAATCAAAGGCAACAATACTTTTCTCCTTCCATTCACCTAAAGAGTAAATTGATTCAATGTACCATTATGTACCGCATTTCTATCATACTACCAAAGTCTACCCAACAAGATATTATAACAATCCATATGCACAATATCACACAAGAATTCATCAAAGTAGTTCCCAATCTTGAATTTCATGATAAATTTCTCACTTACTAGTAATGTATGCTCATCCTTTATCCATGAAACATGATAGGGTTTAGGGTATCTCAACCTCTGCACTTATAACTTTGTAACTAGCTCTTCTAATGCCAAATTCACTAAGCTACCATTGTCAATGATCACCTTATGAAATTCTCCTACCATCTTGCATATAGTCTTCAAAGGACTTCTTTTAGGATAGGTTCTTCATCATCTTTTACGTTGCACAAATTTTTCCTTACCATCATATTTTCTCTATCCCTAGGTCCACTCAGTGGCCTTTTAGATTGTCCATGAACTACAACATTTCTACCATTATTACTTTCATTTGTCTTTCCAAAATTATTACATTTAAAGGCTCTATGTCCTTTTTTGGACTTGAAACAAGTTCCATGAAAACCTCCTCTACTATAGACACCTCGACAAGAACCACCTCTTCCTTGATGAGAACTATCACCTTTCCATGTGGTCTTTCCTTTGTCTTCACTTTTCCATTCAGATTTACCCTTCTCTAGCATAATATTGTTAGATATGGTGTTTTATCCATAAGATCTACCTACTTCTTTTAAATATATCAACTCTACCTTTGCTTCTTTGTCAATATATCCTCAACTTTCAAGGCATATTAATACACTTCTTCCACATTGTCCACTTTCACAAAACTAATCCCATCTTGAATATATCTTCACAAGCCATTCGGATACCTTATATATTTCTCTACCTCATCATCAACATGTCCAAATATAATGTCCAACCTATAGAATTCCTTAGTATACTCCTTTACACTAATATCTTTTTGTCTCAAATCTTGCATCTTCCTTAGCAAGTTAACTTGATAATCAACAGGGATGAACTTCTTCTCCAAATTGTTCACCATATTCAACCTTGGACTAATATTTTGTTTTCCCTTTCTTTGTTTATCAATTTGAAAATACTTTGACCATAGTCATGCATGACCTTTCAAATAAGAAACAACTGTATTTACCTTCATATTATCAAGAGTTCTTCCAAATTCAAGGAACTTCCCTATCTCGAGGATCCAATCCAATAAAGTGTTTGTTTCCAATATTTCATTATAATTTGTAACTTCAATAAAAATCTTTCAATGTGTCCTAAAAAAACTTCAACAATCTTTTGTCATCAAATTCCACCTCAAGTGTAGGATTTGGGTTTGGTGCTCCTTCATCATCACTCACATCACCAAGATGCACCCCTCTCCCTCGGGCTATCTCAACAACATCTAATCTAGCTATAGCTTTTCTTAGAATATCCATAATAGTATTATTAATATTTCCTCTACCACATACTATTTTGAATAAGTTGCTAGAAGACTGTAACCCTTTTCAAGTTATAGGTTAGACTCATTGCTGCCACCGTACAACTAAGAAAAACTAGGGTTCTCCATGCTCTAATTTCCATGAAAAACATTCACTCTTATACCACTTGGCACAAGGAAAGTGATGAGGTTAGGACCAAAGGGGCACCTAATGATCAATCATCCTTGTACAAAGATCATACAATAGAAGAAATTCAACCAAAAATAATGCTAGTAAGGAGAGAGAAACAATGATCTTCTATAGATTCATTCAATTTTCATTATACATGCCCAACTATGAGGCCTTCCAAGTTATGAACAATACAAAGATTTAGAGAAACATAAAAAAATTTCTACCAAGTGAGATATGTGATATCCCTTCTATATTTTAACTCTTTACTTCTCACTCATGACTCCTATACACTAGAATTGTCCACTTCTCTAAATCCTTCTATCCAAGGTATTCCATAGATTGGAAAGCTTGAATGATGGCTTAGAGCTCCCTATTCATGGAGTGAAAGAGGCATAAAAATAAGCATAAAGAGGGCTCTCGAATGAACCTTAGGAATGCATCCCTTTCTTGTAAACCATGAAATGGGAGATTCTTTATACAAGAGAAAAAGTGCTAGTGTTAAAGATCTCTCAAATATGAAATGCAAAGATGAAACTATACTAGAATGAGATGCACAATGAAATTAAGCTAAAAAAAATGAGACTTTTACAACCATGTTAATTAAGATATGTGATCTATGATATTTCAAAAGGATACTAAGTTATTGTAAATGAGATAAACTAGTATTAAAATGCAAAGAATGAGATAAGAAGATAGAAATTCTCCATAAACACTCCAAGAAAACCTATAAGTAAATCTACATCATAATAATAGCTCAAAAATGAGATCCTTATAGGGGGAGAGGGCTCTCCCTTTTAAAGATGTACAAATAGTTTAGCTCAAGTTCAAGAAGCATATGGTCAAAGGTGTGACTTTTAACATGATCCATGTGTAAGATCATTTCAACCAATAAGAAAGAGTTAACTTTTCATGTGAGACAAATTCTTTTCTTTTAATTTTTAAATAGAAGACTTTTATGTGTGCACATTAGAGTCAGATAGGAGAATGGGGTATTTTACTTAATTAAAAAGGGGCATGTTCTTTTAATCAAATATGGACTTACGATATTAGAGTCAAACTATAGGTTAAAACCAAATAAATTGATTTTTATCAATTTGGTGTAGGTAAATGATTATGTAGTATAGATGATTTTTTTTGGGTGATTACATTTCCCCTCTTTGACTAATGTTTGATCAATTTGGGAACACATTATGTCAAAAAGTAAAGAAGTTAAGTAGGCAACAGCAGAAAGAGAGATCTAATTTTGAAGAATGCAAAACTGTAGCATTAGATAGAAAATCTTGAATGTACAGCCTGGTAGGAATAGTACTAAACACCAGGAGAGAGTAAATACTAAGACTCAAGAAGATTACTAATACCAAGAAAAGAAGATAGATCAAGAGAATAAGAATATGCTCTTGAGAAATAGGTATTTATAACAAGCAAGCAGTCGTAGAATATTCTTGCTCCCTCGGGATTGAAATCAAAATGAGGTAAAGGGGATGTATAAATAAGAAAGATATGATCAAATCAAGATAGAAAAATGTTCATGATGATAGATATAGGATTAAAACCAAAAAGTGACCATAACAAAGTGATAGAATGCCCTAGTTTGACTAGAGTTGACCATGAAAGATATAGTATGAAAATTGGGTCAAATCAAGTAGAAATATTAAATGAGGTAAATTAGAGTAAATTGAAGTAGGTAATAAGTTTAGGAGTGGTGAAACATGAAGAAATGAAGATGCGCCCTAGAGAGATTTGAAGACTAGACCTCAAAAGGTCAATTAACTACATAGAAGAAGACAATTTTAAAATGCAATTTTGACTAGAAAGATGAACTTGGATTTTGATGTTGATACAAAAAATGGATCCAGAACATCAACATTATCCAGGGGTACAATTTTGTAAAATTTTGAGGAGTTTGAAAAATGGGTCAAAATTAGGTCAAAGGACTATTTAAGGGGTCCAAGGGTCATTTTCAACTCATTTTGTCTTTTGTGATTTTGAGAGCTTTTGAGTGGTCTGAGAGAGAGTGATCGCTTTGGCAGACATTTTGACTCGCTGACACCATTTTGAGCATAGACCATTCCACAACTGACTAACATACTACGAGGCCTCAATAAAGTTTTTTTAAAATTAAAGATTTAATGTTATTTAATGCTCTTTTTAGCATATTTTAATGTCTTTTTTTTAAAATGTTTTTGGGAAAAATATCATGCGATACTTTAAAGAAGTATCACATGATACTTTTGATGACCAAGATGTGTCACATAAGCATTATGTGTTGTATCATATGGGAGGCACCCAAATCTCACATGACATTGTCTGAAATATTGCCCGAGCTAGAAGTATCACACACATATTTTAAGAAATAATGCACAATACTTTATCAGCAAAATGTGTAGCACAATTATTATGAGAAGTATCACAAAACTATTTTTTGAGCATTTTTCCATGTTTAGAGGTAGATTTTGAGCATGTGACTATTGTTTTCCTTGGAGTTTAGCTATTTATGATGTCACTTCATCCATTATGTTGATATTGATGCTTCATTATTGCTTGTCTTCATTATGCGGATAGTTTTCCTAGCATTGTTGATTAGAGCCCCTAAAGTGGTGGGGTTACATGTTGTGTTCCACCTAGATGATGATGAGATGGTAGTAGTAGAGAGCACGGTTACTGCACATGCCCCATATTTGGGCAAACCATGGGTTATTGATAGCATTGGCCAAGAGGTGGCACAGTTTGCATAATAGCTTCCATTTGCCAAATGGTGAGGCCATGATCACCCTCGAGGATGTGTATCACATCCTACATGTGGCATGTCATGGAGATCTGGTGAGTATGATAAATATGTATTTGAGATTTGTTCTTTTAGGTTCTTGATTTCCATATAAGGTGTACTAATATAAGCTTTTGCATGTCATAGGTTTACTATGATTAGACCCTGACAAAGGGTAGATGATTGATACAATAACCTTTTGAGGATCTCATTATCCTAGACCACCATCTCAATTGGGAGATGTTGATAGATGAGTACATGTATCAATATCCCTTAACCTACCTTGTGTTTTCACTAGTGTCCCAACCCCTTGTCACATACAGCAGCCAGAAGGGCTTCCCTTTAGGTCAAGGTTGATTAGTGGCAGATCTTAATGAGTGGCCTTGAAGGATAGCATGGGAAACCATAATTCTTTCTGATATGTACCATAAGCTCCATGAGATTGTATATCAAGAGGGGAGGACATGTGTCTGTAGTGTCATTTTAGCTTAGATTTTGGCCTTGGAGCACATAGCAGTGGTGCAACCCCAAGTATGGCCACAAGAGTAGAGTCATTTGTTCATCTATAGGTATACAAGGTTCATCCACTAGATATAGAGTTAGGATATCACCCATTATAGGAGGTTATTTTTTTAGTTAACATATTTTTTGTAGAGGCAGTATCATCAATGCACAAGATGGGCAAACTCTTGGTAGCTAGAGTACATGCACTATAGTAGACCACTTATTGGGAGATATTTTGATATTTTAGAGTGCTTCATGATCAAGAGAGGGTATGGAGGTACTTTGGGTAGAGAGAATTGATATCGACCATGACTACTACATATGGCCACTTTTGAGGAGAGGATGATTAGGGATGGCTATCGATGCTAGACTAATAGAAAACCCTAAGAGATACTATGACCTTACAATGAGAGCCATGGGAATACCAACCATATTTAGTAGATATAGGAGAAGACCCAACTTATTTATATGAGATAAATAGGTATCCATTTCCTTGGCTTACACAACTAGATGAACTTCCCAAGACATTAGGACATTGAGGAGATGGTGGAGGAGGTGGAGGAAAAGGGGTGAGATGGAAGTAGGTGGGGAGAAATTCCCAAGGGGTTACAAGGAGATAGATGTGGGCACAGAGTCAGGATGTGAGAGAGGAGGAGGAGAAGGATCTTGAGGAGTTTGAGTGACCACTAAGATAGAGGAGGGTGGAGATGAAGGAGCCTTAGTAGAAGCAACATGTCAAGGGAGGTGGAGATGATCCCATAAATGCTTAGATTTGAGAACTGGAGGTAGATATTCAAGGGTTGAGGATGACCATTATGGCTAGACATTAGTAGTTGGTGGATGCACAAGAAAAGGATGATAGGAAGGAGTGATCCTTGAGAGATGATCTAGCAGAGGTCCAACCTAAGGTGGTGCAATAAGGAGCATTGGAATCACACTACCATGGAGTCTATATTACTATAGTTCTCATGAGTGAGTGGGTACATATGTATTCAAAGAGAGATGGTATATAATATCAGTCACCATTAAGGGCACCAGTGGATCCACCTTAGACACAACCTACTCATGAGGGGGGATCTAGTCTTAGGTCTATGACTAGGTCTAGGATGATGTCCTTGGGAGACATTTTTATGTATATATGTATTTTGAGATAGTTATCTAGATTATGGATCTCACATGTACATTTATTCTTTGTTCATTTCATGTGTGTGTGTGTGTGTGTGTGTGTGTGTGTGTGTGTTGGAAAATTGGTTATGAGCATGAATACTAATGATATTTTATATTCATGACTGAGTTTGTCATTGATGTCAATGTAGCATGTTTGATGTCTACATACCAATCTTCTGTGATATCTTTCAGAAGAACAACAAAAAGATCAAGTTGGTACAAATGACTAGTTGAGCACGATAATCACCTGAGGTTATGGGAGATACTTATAAGTATCTAGTAAATGTAGTTAACATTAGAAGTAGAAAGGACAAGCCTAGAAGAAGTTTTGTAAGTTTTGGTGATGTCTATTCTAAGATAGAGTTTATAAAGGCATGTTCTAGTAAACTTGTTATATCTCTTAGCAGAGATTATATCTTGAGAATTTAGGTTGAGGACATGAAGAAGACATGTTGGTGATGGCATGGCTAGGCTTGCTCATCGTAATATTGTGTGTATGGAAAGTTATTCAAGTTTCAAAGTGGAAGATTAAGGGTATCACCAAGTGTAATGTGTTCTTAATATGCTCTTATAATAATTAATTGAGAAGGACTAACAACCATCTCAAGGAATTGTTTTATGGACTTAATATAAAGGAAGGACATTTTCCTTTATCATGGCATGTGATGATATGACTTTATGATCAAATGATAAACAACAGAGAGTATAGAATGTGAATTTGAATAGAGCAATGTGGAAGTGAAGGAAACTTCATTGCCAAGGTTTTGCTAAGTGATCCAAGATTTGGTATTTGGATTCAAGTTTTGTGACTTGGTCTACAAGGTCTAAAAGTGATTGTTCTAGTTGATAGGATAGAGGAAAGGGCAAAGGAAAGAAGAATATAATAGTAAATTACTTTTTTGAGTAGTGAGCTCTTCTTGTAGTTGAAATTGCATGTTTGGATAGTGGTCTCTTCTTGCATACATTATACCACAACTCCTAACAAGGCTATAATCTTTTAAAAGGTATTCAATGTCTCCTAACAAGGACTCATTGTACTAAATTTCGTAATAGAATCCTAATAGGGTCCATCCTCTAATAAGGAATATTTATATTAGTACATCATCTTGTGGGCATCATTTCCATTAGGATTTTCCCTCTGATCAAGGGTTTCTCTAGTCAACATATATGGTGTAATTATCTATGTGCATTTTATTATGGTTGTTGTTTAATTTGGTTGAATGGTTAAGTTTATTTAATGAAGATAAGTGTTCTAATTTTTTGATAACTGATTCACCCCCCCTCTCAGTTATCTTGGTGGACTATTATTTCTAACAATTGGTATCAGAGCATAAGGTCCTTGAAGAAAAAGTTTAACAACTTTGGGAGATCCATGGTGAACATGTTCAGGAAAGATAGTCCAAAGTTTGATGGAACAAATTATGATTGCTAGAAAGAAAAGATGAAGACACATCTATTGTGTATGGGTCCAGGATATTGGATCTTGACAAAATTAGTGAAGACAATCATTGAGGAAAAAGGTTTAGAAATTTACATGAAATAGAAAGAGATATTTTCATATGTGACATGAGAGATAGAAAAGAACTATTGACTGCACTTCTAGAAATTGAGTACAATCAGGTAAAATCACTTGCTATTTCACATTTGATTTGAAAAGCTTTGGAAAATAGTTTTGAAGGTGATGAACATTCTAAGAAGTTGAGGCCACAAAGTTGAATTTGTGCATTTCAAGATGCTAAAATGATGGAAGATGAATTTGTAAGAACATATATAGGTAGGATATCAAAAATTACTATAGGTATTAATGCTCAAGGAGGAACCAACAAAGATGATGAGGTTATATGGAAGATATTGAAGACTCTAACACCACCATTTAAGTCAGCATTTTAGATGATATAATTGTTGATATCATGTACCAAAAATTTCACAAAGGAGACATTGTTTGGAAGACTTGAAGTAGTTGAGAATGAATCTAGTGTGAAGATTAAATGTTTAAGATTAGATAGAGGAGGATAATTTACTTCAAATGGGTTTAACATGTTCTGCAAAGAAAATAGAATTAGAAGACAACTATTAGCTCCAAGAACCCTTGAAAAAAATGGCATTGCTAAGAGAATGAACAAATCTATTGTAGAAGCTGCAAGAGCCATGTTAATAGAGAATGATGTATCCAAGACATTTTGGAGAGAAGTTTTGAATACATCAGTATATGCTATGAACAGAGTACAAGTCAGGAAGGACACAAACAAGACACCCTATGAAATGTGGTTTGGTCACTCAACTATAGTTAAGTATTCAAAATATTTGGAAGTAAGTGTTACATAAAGAGAGATGATGACATTGGTAAGTTTGATACTAGAAGTGATGAAGGTATGTTTCTTGATTATTCATTGAAAATCAAGGCTTATAGATGTTATAATTAGAGAACTAAGAGTATTATGGAAAGTACAAATGTGATAATTATTGAGAAATTTAGAAGACAAGAGAGAATTTTTTATTACAATTTAGATGATGATGTTGTTACTAAGCCAAGGAATGATGAGGTATTTCTTGACACTAACAATGATTTGTAGAATGAAGGAGAGTAAAGGTAGGAAAAAAGCTCAGAATCTTCAGTAGAGCCTAGAGTTGAGATGGAAACTCCTACTTTAGGAAAGAATAGGATAAAGAATCACCCATCTAAATAGATCATCAAAAGAAAGGACAAAAGTGTGATGAAAAGAAGCAAAGTAAATAAATAACAATGCTTGATATCTCAAGTTGAGCCTAAGAATGAAGATGAAGCATGTAAAGATGACTATTAGAAGCAAGCTATGAAAGAGCAATTGGATCAAATAGAAAAGAATGAGACATAGGAATTGGTTCCTAGACTAGCAGAAAAGAATTTGATAGGAACTAAATGGGTATTCAGGAACAAGATGAATGAACAAGGAGAAGTTGTAAGAAAAAAAGCAAGATTGGTATGTAAACATTACTCACAGCAAGAAGGAATAGATTATGAGGATACTTATGCTCTAGTGGCTAGAATATAAGTACTAAGATTATTCTTAGCCTATGGAACATAGAAGAAATTCAAAGTATATCAAATGATTGTCAAGTTAGCATTTTTGAATGGAGAACTTGAAGAAGAGGTATACATTGAGAAACCTAAAGGATGTCCTTTGATAGATGACAAGGACATATTATGTAGATTAAGGAAAGCATTGTATGGATTGAAGTAAGCACCCAAGACCTAGTATGCAAGGTTGGATAAGGATTTGACAAAGCTTGGATATAGTAAAGGTATGGAAAATAGTAATCTATATTGGAGAGAAATAGATGATGGTTTGATTATTTTGGTAATATTTTTTGATGACATTATATTTGGAGGTAATGATGAAGAAAGTGAGAAGTTTTTAGAAGAGATGGAGAAAGAATTTGAAATGAGTATGATAGGAGATATGAAATATTTTGTAGGATTATAGATAGTACATAATAAAGAAGGAATCTTCATTTCTCAGACTAAGTACTTGAAGGATTTACTGAAAAGATTTGGTACACCTACTATTGAGAAGAAGAAGTATAGATCTATGATTAGAGGATTGCAATATCTAACTCACACAAGGTTAGATATAGAAAATACAATTGGAATTATTGCAAGATTCTAGGATGATCCCAGAGAAGCACATTATGCAATAGTGAAAATGATATTTAGATATTTGAAGGGAACATTTGAGTTTGGATTATGGTATGATAGATCTAATGCTTTTATTCTAAGTGCTTATACTAATGTAGATTGGGTAGGAAATATGGATGATAGAAAGAGCACTAGTGGAGGAGCTTTCTTTCTTGGAGGAAGATTGGTTTCTTGGTTAAGCAAGAAGCAAGATTGTACATCTCATAGTAGAGGAGAAGAAAAGTATGTTGCAATAGCAAATAATTGCAATCAAGTCATTTGGATGAAGTAGTTGCTGAAGGATATAAGGATAGAAATCAATGAACCTATTGTTAGACATTATGACAGCACAAGCATGGTAAATATGTGTGAGAATTCAGTATTGCATTCAAGGACTAAGCACATTTCTATTAAGTATCATATATTGAGAGAAAAAGTGTAGAAAAGTAAATTAGATTGGAGGATGCAAGAACTAAAGAGTAGATTGTAGATATATTCACTAAGACTCTTCCTAAAGAGACTTTTTCATATTTGTGAGGTATACTTGGGGTTATGCCCCTTCCTACATTAGAGTAGAAGATGCAAGAGTACATCAGTCCAATTTAACAAAGCACCATTGTTTTTCTAGATTGATGTTGATGCTTCCTGTATGGGGGAGTTTCTTTGATGGATAGAGTCATTTAGGAATCTTGTTGATGTTGTTTTGAATAGTGTCTTTTGATACTCGAGCTAGTAAGTATCCGTTGTTATAGAGTTTGATGCAAAGATGTTGGTTGCATAAACCTTTGACATTGATGTCAATGGGGGAGAAGTATTGCATGAAAAACATTATGCTAAAGAGGAGAAAGTTTGGCATGAATCTATAATAATAGTATGCAAAATTTTGTTTGGCATAGAGCACATTGAGGTATATCAATGAGGAGTATGATTGATGAAGAGGATTTGAAGATTGATAGTCTTTGGTTGGTATTCTTGGAACTAGATATTTTTCATCTATGTCTCCATCAATGGCAAAGGAGGAGATTGTTGGAAGATTGGGGAGATTTTTGGAAGATTGGTTGGAAGCATGAATATTGATGATATGTTACATTCATGACTAAGTTTTTCATTGATATCAACATAACATGTTTGAAGTCTACATAATAGTCTTATGTGGTATCCATCACAAAAACAATAAAAAGATCAAGTCAGTATGGATGACCAGCTTATAGGAGATACTTCTAAGTATCTAGTATATGTAGTTAACATCAAAAGTAGAAAGGAAAATCCAACAAGAAGTTATGTAAGTTTGGTGATATATATTCTGAGATAGAGTTTATAGAGGCATGTTCTAGTAAACTTGTTATATCTCTTAGCAAAGTTGATATCTTGAGGATTGAGTTTGAGGACATGGACATGTTTTTGATGACATGGCTAAGGTCGCTCATCAAAATATTGTGTATACAGAAATTTATTCAAGTTACAAAGTGGAAGATTAAGGGTATCACTAAGTGTAACGTGTTCTTAATGTGGTCCTATAATAATTAATTGAGAAGGACTAACAACCAACTTAGAGAATTATTTTATGGACTTGGTATAAAGGAAGGACATTTTCCTTTATAATGGCATGTGATGATATGACTTTATGATCAAATGATAAGCAACAAAGAGTGTGGAATGTGAAATTGAGGAGAGTGGTATAGAAGTGAAGGGAACTTCATTGCCGAGGTTTTGTTGAGTGATCCAAGGTTTGGTATTTGGATCCGAGGTTTGTGACCTAGTCTTCAAGGTTTGATAGTAATTTCTCTGATTGAAAAGATAGAGGAAAGGAAAGAAAAAGAAAAAGATAATAGTAAATTACTTGTTTGACCAGTGAGCTCTTCTTGTAGTTGAAATTGCATGTTTGGGAAATGGGCTCTTCTTGCATAAATTATACCACAACTCCTAATAGGTTGGAATATTCTAACAAGGATTCAATGTCTCCTAATAGGGACTCATTGTACTAAATATTATAATAGACTCCTAACAAGGTCCATCCTCTAACAATGAATATTTATATTAGTACATCATCTTATGGGCATCATTCCCACTGCAGTTTTCCCTCTTATCAAGGGTTTCCCTAGTCAACATATCTGGTGTAATTATCTATGTGCACTTTATTATGGTTTTTTTTTACTTTGGTTGAATGGTTAAGTTTTTTTAATTAAGATGAGTGTTTTAATTATTGGTTAACTAATTTACCCCTCCCCCCCTCTCAGTTATCTTGGTGGACTATTGTTTCTAACTATATATATATATATGAGATGCTAGATTCAATTGGTGTCATTGTGTACTTATCTCATAGTATGCTCATATGATGAATTTGTATGGATGTTTTACTACTTGTGTTTATATTTTGATGTGATGTTTTTCTCATCTAAGTTTATGCTCATTTTAATGTGTGCTCAATTTTTTGTTTATTATATGCTCATGGATCTCTCTCATATATTTTTTATCTCTCATGTTTGTGATGTAGACTCATGTTTTTAAAAATGTGACATTTGGATAGATTAGATTTGATGACTAGACTGACCCCTTGTGATCATAGGTAGAAAAGAAACAAGAAAGTGAATGTGATCAACAATGAATAGAAGACATGATTGAGAAAAGGACCAAGATGAGATGAATGTAGCTAGTTGGCATGTCTTTGAAAGATGAAGAGGGCGCTCCCTCTATATGAAAAATGTAAGACTAAGATAGAATGAGCCTATGATGAAAGATAGTATGTAAAATGGTTTACTTGCAGAGGACACAAAATATTTAAACTCTAATTTCATCATTGAGCATTTATTTGTTGAGAATAGATTGAAAAATAGTACAAATAAGGAGATTGTTAAAGAGGGAGATCATTGTTTTCTCACTAATGTCAAACTTGTTATTTTTTGGCTACTTACATGATTTAAGTGCTATCACTTATTTGATTGATGAAGAGGATTTGTGTTAGGATAAACCACGGACAGAAATAAAAACTACATGCAAATATAACCAATAACAGAAAATAATAGAACACACAGAAATGAACACAAGGCACCAAGATTTAACGTGGTTCACCCAATCCCTGGGCTACGTCCACCAAACATCAAGTCCGATCTTATTACAATCCAGTGATTACAACCTGATTACAATCCGTAATCCCTTACAGCTCAATACCACCGCAAGAACCAATTTCGTATCACCACATATCAAAAATACCCAACCCTAAGCCCTTTTTATACAAGTATTAAACCGCTTTAGGGTTATAACATGTCGGCCATATGTCGGCCATAATATGTCGGCTACCATGTCGATGTCGGCTACTTCCAAAAAAAAAAATTTTTTATGAAGTATGTACAGTACTTTCCTGATCAGTCACCACAATCTAACAATCTCCCACTTGGGGACTGATCAGGCTCCACACTAAACAACAATCTCCCACTTGGAGACTGATCCTGTAGCAATACAACTACCACATGAGGCTCCCACTGGATCAAACCACCCTGGACTCTGCTGTTCTTTTATTCACATTTAGTCTAAAAGACCAACTGAAGCTGAAGAGGAGTTCAGCTTCTCCCTTGTGAAAACCTTTGTCAACATATCTGTTGGATTTTCATTGGTATGTATCTTCTCCAGCTTTAACTATCCATCCTCCAAAACGGACCGAATGAAATGGTACCGCAACTGTATGTGTTTGGTCTTAGAATGCAGAGCTGAATTCTTAGCAAGATGAATGGCACTCTGACTATCTGTGAACAAATAATTATCCTTCTGAGGATGTCCCAATTCTTCCAAGAAGAACTGAAGCCATATCATCTCTTTGGCTGCCTCTGTAGCAGCAACATACTCTGCCTCTGTAGTGGAGAGAGCATTAATCTTCTGTAGCCTAGAAACCCAGCTCACAGCTGCCCCACCAACAGTAAAGACATAACCTGTAGTACTTCGCCTGGTATCAATATCCCCAGCCAAATCTGAGTCAACATAGCCCTGTAAATCAGTAGTAGAGCCCCCAAAGTGTAAACACTTATTGGATGTTCCTCTCAAATATCTGAGAATCCACTTGACAGCATTCCAATGCTCAAAACCTGGATGACTCATATACCTGCTAACGACTCCCACTGCATGTGCAATATCTAGCCTAGTGCATACCATAGCATACATCAAACTTCCTACAGTTGAAGCATAGGGTACCTTGGACATCTTATCCTCCTCTTCTTGTGTCTTGGGACACATCTCCTTAGTCAATTTCAAATGACCAGGTAAAGGTGTGCTGACAGCTTTAGCATTCTCCATAGAGAAACGTTGCAACACCTTCTCAACATAATCAGCTTGAGATAGCATCAATGTTCTGTTCTTCCTATCTCTGCAAATCTTCATACCAAGGATTTGTTTTGCTGCCCCCAAATCCTTCATAGCAAATGCATGTGCTAATTGGCGTTTCAGCCCCTTAATATGATCCATGTTAGACCCAGCTATAAGCATATCATCAACATATAGACATAAAATAATATAGCTATCATCATCCAACCTCTTAAAATAAACACAGTAATCTGAATGACACCTGTTATATCCATGCTCATGCATAAAACTGTCAAATTTCAGATACCATTGCCGAGGTGCTTGTTTCAGGCCATATAAACTTTTCTTCAATTTGCACACTAAGTTCTCCTTACCTTTGACCTCAAAACCCTGTGGCTGAGCCATATATATTTCTTCATCCAAATCACCATGAAGAAAGGCTGTTTTAACATCCATCTGCTCTAAATGCAAATCTTCAGTAGCCACAAGACTTAAAACAGTACGAATAGAAGTCATTTTAACAACAGGAGAAAATATTTCATCAAAATCAATTCCTTTTTTCTGTGCAAATCCTTTTACAACTAACCTGGCCTTAAATCTTTTCTTACCTCCTTCCTCTTCTTTCAACTTGTAAACCCATTTATTCTATAAAGCCTTTTTACCTGCAGGCAACTTGCACAAATCCCATGTCTTATTTTTCAGCAAAGAGTCCATTTCATCTTTCATTGCAGACTCCCACTGAATCTTAGTATCCACCTGCACAGCTTCATCATAACTTTCAGGTTCACCAGCATCAGTAAGTAAAATAGAATACAAAGAGGGAGAAAACCTTTGTGGAGGTCTAATTGGCCTTGTTGACCGTCTAACATTCACTGGTGTATGTGGTATTTGTTGTTGCGGTTGTTGCACATCATGAGGAATGGCTGGAACATCAGCTTTTGGAGTATCATCCAGCACTACATAATCATCTTCTTTCTTCTCATGTTGCTGCAACAGATCTTTGTACAACACTTTTTCATTGAATATGACATCCCGGCTTCTTATAATTTTATGATTTTCAAAATCCCAAAGCCTATAACCAAATTCATTAATGCCATATCCAACAAAGACACATTTCTTTGATTTAGCTTCTAGCTTGGTTCTATTTTCAGAGTTTATATGAGCAAAAGCTTCACAACCGAAGGTCTTGAGAAAAGAATAACTCACCTTCTTACCAGTCCATGCTTCTTCTGGAATACCATAGCCCAAAGGAGTAGAGGGACCTCTATTAATCAAATATACTGCAGTATTGACAGCCTCCGCCCACATGTGTAAGGGCAACCCAGCATGCAACCTCATGCTCCTTGCGCGCTCCATTATAGTCCTGTTCATGCGTTCAGCCACTCCATTTTCCTGTGGAGTCCTTGGAACAGTTTTTTGTCTATGAATACCATTAGTGGAGCAATAATCTTCAAATTCATGACTGCAAGACTCACCACCATTATCAGATCTGAGACATTTTAGTTTCTTACCAGTCTCATTTTTAACCAAGCATTTCCATTTCTTAAAAGTTTGAAATACATCAGATTTCTGTCTAAGGAAATAAACCCATACTTTTCTAGTTGCATCATCAATAAATGTAACATAATAATGAGAGCCACCAAGGGAAGATACCTGAGCCGGTCCCCATACATCTGTATGCACAAGCTCTAATTTCTCCTTTTTGTTTTCCTTCCCTGTCTTTACAAAACTCACTCTCTTTTGTTTTCCATACACACAACTTTCACAGAAATCCATATTCACACATTTTAGACCTGGTAAAACTTTCCTTGAATGAAGTACTTTCATACCTTTCTCACTCATGTGCCCAAGTCTATTGTGCCACAGCGCTGTATCAGAATCCACAGCAGCTATTTGTTCTCCCTGCTCATCTGCAGTAATTGTTCCTGAATATTCATTTTTCTCTGAAACAATCAAAGTAGAAGGAACAATATGACCTGTACAAAGATATAAGGTGCCTACTTTCACACCTCTTGCTACTACAAGGGAACCTTTTGAAACCTTCCAATTTTTATCATTAAAAGTAACTACACAACCCTCATCACCGAGTTGCCCTGCTGAAATTAAATTTCTACTTAGTTTTGGAACATGTCTTACCTCATGTAGTAGCCAATGATTCCCATTCTGCAACTTAATCTTAATTTTTCCCTTTCCAACAATCTGACAGGGTTCATTATCCCCCAAATAAACAAGCCCAAAATCCCCTTGGACATAATCAATGAAATAACCTCTATGAGGTGTAGCATGAAAAGAAGCACCAGAATCTAAAACCCATGAATCATCAACACTCTCTAAAGATAGAAGCAAAGCATCCTCTTCAGATTTATTACTTACCACATTTGCCTCTTTGTCTCCATCTGATTTATCTCCTTCATTTTTCTTTCGAGTCCAGCAATCTTTCTTTTTGTGCCCTGGTTTCCCACAGTACCAGCAATCATTTGGTCCTCTTGATTGAGACCTCCTCCCCTTTGACTTTCCTCTTGATTTCCCACAATTTCCAGAGTTACTTCCTCTTTCAGTCGTTCTGCCCCTGCTTTGTGCATTTAAAGCACTTCCTGATGTAGATCCACCTGAGGATTTTCTACGAGTTTCCTCACTTAAAATAACACCGATCACATCATCATATTTTAGGGTACTAGATCCAGGAACAGAATTACTCACCACCATTACCAAGCCATTCCAGCTTTCAAGAAAAGAACACAAAATCAAGAGAGCCCTAATTTCTTCATCAAAATTGATACCCACAGAAGATAATTGACTAGTAATAGTATTAAACTCATTTAAATGATCTGCAATAGATCCACCTTCTGCCATTTTCATATTAAATAAACGCTTCATGAGAAATACCTTATTTGAAGCGGAGGGCTTTTCATACAGTGTCGCTAGGGTTTTCATCAAATCTTCTGTCGTCTTTGCTTTTGTAATATTAAATGCCACCAATGGTGCCAAGCATAACTGAATGCTTCCAAGTGCCTTTCTGTCCAAAAGATCCCATTCAGCCTCTGACATAGTTCCCTGATTCTTGGCTTTTCCTTCCAACGGCTTCCACAAATCCTTCTGATATAAATAGTCTTCCATTTGCATCTTCCATAACTGGAAGTTCTGCCCATTAAACCTATCAACCCTCAGCTTACCATCATCTGCCATTGCTCCCACTCAACCGTGAGACTCCCACTTAACTGTGAGACTTTCCTGCAGAGGATAACTGAGAAACAACTAGGCTCTGATACCACTTGTTAGGATAAACCACGGACAGAAATAAAAACTACATGCAAATATAACCAATAACAGAAAATAATAGAACACACAGAAATGAACACAAGGCACCAAGATTTAACGTGGTTCACCCAATCCCTGGGCTACGTCCACCAAACATCAAGTCCGATCTTATTACAATCCAGTGATTACAACCTGATTACAATCCGTAATCCCTTACAGCTCAATACCACCGCAAGAACCAATTTCGTATCACCACATATCAAAAATACCCAACCCTAAGCCCTTTTTATACAAGTATTAAACCACTTTAGGGTTATAACATGTCGGCCATATGTCGGCCATAATATGTCGGCTACCATGTCGATGTCGGCTACTTCCAAAAAAAAAAAAATTTCGGGGCGATGCCCCGAACCCCACTATTTATGAAGTATGTACAGTACTTTCCTGATCAGTCACCACAATCTAACAATTTGATCAAAAGATGTAACAATAGCACCTAGAGGAAAGGTTGAGTTATGATTATGTAAAGAAGTAAAAAAATTAGTTAAGATAGTGATAACATGATGTATTGATAATCTATTTAAGGTTATAAAGGTTGGTTACACTAAGAAAGTTTAGAAGAAAAAGTTACACAAAGTTTGTCTACAAAACTTGACTGAGTGGATAGTAGGTGATGAGCAAAGTTAGTGCAAGCCAAGCAAAAAATTAGTTGGAGCTAAGTAAATGCTTATTCTAGTGTATGCCAAGTAGAAAAATGGATGCTAAGTAAAGTTTAGTTGATGTTGAGCACTAGTAAACTTTAGTTCATGTTGAGTGATTTTGCAGAGGATGTCGAGCTACATAGTATGTGTCAAGCATCAAAAGCTAGATAATGCCTAGTGGCTGCATTATTGAATTTGATGAATCTAAGTTGAAATGTTTATTTTCTTGGATTATGTGAACCAAGTGGAAGATAAGATTGACAAGCTAGAGGCACATAATTCAAGAAAGACCATTTTTAGGTAAATTCGAAGAGGATTCAAGGAGAAGTTTCTAGAAGAGATATGGAATGTGGGATAGATTCATTGTATCCTACCTAATCTATCCTAATCCTAAATTGGACAATGGAGAATGAGCAAAAAAAAAGATCTTAATTTTCTATTTATAGGAATCATTGGTCATAAGCAAAGGTTGTCATGTGTGAGAACCTAAGGAAGACAAGGAGTCAAGGGTTTTTCTTCATCAAGTGACCTAAGAGAAAATTTTGCAATGGCATATTAAAAAAGAAGGCTCAAAGATATGAATGCTTGAAGGGTGAACAAGCTATCAGAGCTAAAATGAGTGAAGGCCAAGTAGAATGGAGGACTAAAACAATGCTCTGTAATCTCAAAATGGAGTTGTAAGTTGTTATCAAATCAAGCCTTATTGTCACTCTCTAATAATTGTATTAGTCTAGGGTAAATCCTTTGGATTAAGGTTGACCTAACAGTCATTTGTAAATACTTTAACTAGATTTCATTCCAAGTGAATGGTCTAAAGTCCTCTAACAAGGCTCACTCCTAGCAAGGTGATTGAAATCCTTTAATAGGGTCACATTTAACAGTGTGCATTGTAATCTTTAATAGGGTTGGCCTTTCATAGAGTATCACTTCAAAAGAGTGAAAAAGAGTAGCATGTTATTGGTGGTTTTTCCCAAATTGGGTTTCCACTTAAATCATTGGGTCAAGTGTGTTGATGAATTTATTGTGTTTTATGTTTACATTTTTGCAAGCTGATTTGATGGTAACCTACAAATTTTAAGTGATTGCATAATCTTATGGATGCATGCATGAAGATAAACATTTTATGGATTCACTAAGCTATGAAAAGTTTTATTTATACATATGGACCTTAGATAACTAATTCACCCTGCCCTCTCAATTATTCTAAAGTATTCCAACAATTTCTATCAAAACCTAGTTGCTTAAGAGGACTAGTTTGAAGGTACTAGAAGAACAAATATCAAGATGTCAAAAAGAGAAGCACCCAAGCTTAATAGAGATAACTTTCCTAGATGGAAAATTTTGATGAAGCTATAGCTTGGAGGACTTGGAGATCATGCAAAGTCTACCATTTCCACTGAGCATGTTGGTCCTGCTAGAGCCCCAACTGTTGAGGATATGAGAAAGAAGAAAGAACATAATCAGGCAATGTTGGAGATTGCCTCTTCCCTAAGCTATGCCAAATTTGATGATATCAAAGGTCTTGATATTACAAAGAAAATGTGGGATGCCCTATCCACTATCTATAGAGGAGATCAAAATGCTCTAAGAACCAAAGTTGAAAGTCTCAGAGGTAAGTTTGATGATATGAGAATGGAAGAAGGTGAAAATATTACTCAATATGTTGCTAGGATAAAATATATTATTAATGCAATAAGAGGAGCTATGGTAATATAGATGATGATATTGTACTATGTTTTAAGGACACTATTGCCTATATATGCTATTAGATTTTCTAAAATTCAAGAACTGAGATGTATACTAGGGACTAAGCTAACACTTGACGGTTTGGTAGGTAGACTCACTACTTTTGAGCTATCCAACTTTGATAATTACAAACTTGAAAATATTAATCTACTTTCAAAGCTAAGGTGTCACTAAAGGAACCTAATCAGAAGAAAAAGAAGAAGTATGTGTCTAGTGACAGTGATAAAGATGAGGAGGATGTAGAAAAACTTGAAGCACTACTACTTGTAATACCCCAAAATTGGCTCATTGCCATGACAACCAAATCTGGTCTATTTTGATCAACCCTAAAGTCCTATTTCACTAGGCAATTCTTATTCTAATTCTTGCTTCTTGATTTAATTGTCAGATGTAAAAAACCCCAATCTACATTAATCAAACTATTTATTTAATTCCTAAAGTATCAACTTGAATTAGCTATATTAAACCTATTGATCAAATTTGATTTAATTTAAAGTGTTTATACTTTAATTAAATTAAATCATCTCCTAAAGCTAATGTACTAATGAATTAAATTTATTTAATTTAATAATGTCCTTATCTTAATTGTTAAGTTTAATTACTCAATTAATTAAAATATGCATTTATGAGGTCATATCTCCTTTTGTTAAATTAAATAACCTTCCAAATTCTTCTCTTCAGTTTAGGAATGGGAATTCTAAGTGATCTATCTCTCAAATTGGAATTCACTTAATCCACTTATTCTCATACTCAGGTGAATTTTAGTTAACTCTCCATCACACTTAAGATCTAAGTTAGTTAACCTCACCTACACTGGGAATTTTCAATCCTAATTGGATCTCATCTTCAATCCTGGCAACTGATCTGAGTTGACCTCAACCATTAATTGATTTTGGGAATTCTATTTAAGAGGCTTCTAATTTCTCAAAAAGAAGGTGGGAATTGAGTTACATCAAATTACTATCGAAATACTTACTTATTGTTCTCATATTTTTATAGCTTTCTTACTTTTTAGCATTTTAAATAAATATATAGCTTAATATAATGCATACATATAGATTAAATGTCTTTTCTTATTCCTACATTAAATTTCATCTCTCATCTAGATTGATTGCACTTTCATTTAGTTGTATAAATCCTTCATGCTAAAAGGTTTGGTTGCCCACTTCTCATCTAAAAGAAAAGGAAAAATTCTTCTAGTTAGAATGCAAAAGGTCACTTTTTTGGGTTTCTTGGATGAACAACTCAATGTTTATTCTAGGATGATCTCTTAGGTAAGGACCATGTTGAAGTGTGTGTAAGGAGTCAAGGCCTACAATTCACACCTACATTTTTGGCAACCACCATGGGGCCATAAAATCAAATTTTCTATCCTAATCTACTTTATTTTCTGTTATTTTAATTATTCTATCGCATTCATCCTTACAAATTTCTAGATTTTTGCACAAGAAATCTCATTTTCATGCTAATATTTGAAGATGTTGCCCCTTTCTTTGCACTTCCTCACATGAAAAAGTGCCTAATTTCATGGTTTCTCATGCAAGCCTGTGCAAGATTTCGTGTGAAATCTTGCAACAACACATGCAAAGTGTAGTTTTTCCAAAATCCAATTTATCATTTCATTTGACTAACATGTTTTCTTTAAAGAATTTTCTTTCAGATTTCTAGTTTTTCTCTAGCATAACAGTGGTTTGCAAGATGTTTTGATGAAGAAACTTTTTATCCACACACTTCAAACATTAACTAACTATGTGATTGTAGGATGCTATCAAAGATATATATGTTGAAGACCAATTTTTAACCCACTCTAAACCTCATGTATTTTTTTTTTCTTTCAACACATAGTATATTTAATGATTGTGAACTTTGTGGGGTGCAAGATAGGGAATAGGGGAGTATGCTCTTTACCACTTGGAGGTCATGAGCAAGGGTAAATTAGAAACCTAGATGCCTCTAAAAGATGACATCCAAGGGAGGCAAGCAAGTTAGTGGTTCTCTAGTGTGAGTCCTCTTCTATGAAGGGATGATGATTTCCTTTTAAGGAATTAGAATCTTGAGAAAGGATAAGTCTAGATCAATTAAGCTAACTTGGTGATTAACATGTCTTGTGTGTTCAGGCAAGGTGATGAGGTAAAGGAGTATGCTTTTTCCCCTTGACGGAAATCATAAACTTAGACCCTTAGATCCAAACCACAAGTCTGAGTCGACCCTTAGAGGGCCTTCCAAAGTGATCCAACCTCTAGGAATGACCCAAGTGAGCACACTCCTTTCACCAAAGATTCCAACTCACTATAATAAAGAAGCTTTGTAGAGTGAAAGACTCCAAATCCATATTAATTTCCTCTTCTTTATTATGATATTACATATCAAGAAGAGGCTCTATAGCCTACACTAGCTGACACTGGCCCCAGACTTGCTAGTCAAGTATGGGCACTTATAGATGCTAGTGTGGTATGTTAGCCTCAACTTTGCTTGCAAAGCCACCAGGGGTTAATGTGAATGGAAGCCAAGTAAAAACCTTTTAGTTAGTTGCTACCTGGTTCACCTCCAAAAGGGGGCATAATCTTTGTGTAAGGAGGGGGAAGAATCTCTCTTGTAGAAATTACCATAGGCGTGTACCTAGGTGTTGGAAGGTGGTATACATGCTTAACCCCTACCAAAAGGGCATTCATTCAGTGTATATGTTATTGAGCTCTTGAAATACACCAAAAATATGGGTGCCCTCTAGTAGTGTGACATGGTTGTGTGAGGTGAACACATGCACATAAGTTGTGGGACAAAGGTTTTTCTTCCTCTACCATTTTTGGTTATAGGATAAAGTGTGTTTACTATCAAGTCTTAAACTTGTCCAAACCTATCTAAAGAAATAAAAATTCAAGACTCCCCCATCCCTTTAAGTTGTTTTTTCCTTGGTTGGATTGTATTTGACTACTACTTGTTTGTTGTGTCTTTCTAAAAACACTTCTCTTATTTAACAACTTGAAAAACAACCTTTCTATCTATGTGAAATCTATCAAACCAATCAATAATTTGTCTAGAATAATCTGAAACCTTCAAAGTCTCTTCAAAATTCAGCCCCGGTTGTTAATCTAGTCTTTGTTTTTGCACCTAGTTTTGCAAAATTTTACATGAGTACCCTTTTCAGTTAGCACTTCTTTGCATGGCCCTATCTAAGTTTTCACACGGCCCTATGCAAATCTCCAAATAAGCTCTTGTAACCTTGTCCTCTTTTTGAGAATCCTAATTTTCTTTTCAGTTTAGCACTTCCTTACATGACTCTATACAAGTTCCTGCATGAGAAACCAAGTCCAAGCTTGTTGTTCTAAGTCTTTGACTATTTTATTGCACTTTCTCACATGGTTCCCTAAGAATCTTTGCACAAATTCTTTTCCTAAAACTATTCATCTTCTTTCTTAGAGCTATCTACACTCTAAGTCTGGTTAATTACCTACAATAATTTACTTCTTTTCTATCTACAAATAGTCTCAAAAAGTTGCATCATGCTTAGCTAATGACTTGTGATCTACACTTAAACCAGTCTCATCTCTTAGTCATCTTTTTCTTTTCCTTTAGTGCTTGTTATACTCTATGTCATGATATTCATAATCTTTGTTTACTCTAGCCATTACTCTGACTACTCATACCTTAGTATACAACACTCTTATCTTACTTTTTTGAGACTATGTTCTAGTGTGGTTCTTGTCTAGGTTTTAGCTTCTTGTCCTTGTCTATGACTATGGAAACAAGAAGAAAAAATGTGTTTTATCCCCTTAGACTTAGACAAGGTAGGTCTAGGGGTTGTAATCATGACAGAGGTTGCTTTCTAATTTATATATGGTCTATGTACAATTCATCTAATGAGGATTCTTCACAATCTCCTTTACCTATCAAATCACCTCATGTTTAGAGAATGTTCTTTATAAACTTACAACAAACTAGGAACCCCTTGTATCTAGAGGATTCTAAAACTAGCAAAGGTCCTACAACTCCAAACAATACAACTAAATTCTTAATTAGAGGACCTTTCCAATTAAAACATGTTGAACCCATTCACATTCCTACAATGGCTTATCATGATCCTAAACATGGTGAACATAATAGAGACCAAGAACAACCTAAGAATGACAAAAAAAAACCCTTCACTCATGAAAATGAGGAAGAGATCGTGGAAATCCTACTTAATGAAGAGATAGAGAAATACTTTCTCAAACTTTCCCAAGAGGGAGCCGAGCTACCTCATCACTTTAACATTGAAACTATTATCACACCTGAAGAGGAAATTGAAACTTCCAAACTCCAAAAACAACTAAAAATCATGCAAGAGCAACTATCTCAAATGATGTGTGATAAAGACAAACCTACAAAAACATACACCTTAGATGCTCTTTGTCCATTCCCATTTGACAAGAGTATAGACATGTCTCCTTTTCCAAAAGAATTTGAGTTACCTAAGTACAAAAAATAGTTTGGAACTACTGATCCCCAGTATCATTAATGGGAATTCAAGGCCTTGTCTATAGAATTTATGCATAATCAGACATATCTCATGTGTCTATTTCCAAGAAGTCTAGGTAATCATGCTATGGAGTGGTTTTCACACTTTCCTACTAGTATCAAGACATTTGATGAGATTGCTAAATTTTTTGTCCAATAGTACTCTCACAACATACAACACCTAGTTAACATTTGAGAATTGTGTAACCTTAAACATAGAGTTGGGGAACCTTTCCTCACATTCCTTTAGAGATGGAGACAACATTACACCAAATATTCATGCAAGATTCCTAAAACTAAAAAGTTTGACATCTTGACTAATAATCTCCTACCTAATTTTAGGTATGGAGTTCAACTTCAAGGTCCATGCACCTTCAAAGACATGGTCACACAAGCTATTCACATAGAGGAATTCATGGTCAAAAAGGGTGAACTCACCCCTCAAAAGGACATAAAATAAGGATCCATCTCTAACAAGGATAAATCCAAGTATATGAACAAAAATAGAGAGGTTGTGCATGATGGATTTGTTGACAACATCACTCCTAAACCTACTAAGGCAGCATTCAATCTTACAGACAATCTCAAAGCATCCAAGAATGCTAAGAAATATCCTCCTAATAATAAGATGTTTGGAAAAAAATTGAAGAACTCATCTTGGGTCTCACATCCAAAATGAGAATATACACCTCTAGGCGAACCTTTGGATGTGTTCTACAAGACCTTTTTGTGAAATGAACTCATCTCTCCATTAGATAACTCTCATCCTTACGATCTGCAACTGCAACCATCCTGGTGGAATAAAAATGCATTCTACAAATACCACAAAACCAAAGGTCACAAAACTATCAACTATATTAATCTACGTCACAAAGTCCAAGACTTAATTAACAATGGTGAAATTTTTGTGGATAGACATAACAAGAACTTGGATCACAACGCTTTCAAGGATCCATTCCTATCTTACAAAAAAGGGAGAGATATCAAAACCAAAACCTAACAATAAGGTCAACTATATGTACTATAATGATGACAATGTGATCAACATGGTTGAACCAATGGATTTTGAATACTATTATTTTATTACCATAAAGGGAAAACAAGATAAAAATAAACCTACGACACCATTTGTCTTAAGGGGCCCTGCTTCCAATACATCTGACTACAAACCATCGCAATCTCGTGCTAATGTTGTTATGCATTCTCATACTAAGTTGGTTCTCAAAGGCCCTATGCCTTCTACTCCTAAGAACAACACAAAGATAAACCCCTTGCTGGTCTATCTGTCAAAGGTGAAAAGTTTGTGACAACTTTTATGACTACTAGCTTGATCAGTTAGAATGAACTAACACTCAAATCACAATCTTTGAGCTACTCAAAATCTTGCCTGCTCATAGATAAATTCTTGATAAAGCCCTTCCCAATATAAATGTCCCTCAAGATTGTGATCTTGAGTGGTTTCAATCTATATTAGCTAATCTGACCTGACCTTACTATATGTCTTTCCTTGAGGAGAATGACAATTCACTAAGTGACCCAAACAATCAAACTCTACACATTGAGGTCATGATACATCAAAAACATGTCCATCATGTGCTCTTCGATAATGGAGCTGGTTTGAATATTGTCTCTACTACTCTACTTAGACAATTGGACCATTCTGAGGAGTCCATTGATTCTTATTGCAAGATCACTATCAAAGCATATGACGAAGTTGAGAAAAAGTCTTTAGGTCTTGTGGTGTTGCCTCTTCATGTTGGTCTTGTAGAAAGGGATGTCACTTGTTAGGTCCTTGAAATTCCCTTGGCTTATAATATTCTACTAGGAAGACCATGGATACATGAGATGCATGCTATGCCATTCACTTATCATCAATGTGTAAAATTTCCATTTCATAGATTTGAAGTCACCGTTTCATGGATTTGAAGTTACCATACCTAAAAGTACTAGCTATACCTATAATATGTTGAAATCTTCTAAAAAAATTGTACCTACTAATATTGAATCTACTAATTATCATGATAACAAGCTAAAGCAAATCAAGTAGTCACTCCAGCTGAAAGAAAATGGAATGGGAAAATATCACATAGAACTAGTTTTATCTTTGACATCTCTTCCTAAGTCTCCTTGTCATTATGGGAGACCATCTCAAGTGAATAGGACATTTTTGTTGACACCTCAAACTAAGTATAATGGTACTTTTTTCAAGGCTATAGTCCCTTTAGAGGAAAAAAGTGAAAATAGAGCCATTACTATGTGGCTTTACAAAGAAGAAACTTCAGTTGACCTCATAAAATAGGCTCATAAGATCACTACTGAGAAGTATGGTCCTAGTCTTAGACTCATGAAATTCTTTGGCTATAAGGGAACTAGTCCTATTGGATACAACAACAATGATCTAATTGATCCTATTAGAGCAATAGCTAGAAAGAATCGAGACACATCTAGTCTAGGCTTCAAGAAGATTCCCTTCCATCTAGGGATTAACAAATTTATACCAAAGCCTAAGAGTTCATCTAAAAATGAGTCACAAGATCAGTTTAATGACCATGAAGATAATGCTAATGATGAGGATCCTTATCCTTATCCAATTCTTAATGATCTAGCTAAATCATTTGTAGAACTGAATGACTTTTTACCATGCATTAGTGTCATGGATGGTGATGATAATTCTTCTAATGATATTATTGATTCATGTCATACTCAACTAGAACAAGGAGAGTCTACTCATTCTTTATGCATTGAGTACCTTTGCAAAAATTCAAATAATGAAGGAGAGTTTGTTCCCATCACTGTTGAGGAATTATACAATTTGTCTCCATGTAGTACAAATTCTCAAGAATATGAATTTGAATCTCCCTCTAAAACAACTACAGACAAAGACATAGATCAAGTTAATATCTATTAAAACCTTCTCAAAGTAGGTGAATCATCTAGGGTTAGATTGGATGAGTCCTATCCAACTAGTGTCCTTGAGCCTTCGATTGATCATGTTAGTTCTTAAAGGCATAGTGCTCAAAGGCATTTGAACACACTTATGGATGAAGTTGCTCTAGGTCTAGAATTGCTTCTCCAAGCATTTAATGATTATATTGTGAACACAATTCAACCTACCATGTCTCACTCACCTATCCTATGCTCATAGACTAGAATTCCAATGTATCTAGTGAAATCCTCACATTCCACAATGACTGTGCTCTTGCCTGCTACTTAAACATTATCAAACTAGTAACATCTTCCACTAGCAAACAAAGTGTCAACATGAATGAAAGTGACATCAAATATCTCAGTCATACAATCAAAAAGAATAAAATAGAAGGTTTGATGGTGAAGACCACATTGTGATAGTACCAAAACCTAAAAATGTAAAAACAAAAAATGTATCCAATGGTGAAAACCTCTCTGAGGTGCTTGCGGATGAGATATTTGATAAACTTCCTAGTCATTTTTAGGAAAGATCATTAGTGTTGATAGAGACAACACAACAAATGAACTTGGGAATAGAGGAATGGCCTCACATGATACATCTTGCATACCCACTATCTCCAAAAGAAAAAGAGGAATTCATTACTTTCTTCCACGAGAAAAAGATAAACTTTGCATGGACATACTCAGACATACCAAGATTAGATCCTGATCTCATTAAGCATCACTTGTCTATTGCTCTAGAAGTTAAACTAGTTAAATAGAAACTTAGGAAAATGCATCCTCATGTTGTGTTGCTCATTAAAGTTAAATTGGAAAAGCTTCTAAAAGCTAGTTTCATTCGCACTATTGATTATGTTTAATGGATATCAAACATTGTTCTACTCTCTAAGCATGTCAAATCTATTACATTTTGTATAGACTTCTGATATATGAACTTAGCATGGATGATTTTCTACTCCCTAAAATTGATATGATAGTGGACATGATGATAGGATATGAGATGTACTCACTCATGGACTAGAATTCCAAACTTTGCATGGACATACTCAAACATGCCAAGATTAGATCTTGATCTCATTATGCATCACTTGTCTATTGCTCCAGGAGTTCAACCAATTAAACAAAAACTTAGAAAAATGTATCCGCATGTTTCTTTGCTTATCAAAACTAAATTGGAAAATCTTTTGAAAGCTAGTGTCATTTTTACTATTGATTATGTTGAATGGAAATCAAACATTATTCCAATCTCCAAGCATGAAAAATCTATCAAAGTTTGTATAGACTTTTGACAGCTAAACTTAGCATGTCCTAATGATAATTTTTCACTCCCTAACATTGATATGATAGTGGACATGATAGTAGGATATGAGATGTACTCACTCAAGGACATGTTTTTTGGTTATAATCATATCAAAATCATACCAAATGATTAGGAAAAGACTACTTTCATGTGTGCATGGGGAACTTTTTGTTGGAACATGATGCCATTTGGCTTGAAAAGTGCTAGTGCTACATATCAGAGGGTAGTCACTACAATATTCCATGACATGATGCATAAAACCATGGAGGACTATTTGGATGATACCTTGGTTAAGAGTGAAAAATGCAACACTCACCTTCAAGATTTGTAACCTATCCTAGATTGCATGGAGAAATTTAGTCTAAGACTTAATCCCAAGAAATGTGCATTTTGGCATAACATCAGGGAAACTATTGGGCTACATTGTGTCTACAAAAGGAATCGAGGTTGATCTAGAGAAAGTTCAAGAAATTATGGATATGCCTCCACCCCACAATATTAGTCAAATGAGGGGCTTACAAGGAAGACTTCAATCCATTCATAGATTCATCTCACAACTAGCTAATAGATCAAAAACTTTTACCAAGACTCTACATAAAGGTGTGAAATATAACTAGAGCCAAGATTTTTATTAGAGATTAACACAAATAAAGTAATACTTAGCTAATCTACCAATATTAATGCCTCCTATCTATGGGAAGCCTCTGATTTTGTACATCTCAGCAATAGAGACATCTTTGGGTATCTTGCTAGCTCAAGAAAATAATGATGATAAGGAAAGAGCTATTTACTATCTAGTTACACACTGATCTCCTATAAAATGAATTAGAGTATCATTGAGAAAGCTTTCTTGGCAGTTATCTTTGCATCCCAAAAGTTGAGACACTACATGCTCACTCATACTACATGACTGGTTGCTAAAATTGATCCACTAAAATACTTACTCAACAAGGCAACTCTAACAGGAAGGTTGGCTAAGTGGGTCATAATGTTAAGTGAGTTTGACATTCAATATGTTGAATGAAAGGCTATCAAGGGACAAGTGATTGTTGATCAGCTAGAAAATGCACCGATGTAGAGTCTTCTCCTATTGAAGATTGATTTTCCTGATGAATCAATTCTAACACTCACACACCAAACTTGGGTGATGTTCTTTGATGGTTCCTTCACACAATATGGATCCAATGTTGGGATATTTTTTATCACACCACAAAAGTATTCACTACCTATGACATACAAGATTCTATTTCCTTGTACAAACAACATTGCAAAATATGAAGCTTTTATTTATGGCATGAAGATGGTAGTTGAATGGAGAATAGATCAATTGAACATATTTGGTGACTCCCAGCTCATAATTAACTAGGTCAATGATGTATATCAGATAAAGGATGAGAAATTGATCCCTTGAAAATGCATGGTTCATGATGTGAAGAAATACTTTTCTCACATCACTTTCTAGCAAAATTCCTCAGGCATACAACAAAGCAGTTGATGCCATGGCTACTCTTGCTTCCATGTTACAAATGCCAGAGAATGATCTCTGAGATGAGTTCCTAGTGGAAACATTACTCTACCCTACCTATAACTCACCTAAATCTCAAATGATATATTCTATTATAGGACATAATTCATCCCACTACCACTATATATACTCCTATCTACATGACCAAACCATTCTGGATGATCTAACCCAGAATGAAAAATGTCACCTTATCTACAATGCTTCATGGTATGTCATTATTGCTAATGACTTGTCTAGGAGAGGTCTTGATGGAACATTCCTTAGGTATCTAGAACTTGATGAGTCCACATGTGTGTTAATTAATTTCTACAAGGGAAACTATAGATCTCACTCAAACGACTTGACACTAGCTCATAAACTTATTAGAGATGGTTACCATTGTCTGAATACGGAGGAAGAGGCAATCAAATATGCCAAGTCCTACAAACAATGCCAAATCCATAGGAATCTGATTGACACTCCAACCAAGGAGCTAATTCCATCTACCACACTATGGCCATTCCAATAATGGGCCTTTGATCTAGTGGGTCAAATTCACCCATCTTCTTTTAATAGACATAAGTTCATTCTTACAGTTGTAGTCTACTTCACTGAGTGGGTAAAGGCAGTTCCTCTCTCAATACCAAATGAAAAAATTGTAGCTCTTTTCATCATACATTACATCATATGTAGGTATGGTGTACCTTCCTCCATTATTAATAACAATGGGGGACAATTTAAAAACAAAAATTTTAAGGAGTTATGCAAAAAGTTTAGAATCATGCAATATTGGTCATCTATTTATTACCCCCAGGGTAATGGTCAAGTAGAGGCATCCAACAAGGTTATCCTTAAGATCCTACATCGCATAGTTAGCAAATCTAGAAGGGACTAGTACCACCAGATTAGTCTGCCATTATGGGCATAAAGGACAAGTATCAAAACTCCAATGAGTACAACATCCTTTTCTTTGGTCTATGGAGTGGATATTGTGCTTCCAATTGAGGTTGAAATTCCTACCTTGAAAATCTCTATGAAGGTCCTCATTACTGACAATGACTACATAATATCTAAACTTCAAGAGCTAGTATTGTTAGATGAATGTTGGCAAGTGGCGTGCAATCATCTTTGAGCTTATCAACAGTGTATATCTAGAAGTTACAATAAGAAAGTTAAACCATGTGACTTCCAATTGGGTGATCTTGTTCTGAGAAAAAAACCCTAAGAATCAACAACAATGGGTACAAAAAGGGAAGTTCAAACCCAACTAGCTTGGTCCTTACATAGTCACTATAGTACTTGGATCTGGCACTTACCAACTTTCTACAACCAAGGGAGAGGCACTCAAGGATCCCATCAAAACTCTACATTTGAAGTGGTTCTATAGCTGATCTAATTTTAGAAGTTCTCTATATATATCTTATAAGTCCTTAAAAAATCTAAAAATTGGAAAAAGTCCTAAAAAAAATCATTACTCTGTGAAAACCTAGCAATAGGCACCTTGGTAATACCACAAAAATCAAAAAAAGGGAAAAATACAAAAACAATTAAAAAAGAAAAATGTGCCATTGATGAAAACTAGGCAAACAGACATCACGGTAAAAAAAAAGAATATCTGCTAAGAAGGTGAAAACCTAGTAAATAGGCACCTCTTGTTCCAATTGCTATATCTTGTAGCGCATCTTTTAGCTCTTGTATAGTTTCTTTCCTGCTTTAGTTTGTTTCTTTCTCTCATGTATCCATGAATTGAATCTTGTCATAACTTGAGGGAAACCCCCTATAGTGTCATAAGATCTCTTAAGTGATAGTCACTAGTTGTTCTAACTATGTATGCCTACTGTCACTCATGTCACTTTTCTAGATTCCCCTCATGGAATCTCTCTTGCAATAGTCACCAGTTGTTCTAACTATGTCTACCTACTATCACTGTTACTTTTTGATATTCCCCTCATGGAATCTCTCTCGCAATAGTCATGAGTTGTTCTAACTAATCTGCCTACTTTTGTTTGTGTTACTTTTTAGATTCTCCTCATGGAAGATCTCTCTCATGATAGTCACCAGTTGTCCTAACTATATCTATCTACTATCACTCAATTACCACTAAGGTTCTTCTCACTAAAGATTCCTCTTAGACTTCAATCACCAATAGTTCTAACTATGTCTGTCTACTATTATCACCCTACTGAAGAGATTTCTTTCATCCATGTTTTGGACATTAACACTTGACATCCAATCCTATAACATAGAAAATGAACTCAAATTTTTGAATTTGTTTGGGATACGTTGAGCTTTTCTTTTCTCATTTTGCTTTCACTTCATCATGTCTCTTTGAGCAACTTGATGATATCATTTTTTACTAGAGAAGCAAGGAGTGGGGGCATGATCTTTTCATTGCTTTTTATTTTGGTTTAGTTCCAAATAATTTGAAGCATTCATATAAAATGGGTGTCCACTTTAAGAGCTTCATCTCGTATTGAATGGCCTTGTGTACCTCAACTACTTTTATATGGATAAATCAATGAGCTTGGTTCTTCTCCTTGCTTGTTGGAGTGAATCCTCTATCCTATAGTAAATATTGATACTTGTCCTACTAAGTGAACATATGGGTCATTACAAGTATATCTAGCACACTTCTATCTTAGGTTATGAACGCAAGGGTCATTATGGAAAAAATACTTACTGATTATTACCGTAAGAAGGATCTCTCATGTGTTTGGTGTGTTTGCATGCAAGAAACATTTTGGTCATCCAAGTGCTTATACTTTGATGCTTATGTTAACTTGCTACATTAAAAGGGACAAATGTTATGGTCTTTCTGGCTTATTGTGCCTCGAATGCTTACATTTAATCCTAACAAAACTAGAACACATTTTATATTCATATTTCTATGATTGTAATGTCAGTGGAAATTGTATGACACATAGAATTTATCTAAATGATCAGTGATGATAATTGTTGAAGCTTGATAACCAAACCTAGGGTTGCATCTAGCCTAGGCTTTGCATTTAGCATAGGGCTGCATTGCACAAGTACATGGTTTGATGACTAATTCACTTACATCCTCTATGATGAGTATTTTTGGCTTCTTCAAAGTATCATGTTTCTTCATGGCTAAATTATTGGGAGTAACTAAGAGTGGAGGGGTGAATTAGTTACTACTAAAATAAATCCTAGGTCCCTTAGATGTCAGTATAGAAATGCAAACTGAAGATTGAATACTACTAAAGCTTAGTACATAAAATGTTATTACTCAATAATAATTAAATTATCTCAATAAATTCTTAACATATAAAATTTAAATTTTATCTATGATTATCATTACTTTGACTATGTTGCAAACATATAAAATAAAATAACACATTTGACACTAGGATTTAATGTGGAAACCCAATTTGCGAAAACCACCAATTGCAACTAGTTACTATTTTTCACTCTTCTAATGTGAGCCCTATTAGGATCCAACCCTATTAAAGGTTACAAAACACATTGTTTGGTGTGACCCTGTTAAAGGATTTAATTGCCTTGTTAGGAGTGGCCTTGTTAGAGGTCTTGAGACAATTCAATAGAATTACCACCTTGTTAGAGGATTTGTAAATAGATATTAAGCCAACTCTATTAAGAGATTTAGATTAATGCTACAATTTTTAGAGAGTAATAATGAGATGATCTATTTTGAATGCAATTGATTTCCTAATTACAAATCTTTTTTCTTGCTTGTACTTGATCCTTCCTAATTGAATATAGTTTTGTTGCTCCACAAGGATATTCTACTTATCCTTCAAATTTGCTTCCTCTTCTTATCATTAAATCTTCAATAACATATTCATACTTCCTTACACACATTTTGAAATATCAAATTGACCTTATATCTTCCACTTTGTCAAGTCAGCTCAAATACAACTTAGAATAATTAATATTCATCACTTTACTCAGTTGGAATTAATAGATAAAATAATTAAGCTTACTATTGCAAAATAAGAAAATCTTTTGTTAGCTGACCTGGCTTGGTAGAAACTAACTCAAAAATATTTCTTTTGTTAACCAATAGGAGCTCAGTTAACATTGCAAGCTCACAAAAATCCTTTGGCAATTGAGTGGGCTTGATTAGCATTGGTTCCATCCAACTTTCCTTCATTAATTGAGTGAGCTTAGTTAACACTCATCTTCTGCATATTTTCCTTTGACGCCTAAGTAAACTCGGTAGACACTACCTTTTGAACTAGGCAAACACAAGAATGCTTGGTAGAAATAGAAAATTGTCTTTACTACCTGAGTAAGCTTAGCATAAACCAACTAATAATGATTATGAAATTTTTGTAACATCAAAGATAATACATAATTAATCAATTGTATCTAACAATCTCCATCTTTAGCATTGATGGCAACACAACATGTCATAGCATAATGAAATTTTGGATTAGCTCTTTGAGAACTCCCTCTGTCAGTGTGAGCTCTTCCTTTCATTGGATTCTTTCTCTATCTAAAACAACTTCTACCAAGTTCATTTAGAACTTTCTCCCTCTTACATAAAACTTCTCAATATTTGGAAGACTTCTCCTTCTTTAGTTCTTTAGTTCCTTACTTTATTCTACTTCCAAAAGGGATATGACAATAAACTTCTCCCTCTTTGACAACACATGCCAAAGACAATAATCTTGTAAATACCAATGTACCTTAAGTACTAATTCATTGCAATATGCCCTTTCCAATTCTAAACCAATTGCTTGATCTTCAATAGGTTCTACTTGATGCATTCACTAAACTTTATTTAGTGAATTTTAGATAGGGGAATGACCCCTAGCTTACCTCTTAGATACAGAAATGCATCATTAGGTAATGGCTTTGTGAATATGTCTGCAACTTGTTCCTTTGTATTAACATATTCCAATCTAACTTCTTTTTCTTGCACCCATTCTCTTAAGAAGTGATATTTTGTTGCAATGTTCTTTGTTTTAGTATGAATCACTAGATTCTTTGATATGTTAATTGCACTGGTGTTATCACAGTATATGACTATTGGATCCTTGATCTCTATCTTTATTCTTTCCAACAATTATTTGAACCAAACAATGTTAAAACAATTAATATTGTTGCTACATATTCTGCCTCTTCTATGGATTGAGATGTACAATTTTGCTTCTTGCTTGTCCAAGACACTAGTCTTTTACCAAGAAAGAATGCTACACCACTAGTGTTGTTTCTATCATCAATACTTCTTTTCCAATTAGCATCATTAAATACTTTCAAGTCCAAATTGCCTCCAAGTTTATACTATAAACCATAGTCTTTGATACCTTTTATATATCTCATGATTCTCTTGATTGCCATCATGTATTTTTCCTTAGGATTTGTTAAAAATATTGCTACTATTCCAACTACTAGAGCAATATCAAGCCTTGTGTGTACTACATACTACAATTTTCCAATCATTGATCTACTTGTGGTCTAATCTACTTCTTTGCAATCATCATTTTTGGAGAGTTTATGTCTAGTAGACATAGGGGCTCCAACTAGTCTTGAATCTTCCATTCCAAAAAAATTCAGTATCTCCTTGATATACTTAGATTGAGTGATGTAGATACCATTTTTGTTTTTCTATATCTACAATCCAACAAAAAAATTTAACTCACCAAACATAGACATCTCAAATTCTTTACTCATTTCTTTTCAAAATGCTCTGCACAAGTCATCATTTCCTATAAATAGAGTATCATGAACAAATATTTTTGCCAATACAATCTTCTTGTCTGGTCCTTCCTTGATATACAGACTACTATTATCATTTTCCCTTTGAAAACAAATCTTTACCAAGTAATTATGAAGTCTTTCATACCAAGCTCTGGCAACTTGCTTGAGACCATATAATGCTTTGTGTAATTTGTAAAACACGTCCTTTTTATTAGGATCTGCAAAATCTTCTAGTTTTTCAATGTAGACTTCATCATCAAGAGTTACATTCATGAATGAAAATTTAATATCCATTTGATATACTTTAAATCCTCTATGTGTTGCATATGCTAGTAAAGTTCTAGAGAAAAAGTCTAACCATAGTTAATACCTTCTTCTTAGCCTTTGCACACCAAACTTACTTTTTTATTTGAAACTTTTCCATCTTTATTCAACTTATTTCTAAATACCCACTTTGTACCAATTATATTTTTATCCTTGGGTCTAGGAATGAGAGTCCAAGTTTTGCTCTTTTCTATCTGTTCTATCTCTTCCTTCATTGCTTCAATCCAACTTCCATTTTCTAGAGTATCCTTAACATTTCTAGGTTCAAATTCAGCAAGTAAACATGTACCTTTTAATTTTCCTTTTGTCATTGTTCTATCTAATTTGTCTTCAATAATCTGATTAGGTGCATGATGCCTTATAGCATATCTTGCTAATACAAGTTCTTTGTTCTTTGAATGAGTTCCACCATCTTCATCTTGAATTTCAATTTCAAGCTTGGATCCTTCTGTCTATGACTCAGGTTCATTAGGCTCAATTTGAACTAGTTGGGTAGCCTCTAATTATAACTCAGGTTCTTTAGATTGTAAGTTGGGTTACATTGTCTGCAACTTAGTAACTATTGGGGATTCTAGGGACTCAAGATATGAAGCTTCTTTTCTTTTAGATAGATTTGGTAGGGTATTAGGTTCATAGTTAATAAATATTTTGTAATCTTCTAGTTCATTGTTGCTTTCTTCTTCACACTTTTCTACAAACTCATCAATTCTAACATGTGCACTTTCTATAATTTTATGAGTAGACAAATTCACACATCTATATGCTTTACTTCTACAAGAGTATGCTAGAAATATGCCTTCATCGCCTTTTACATCAAATTTTCCTTTTCTAGATTCTTTCAATATATAACATTTTTTGCCAAATACTTTCAAGTAACTCGCATTAAGTTTGTATCCATACCATAGCTGATAAGGTGTTTTCTTTAAATATTTCTTCAATTGTACTATGTCTAAGATATGAACTACAATGCTGATAACTTCCTTCTAGTATTTGAGAGCAACCTTCTTTTCAATCATCAAGGTTCTTGCACAATCCATGAAAGATATATTTCTTCTTTTAGCTATACCATTTTTTTGTGGTGTACCAGGGGCTAATACTTGTCTTTTGATCCCTCTTTCAATGAAAAAATTATTGAATTCATTGGAGATGAATTCACCACCTCTGTATGATCTTAAGCATTTTAACCTCTTTCTAGTTTCCTTTTCTACTCTTGCTAGATACCACTTGAATTTTTGAAAGGCTTTTAACTTTATTTTAGACACATTATTGTTATCATTCTAGAATAGTCATCAACAAAAAGAATAAAAAACCTTTCTCCACTATAGCTTTCTATTCTGATAGGTCTACATAAATATGTATGAAAAATTTTCAAGACTTCTTCTAACTAATAGTTTTTTCTTTTAAAGCTAGTCTTTCCCATCTTACCAATTTGGCAATTCTTGCATAGACCCATGTCAGGCTTCTTCAAACTAGGAATACCTCTTACTCTTCTATGTTTTCATATCTTAACTAGATTATCAAAGTTTACATAAAATATCCTTTTGTGCCATAATCATCTTTCTTCTACTTGAGAAATAAAACATGAACCATCACTAAGATCAAGATAAAATAGATTACATTTTTTTTTCTTGCCAAATCCAACAAGATTTCCTTTTCCATCTAGTAGTTTGGCCTATTCATTCATGAATTCTACCATGAATCTAGTGTTGTTCAACTATTCCACACTCAGTAGATCATGCTTTAGTCGTTCAATCCAATAAGTATTGTCACATACAAGTTCTTTAGTCAATGAAGTATATCCTTTTCCTTTTATGTTATAAGGTTCATTGTTTCCAAATCTCACACTACCTCCATCATAATATTCCATGTGTTCAAATTTTGTTTTGTCTCCAGTCATATGATGTGAACAACCATTGTCAATAATCCATATATCATTTTTTCTAGCATGAGAGATAAGTGCCATCTTATCTCCTTCATCATCAAATTCACCATTCACAGCAATAAATAACATTTCATCTTCACTGTTATCAAAATCTTTAGCTATAAAACAAGATTTCTTTTGTCATTGTAGTTTTTGTTCTTGGAGTCCTTCTTTCCTTTATGTCTATTTCTCTTCTTTTCATCCTTGATTTCCTTATTTGGACACCTAGCGGCAATGCGACTAACTTCTTCACAAGAAAAGTAGATTAGAGGAACTTTACTTTTGTATTATCCTCTTCCTTTGGAATGTTTCCTTGCAAGTAGGGCTTAACAACTTCAAAATCATTGTTAGAACTTTCTTCTAATGTTCCTTCTTTTTCACTTCCTGATTGACTAGAATTTGATTTCTTACCCTTTTCTTTGAGTGAGATTTTATCTTTAAAAGAAGATTCAATAACCTTTGAACTAGGAACATAGTTATCAAAGTTATATAACTCAGAAGCTATCAATCTTCCAACTAGAGCATCCAAAGATATTTTATTTTTTGGATCACATCTCATTTCTTCAATAGTAGATACTGTAGTTGCATAAATAGGAAGAAGAGTTTTTGTACCTATCTTACAACTATTTTCTCTTGAATATCTCCTCCAGATGCTTTAATTGCACTTCCACTAGCCTTGATCCTTTCTACATATTTTTTAATGTTTTCATCTTCTCTCATTCTCATTTGGTCAAATAGTGCTCTAAGGCTTTCTACTTTGGCTCTTCTTACATTGTCATCTCCTCCATAGATATCTTTTAGTTTGGTCCATGTTACATGAACAATTTTGCAATCCTTTACCTTGTTAAATTCAACATAACTGAGAGCAGACGCAATATCAATCATAATAATATTATGATTCTTCCTTTTAGAAATATCTTCAAATGATAATGTTCCAGTCGGATTTATGTATTTAGCATCAAGATATTTGCAACCTAAATCATTGATTGTAGCTAGATGTTACCTCATAAGTCTTTGCCATGCTACAAAATTATCTCTATTTAGCTTGGGAATTTCTATTTTGTAGGACATCCTGATCTTTAGCTTAGGTCCTTGAAACATTCTCTACAAGAACCAAAATCTTTGATACCAATTGTTGGAAATATAAGAGGAGTATATGAGAGGAGAGGAGTGAATCAATTACTACTAAAATAAATCTCCCTATATGTCATTACAAAAATGCAAATTGAAGATTGAATACTGTTAAAGCTTAGTATATCAAATGTTGTGACTTGGTAATAAATAAATTAACTCGATAAATGCTTAACATATAAAATTTAGATGTTATCTATGATTATCATTACTTTAATTGAGTTGCAAACTTATAAAGAAAATAACACATTTGACACTAGGATTTAATGTGGAAACCTAATTTGGAAAAAATGACCAATTAAAATTAGTTACTATTTTTCACTCTTCTAAAGTGAGCCTTATTAGAGCTAGCCTTGTTAAAGGTCACAAAACACACTGTTAGGTGTGACCCTATTAAAGGATTCAATCACCCTTTTAGGAGTGGCCTTGTTTGTGGTCTTAAGACAATTCAATAGAACTGCCACCTTGTTAGAAGGTTTGCAAATAGTTGTTAAGCCAACACTCTTAAGAGATTTAGATCATTGCTACAATGGTTAGAGAGTAACAAATGAGATGACTTGATTTGAATGAAGCTAATTTTCTAATTACAGATCTTTTTTTTGCCTTGTACTTGATCCTTCCTAATCAAATATAGCTTTGCTACTCCACAAGGATATTCTACTTGTCCTTCAAATTTGTTTCCTCTTCTTATCACTAAATATTCAATAACATCTTCATACTTCCTTACACACACTTTGAAATCACAACTTGACCTTATACTTATATCTTCCACTTTATCAAGTTGGCTCAAATACAATTTAGAATAATTAATATTCATCACTTTAGTCAGCTAGAATCAATAGATAAATCAATTAAGTTTAATATGCCAAAATAAGAAAATATTTTATTAGTTACTCTAGCTTGGTAGAAACTAACTGAGAAATGATTTCCTTTGTTAAGCAACAGGAGCTCGGTTAACATTGCAAACTGGCAAAAATCCTTTGGCAACCAAGTGGGCTCAGTTAGCGCAAGTTCCATCCAACTTTCCTTCATTAACTGAGTGAGCTCAGTTAACACTCATTTTTTGCATATTTTCCTTTGATGCCTAAGTGAACTTTGGTAGACACTACCTTCTGAACTAGGAAAACATAGGAACACTCTATAGAGACCAAAAAAATGTCTTTACTACCTGAGTGAGCTCAGCATATACTGACTGATAATGATTATAACATTTGTGTAATATCAAAGACAATACACAATTAATCAATTGTATCCAACAACACAAGCATTCAATTCTTTGGTTCATCCTCTTCCTCCTTAAAGGATACCAATCATTATCAACAAAAAACATGGAACACTACATGAATTTTTATTCCATTTGCATTTTTCATTTCATATATAATTTCATAATCTAGCTCATCTACATTACATTCATAAATCACATCATATTTGCATTTCATAATCACAGCATAAACATCAAATTAAAAGATAGAAAATGACACATGCAAATGGTACTCAACTCAAAATCTCATATATATACATCAAAAGTGTACATCTCTACAAAACTATATGCTACTCAAGAATTGTTAATAAAATACAATGCAAAATGTTATTGGCACTCTAATTGATATAGAGCCAAATCAAAATTAGAGTCAAAATGTGAACTAACTCTCTCCTTCCCCCTCACCTACAAGTGGTAGTGGAGGAGGATGAGGAGGCATCTCAAGTTTTTCCACCAGCCATGCACCTCTTGACTCTCATGCATACTATGAAAATCAAGACACCTACTTAGCCTCATCTTGTATAACTACCACATAAGCTACAAAGTAATATACAACTCTAGCTGACTGTAGCTGGATCTTGTCTTGCTACTACTTAGATCTCTACTCTGTCCTCTAAGCTACTACCTCTAGCTATCCCTACAAATCATAGATCTCCTGATCATGCTCTACTATCTAGGTATCCCTAATAGCAACTTGTATGTAAAGATCTCCCAGCTACTGTTGTGCAGTCCATATCTTCTCTCCCACTCTCCTTAGAGCATCCTTAGTCTGTGTCAAGAGATCTCCACCCTAGGCTCCCACAGTAGCCTGATCCTACATCTCCTCATCTCCCTTCTTAGTTGGCTCCTAAGCTAGCCACTACTCCTTTTTTTGAGGTCTCTATTGCCTCTACCCTATCCCACTCCCACCAACATTAGGGTCTACTCCAAACTACCATAGAGGAATCTAAACCTATTGTGTCCTATGTCTCACCCTCTCCTATTGTGGCTGCTATGGTGGTGCCTGGTGAGCTTGCACTAGCTATCTAGGAGCCTCCATCCCCACTAGATCTATAAAGCATGGGAAGGGATGGCTCATAAAATATGCTTTGTAAGCTAGCCTCATCCCTCCATCCACTACTACTGGTAGGTAGTCCCACTATGCCAAAACCAAGTTATGCACATCGATCATAGACCTCTAGGGATCTAATCTTTGAGACCACCCATGGTCCAAATCTCTAGCTAATCATGCATAGGAATAGTACTCCTTTGAAATATCTTGTGGCCTTCCATACTACTACTACACACAACTAAGTGGAAATATCTCCACCATCTACACAAATCAAGCTATCAATGGTCATGACATGAACATATAACTTATCTCCTAGGGTGCATCATCCTAGTCCTTAGTCTCTCTCTAGGGATGCAATACAATGGATACCAAGTCATTGAGATGGGCCCTCTACTACTCAATCTTCCCTAAAGCTATCTAGGTAAGTTGGCCTCTATATCTACAAATATAGGACTCCATAGGCTACCTCTCATCCTCAAAAATAGGCCTCTTGATTGGTAGATTCTCCCATGCCCATATGTAAAGAACATAGACCCTAGCGGCCATGCTCTTCCTCTCATGATATAGTATCTCATGCATCTCATGATACATATGTGTAAGCATACACTGACCCCACCCATATCTCTCTAGGGTTTCTAACATCATCTGGAGGATTTTGCCCCATCCACACTCTAATCCATGCTAGCCTCTATTCGGCATCAAGAAGTAGCTAATAAATATACCAAAAACTAATGCCAGCCTATGAGTGGGATCATAAGTTGTTGGAAATATAGATGGAGTAACTAAGAGGGGGGGTAGGGGCATGAATTAGTTACCACAAAAACAAATCCATAGATCCCTTAGATGTCTTATAAAACTAGTTACTACTGTCACTCGGTAATCATACAAAAAAATGTTGTAACTTGGTAGATGCAATGTATGTTAGCTCATTACTAATCTTTAAGCATTCATAGAGATTAACATGCATGCATAAAATAACATTAACACATGAGACACCAAATTTAATGTAGAAACCCAATATGAGAAAAACCATCAAGCAACTAGCTACTAATTTTCACTCTTCTAAAGTAAGCCCTATTAGGAGCCAACCCTATTAAAGCTTACAAAACACACTATTAGGTGTGACATTGTTAGAGGATTTAATCACCTTGTTAGGAGTGGCCTTACTAGAGCACTTTAGAACAATTCAATAGAACTATCACCTTGTTAGAGGATTTACAAAATGGTTGTTAAACCAAGTTTGTTAAGAGATTTAGGAATCACTACTACAATGGTGAGAAAGTAACAATGACTTGACCTAAATGAGATGCAACTAAATTGCTGATATAGATCTCTATTTTGTATCACTAGATCCTCTTTGATCAAATACAACTTTTTTGCTCCTCAAGGATATCTAATCCTTCTTCAAAATTCACTCACACTTTCCTCTTCACACAATCAACACACTTGCATGCTCGCTTATTACAATTTAGAATTCACAACTTGACCTTTTATTTATACCTTAGAAATTGTCAAGTTGACTCATTCACAAGTTACATTTATCAATAATCATTACCTCAGATAGCTACAATTATTACATAAAACAATTAAGCTTTATTTCCCAAAATAATGAAATCCTTCATTGCCCAAACCTACTCAGTAAACACTATTCTAAAACTAATTTCCAATGTTAACCAACTAAAGCTTAGTGAACACTATGAACTCTACAAAATCCTTTAGAGATCGAGTGAACTTGGTAAACACTGACTTTCTTTTGCTAACCTTGTGAGCTCAGTTGTCGCTGACTTCTGCCACAAAATACTTCAACACCTAAGTGAGCTCGGTAGACACAATTTCCACAGAGTAATTTCTAGGAATGCTCAGTAGACTCTAGAATTTTCTTTGCTGACCAACTGAGCTCAGTAGACTCTATCTATCAACTAATATGACATTTGTGTAACATCAAAGACAACACACAATTGAACAATTGTATCCAACAATCTCCCTCTTTGGCATTGATGGCAACACAACATGTCATAGCACAATGAAATTTGAGAACAAGTCTTTTTTTGACAAGAAATTTCTCCCTCTTATATTTTATGCCACAAACTTCTCTAATGTAGTAATCTCCCTCTATGAAGGAATTACATAGCTTATTTTCAAACAACAAACTCTCCACAAACAAATTCAAATTTTAGAAAGATATGATAGTAAACTCTCCCTCTTTGACAAAACATGCCAAAGACAACACATACCAAATGAATAAAAATGTACCTTGAGTACTTGTCATGTCCCCTTTTCAAATAATTAAAAAATAATAATCTTTTCTAAGGCAGGCAGGCCCAAGAAAGTGAAGTTTCGGAAAAAGGGGGTTAATTTTTGAAAACCGTTGGACTAATAAATGAAAATTATTATTAAAATATGTTTCATTAACCTCTCTTGGACGTGAGTTACAGTTATGCCCTCTTTTAAGGGGTTTTGGAGGCATTTTGGGCTCATTCCAGAACTTGATTTTGCTGATTTCTTTGTTATTCTTCAGAGGCTGCCAAACCTGTGGAGAAGGAGACCCAAGAACGGGAGTTTGCAAGTTTCCAGGGAGACCCAAAAATGGGAGTTTGCAGGTTTCTAGGAAGGCTAAGGATGGGAGTTTGAAGCCATTCCATGTGCATGATCATACAAAGTTTGCCTTTATGCTGAACAGTGTAGATTTGTGGGTTTTTGGGTGTGTTTCTTGCATGAGTTTGGTGTTTTCAGTTGAGCATTTCATATCAGTTTTGGTTGCTGCTGTATTTCAGACTTTAAGCTATTAAAATAGAGCTGAATATATGTATTGGGACGTGACTAAACTTCTAAGATAGTTTATTAGTATTTTTGTGGTGTTTCCGAGCATTTTTGTGTTAATTTCGGGAGCTCGATGAGCATAGTTTTTGTCCTACATTTGTGAGCTACTGTGTAAAGGCTATATAGATTTGGAAATTTCATTTTGTAGGCTGTTATGCTGCTGAAATTTCTTTAAAAATGTCCACTTTCAGATTTATTAATAATTGGTGAAGCTGTGAAGCTTTTGGCACAATTTCTGACATACCCGATTTGGGGTTTCTTGAGAAATTTGGAGGATCTTTGTGATATCAGTTGTTTGATTTTGAAAATCTGACTAGAGGTGTGAAATACCATATCAAATCAGAGAAAGGGACATTTCATGTGCATGCTCATACAGAGTTTGCCTTTGTGCTGAACAGTGTAGATTTGTGGGTTTTTGGGTGTGTTTTTTGCATGAGTTTGGTGTTTTTAGTTGAGCATTTCATATCAGTTTTGGTTGCTACTATATTTCAGACTTTAAGCTATTAAAATAGAGCTGAATATATGTATTGGGACATGATTAAACTTCTAAAATAGTTTATTAGTGTTTTTGTGGTGTTTCTGGGCATTTTTGTGTTAATTTCGGGAGCCCGATGAGCATAGTTTTTGTCCTACATTTGTGAGCTGCTGTGTAAAGGCTATATAGATCTGGAAATTTCATTTTCTAGGATTTTATGCTGCTGAAATTTCTGTAAAAATTTCCATTTTCAGATTTATTAATAATAGGTGAAGCTGTGAAGCTTTTGGCACCATTTCTGGCATACCCGATTTGGGGTTTCTTGAGAAATTTGGAGGATCTTTGTGATATCAGTTGTTTGATTTTGAAAATAAGATTAGAGGTGTGAAATACCATATCAAATCAGAAAAGGGGACATTTCAGTGGTATCAGAGCCATGATCTTGCCAGCCTGATGGTTTGTAGAAGTTTGCAGGTCAGTTTTGACAACTACCCAGATCTTGCATTTCAGTTTTGAGAACTACCCAAATCTTGCATGTCATAATTTATGATTGAATGTTGCTTCTAATCAGCTGCATGTCAAAATTTATGGTTTCATGCTACTTCTAATCATTTTCATGTTAGTTCTTGATGAATTTGGTGGTTGTAGAAGTTTGCATTTCAGTTTTGACAAGTACCCAGATCTCGCATGTCAGTTTTGACAACTACCCAGATCTTGCATGTCATAATTTGGTGGTTGCATGTTGCTTCTAATCAGTTGCATGTCCAAATCTATGGTTTCATGCTACTTCTAATCATTTTCATGTTAGTTCTTGGTGAATTTGGTGGTTGTAGAAGTTTGCATGTCAGTTTTGACAACTACCCAGATCTTGCATGTCAGTTTTGACAACTACCCAGATCTTGCATATCATAATTTGGTGGTTGCATGTTGCTTCTAATCAGTTGCATGTCCAAATCTATGGTTGCATGATACTTCTAATCATTTTCATGTTAGTTCTTTGTGTTTGAAGAAGTTATATCCTATTGGGGTTACACTCTACTTTATCCAGAATGGACAGGTATAGTACAGAGTCTCAGAGGGAACGATATTGGACAATTGATAGCCAGAGTCAAAATAGTAGAAAGGATGGTTATTTAGACATTCGAGATAAACTTATGAAAATAAGTCATGACATGTCTAAACAGTTGGTTGAGCACCACCGTATAATCAATGACATGTTATCTGACCCAGCTAAGGTGGATAAGTTGACTAGATTTCTATTTGGTAGATTTTCTCATAGGACAGATGACACAATTCCCAAGAACTTGCATGAGGAGTTTGAGAAACTAGCTAATAGCTAGGTAGAGGTCTCAGATTCTACTCTGCCATAGGAGGTGGTGGGAAAGGATATTACACAAATTGATAGTAACGGTCAACTTGATACTCAAATTGAGACAATTGTTTACAGGTTGTCAAAGGGTGATGCCACAGGTATTCAGGATGGTATAGTTACAACAGGCAGTGACTATAATGTAGTAGGTTCAGATGATAATTATGAGGATTTTGTTGTGCAGGATGGTGAGATACTTGGTAGAGATGAGCAAACATTGAGCATTCATGACTTTGCTGAGAAAGAGTACCAGCCACAGTTAGATGCTTCATCACATGAGGTTGAGGCAGGTAGTACTTCACATGATTTATCCCGCCAGCTGAAGGTGAGTGAAGATAGTATTTTGACATCATTATCTCATCATGATAGGTATGTGAAGTTAGTTGGTATTGGTCATATTACTCAGGTGAGGATTTTGCTTGAGTTACCAACTGATTCTAGTTTACAGATATGGACTCAAGATTGTTATATTGGCATTTGGGATTCAGTTGACAGGAGATCTTTAACACATTTTGGTAGCAGTGTTTGTTTGGGTGCTATCATGGATTTGATTAGCAGATTACATGGTGTTGTCTTTTCTTGTGCCAATATCTTGTCCGATGTTGGTATTAGTTTTTATACACCGATGTTGGGCTTTGTTCATATATCCAGTCGACCATACTTGCTAGAAGGTGTTGATGATATTTCATATTTGGCAGTGTGTATAGATGAGTCCCAGGATCATATTGGCATTGATGACATCCAGGAGGATGCAGTGGGTAGTTTTGAAGACTTAGTTTCCTTGGGTATAGAGGAGTTGGACAGCAATGCTAATGTTTTTGATACTCCATATGTTGATATGAGCTTTAGATTTGATTCACAGGATATGGATGGTAATACTCTAGAGACTAGTAACTTTGAGGATACTCCTTTAGATAGTGCATCAGAGGAGGTTTGTAGGAGACAGTCAAGTCAGTGCCATCATGTGTCTAATCAGTTGAGAGTTAGTGATCGAGACATTGCTATCACTTGCCAGCATTTCGATGCTGCTCGTCAGTTGTTAGCAGTTTATGGATGGGGTTCTCCTACTAGTGATGAGCAGGAAGGCAGTTATCTTTCCTTGACAGAGATCCACTCTTTATGGGAGGCTATTCGAATTTTGAGACAGAATTATATGTAGTTGGTAGCCGACAGATATTATCTTATGGAGTGGGGCAGTACAGCATATGATGCATTGTTGGCTAAGGAAGATGAGGTGAGTGAGCTTACTAAGCAGCTTGAGGTGACTTCTAAGATTCTTGAGAGTACACGGTTGGCTTTCAAGAAGTCATAGTTTCATTTGGCTAAGGTAACCATGGAGTTAGAGCAACTACAGTCTTTACCTGATTCTATACAGTCACAAGCTATGGTGTTTGGTGATCTGAGGATGACCATGGCCGAGATTGTCAGAGACAGTAGAGATGGGGATGCATCCATCCTTGATACTAACATTGGCATATCAGGTTCATTCCCACTAGAGTCAGGTTCAGTTGAGTTGGGTGTTGTAGAAGATTTTTGTATGCCTGACATGGTGGTGGCCTCTAGTACTGATGGCACAGAGACTAGAGATGTATCAAAGATCGTGTGTGATGTTGGAGAGTCGACAGTTGGCATGGTTCCTGCTAGTAATACTACTCCCTTGGTGATATCTTTGGAGGTAGTAGTCAGTTCCAACATGGTTAATGATCAATTGCAGTTAGTTTCATCTGGATTACAATCTGAGCCACTGACTGAGATTCGCGCATTCTATCAGCATTACACTGTGAGGTACGCTCATCAATTTACCTTTGATGACCATGCTGATGAGATTATGATACAAAGATGTACTTTGGTTCCTAGTGCTTATCATTAGTTATGGAATATTTTGATGCCTCGGGATGAGATTTTTGATGGGCATGACATGGCGATAGGTCCTACAGTTGATAGCTTGATAATACATGACTTAGAGCAGGAGTTTTGGAGTGATGCTTCAGTAGGTGTTGTTATTGATTCTACTCCTTTGGCTATGACATCTCCTGACTTAGCTAGTGATCAGTCACAGTGGGTTATATCACTTGTTCATGGTGAGCTATTGATTGAGGTTGGTTTTTTTAATCAACATTATATTGTAGGGTATGTACATCAGTTAGCAATTGATCCTTGTGTTGAGGAGTTGATGGTAGGAAAATTTGCTTTGGGTTCCATTTCTTGTTGTTTATCTTGTGATGGCTTTTCACCATCAAGGGTGCATGGGAGTTATGGTTATGAGACAGTGGTCGATGATCTACAGAGTTGTGTTGACTGCAGGAGTTGTACAGTGTGTGGATTCTCCATACTTGGTATAGTTTCATTTGAGAGCATTCACCATTATTGCAGAGTTGGATTGTACATTCCGTATAGGCCAGTGGAATGCATTGATGGTATTTACTATGTTGGTAGTCCACTTTACTTGGGTTTTGATGTTCTAAGAGTTTGTCTCTCGTGGGTTTCTGATTATGGAAGTTGTGATTTTGGAGTTTGGTTGAGCTATAATTGTCAGTTTGATTATGGATTCGTCTTGGTCATATTGCAGAGGATATTGCAGGAGCCTGTGTTAATTGGTAGTAGTATAGTTCATGACTACATTTGGGATCCAGGTGGATTGATTGGTTTATTGTTCAGCCATTGCTTGAGGACAAGCAATGTTTGAGAGGGGAGGACTTGTCATGTCCCCTTTTCAAATAATTAAAAAATAATAATCTTTTCTAAGGCAGGTAGGCCCAAGAAAGTGAAGTTTCGGAAAAAGGGGGTTAATCTTTGGAAATCGTTGGACTAATAAATGAAAATTATTATTAAAATATGTTTCATTAACCTCTCTTGGATGTGAGTTACAGTTATGCCCTCTTTTAAGGGGTTTTGGAGGCATTTTGGGCTCATTCCAGAACTTGATTTTGCTGATTTCTTTGTTATTCTTCAGAGGTTGCCAAACCTATGGAGAAGGAGACCCAAGAACGGGAGTTTGCAGGTTTCCAGGGAGACTCAAGAACAGGAGTTTGTAGGTTTCCAGGAAGGCTAAGGACGAGAGTTTGAAGCCATTCCATGTGCATGCTCGTACAGAGTTTGCCTTTGTGTTGAACAGTGTAGATTTGTGGGTTTTTGGGTGTGTTTCTTGCATGAGTTTGGTGTTTTCAGTTGAGCATTTCATATCAGTTTTGGTTGCTGCTGTATTTCAGACTTTAAGCTATTAAAATAGAGCTGAATATATGTATTGGGATGTGATTAAACTTCTAAGATAGTTTATTAGTATTTTTGTGGTGTTTCCAAGCATTTTTGTGTTAAATTCGAGAGCCCAATGAGCATAGTTTTTGTCCTACATTTGTGAGCTGCTGTGTAAAGGCTATATAGATATGGAAATTTCATTTTCTAGGCTGTTATGCTACTGAAATTTCTGTAAAAATGTCCATTTTCAGATTTATTAATAATAGGTGAAGCTGTGAAGCCTTTGGCACCATTTCTGGCATACCCGATTTGGGGTTTCTTGAGAAATTTGGAGGATCTTTGTGATATCAGTTGTTTGATTTTGAAAATCAGATTAGAGGTGTGAAATACCATATCAAATCAGAAAAGGGGACATTTCAGTACTAATTCATATGCACTATTTCCATAACTACACTGCATCAAATGATAGATCTTCAACTTGGTTCCTATTGATGCATCACTAAAATATTTATTTTAGTCAGCTCCAAATAGGGGAATGACCCCTAACTTACCTCTCAGATACAAGAATGCATCCTTAGGTAATGGCTTGGTGAATATGTCAATGATTTGTTCTTTTGTATAAACATATTCTAATCTAATCTCATTCTCCTACACCAATTCTCTAACAAAGTGATACTTTATTGCAATGTGCTTAGTTTTTTAATGCATTATTGATTCTTTGATATGTTGATTGCACTTGTATTATCACAAAACATAACAACTTGTTCTTTGATTTCAAATTTTATGCCTTCTAATAGCTATTTAAACCAAACAATATTAGAGTAATTTATTGTTGCTACAATATACCCTATTTCAGTTGTAGATTGGGATGTGCAATTTTTCTTTTTACTTGTCCAAGATACCAACTTCTTTCCAAGAAAGAATGCTCCACTTCTTGCACTCTTTATGTCATCAATGTTTCCTATCCAATTAGCATCAATAAACACTTTCAAGTCCAGATTTTCTCCAAATTTGTACCACAATTCATAATCTTCAGTGCCTTTCAAGTATCTCAAGATCCTCTTGATTACCATCACGTGATGTTCTCTGAGTTTTGCTGAAAATCTTGCTACTATACTAATTGCAAGAGAAATATCAGGCCTTGTATGAACTACATACTGCAATTTTTCAATCATTGATCTATATAAGGTCTCATCTACCTCTTTTCATTCATCATCATTAGTAAGCCTTAGTCCAATACACATGGGAGTTCCAACTAGTTTTGAATCTTCCATACTGAACTTCTTGAGTATCTCCTTGATGTATTAAGACTAAATAATGTAGATACCATTCTTGCTCTGCTGAATTTGAAGACCAACAAAGAATTTAATCTCACCAAGCATTGACATCTCAAATTCCTTATTAATTTTCTCTAAAAACACTTTGCATAGATCATCATTCCCTATAAACAAAGTATCATCCACAAATATTTTTACCAAAATAATCTTGTAATCTGGTCCTTCCTTGATATACAAGCTACTTTTATCATTAGTTCTCTAAAAACTAATCTGAATAAGATAGTTGTGTAATCTCTCATACCATACTCTAGAGGCTTGTTTTAGACCATACAATGCTTTGTGTAATTTACATACCATATCTCATTTTTCTAGATCAACAAAACCTTTAGGTTGCTCAATGTAGACTTCTTCATCCAAAATACCATTGAGAAATGTAGATTTGACATTCATCTGATATACCTTAAATATTTTGTGTGTAGCATATGCAAGTAAGGTCTTGACACCTTCCAATCTTGCAATAGGAGAAAAAGTCTCTCCATAGTCTATTCCTTCTTCTTGAGAGTAGCCTTTACATACTAGTCTAGCTTTGTTTCTTGATATCTTACCATCTTCGTTCAACTTATTTCTAAATACCCACTTAGTTCCAATCAAATTTTTATCTTTAGACCTAAGTACAAGAGTCCATATTTTTTTCTTCTCTATTTTCTCTATCTCTTCATTCAGAGCCTCAATCCAACTTTCATTTTCCAATGCATCTTTGATATTTCTAAGTTCAAAATCAGCAAGTAAACAAGTATATTTTAGCTTACTTCTTGTCATAGTACCTTTAGATTTGTCTCCAATAATCTGATTAGGTGCATGGTGTCTCCTAACATACTTGGCCAATATAGGTTCCTTGCCTTTTGAATAAATTGCATTGTCATCCGCTTAAAGATTAATTTCTAGTTTTGGCTGCTCTAGCTCGGTAGACATTGGCTCGGTAGCATCTGAATATGACTCGGGTTCTTGCAACTCGATTTGAACTTCTTGCAACTCGGTGACTGGAGACTCAGGAGTAGAAGTTTCCTAATTGAAAAATGTATCTAGCACTGTATCAAGTTCAATGAAAACAAATCTCCTATAATCTTCTAGTGTCTTTTTTCTTTCTTCTTCAGTCCATTCTACAAACTCAACTTTCACATGTGCACTTTCTATGATTTTGTGAGTAGACAAATTCAAACATCTATATGCCTTACTCTTGCAAGAATATCCCAAAAATATGCCTTCATCACCCTTCACATCAAATTTTCCTTTTCTAGATGATTTCAAAATATAACATTTGCTTCCAAATACTTTTAGGTAACTTTCATTCGGTTTATACTCATACCATAACTCATAGCGGGTTTTGAATGAGTCCTTCTTCAACTGTACTCAGTTCAAGGTATGAACTATAGTGTTGAGAGCTTCCTTCTAGTATTTGATAGCAATTTTCTTTTCAATAATTAGAGTTCTTGCACAATCCATGATAAATTTATTCCTCCTTTCAGCTATTCCATTCTACTCAGGAGTTCTAGGGGTTGATACCTATCTTTTGGTTCCACTTTCAATGCAAAAGTTATTGAATTCATGGGAGATGAATTCACCATCTCTATCTGATCTCAAACATTTAGATATTTTCCCTATTTCTCTCTTAGATACATCACAATCATCATTCTAGAGTAGTCATCAACAAAAAGAATGAAGAACTTTTCACTAGTATAGCTCTCAATTCCAATAGGTCCATACAAATCAGTATGCACAATTTCCAAAATTTCTTCAAACTGATAGTTTTTACTTTTAAAGCTAGTCTTCCCCATCCCTGACAATTCTTGCATAGACCAACATTAGGTTACTTTATACTAGGAATGCCTCTTACTTTCTTAAATTTGCTTATTTCACCACGTTATCAAAATTCACATGACATAGCCTTATGTGCCATAACCAACCTTTTTCAACTTAAGCAATAAAACATGAGCATTCACTAAGTTCAAGATAGAATGAGTTACCTTTTATTTGTATGCCTAATCCAATTAGCTTTCCTTGGTCATCCAACAGTCTTGTCTTTCCATGCATAAATTCCACCTTGCATCCAATATTGATTAGTAGTACCAGACTCAATAGATTGTGTGTTAATCCTTCAACCCAATAGGCAATATCGCATACAAGCTCTTTTGTTAGTGAGATTCTTCCTCTTCCTTTTATGTAACAAGATTCATTATTACCAAACCTCACATTGCCACCATCATAGTCTTCAAAATGTTCAAAAAAAATTTTGTCACTAGTCATATGATGAGAACAACCACTATCTATGATCCATGTATCATTTTTTCTTACATGAGAGATAAGTCATATCTTATCTTCCTCATCATTATCAGATTCATTTTTCATAGCAATGTAAACAATTTCATCTTCACTATTATCAGAATCCTTTGAGTCCTTAGCCATGAAACATGTTTTCTTGCCTTTGTCCTTAAATGATTTGAAGTCTTTCTTTCCATTATACTTGTGACCTTTCTTCTCATACTTTTTTTTCTTGTTTGGGCACCTAGCAGCAATATGACCAATTTCCTCACATGAAAAATACATTAGAGGAATCTTACCTTTGTATTTTACTTTGCCTCTGGAATATTTCCTTGCAAGTAGAGCTTCAACCACCTCAAGATCACTGTCAAAACTCTCTTCTAATTCTTCTTCACTTTCTGACTGAGAATCCTTTATATTCTTGACCTTTTCTTTGAGTGAAAGCTTGGCTTCAAATGTTGATTCAATGCTCTTGGAAGTTGGAACATAGTTGTCATAGTTATCTAGCTCAAATGCAATAAATCTTCCTACTATGGCCTCTAAATTTATCTTATAATTTGCTTCACATTTTCTTTCTTGAATTGTAGAAACTCTAATTGCATAAATGGGAAGCAATGTTCTAAGAACTTTACTTAAAATTGTTTCCTCCTTGATATCTCCTCCAGAAGCCTTGATTGCACTGACACTTTCTTTGACTCTTTCAACATATTTAGCAGTGTGCTCATCCTCTCTCATTCTTATCTGATCAAGTTGTCCCCTTAGACTTTCTGCTTTGGCTCTTCTCACATTGTCATCACCTCCATAGATATCTTTCAACTTGTTCCACAAAGAAAAGAAAATTTTGCAATCCTTGATATCATCATATTCTTCATAGCTTAGGGCTGATGCAATGTTTATCATCATAGTGTTATGAGTCTTTTTCTCAGCAATGTCATTGTCAAATAATGTACTAGCAAGAGTTGTATATTTTTTATCAAGATATTTCAATCCTGTATCTCCAATGGAATTTAGATGGAGTCTCATGATACCTTTCCATGCTGAAAAGTTGTCCCTATTAAGCCTTGGAATTTCCCTCTTGTAAGACATCCTAATCTTTAGCTTGGATCCTTGAAATCCTTCCTGCAAACACCAAAAACTTTAATACCAATTGTTGGAAATATAGATGGAGTAACTGGGGGGAGTGGTGAATCAGTTACCACAAAAACAAATCCACAAATCCCTTAGATGTCTTATAAAACTAGTTACTACTATCACTCAATAATCATACAGAAAAAATACTATAACTTGGTAGATGTAGTGTATGTTAGCGTATTGCTAATCTTTAAACATTCGTTGAGATTAGTATGCATGCATAAAATAACATGAACATATGAGACACCAAATTTAATGTGGAATACCAATATGGGAAAAACCACCAAGTAACTAGCTACCAATTTTCACTCTTCTCAAGTGAGCCCTGTTAGGATCCAACCTTGTTAAAGGTTATAGAACATTTTGTTAGGTGTGACCTTGTTAGAGGATTTAATCACCCTATTAGGAGTGGCCTTGCTAGAGGACTTTAGAACTATTCAATAGAACTGTCACCTTGTTAGAGGATTTACAAAATAACTATTAAACAAACTTTGTTAAGAGATTTAGGAATCACTACTACAATGGTGAGAAAGTAATAATGAATTGACCTGAATGAGATGCAACTGAATTGCTGATATAGATCTCTATTCTAGTTCACTAGATCTTCTTTGATCGAATACAACTTTTCTACTACTCAAGGATATCTAATCCTTCTTTAAAATTTTCTCACACTTTCCTCTTGACACAATCAACACACTTGCATGTTCGCTCATTACAATTTAGAATTCAGAACTTGACCTTTTATTTATACGTTACAAATTGTCAAGTCAGCTCATTTACAAGTTACACTTATCAATAATTATTACCTTCGTCGGCTACAATTATTACATAAAAAAATTAAGCTTTATTTCCCAAAACAATGAAATCTTTCATTGGTTGACCCTACTTGGTCAACACTGTTCCAGAACTAATTTCTAGTGTTAACCAACTAAAGCTCAGTGAACACTACAAACTCTACAAAATCCTTTGGAGACTGAATGAACTCGATAAAAACTTACTTTCCTTTGCTAACCTTGTGAGCTCGGTTGCCATTGACTTCTACCACAAAATCCTTCAATGCCCAAGTGAGCTCAGTAGACATAGTTTCCACTGAGTAATTTCCAAGAACGCTCAGTAGACCCTAGAATTTGCTTTGCTAACCAACTAAGCTTGGTAGACTCTATTTGCCAACTGATATGACATTTGTGTGACATCAAAGATAACACACAATTGAACAATTATATCCAACATAAGTATGAATGAGCTCATCACATGTGATCGCTCTACACATTATCAAGTCCTTTTGGAAGATGGCTCTTACTATCCCTGTACCTACTCTAGGAATGGTGTTGTAAACCACTCTTAGCCCATGGAATGATATACAGAGAATCCTATATATGTCCCCTGGTGTGACTATCATCTCCCCCTGGGGCAAGTGGAAAGTCTTCATCTCCAAATGGAAATGCTCCACTAGTGTTGTCAGGAAGCTATGATTCACCAACACTAGTGGAATTTGGCATAAATATGAAAAACCCAATCTATCTATATGCACCATATTTGCGTCATCAAGTTACCACAACAAAGCTCTATATGGCGGATAATAGGATCAAAATTCGATATCATCAAAGGTAACCTACATACACAAACAAATACAACACAAAAATGATTAGCCTCCACTCAACAAAGGAACACGACAAACAAAAGTAAAAAATTTACAATAAAAAATCAAAATTACAACTTTAAAACTTGCAAATAACATCAAGATTTCACGTGAAATAATAGGTCCTCACATAAAATTACACATATTTGCATGAGGATACACCTCTTCACACAAAGAGTAATCAAACATTAAGAGAAAAATGTCCAAAATTGAGGGTTTTTTACATGACACATGGGCATCTCCCATGTGAGAAAACCCATAGGACTGAGTGAAGAAGTATAAGCCTAGTGCTTCTTCATGTGAGAAGAGATTGGCTTCACGTGAGGAGATACATCCTTGCGCAAGAACCGATAGGAAAATGATTAAAAATGCCTAAAAATTATGTGCTAAAATGCCTCATAAACCATGAAAAACTTAATGTGAGGAAAGATTATGGACCACTTACTGGATGCCCATACTTCATCAGGTGGCAGTGTTGTTGAGAGTGCTCAAATAAATGTGTAGATGATAGGATCACCATCTTTGCCTCAAAACTCTCTTTTTCACTAAAGACAAAAGTGAAAATAATTTTAAAATGACCTTGTGGGTCCTTATATAGGTATTGACCTTATTTTTCAAAGTTCTCTTATTGGTGTGAAAATCACCCCTTGGCTAACTTGACTGTTCAGAATCCACTTTCACAATCAATCTTGAAATCTAACACAATTAAGCAGCTCAACATCGCATTTTAAAATTTTTGGGAATGACACAATCAAATACTTGTGTAGTACATTTTTTTTTATACTTTGTGAATCTTTGAATCTTTTTAAATCACAATTTCTTCAAATTCTTTTAAAACTTTGGAAAAGTCAACTATGGTCAACTTTGGTCAAATTTTGTTCAAACTTGATCTTTTAGACCTCAATATCACTTTGAATCATCTTTAAATTTTCTTTTGATAATTTAGATCTCTTCCATATTCTTTTCAATCTCTAATTTCCCTTATATCTCTTGATATACTACTCTACATCATATTTCTAGTGTGCCATCTTTCAATTTCACTTCGATGATTACATCATTGAATTTGATTTCAATCAAATCTAAATCTTATGTCCTCATCACTCGGGGCATCTTGTCCACATTCTATCTGACATCTATGTCATCTATTTCATCTTTTCATCAATTGATCACATCTTATAGCAATCCTTACCATAGTTTCATGGATAGGTATTAGGATAGTCTAAACCCCAACTCTTGAGGATCAAGCTTCATTTTGAGGATGATTCTACAACTCATGATTGGATCTTGTTATCTTTTATGGATAGGTATCTAGTTGTTATATCTAGATCTCTTAAGATTAAGCTCCATTCTGGAGATAATCTTTGAAAAGTTTATCAATCTAGGTATCTAGGTGTTCTATTTGGATTCCTTAAGGTTAAACTCCATTATGGAGATAATCTTTAAAAGCTTATCAATCTAGGTATCTAGGTTTTCTATCTAGATTCCTTAAGGTTAAGATTTATTCTAGAGATAATCTTTAAAAGCTTGTCAATCTAGGTATCTAGGTGTCCTATCTAGATTTCTTAAGGTTAAGCTCGATTTTGGATATAATCTTTAAAAGCTTGTCACTCTAGGTATTTAGGTGTTCAATCTAGATCCCTTAAGGTTAAGCACTATTCTTGATATAATCTTTAAAAGCTTATCATCTTGGTATCTAGGTGTTCTATCTAGATTCCTTAAGGTTAAGCTCCATTCTAGAGATAATATTTAAAAGCTTATCAATCTAGGTATCTAGGTGTTCTATCTGGTTTCCTTAAGGTTAAGCTCTATTCTAGAGATAATCTTTAAAATCTTGTCGATATAGGTATCTAGGTGTTCTATCTAGATCCCTTAGGTAAAAGCTGTAATCACCTAAAAATGGTCATCTAGACTATTAGCCCCCTTTTCAACATTTTGGCTAAATTAATTTAATCACTTACCTAAGCCAAATTGCTAATAATCAATTTATTTGATTATAACCTATAGTTTGACTATGCTATCCTAAGTTCATTATTTGATTAAAAGAACATGTCCCCTTTTAATTAAATAAAAGACCCCATTCTTCTAACCCACTTAAAGTGCACACATAAAGTCTTTTTTCTATTTTGCAATTAAAAGAAAAGGCTTTGTGACTTTTTTCTTATATGACAAGTCAACTTATATTCTATTGGTTGATTTGTGTGTGCACATGGATCACTCCTCTTTTTAAATTCCACCGTTGATCATCCACCATCTTCATCTTGATCTCTACCATCCATACATCTTTAAAAGGGAGAGAGCTTTCCCCCTCAATCCATCCTCATTTTGAATATTGTTATGCTGCAAGTTTTCTAATAGGTTTCTTTGGAGCTTTGTGGAGAACTTCTCTTTCTTGTCTACATTCTCTCATCCATGGCATTCTAGCTTAGCTTAGCTTTTATTTTTACATGTAGATTAATCTCACATAGCTTAATAATGGTACTGTAACACTCTCATCCATGCTTAGAATAGCTGCACTTTTCATATTCATTCTAGTTTAATCTTTAGTTGCATTACATTCTTGAAGAACTCCTTGGGACATTTGCATTCTTGCATCTTGTCTTTGGAACCTCCCATTGCATGGTTTACTAGCAAGAAGAGTATCTCTAAGGCTCATCTGAGAGCCTTTTTATTCTTGAAATATACTCTCTTGCACTCCATGGATAGGGAGCTCTAATCTGGCATCTAAGCATTCCAACTCATGGAATCGTTGGGATAGAAGGGTTTAGAGTGGGGACACTTTTGAGTGTACAAAAGCTTATCATCTTGGTATTTAGGTGTTCTTTCTAGATTCCCTAAGGTTAAGCTCCACTTTACAGATAATCTTTAAAAGCTTATTAATTGGTATTTGTGTCATCAATTATGGAACCAATCTCATTTCTTGATCTATCCACCATGTTTTCTGATTTTCTTTGAATCAAACATGATGCTTGCACATTCTTTCAAAGAGGGGCAAATGTAATACCCCAAAATTGGCTCATTGGCATGACAACCAATTCTAGTCTATTTTGATCAACCCTAAAGTCTTATTTCACTAGAAAATTCTCATTTTGATTCTCGTTACATGACTTAATTGTCAGATGCAAAAAACCCTAATCTACATTAATTACACTATTTATTTAATTCCTAAAGTATCGACTCGAATTAGCTATATTAAACCTATTGATCAAATTTGATTTCATTTAAAGTGTTTATACTTTAATTAAATTAAATAATCTCCTAAAGCTAATGTACTAAGGAATTAAATTTATTTAATTTAATAATGTCCTTATCTTAATTGTTGGGTTTAATTACTCAATTAATTAAAATATACATTTATGAGGTCATATCTCCTTTTATTAAATTAAATAACCTTCTGAATTCTTCTCTTCAATTTAGGATTGGGAATTCTAAGTGATCTATCTCTCGAATTGGAATTCACTTAATCCACTTATTCTCACACTCAGGTGAATTTTACTTAACACTCCATCACATTTAGGATATGAGTTAGTTAACCTCACCTACACTGCGAATTTTCCATCCTAACTGGATCTTATCTTCAATCTTGGCCATTGATCTGAGTTAAGCTCAATCATTGATTGATTTTAGGAATTCTATTTAAGAGGCTTCTAATTCCTCAAAAAGAAGCTGGGAATTGAATTGCATCAAATTACCTACTTATTGTGCTCATATTTTCATAGCTTTCTTACTTTTTAGCATTTTAAATAAACATCTAGCTTAATATAATGTATACATATAGATTAATTTATTTTTCTTATTCCTAGATTAAATTGCATCTCTAATCTAGATTAATTGTACTTTCATTTAGCTGCATGAATCCTTTGTGCTAAAAGATTTGGTTGCCAACTTCTCAATCTGAGAGAAAAGGAAAAATCCTTCTAGTTCGAAGACAACTATAATACCCCATAATTGGTGCATTGCCATATTAACCAACTTTGGTTTATTCAACTATTCCTAAGTCCTATTTTACTAGCAATTATAATTCTGATAATCACTACTTGACCTAGGTGTCAAATGTAGAAAATCCTAATCTGCATTAATCATATTATTTATTTAATTCCTAAATATCAACTCAAATTAGCTACATAAACCTATTGATTTAATTTAATTTAATTATAAGTGTTCTACTTTAATTAAATTAAAATTACCTCTTTAGCTAATATACAAAGGAATTAAATACATTTAATTTAATAAGATATCTCCTCTTTTTAATTATTGAATTTAATTTTTCAATTACTTAAAGTTATCCATTTATGAGGTCATATTTTATTATAATAAATTAAATATTCTCAAAAAGGTGATCAGTTAACTCCTTTTATCACTCGAAAAGGAATCAGTTAGCTCATTTTATCACTCGAAAAGGAATCAATTAACTCCTTTTATCACTCAAAAAAGAACTAGTTAACTCCTTTTATCACTCAAAAAGGAACCAATAAATTCCTTTTATCACTTAAAAAGGAACCGGTTAACTCCTTTTATCATTCAAAAAGGAACCAATTAACTCCTTTTATCACTCATAGGCAACCAATTGACTCCCTTTTCATGAGGAAGTTTTCTTTATGGCTAGCTCTCCACTTCAATCTTGACTGTCCATTTTGATTAATCTCGACCGTTGATCACCTCTTGGATTCTATAAAAGAAGCTCTCCATTCCTCAGTATAGGGGATGAATTTTGGTATTTTCATCAAACTTATGTTAAAATTCTTACTCACTTTTCTCACATTTTCATAGCTTTATTTCTTCATTGTAATATCATTTTATATTTTAAATATGCATCCATTTAGCATGTTATGCTTCTTCATTTCTTAGATTTACAATTGCATCTCTCATCTAGATTAATTACACTTTCATTTAGCTACATAAATGCTTCATTCTAGAGGTTTGGTTGTCCGCTTCTCATTCTAAGAGCAATGGCATAATCTTGCTTGTTAGAAGGCAACAAGTCACTCTGTTAGACTTTTTGGATAAATAATTAAATGTATATTATGGGATGATCTCGCAGGTAATGACCATGTTGAAGTGTTTGTGAGGATTTGAGGCCCACATTCCACACTCACAACAACAAGTCGCTCTATTAGATTTCTCCAATGAATAACTCAATGTTTATTCTGGGACAATCTCTCAAGTAAAGACTGTGTTGAAGTGTGTGTGAGGATTCAAGGCCCAAAATTCATGTATACACTGCTAAGAAGATTCCACAAAGGTAAAGGTAAGTTCAAAGGTAAGTTACCTATTGTTTGTTTCAATTACAATGAGGTTGTTCATATTGCTACTAGATGTCTAGAGAAGAAGAACTACAGAGGTGGTGACAAGTACAAAAGTAGAGTAGATAAAGACAACAAGGACTAAAAATACAAAGGAAAAAAGTTATGCTATATTGCTAAAGAGGAAACAAGAGATGAATCTAATGAACATGATGATGAAGTGGTGTATGTTATAACAAAGGAAAAATCTAATGAAGATGAGGCAACTACACTTGTGACTTGTGTGAACAAGAATGATAGATGGATCATTGACAATGGGTGTTCACATCACATGATTAGAGACAAAAGTAAGTTCATTAACCTGAATTGTTATGATGGAAATAGTATAAGATTTGGTAATGATGCACCATGTTTGATAAAAGGAAAAGGTTCTATCAAGCTCATAGATAAGATTTTATGTGATAGTGCTTACTATGTTGAAGGACTTAACTATAATTTGTTGAGTGTGTCACAACTGAATATCTAGGATGTAAGGTTGAGTTTGAAAACAAGGTTGCTAAGATATATGTCACAAATGGGAAACTAATTAGAAAGGTGATCAAACTAGGAGTAATCTATTATGTCTTAATATAGAGGATGTTACTTGTCTAGTTGGAGAACTTAATGATGTGTGGTTGTGGCACAAAAGGTTATGTCACATCAATTTTGATAACTTGGTTAGTATCAGTAATATGAACTATGGTATAGATACTTACCCAATGTAAAATACTTTAAGGCATTTGAAAGAAAATGTTACATTCTTAAACACTTCAGGAATGATAAACTAGATGTAAAAAGTGCAAAAGGTATATTCCTAGGATAATTCATAAGAAGTAAAGCTTATAAGTGTTTGAATACTAACACTAACAAAGTTGTAGAAAGTGCAAATGTAAATTTTGATGAATATACAAAGGTACATGAGGCCAAACCTATGAAAGAACTAGAAGAATAAAAATTATTTGTATACATTAATGAAGGTATGCCTGTTGAAGAAGATGTTGCAAATCAAGCTACAAACCGACAATAAGTTTTAGTTGTAGACACCTAAAAATCCTTTAGAAAATAAAATATTTTATTTTCTAAAAAAAGTTCCTAATGACATCATCATTTATTAATTAATTAATTATTTAATTAATTAATTAATTTTTTATGCCATTAAATCCCTTTATCTTAATTAAAAATATTTAATTAAGGAATCCCTCCCAAAAATGTTTAAATCTTATTTAAACATTATTTCCTTATTTATTAATTATTTAATTAATAAATTGACCAAAAATCCCAAAATAAATTAAAAAATTATTTTTTGCCCAAAACTTGGCCAATTTCCTTAAGACCACTAACCTCTTCCAAAATCTTCTAATCCTTCTTTAATTTTGATTAAAGGCTAATCTCATTATTTCCTATCCCAAATCCCAACTCAAAATATTTAATAAAGATTAAATATTAATCCTAATATTTATTAAAAATGTTTTAATAAATATCTCCTCAACCCAAACCCTTGAAATAAATAAAACTTTATTTATTTTCTAAAAAAACCTTTTTTATCCTCATCCTAGGAAGTTCTAGACTCTTCTAGAAAGTCTTCATCCTCATCCAAAGCCTAGAATCTTCCAGAAGATGTCAATCCTTATCTTTAATCTTAATCCTAATCCCCTCCTAACCTTGTCACATTCCCTAAACATGGGTTAAGACTTGCTAACCCAAGCCAAAGTTAACAAATATCTCCTCCTTCACCCACCCTCATTTATTGCCATCCACTTGCCTATCCCTAAGCTAATCCTAAACCATCCTAATCTATCCTCTAATCATTTGCGCCATCCTAAGCAATCTTAAAACCTTCCTAATCCAACCCAAGTCGAAATTCCTCACCCTCCAACATAAATGACCCTCAAATATCTCTTACACTCTCCTTCAATGCTCTTACAAAGCACTTATGAAGGGTCTTTATGAAGGTACTATCCCTTGAGCCTCCTTTTTTGACTCATCCTTGCCCTTTCCTCCATCCTCTCACCCTGTGACATGTGTCACTCCATGATTGGCTGTAAGGAAGCACAATCCATGTGCTCTTCTCTCATTCAATCTGAGCCCTCCATAAGCTTTCTCATTTCCTTCCATCTTAGTCGTCCATCCCTCAAGCCTCTTGCCTATAAATTGGATCCTTTCCCTTTGCAAAAACAACACAATCTAGAAAGTAAAGCCATAATGCCATTTTGAGAAGCCATTTTTACATCAAATCCATTCACCAAAATCTATCAAAAATCCTCCATTGAAGCCCATTTGAGCATTTGAGCATACATACATAATCAAGCCATCTTAGCTATTAGACACACCTCTACATCAAGTGATCATCCTCATTGAGAGAGCCTATCCATGGTTCATATTCTCATTTGAGTACTTCACTTTGTCTCTCACGAATTTATGTTAAATTAGTATGCAAATGCTTTTTGATTGTTTTAATTTAGTGTTTCTAACATACTAAAGTAGCATATACATTAGTGACTATTGAGTCACATACTCTAAATGTTGAGTTGTATTCAAGAATGGAGCTACATTCAAATGCTGAGTTATAGAATGTAGTTGGTGCACATTTTGATTCTAATATTAGTGTACATGAAAGAAATGCTGAACTACCTAATAGAGATGTACACAATGGCTCTAAAGCTAAAAGACAAATGAAGAAACTAGAGTTGAACCAAGATTGTCCAAATATGTCAAAATATATCATCTTTCTACACAAATTATTGAAGATAAATATTATAGATGAATGAAAAGGAATGAATTGATAAATGATATATATTTTTTGAGTATGAAGGAACCCAAATGAGAAAAACAAAACATGGACTCTAGTTTCTAGATCAAAAGACAAAAGTGTGATTGGCACCAAGTGGGTATTTATAAACAAGCTAGATGAAAATGGTGAAGTCACAACCAACAAGGCAAGATTAGTTTGCAAGGGATATGCACAAGAGGAAGGAATTAACTATGGAGATTCATTTGCCCCTGTTACCAGATTGGAAGGAGTAAGAGCACTACTTGCTTATTCTGCATACAAAAGTTTCAAATTTTATCAAATGGATATTAAATCTTCATTTTTGAATGGCATATTAGAAGAAGAAGTTTACATAGAACAACTAAAAGGATTTTTTGATGTTAATAATAAGAACATGGTATTTAGACTACACAAAGCTCTACATGGTTTGAAACAAACACCAAGAGCATGGTATGAGAGACTTCATAATTATCTTGTGAAGATTGGATTTGAGAGGACTGATGATAAGAATAATCTATATATAAAGATAGAGAAAGGTAAAGGTATTTTCTTATCTAAAATTTTTGTTGATGATATTATATTTGGAGTTCAAGATGCTTTAAGTAAAGATTTTGCAAATCAAATGAGGCAAGAATTTGAAATGTCTATGTTTGGAGAGATCAATTTTTTTGTGGGTTTATAGTATATCAAATAAAATATGGTATATACATCACTCAGTCAAGGAAATATTGAAAAAAAATTTATTCAATAATTCCAAACTAGTAAGTACACCTATGGTGATAGGACACAAGTTGTCAAAGAATGATGATTCAGCTAAGGTGAATCAAACAAATTATAGGTCTATGCTTGAAAATTTATAATATGTAGAACATAGCAAACCTAAAATTGCATTATCTATAGGGATAATTGCAAGATTTACTACTAATCCCAAGGAGAATCACTTGATGGTTAAAAAGAGAATAATGAGATATCTAAAAGGAATAGAGGAGAATGGTCTATACTATAAGAAAAATAAGAAATTTGAATTAAGAGCCTACACTAATACTGATTGGGTTGGAGATATTGATGATAGAAAGAGCACCAATGGAGGAGCATTTTTATTAGGCAAGAGGTTGGTTACATGGACTACCAAGAAACAAAACTACACTTCACAATCTACTGATGAAGCTAAATATGTTGTTGCTGCTATAAATTGTACAAACATTGTATGGATCAAATAGTTACTCAAAGGTATGAAGGAAGAGATGATAGAACTAGTGATATTTTATTGTGATAATACAAGTGCTATCAATATATCAAAGAATCCTGTGATGCACACAAAGACTAAGTAGATTGCAATCAAGTATCATTACTTGAGAGAATTAGTTCAAGATAAAGAGGTGAAGATGGAATATGTGAACACAAAAGAGAAAATTGTTGATATCTTCATAAAATCTTTACCCAAGGATTCTCATTAGTATCTATGAGGTAAACTAGGGGTGATACCCCTATCAAAGGCTATATAAGTAAAAGGAGGAGTGCCCTACATCAAACAATCTGATGTGCATATACTACACATTGATGCAAAGGATCTTACTTTAGGAATTGCCTAAACTAATCAAAGAACTGAAACTACAAAGCAATCACAAGTAAGGTGAGAGAGGGAGAAACTAAAGGAACTAAAGAAGCCTATATCTACATGTTAAGATGAGAAGTCTTTGGAATTGTTGTCAAAGAGGAAGAGATTCATTGATCAGAGGGAGAAATACAAGATGAATTAAAACTAATCTTAGAGGGAGATAGTTGCTAATCAAGAGAACAATGACAGAGAAATCCTAACATCTACCTAGTAAGAGGGAGTTATAAGGAATATTTTTGTAACCTATTCAGAAGATGGAAGTTGTTGATAGAGGGAGAGATTTTTAGAAGATGGAAGTTTCTAATAGAGGGAGAGATTTCAATACAAGAAATCATTTTCTTTTTGGTATTGTCTTACTATTTTAACCTAATCATTTTGGTTGATTAGTTTGGTTTGCCATCAATGCCAAAGAGGGAGATTGTTGAGAATAGATTGAAAAATAGTACAAAGAAGAATATTTTTTAAGAGCAAGATTATTGTTCATAAGACAACTACTTATATGATTTAAGTACTATCACTTATTTGATTGATGAAGAGGATTTGATGAAAGTATGTAACAATAGCACCTAGAGAAAAGGTTGAGTTATGATTATGTAAAGAAGTATAAGAATCAGTTAAGATAGTGATAACATGATGTATTAATAATTTACTTAAGGTTACAAAGGTTGGTTACAATAACAAAGTTTAGAAGAACAAGTTACACAAATTTTTTCCACAAAATTTGACTGAGTGGATAGTAGGTGTCGAGCAAAACCAGTACAAGCTAAGTAGAAAATTAGTTGGAACCAAGTAAATGCTTATTCTAGTGTATGCCAAGTAGAAAAATCAATGTTGAGTAAATTTTAGTTGATGCTGAGCACCAATAAACTTTAGTTTGTGCCAAGTGATTTTATAGAGGATGTTGAGAAATGTAGTATGTGTTGAGCATTAGAAGCTAGATAATGTCGAGTGGCTATATTATTTAATAAATTGTGACTTTGATTGATCTAAGCTAACAAGTTTGTTTTCTTGGATTATGTGAACTAGGTGGAAGATAAGATTGATGAGCTAAAGGCACATAATTCAAGGTAAACCATTTTTAGGCAAATTCAAAGAGGATTCAGGTAGTTTCTAGAAGAGATGTGAATATGAGACAGATTCATTGTATCCTACCTAATCTATCCTAACCTTAAATTGGACGATGAAGAATGAGTGGTAAAAAAATCTTAATTTTCTATTTATAGAAATGACTAGTGAGAAGCAAAGGTTTTCATGTGCAAGAAGCTAAGGAAGACAGGGAGTCAAGGGTTTTGCTTCATCAAGTGACCTAAGAGAAAATTTTGCAATTACATGTTAAGAAAGAAGGCTTAAGGATATGAATGCTTAAAGGGTGAACAAGCTATTAGAGCTGAAATGAGTAAAGGCTAAGAAAAATGGACAACTGATATAGTGATCTATAATATGCAAATGAAGTTGTAAGTTTTTATTAGATCAAGCTTTACTGTTACTCTCTAATAATTGTATCAGTCTAGGGTAAATCCTTTGGATTAAGGTTGACCTAATAGTCATTTGTAAATCCTTTAACTAGGTGACATTCCAAGTGAATGGTCTAAAGTCCTCTAACAAGGATCACTCCTAATAGGGTGATTAAAATCCTTTAATAAGGTCACATTTAACAATGTTTATTGTGGCCTTTAATAGGGTTGGTCTTTCATAGGGCATCATTTTAGAAGAGTGAAAAAGAATAGCATTTTACTGGTGTTTTTCCCCAAATTGGGTTTCCATGTAAATCATTGCATCAAGTGTGTTGATGAATCTATCGTGTTTCATGTCTACTTTTCTACAAGCCGATTTGATAGTAATCTAGAATTTTTAAATGATTGCATAATCTTATGGATGTATGCATGAATATATGTAGGTCAAGATGACTAATGTAGTTAAATTGCCTAAGTTTTAGTATAGCAAGAGTATACATGTATCAAGGCATAAGTGCTAGGATAACCCTCAAGCACATTCTTTTAAAAATAGACAAGGATGAGACCCCATAGGTCCAAGGTGTTAAGTAGGACAAGCAAAAATGCCCTCAACACCTTAGACTAACAAAGTACACCCACAAGCTTTAAAAAATTAAAACATGGCCCATTCCCCCAATCTTCTAAAGCATGACATCATCAAAAAACTATTAGGGAGGGAACACTTAACAAAGAAATTTTCATAGATAGAACACAACAAAGATAAAGTTTATCAATTCTCAGCAAGTTTAATGTTTAAGTGCATGTATGTATGTCACATGGTCATTTCTTTAGAACTCAAATTTGATTAGTGAGAAATATTGTAGCATCCTAGAGTACAAGTAAGATATCCAAAAAGTGTTGAGAAACACTTGATGTTAGCGGGGAAGTTTTGATAAACACTATTTTAAATGAGTTGCTAGAGAAACCCTAATTCAAAAGAGGGCCCTAATAAGATAAGCAGTTATACCCTTGAGATGAGGACAAAGGTAAATTCTAAGCTAAGAAAATGTATGAATGAGCATGAAGTGAGATTGATAGACATAGGGGCAAGGGTCTTTAGTAGTGCTTGTTTCTATGTTTTCACCACTTGGCATATTTTTTTAGGACTTTCTTTGCAATTTTTTTGTACTTTTTTAATGTTTTGATTTTTTTGATGATACATTAAAGTGCCTATTGCTAGGTTTTTACTAAGATGGTCATTTTTTTAGGACTTTTTTATATTTTTTAGGATTTTGTTCAAGACCATATATGATTTTTTTTAGATTTTTTTTGGATCATAAGATATGTACAAATAGATGAACCATAAGAGCCTTAAGTATAGAATTTCTTTAGATGTAGAATATTGATAGGCTCAACAAGTTGTTCCCCTTTAGGACTAGAAAATTGATAAGCACAAGATCTAAATGCTACTATGATGATGCAAGTATTTAATTATTTAGGCTAAAATTTTCCCTTTTGTTCCCTATTCTATTGATTTTTTAGGGTTCTCTCAAAGAATGAGTTCACCCACTTAGAACTCATGAGGATGGACCTTTTTGTTATAACTAGTAGACATTCTTTTCTGATAGGCCCTCATGTGATCAAATGTAGCCTTGTGGTTCTTGTCGAGGGTTTCTAGCTCATGTATCCTCATAGCTTTATGGTCCTCTTTAGTGATTAATCCATGTAGAGAGGCTCACAAGGAGGGAATCTCAACTTTTAAAGGGAGGACAACTTCAAAACCATAGACTAGTGAAGAAGGTGTAGCCCTTGTAGGAGTGTCTTTAGTAGTCCTGAAAGCCCATAGTGCTAGATTGCTTTGTAGATGCCAATCTATACCTAATTTGTACACCATTTGATATAGGATCTTTAGCAATGTCTTTTTTGAGGCTTCAACTTGACTATTCTTGAGGGTAGTATATACAGGTGTTGACCTTATGGTCAAATCATTTGTGTAACACTTAGTCAATTTCTTTCATTACTACCGAGCTCTATAGTTTCTACCAAGCTTATCATACTTCTAGCAGTGTTAACCAAGTATTTTAGCTACTACCAAGCTAATCAGTTAGACTATAGTTCATGATGAGCTTCATAGTATCTATCAAGCATCTAAGATAGAGTATAGTATTAACCAAGCTTTGTAGTGTCTACTGAGCTTGTAGTGTTACAAAAGTAAATTTAGTGTTGACTGAGCCATGCAGTGTCAACCAAGCAATTTAGTATCTATCAATTTTCTTAGTTTTCACCAAGTCATACAGTATTGACTAAGTTCCTACTTCTCAAAGTGATTAGTATAGACTAAACTTAAACATCAATCGAGTGCCAGAGTCTACCAAATGTTGATAATGTTTTTTGAGTGATAGAACATCACTGAGTTGTCCTTAAAACTTGAGTTATAGTAGTGGACCGACTTAGTGAATTATGATAAATTTGTTATTGTAGCCAACTCCAAAAAGTAATTAAGTGGATTTGTATATATATAATGTATTATATAACATCCAAAGTATATAAGCAAATAAGTATGTGAACAAGTAAGAAGTACATGAGTATGAATTGAAGAAGACTACAAGAAGTATAAGGAAAAGTAGAGACTTATCTATCATAGTTGGAATATCATTCAAAAAACCAAGTTGCAGATCAAAGATCAGCCACTGATTCATCCTAACAAGTGCATTAGTCAAATCCTTTCACAAGGTGAACTTAACAATCTTATTCCAAATCTCTTAACAAAGTGCATACTTCACTGTACATCATAAAACCTTTCACAAGGTGGACCTAATAGTCCTTATTGCTCTTAATATGGAAGATCACTAGAAGTGGTCAATTATAAGCTTTAACAAGATAACTATATATTGTAGTGATAAAGCTTGTGGTTATCATCCCCACCCCACTTTTACTTTCTATTTGGAAGGAATCTAGGTTACCAATATTATGTCAAAGTGTTGTGAATGTTTTGTTGCTTTCAATATTTCATGCATCCAACTAGATTAGATTAAATCGTGAATGTTTAATTGGTGAATTAAGTTTAAAGTTTTATTGGCTCCTAATTCACCCCCTCTCTCAGTCACCTAGTCTATATTAAATTTCCAGCAAGTGGTATAAGAGCTCTAGTTCTCACATCAAAAGTTTAGTAGCTTGAGAAAATATTAAAGATAATAGAAGTCTATAAACTGGAGAAAGCTATTGAAAATAAAAAGTTGGATCTGTAATTGGCCATGGATCAACTCAAGAAAGTAAAGGAGAAACTCTCTCAATCCCTAAAAAGGCGAAAAGATCTTATAGCACAAATGAATGATAATCTTTACACTGAAGAAAGAATTGAAGAGATTTGTCAAGATAGAAGTTTAGATGAAGCTAAATCACAAATCTACTTGAAAAAAATCTTGCTCTTCATGAAGAAGCCAAAAAATTGAAAAGAGAACAAGAAATTCAGTCAGTTAGATCATGTGAAATCATGGAACAAAAGGACAAAGTCAAAGAAGAAATAGAAGAAAAGGAAAATGAAATTAATCAACTATCTCTTCAGCAATCAAATCTAATTGATCAACTCAATGATGCAAATCAAGAGCTTATCAACTTGAGGATAGAAAATGAAAGATTGAAGAATGATATTAGCATAAAGAAGTAGACCAATGAGTAGATAATGAATTCAAAAGAAAGCATGCATTAGCTAGATAAGCAAACTCAATTCAAACACAAAGGTAAATTTGGATCAAGATAAAAAAAAGAAAGTGAATATTCTCAGCAAGGAGCTCAAAAGAACAAAAGGCCTACAAGCAGTCATTATGGAAAAATAAGTCATACATCAAACAAGTGTTGGAGAAATGGTAAATCAAAGTTCAATGAAAAGTGATACAGTTACAACAAACTAGGACATAGAGCAAGTGAATGCATAGAGAAAACTAAGTTTGAAGGAAAGTGTCATAATTGCAACAAATAAGGACACAAATCTTTAGAGTGTGAGAAAAAAAAATGGAACCCAATAGAACAAATTGTCAAAGCTACATTTGGTTGGGATTATAATATATGGTGTAGATGTCACTACTATGGTGAGTTTGGGTACATTGGAGAAAATTGCATAAACAATCATACAAGGTAGAGAGACACTACAAAGAGATGTTTTGTATGTACAAAACTTGGACATCTTGCCAAGAATTGCATGAACTAAGGAAGAGTTGAAGATGAAAAGAAAGATAAGCTTGACAATATCATAAAACAAATGAGGCAATAATAGGTAAGGCAATTAACATAAATTTTGCACTAAGGTGAGAATGACTGGAGCATGCGGTGCAAGCAAGAATGGTTTTCGTATTAGCAGCAAGGCGGCAAATGGAATTTTGAATCAACAGCTAGGTGGGAATCAGGAGAACACTAGTGTTGGGGGGCAATCTACAGGTGTAGGGTAGGAATCAGAGGTGAATGATGCAGATGCCTCAAAGGATAGGGACCCACAGGATTTGTTGCCTCACCCAAGTGAGAAGATTCCTCCCCTTCACTCAGGTGGTGGGCCGTCTGGGGCCTAGGGGCACTGGTCGAACCTATTTGGAGTCAAACCTTTAGGTAAGTTGACATTCCCAAAAGTCATTGATAAATCAGACAAGGAGAAGGGCATCTTTGCTCTGGAAGTTCCTCGGGAAATTATAGACCACAATATCCTCAGTATGGCAAATACTCTGGTGGGAAAATTTGTAGGGCCAAGGCCTAACATTGATGTTGTGAGGATTTTTACCAGAAACAAATGGGATTTAAAGGGGCATGTAGAGGTGACAGCAATGGCAAAAGGTTTCATGACTTTTGAGTTTTCTTGCTCGGAAGACTTTTCGAGAATCTTGTGCGCAGGGAACTGGTCTCTAGGGAGATCTACTTTAATCTTTTAGAAATGGTCTTCCAATCTAGACTTGAATAATGATTTCCTATCCCAGGCCCCAGTATGGATTAGACTCCCAAAATTGCCCATGGAATACTGGCATGATGATGTCTTTGATGGCATTGCCAGGTCTTTCAGAGAGCTTCTTTCCATTGATCCTGTAACAACAACTAAGAAGAGACTTACCTATGCAAGGATATGTGAAGGAGTGACCGAAGGACAAGATATGCCTGAAGTTATTGAATTTTAATCTTGTTTGGGAAGTAGATTCCAAATGATTGACTCTGAAAGTGTGACCTTTGCGTGCTTCCATTATAAGAAGGCAGACCACAAGGCTGGATTCTGCCCACTATTCAAAGGAAAGGGAATGGGGGGAAAGGCCTACCCTCATGGTGGGAAGAAATCTGCTCATGTTCCCAAAAAGACTTGGAAGAAGAAAGAAACTCAAGTCAAGAAAAATGGAGAGGTTGAAGAAAAAGCTAATGATCATGTTACTAACCTCCAAGCTAAACCCCGAGACCTCCAGGTTGTAGTGGATGCACTGGAAGGAGAAGGGAATGAGACAACTGAGGAAAAAACCAACCCTTCCCAAATGAAGGAATCCAAGGATAATCTCAAAGAGGCAAGTTTTTTGGAGACTCAAATCCCTGAGAGTTCTAAGGAGGTTGATCCGAACCCTTCCTCTATCCCAGACTCTATGGAGGAACAAAAGGAAGGGGAACCATTCTATCAAAAATCCCCAATTAGTAGGGAATCCCCTGTAATAGTGAATAGAATCTTAGAATGGCTATCTGCCTCAACATCAGAACAACTGGCCAGGCTAGATGCTTTGTTTGATTTATGTAAAGAAGAAGAAGAGCCACCCTAGATAGAAGTCAAAAGAAGAAAGAAGAAGAATAGCCAGGACCCCTCTCTTGCCTCTCTTGCTTCAACTAGAAGCAAGGCCAAGGCTGATCTTGGTCATAAAACCAACATGGTGGCAAGGAAAAATAAGAATGAAATTAGGAAGGAGGAAGAAAGAAGAAACATCATGGATGGAACGTAACGTGCCATCCAGAAAGCCTGCTCATCAATTAAAGCATGAAGATTCTCTCATGAAATATTCGTGGACTCAATGGAATATACAAGCAAGAAGTTGTAAGGAATATGATAAGGGATCATAGGCCCGATATTTTTCTTATTCAGGAAATGAAAATGAAGAAAGAAAATTTGGAAAATATTAGATTCAACAGCAACATGAATGGAATTACCTCAAACTCAGAAGGAGCATCTAGAGGGATGCTGCTATTATTCAATAATAGACATTTCAATATTGTGCCCAAGTATGATAAGGATAACATAATTTTCTGTAGAGTAAAACATTTTTTAACTAATGAATGTTGGTTTTTAGTGAACATTTATGCTCCCAACAACAAGAGAGATAGAAAAAATTACTGGGTCAAAGTTGGAAAGTTGGTGCAAGCCAGTGACATTAAAAAGGCATTATCCTGGGAGACTTTAACTCTCCACCGGAGGACAAGGAGAAGATGGGAGGATTGCCCCCGAATTGGGAAAGCAAGAAAGATCTTTCCAATTTCATTAATGACCTGGCCCTAATGGATTTGGAGCTCTCAGGGGGCACCTTTACCTGGTCTAACAATAGAGCTAGTCAGGACTGCATTTAGGTTAGATTGGACAGACCTTTAATCTCCCTGGATTGGTTGCACTCTTTTAGCTGTAGATTATCTCTGCTTCCTAGAGTTGGTTCTGACCACTCTCCCATTTCTCTTTCGGTGTCCCCTCTTGAGTCTAGGAGAAACTGCCCTTTTAGGTTCGAGAAAATGTGGACCACTCACCCAGACCTTTTGGATAATGTCAAAAGATGGTGGGGGATTGGTGTTGAGGGCTCAGCCATGTTCAGAGTCACCAGAAAGCTCAGAAATGTGAAGAGGATGGTAAAAATTTGGAACAAGTCTAATTTTGGCCATATATTCCATGACAAGGAGGAGTTTTCAGAAAATCTATCTGTCATCCAAGATAGTATTCAGAAGGAAGGATATAATGAGAGTAACAGGGAGGTTGAGTTGTTGATCTGGTCTGATCTTCATAACATCATCAATAGGGAGGAAAAGTTCTAGAGGCAAAAATCTCGAATCTCTTGGCTTAAGGATGGAGACTGGAACACGAAGTTCTTTCATCTCTCCACCCTAAAACATAGGGCTAACAATAGGATCTCTGGAATTAGGAAGGGGCAAGTGGTGTTGTCTAAAGATCCTATTATCTCAGTTGAAGCAATCTCTTTCTTCTCTTCTCTTCTCTCCGAGGACCCCCTACTTTCCAAGGTGGATCAAGAGGATATCATCTCTTGTATTCCTCAGATTATTCAACCCCACCATAATAAACTTCTCTATGCTATTCCTAATGCATTGAAAGTTAGAGAGGCCCTTTTCTCCCTACTTGGTGATAAATCACCTGGTTCGAACGGATTTCCCACCTTTTTCTTCCAAATGTACTGGCTGGTGGTCATGGGGGATGTGGTAAAGTTAGTTCAAGAGTTCTTCGGAGCTATAAGTATTCTAAAGGAGATTAATTCTACCATCTTAGTTCTCATCCCTAAATCCCCAGGGGCTGACTCTTTTGACCAGTTCAGGCCCATCAGTTTGTGCAACTCTTTCTACAAGATTATCTCTAAAGTTATCACTTCTAGAATGCTTAAAATCCTGCATCTGATCATTTTGCAGCAACAATTGGGCTTTGTTCCTGGGAGAAAAATCTTGGACTCGGTGTTGATGGTTCATGAGGTTATTCATTCTTTAGAAGCTTCCAAGTGGGAAGGTATGTTGCTCAAACTAGATCTTTCAAAAGCCTATGAATGGGTGGATTGGTCCTTTCTTGGAAAGGTCCTTCATGCCTTTGGTTTTGACAATAAAGTGTGTAAACTCATTTCTCAATTGGTGTCTACCACCTCTCTTGTTGTTCTCATAAATGGAGCCCCCTCTGAGTTCTTTAAACCTCCTAGAGGTCTCAGGCAGGGAGACCCCCTATCACCTATCCTCTTCATTATTTAGGCTGACTGCATTAGGAGGCTTATTGAATGTAAAAGGTCTGATGGAAGTCTTATAGGTATTAAGCCTTCTTTGAGAAATGACCCCTTCACTCACCAGCAATTTGTGGACGACCATATTATTGGGGGGGGGGGGGGGGGGGGAGGGGGGAAGCTTCTATGAAAGAAGCTCAGACTTTGAAAGAGGTTCTTCTTACTCCAGAGGGATTGGTCAGTTGATTAACTTGAACAAAAGCTTGACCTTCTTTGTTAACACCCCTGAAGTAAGACAAAGGGAAATTGCCAGAATCCTTGGTTGTGGGGTGGGCTCTCTCCCTTCATCCTATCTAGGACTCCCCTTGGGCTCCTCTCCCCCTGACTCTTTCTAGAATGGTATTCTGGATAGATTCGAAAAGAAGATGGTTGGATGGAAAGGTACCTCTCTCAGCCAGGCTAGGAAATGTCTTCTGGTCAAATCCACTCTTTAGAAACTTCTCATTTATGCTCTGAGCCTTTTTGGAATTCTTGTGAAATTTATAGAGAAAATGGAGAAAATCTGAAGAGACTTTCTATGGACCAGACTGAAAGGAAAGAAAAGGTACCCTCTTGTTGCCTGGGAGAAGGTTTGCCTCCCCAAGAGGTATGGAGGTCTGGGCATCAAAAAGCTTACCCATCTCAATAAGGCACTTCTTGCAAAACAAATCTAGCGTATCTTCAATGACACTGGTGAATGGAGAGACATTTTGGAAAATAAATACCTCAGAAGACCCTCTCTTACTTTTACTTTATTTAATGAGGACATCCCTAAAGGGTCGACTATTTGGAAGGGTATCCTAAAGGCCAGGGACCTGGCTAAGGCTAGGGTCTCTTGGAAACTAGGCAATGGGGAGGATATTCAGTTTTGGTCTAACTGGTGGTTATGTCAAGGCCCACTTTCTAGCAACCCTTTTTTTGAGACATGGGTGCAAGAATGCACAGAGCTATATGGGTTTAAAGTAAGCAATTATAGGGTTGGTCAAGAATGGAGAGACCTTTCCCTCATTTCTGAGGACTTGAAACCAATTATGACTATGCTTAACACTTTTATCCCTAGTAATAATAAGGATGAGATGATCTGGAGGAATAATCCTAATGGAAGTTATTATATTGCTTCTTGCTACAACTCTCTCTAGGGTTTAAAGGAGAAACCCCCTTGGGTGGATGCCTGGCTCTCGGGCCTCACTCCTAAGATCAACATATTTTATTGGCTGGCCCTTCAGAACAAAATTCTAATGCAAGATAACCTCATGAAGAGAGGCCATGTTATGACCAGCATATGCCCACTCTGTAAAAAACTAGTCTGAGTCGAGAAATCATATCTTCCTTCAATGTGACTTTGCTAGGGAGGTCTGGAATTCTCTTAATTAGGAAATGGAGATTATCTGGTGTTGGCCAAATAACCTCATTAACTTTTTCAATCATTGGAAAAGCCTCTGTAAAATTGTAGGCCGGCAGGATAATTATGCATGGTTTTTGCCTCACTTCTGCTAGAGTATCTAGAAGGAAAGGAACAACAAAATTTTCAGGGATAGAAAGGAGCCGGCTATAATTTTGGGAAGGAATATTTTGAAAAACATAAAAGAAAACCTTCAAGTGACAAAGGAGGGGGAAGTTGATATAGGGGACAGGAAGACGGTCAAAGAAAAAGACAAGGATCCCAAAAGACAGGATGCCAGATGGATTCTACCCTCGAAAGGATGGTCAAAAGCCAACTTCGATTGTGCTTCTAAGGGCAACCTTGGCCCCTTTGGAAGTGGTGGAATTATAAGAAATAATTTTGGGGAGGGGATTACGGCCTTTGCTCTCCCACTTGGAACCCAAACCAACCATTTGGCTGAAGCCAGAGCCACGTGCAGTGTGGTTAAGCTGGCTTTTGAAGCTAGAGTTTCCAAGCTTTGGCTTGAAGGGGACTCCAAAAAAATAATTAACAATATTAATGGTATCTCCCCTCCCTTATGGTTGATTGCAAATATAATTGATGAGACACATGCCACCCTGACAAAATTTGAGAAGGTCCACGTCACTCATGCATTTAGAGAGGCAAACCCAGTTGTTGACTGGTTCACTAACAAAGGGGTGGGAGCAGACAAAGAGATGATCTAGCATTCTGAAAAAGATATTTCAATGGAGGCTAAGTCATTAATCGAGCTGGAGAAAATCCTTGAAAGTACGAGTCAATCTAACTGTAATCATGTTTAATAAAGAAAGAATGGATGTTGGTACGAGAAATAATATGTTTCTTGGTTTTTGTATTCTCAAGGGATTTTATCCATCTTTTCAACATGTTTGGAGGATCATTATCATTTTCACTCGCTATTGTATCAGAGAGGTGAACGATCATTAACCCAATAATAGAAACAGAGCCAAAATCTTGGCTGAAAAAAATTTGCAAAGATTGGGGCTCATGAGAATTGTTGAAGAAAAAATGGACGTCATGACTGGAGAATGGAGCAGAAAGGAGCCGACGGGTGAAGTGGAGAAGTTGAAGAATATGGGAAAAGCTTGGAAAAAACTAGAAAAGGGCAAAGTTGTGAATTTTTTCGAGAAACTCCATGGTTTTGACCTTGAGGTCACCAACAGCATGGTGAACTCATGGAACAATGGCAAGGTCAAGGTGAATGGGGTTTCCTTCCAAATCACAGAGGAGGTGGTCACGGAGATTAGGGTTTCAAATTCTACAGGGACAAGAAACTTTTGTCCAATGCAGTCAAGGAGTTCGTGAAAAATTTTGCAGAGATGAACAAGCTGGAAAAGAAAGAGTCTTTCTATGTGACGGAGACTATAAAGAAGTTATGGAGGTATGTTTTATATGCCCTCATTGATTATGTTACCCTAGACCCTAGGTTTGATTGGGTCAGAACTCACCATTTTGTGATTTTAAATGATTTTTGCCATAAGAAAAGAATTTCCATACCCTTTTACCTTCTCACTTATATGAACAAGGAAATCTCTAGTTTTAAGAAGAAAGCCATTGTTAACCCTACTTTGCATGAGGGATTATTGCTCCTCATCCATGAGCATTTCAAACCTCAGTCTATATGCAAGAACCCTCCTCATGTTGAGGATGTTGATGAAGGTAGATCCAACTTTTCTTCTGACTCTTATGACATTGAGAGCATTAGCTCAGAGGAGGAGAATGTTTCCTCGGGAAAGAAGAAAAAAGGTCAAGCCACGAAACTGTCCACTGCTACAACTCCCAGTAGGAAAAGCCCTAGGGACCACGGCCAAGCTCATGCAAAAGAGGGTTATGTTGAGGAGGACGAGGAAATGGATACAGAAGATTTTGACAAAGTGTTAGAGGAGGAGGTAGAAGAGGAGAAACCTAGGAAAAAATGAAAGAGGGAGGGTGTGAGAGTTGAGGAGAAGAGAAATTAGAGGACAGATGTTATTCCTCTTCCCCTCTCCCCTGTCCAATCTCAACCTCCTTCGGAGGAAAAAGTGAATGTCATCACTAGTGAGAATGAGGGAAAAGTGTAGGTCAAAAATAGGATAAAGGCCTGGAAAAATTTCAATGCGAGGACTGCTACTATGGGGATTTTTAGGGAAGCTATGAACCCTTAGATCCTAGTGGACAACTTGGAGTAGCCTAGGCTAAATGAGCTCATTGACCCAGTTATCCTAGCCATCTCAGACAATGCAAGGGAGACTGGAATGAACCTTTTGAATAATGCCTGCAGTAGTATGATTGACAACTTTGGATCAATCAAATGGCTCTTCCATGAGCTGGAGGAAGTTAGAGAAAGGGTATCCCAAATGGAAAGTATTAAGAATAAGACAGGTAATGATAGCCAGGAGGACCAAGAAAATAGAGAAAGCTTAAATGAAAGGAGATTAAGAAATTTTTAAAACTACAACCACAACCTGGCAAGTCAGATGATTTCTCTCCTGAGTTTGATGAATGACAACATCCAATCCCTTGCTAGTAAACTTAAGGATAGGGGCTTGCTGGTGGAGGAGGGAGGACAGAACAGGGATAAGGCTAGGTCAGATGATGACAAGGCCACTATCAATACTCTCACTAGTATGGATCAGGGCATTGAGAAGGTCCAAGATCAAATGGCAAAGGAGCAGCAAAAGATCATCGAGGCAGCTCAGACTATGCAAGAAATGGAGAAGATAATTGAAGACTAGTTTTCTTGTCTTTTGTCTTTTTGTCTTCCTGGCTTTTGGCTTTTCGACTGGCTTTTTGTAGTCTATTTTAGTTTGTTTGTTTTCTGGCCTTTTTGTGGGCCTTTTTTCTGGGTTGGGCCTTTGGGTCTTTTTTCAGCTATTGGACCTCTGTTTTGGCTAGGCTTCTTTGGCTTATTATCAGCCTTGTTTATGTAAAACTTTTGGGTTTTAGGATCCCTTAAAACCTATTTTTCTTATCAAACACAACAGGTAAGGCAATCTCCAAAGGATGAAAATTAGAGTAATGAAAGTGTTGACACCCAAGTCAATGACTTGGGTGACTCAACCATTTTAATCTAGTTCTATATGGAGATTACTAGAACTATGATTTAGAAGAAGACATCTAACATGAGTTCTAGTTAGAAAGCAAAATATCCATATCAACATTCAAGATGCACAAGGTTTTCTAAGTGAAGATGATAGTTGAAGACCTTATCGAGCAAGTTTGGATGCATAACCTTACCAAGTTTTGGATGCAGATGTTGAGTTGGTGACTCTAGCAAGTACCAAGTTTAGACTAAGTGATGGTAGCTTTACTAAGTTTGAAGTTCTCTCTGAGTTTGATGTAGGAACATCTAGTGGTGTAAGGGCAATCATGTATCAGCCAAACAAAATATGCTTAGATATAGCTTTTTTTTAATGTGTTTCAATTTATAGATACCCATTTGGGTCAAATAAAGGTTACAATTCTCACAATTCCACTATTAGTTTTCTGGGTTAGAGTTTTTTAAGCACCTTCGAATATGTGTAAATGTAGAAAATGAGTTATTTTTTAATTGATCCAAAATTATGATGAGTTAGAGGGTTTAATTTAGATGGATTATTATACTTCTAATTTAGAGCACTCTAGAAAAAGAATCAGGTCAAAAGGATATACGGTTAGAAAGTTATTACAGTTTTAAATTTTCTAGAGACCTCCAAAGAGAACTTCAAAGTTAGATGTGAGGCACTAAATAGAATTTTATAGGGCCAAAAAATGGGGGACAAGAAAATCTGGTCCATAGGGCTATAGAGCACTTCAAGAGCTTTCTAAAAATGTAGACGGTTCATCAATCGAAGTCCTTGCTCAAAAGTTATGCCTCCTGGAAGTTGAACTATCGTTTCTAGATTCTTCTAATTTTCACACCGACTTCTAACATGAATTCTAGAACCTTTTTTTTTGGTGGTGGATTCCAACTAGCATATTCTAGAATGTATTCCTAACCCTAAACCATTTGGGGCTTATTTAAGAACACTTCTGGCATTGTAAAGGTAGTTCTTAGTGGAGTTTGAGAGAAGGTATTATGTTTAGGATTTCTTTCTCTAGAAGCATACTATTATAAGCCCATAGGGCATTTTTTACTAATAATAATATTTCCCTTTTCCTGTGTGTTTATTTTGGTCTTGGGTTGTGACTCCATCAGAGTTTTTAGTTCTTACCAAGTCAAGAGACCTTACTAAGTTGAAAGTGTCTTCTAAGCATTAAAGACCAAATTGAGTAGAGGAAAACTTGTTATTGAGTGATCATTTGTACAATATTAATGGTGATCATAAAGAAAAAAATGTTAAAAGGAGTAAATTAATTGAATCATTTCACCCTGAATTTTTAGAGCTAAGAGAAAAGTGAAATTTCAAATCCCTTGAGTGATTTGAAGTAGTAATTATTGAAGTTTAGTTATGTGTTCAAAGTTTATCCAAGTGAATGGTGTCTTCTAGCAACAAGGTAAAAAAGGGTTTGGAGATGTTGATTCAAGGAGTTGATTGCAATGCTCTTGCATTCAAATTGAGTCTAACAATTATAGAAGCACTTGACCCTGCTAGTGCGCAATCACAAATTCCTCCATAGGTTCTCCTTGTTCATGATATCTAATCATTTTATAACTATTCAATTCAAGAACTAGGAACCCTAGAAATAAACTAGGCATTCAATGAGCTGTGTGTGGATGGAATTTTGAAACTTTACCACAAGCATCTAGAGACTAAGGGTTTAACACATATTATACAAATTTCAAGGGATTTCCAAGGAAAGTGGATTAGGTTCATCTTGATCTAAGTCCAAGAAATTAATTTTTATTTTGATCACCCTATCTAGATTACAAAGAAGATGATCCATAGGATAACTAGATTTTTATTATTGAACAAGGTGAATACCACAAAAACCCTAGGTCTAATTTAACTGGCTAAGATAACTCTTGCCAAGTGGGATGGCAAAGGCATGGAATTGAATGAAGTAACTAACATCAAAATTAAGTTTGGCATCCATGTCATTATGTACAATATATACAACTCAAGCCATCAAAACAAAATTTATTGTGAAGTTGTTGACTTGTCTTACAAGGTGGTGAAGAACAATCTATCCTTTGACCTTGTCAAGCTACAGTTGAGCCAATTCAAGAATAACATGGAAAACATCTGAGTTTCAAAGAATAATCCATATAAGTTTAGTTCCTTGTTAATTTGTTTATTTTTATTTGTGCCAAAGTTTTTTCCCTTCAAAAGGAAATATGGTATGGAAGAAAGACATACTAGTATTATATCAAATAAATGAATTTATAGTAGAGATGGGAGAAAATTTTGAAAGTATAATAGATAACTATTTTAAGTCCTTCAAAGATAAAATGCAAGCCATATTCAAAATGCCAAGGAAGTTGGTAGAGGATTATGAGTAGGATATTTTTTTTCTTGTTGAATGTGACAAGGTTCATATCCAAGCAATTAGGCCTAGAGTGGCATGGGTCAAATCTCTAGGATATGAAGTCAATATTGTTGACACTACAGAAATAATTGAGACTCTCTTGAATGAGTGAGTAGATCCCAAGGATCCATATTTTGGAACCTATGAGGAATAAAAGGCTAGAATTGAACTAGAAATCAAGCTTCCCCAAGTAGTGAAGAGAGGAAGGAAGAAAGTGGAGAAGTTACTAAAGAGCACCAAATCATATAGTTCTCCTCTCATGCTGACTAAAGGAAAAGGTGATGACTTAGTGGAAGAAGAAGGGGAAGAAGAGAATGTAGAGGAAGAAGAATCCAAAGAAGAGGAACCCCCCAAGAAGAATGGGAAGGTAATTATAACTAAACCTAAAAATTCTTCCCTTCCTTTATTCCCAAGAAGATCATCAAAATCAAAAAAGAAACTAAAATTGGATAATGATAATGATGGAGATTAAAAGATCACATTCAAAATATTTGCCGCCATTTTTTATCATAGATTGAAAATAATTGAAGAAGGTGGAGGTACAAGTGATTTTAGATTTTTTAAATATGAAACTCAAACCAGGGAACAAAAGAAATAGATTAAGGATGCCCTAGTGGAAAAAAATGGCTAACTGGAAGTATTCCCCTAATGAGCTAAACTCAAAAGTTCCGAATGACTTACTGAAGGAAGTTGTAACACATTGGGACAATGCATTTAAGGTTTCCCAAGACATCAAATAAAAAACTCTTAGATAACTTATGCCAAGTATTTTTGATAAGGAAGTGAAGGAATCATTAAAGGCTAATGAACACAAGCTTATCCTTGAAATTAAATACTATTGCATGGACGAGAATGTATGGGCTATAAAAACCTAGTGATTAGGTTGTGCAAATTGATGATGTAGAAGGTGTTGAGAAAGACAATGAAGAAATAGATTATGAAGAAATTGATGACATTGATAATGTAGTCAGAAATGATGCTAAAAATGAAGAAGAGAAAGAAGTTATAGGAGATCTTCCTAAGATTCAGAGTATTGAAGACTCATGTCCTGATAAGATAGCAATAGAGGTAATGACCTCTCTTTCCAATTCCTTGAGAAAAGCCTTAGTGCAATCTAGCTCTAAGAAGGCTTCTACCAAGTTGGTTGTGGTAACAACTAAGTCACCAAGAACCCAACCAATATTTGGAGCAACATTATTGAGTGTTACAATGAGTGAAGTTACAGTCACCTCATCTATCAAGCAACAGGCTCCAATCATTCCAACATTAGGCATTATCAAGCTATAGCAAGGTATTACTTCTATTAGTATTTTTTCTTCTATATTTGTTTCTATTTCTACTAATTCAACTATTTTTTCCATACTGAGTGTATCCACAATAAGTGCAATGATATATGAGGTCAAGCCTTAATTGAGTATAGAAGTCAAGAAAAAAGGAAATGAAATTATTCCTTCTATTATAGAAAAGGGTAAAGAGGAAGAGATTTATCTAGATGAGGATATTTTTATTCCAAATTGGGATACCTCTAACCTCACCAATGAAGAGATGGATACCCATGGTGAGCTCTGGAAGAAAAGAGAAAGGCAACAAAAACTAAGAGCTGAAAGAAAATAGAAGAACCAATTACTTGAGGATATAAAAGGCATATTTGTTGATGCACTAAGCATTGAGGTTGATGAGAAAAAACCAATTTTGGATCACGTTGTTGATATTATTCACAAGTATAATGAGGAGTTGAATGGACAAGAAAAAATTATGTAGAGGGAAGAGAGAAAATTTAAAAATAAAGTTTTGGAGAAGGTAGCATAGAGGATAACTATTGACCAAGTAGAATTATCTACTATTCTTGTTGTATTTGAAACTTATGTAAATAATGTTGTTTCTTTGTTTGTTAAGTTAAGTAACACATCTATCTTCACTAAAGAAATAAAAGATAAACTATCCAAGATAGATGAGGACTTGAAGGAAAGTGCAAAACAATTGTCACTTGATCCTAGTTACAACTCTTTACATTTGTAAAGATCATATACTTAACAGATCTTTAGGAAGAATTGTTAAGGGGAGAAGTAAGGATAAGGGCCACACTTTTAGATATTTAAAACATGATCCTTCCAAACATGTATGCAATGCAAAAACATATTGTGCATGTAAAGAAATTAATCCATGGCAATAATTTCTCCATTATTGATCATATGATGGAACTTTTAGTAGAAGTGCAGATAGTCTTGCATGCATCCAAGGTATTGCAAAAGAATTGGGACAAGACTATGACAATCATTTTGAAGGTGCATAGTGATTTCTTATTACATTTTGGTATTAACTTGTAAATATTTTTCATCTTTGACATTTATGACAAAAAAGGGGGAAAATATTATTGATAAAAGGGGAGAATATTATACTCCATATATATGTATGAGGGAGAGATATATGTATGGGGGAGTTATAATAAGAAAGGAAAAACATGTAGAGATAAAATAAAATAAATATGTTTACAAAATCAATTTTAAAAAATAAAATAAAAATAGAGTAAGAGGTTACTGAGAAATAGAAGTATACAACAGTCAAAATCAAGTTGAAGACCAAGATTGTGAATAGAGGGAGTTTTGACTTATATTTTGAGCATTCAATTTTTTTGGTATGATAAGTATTTTTGTCACTAATTCCAAAGGTGGATATTTTTGACCTTATGGTCAAATAATTTTTCTATTAGTGACTTAACACTTAGTCAATTGGTTTCATTGCTACTGAGCTCTACAACTACTACCAAGCTTATCATACTTCTAGTAGTGTTAATCAAGTGTTTCAGTTGCTACCAAACTAATCAATAAGACTATAGTTCATGATGAGCTTCATAGTATGTATTGATCATCTGAGACAAAGTATAATGTTAACCAAGATCTATAGTGTCTACTGAGCTTAAAGTGTTAACAAAGTAAATTTAGTGTTGACTGATCCATTCACTGTCAATCTAGAAATTTGGTATCTACTAAGTTTCTTAGTATTCACTAAGTCATATAGTATTGACAAAGTTCCTACTACTCAAAGTGATCAATATGGACTAAGCTTCAATATCAACTAAGTGCCAGAGTCTAGTGAGAGTTGACAATATTTTTTAAGTGTCTAAACATCATTGAGTTGTCTTCAAAACCTAAGTTATAGTAGTAGGTTGACTTAGCGAATTATGATAAATCTAGTATTGTAGCTGACTCCAGAATGTAATTAAGTGGATTGGTATATATGTAATGTATTATATCATATCCAAGGAATATAAGAAGATAAGTATGTGAACTAGTAAGAAGCATATGAGTATGAATTGAAGAAGGCTACAAGTAGTATAAGGAAAGGCAGAGACGTATCTATTTTAGTCAAGTGATCATTATTATTCAAAGGAATCTCATTCAACAAACTAAGTTGCAAATCGGACATCAGCCACCGATTCATCCTAATAGGTGCATTGGTCAAATCCTTTCACAAAGTGGAATTAACAATCTCATTCAAAATCTCCTAATAGACTGCATACTTCATTGTATGTTGTAAAACCTTTCACAAGGTGGACCTAACAGTCATTATTTCTCCTAATAGGGAAAATCACTAGAAGTGGTCAAGTGTAAGTTTTAATAGGCTAACTTTATACTATAGTAATAAATCTTGTGGGTATCATCCTTGTATATGTGAAATTGAGGGGCCTTAGATATTGACATAAACTTCAACATAGTCCTTACTCACAAGATCATCCCAGAATGAACATTGAATTGTCCATCCTAGAGATCTAATGAAATGGCCTATTGCCTTCTAACTAGAGGGATTTTTCCTATTTTCTCTTACATCAAGAAGTAGGCAATGAGACCCTTTAATCTGAAGGATTTTGTGCAATGATATGAAAATGTATTTAAGCTAGATGATGTGGAGTTTAATCCAATAATAGGTAAAAGAGAATTAAACTAGATGGATACATTTTTAATCTAATATGACATTAATGCTAAGCAATTCAAAAAGCTATGACAAGATTGAGTAATTAAGTATGCAATTTGACAGTATTTCGATGCAATTCAAATTCCAACCTCCTAAATGAGGAATTAGAAGCCTCTTAAATAGAATTCTTGAAATTAATTAATGGTTAAGATCAACTCGAATCAATGGTCAGGATTGAAGTAGAGATCTAGTAAGGATGGAAAATTCCTAGTGTAGGTGAGGTTAACTAGCTCATCCTAGGTGTATGAAAAGTTAACTAAAATTCACCCAAGTGTGAGAATAAGTGGATTAAGCCAATTCCAATTCAAGAGGTAGATCACTTGGGATTCCCATTCTTGAACTGGAGAGATGAAATTGGAAGGTTATTTAATTTAATAAAAATAAGATATGACCTCATAAATGTGTATTTCCATTAGTTGAATAATTATATTCAATAATTAAAATGAGAGCATTATTTAATTAAATAAATTTAATTCCTTAGTACATTAGCCTTAGGAGAATTTAATTCAATTAAAGTATAAACCTTCAAATTAAATCAAATCTTAATCAATAGGTTTAATGTAGCTAATCTGAGTCAATACTTTAGGAATTAAATAAATGGCATGATTAATGCAAACTAGGGTTTTCTACATTTGACAATTAAGTTAAGTAGCAAAAATCAGAATGAGAATTGCCTAATGAAATAGGACTTTAGGGTTGATCAAAATAGACCAAAATTGGTTGAGATGACAATGAGCCAATTTTGGAGTATTACATTTGCCCCTCTTTGAATGAATGTGCAATCAACACATTCAATTCAAAGAAAATCAGAAAGCATGATGCACAAATCAAGAAATAAGATTGATTTTGCAATTCAATGATGCAGAAACCAACTAATAAGCTTTTAAAGATTATCTCCAAAACAAAGCTTAACCTTAAGGGATCTAGGTAGAACACCTAGATACTTAAATTGACAAGCTTTTAAAGATTATATCTAGAATGGAGTTTAATCTTAAGGGATCTAGATAGAACACCTAGATACCTAGATTGACAAGCTTTTAAAGATTATCTCCAAAATAGAGTTTAATCTTAAGGAATCCAGATAGAACACCTAGATACCTAGATTAACAAGCTTTTAAAGATTATCTCTAGAATGGAGTTTGATCTTAAGGGATCTAGATAGAACACCTAGATACCTAACCATAAAATATAACAAGATCTAATCATAAGTCATAGAATCATCCCTCGAATGAGGCTTGATCCTTAGGAGTTAGGGTTTAGATTAATCAGATACCTATCCATCAAACTCTGATAAAGACTATTATAAGATGTGATCAACTAACGAAAAGATGAGATAAATGATAATGATGCCCCTAGTGATAAAATGCCCTGAGTAATGAGGACATAAGATTCAAATTGAGTTTGAAATTTAGATTCAATGATGTAATCATCTTGCCCCCTCGGGAGTGAAATCAAAAGATGACACACAAGAAATATGAGGTAGAGAAGCATAATAAGATATATAGAATAAATCATATAGTGCAAAGAATATAGAAGAGGTTAGAATGATCAGAAGAAAATTGGAGTCAATTTGGAGTGAATTTGAGGTTAGCAAGACCAAGTTTGACAAAAAGTTGACCAAATTTGACCATAGATGACTTTTTCTAGATTTGTGATGCAATTTGAAGTAATTTTGAGTTGAAAAGATTCCAAGTTTCTCAAAGTATTGGAAAAAATTAGACTGCATAAGCATTCAATCGTGTCAGTCCCAAAAATTTAAAATGCAATTTTCAGCTGCATAAGTGTGTCAAATTTTGAATTCAATCCTAAAAATGGATTTAGAGTAGTGACATTAGCTAGGGAATGATTTCTGCACAAATTGTAGCACTTTGAAAAAGTAGGTCAAAACCTATATAAGGGACCAAAGGGTCATTTTCCAATCATTTGCACTTTTGTCTTTAGTGAATAGGAGAGCTCTGAGGTGAAAATGGTGGTCCCCATGTCTTCTCATTGCTTCGAGCACTCTCGATGACACAGCTAGCCAGTGGACTATGAACCTCTGGTGAGTAGTCAATAATGTTGTTGTGTACTTATGTTTTCATGTATTTCAAGGCATTTATTAGCATATTTTAGGGGTTTTAATTTTTTTCACTGTCGATCCTTGTGCAAGGATCTCATTCATCATGTGGGCCCAATCTTTCCTCGTATGAGGATCCACTAGTCTATTATTTCTTTGCACACCTTGGTGAGGTTTCTCGTGTAGGAGATACCCACTTCTCGTGCAAGATGTACAAAATATTGGGTGCATTTTTCTTGTTGCCTTATCATTTCTTGTGCAAAAACATGTTTTCTCATGTGAAGAAGTAAAATCTCGTGTGAGAAAATGTTTTCTTGTGCAAAAAACTTGTGTCTTTTGCAACATTTAAAGTTCAATTTTTTGTTGTTTCATTTGACTTTTCAAATGAGAACTAATCATTTTCCTATTGTTGGTCATGTGTGTAGATTATCTTCAATGATGTCAAATTCAGGTCCCACTACCTACCATACGAAGCCTTAATACGAAGTCTCAATAATACTGACATGGCTCATATAAATAGACTCAAATTATCTCATTTCTGTTAGATCTCAGCAGTGCTGGTGAATCACAACTTACGAACTGCATTGGTGGAGTGTTTCCATTTGGAAACAAACACCTTTCACATGCCCTAGGGAGAGATGACTATGACTCCTAAGGATATCTACAGGATTCTATGCATACCCTTCCATTGGCTGAGGGAAGTCTATGATACAATACCAAGAGTAGGTACAAAGGCACTATAGGGTATCTTTCATTAGGATTTGATCATGGGCTGACCTATCACATGGGACAAGCTTATCCATACTTATGGCCCCATACATAGATTAGCTTCAATTTTGGTGATCTTTATTAGTTTTTTTCTTGGTGTTAGACAAAGGGTAGCACAGATTGGAGTGTGGTTGGGGGTAGATGCTCCAGAGGATGTTGGACACTCCAGAGAGATTTGGGTGGGGTTAATGCATGCTCAATCACATGTTCCACAAGATGCATGAGATCATATACCACAAGCAGAGGAGTATGGCCGCAGTGTATATGTATTGCAAATCTAGGCATGGGAGCACTTACTAGTTATGAGGCCCATCTTTGAGGATGAGTGAAAACCCATAGAGCCATATATTTGTAGGTACAAGGGCCAACTAACCTATATAGGTTTGGGGAAGACTAAATAGTGGAGGGCACATCGCGATGACCTAGTATCTATCATATGGTAGCCCTAGAGAGAGACTAAGGACTGGGACGACACTCCTCAGGATTTGAGCCATATGTTTGCATCATGGGCACTGATAGGCTACTTGACATAGATTATTGGGAGATTCCCCATTACACGTGTGGTATTAGTATGGATGGTCACAGGACATCTCACAGGAGTATTGCTAGTATGCCTGCTTGGCGAGAGATCTAGAGTAACGATGGTCACAGAGGCTAGACCCAAGAAGGTCTATGATCAATATGCACAACTTAGTTGTGACACAATGGGACTATTTTCTAGTAGTAGCAGATGTCGAGATGATGCCTACCTATCAAGCGTATTTTGCTAGCCATCACTTTCCACAATTCATAGATCTAGTAGGGATGGTAGCTCTAGGACCACCACAAGCACCACCATAGGGACCCTAGCAAGTAGCTCAACAGACCCCCTAGCAGGTGAGACATAGAGTATAGTAGGTATCTATTCTAGCTAAGCAGATGGGGACCAATCTAGGTGCAGGGGGCAGTGGGACAGGGCATAGTTGGTGGTAGAGACCCTGCACTAAGGAGCAATAATTAGTTGAGTAGCAAGTTGAGTAGCTGGATGAGGAGATGTAGGACCGGCCTACTTCTGGGCCTTAGGATCCATTTACAAGATCTAGAGAGTGGATTTGATAGGCCTCACGATAGTTAGCAAAGTTGCAAATTCAAGTGGTTGTGTGAGACACGAGGATAGCTGAGTAGGATTACAAGATCTAAGGGCTTCAAGAGCATCTAAAGACAGCTGAGATGAGGGCAAAGTAGCTATAAGATGAGGTCTAATTATAGGTGGTACAAGTGGCCTATTATTTTTTAGCCTATTCTATAGTTGTGCTAGATGAGGCTCAGAAGCTGCCATGATTCTCATAGTATGCTTGGGAGTTAGGAGGTGTGTGACCACCTGCTAGGCTAGATATGCTTCCATCACCTCCTCCTCAACCCCTCCTCTAAGAGGTGAGGGAGTTGGAGAGAGCTAGACTAATTTTGTCTCCAATTTTTTGACCTGGCTATGTATTGATTGGTGTGCCAGCACCATTTTGTATTATTTTTTATTGGTAGTGCTTGAGTAACACTCATTTGTACTGACACATTCTTTGATATTGATATATATGAGATTTTGAGTCAAGTATCTTTTGTACATGTCATTGTCTATCTTTTAACCTAATGTATATGAGATATGTTATGTGATGATTATGAGATGTAAACATTGATGTGATGTATAGATGCATATTTGATTTGATTTATAAATATAGTGTAGATGAGATGAATTATGAAAGTATGTATGAAATGCAAATGTGATTGAACAAATATGATTGAACTGACATCTCAGGTAGTGTGTCATGTCTTTCCTTGATAGTGACATGTATCCCATTGAGGAGTAAGAGGATGAACCAAAGAACTAAATACTTGTGCAGCCATGAAGAAACATGATATTTTGAAGAGACCAACAATCTTGCATCACAAATTATGGAAATAGATTTTCAATTGAATCATGTGTTTAGCCAATTGAAGTATGCAATGCAAACCTATGCTAGATGCAACCTTAAATTAGATGCAATCCTAGGTCTGGTTACTAAGCTTCAACAATTATCATCACTAAGCATATAACAAAACTCCACATGTCATAAAATTCTCACTAACATTGCAATCATGGGAATTTGAATAAGACATATATGTTCTAATTTTGTCGAGATAAAATGTAAGCATTCTAGGTACAAGAAGCTAGAATGACTAGAACATTTGTTTCTTTTTAATGTAGCAAGCTAACATAAGCATCAAAGCATAAATGCTAGGATGACCAGAATTTTTCTTGTGTGAAAACACACCAGACACACAAGAGATGCTTCTTATGCTAAGTAATCAGTAAGTATTCTATCTATAATGACCCTTGTGTTCATAACCTAAGATAGAAGTGTGCTAGATATACTTGTAGTGACCCATATGTTCACTTAGTAGGACAAGTATCAGTATTTACTATAGCATGAAGAGTTCACTCCAAAAAGCAAGGAGAAGAACTAACATTATTGATGTATCCATATAAAAGGAGTTGAGGTACACGTGGCTATCCAATATGAGATGGAGGTTCTTACAATGAACACCCCTCTTATATGGATGCTTCAAATTATTGGAACTAAACCATAAATAGAAAGCAAAGAAAAGATCATGCCCCCAGTCATTGCTTCTCTAGTCAAAAATGACATCATGGAGTTGCTTGAGGAGACATGATGAAGCTAAAGTGAAAAAAATAATGAAAAAGCTCAACATATCCAAAAAAGTATACCATTTTGAGTTTTATGTTTCTAATGAAAAGTGCTAATGTTCAGAACATGTAAAAAATCTCTTCAATAGGTTGACAATAGTAGGTAGACACAGTTAGAATGACTGGTGACTAAAGTCAAAGAGTAATCTTTATGAAGAAGAATCTTAGTTAGAACTAAGTGACAGTAGACAGACATAGTTAGGATGACTAGTGATTAATGCAAGAGAGATCTTCCATAAAGGGGAATCTTAGAAGTGACACAAACAACAGTAGGCAGATGTAGTGAGAACCATTGGTGACTATCACAAGAGAGACTCCATGAGAGGAATCTCAAAAAGTGACATGAACGATAGTAGGCAGACAGGACCACTAGTGACTATCATGAGAGAGACTCCATGAGAGGAATCTCAAAAAGGTGACATGAATGATAGTAGGTAGACATAGTGAGGACCACTGGTAATTTTTTCGAGAAAGACTCCATGAGAGGAATCTCAAAAAGGTGATATCTCAAAAAGGTGATACAAATGATAGTAGGCAGATGCAGTGATGACCATTGGTGACTATTGTGAGAGAGATCCTATGAAACTATAGGGTGGTACTCCTAAGTTCTGATAAGATTCAATCCATGGATACATGAGCAAAAAACAAGAAACTAAAGTAGGAAGTGAAAGCAGGAAAGCAACTATATAGGAAGCTAGAAGATGCACTACAAGATGGAGCATTGGGAATAAGAGGCACCTATTTACAAGGTTTTCACCTTCTTGGTAGAGATTCTATTTTTTTTTTTGCTACCATGGTGTCTGTTTCCAGATTTTCACCAATGGCACTTTTTCTTATTTTATCTTTTTTTTCTCTTTTTTTTATTTTTTTGTATTTTTTATTTATTTATTTTTTTGGTATTACCGAGGCACCTATTGCTAGGTTTTTACTAGGGTAATAATTTTTTTCAAGACTTTTTGTAATTTTTATATTTTTTAAAGATATTTTAGTATATACAGAGCTTCTAAGATCAGATCAATTGTAGGAGCACTTCAAGTGGAGAGTGTTAATGGGCTCCTTGAGTATCTCTCACTTAGTTGTAGAAAGCTAGTAAGCACTAGATCCAAAAATTGTAGTGACTATGTAATGACCAAGCCAGTTTGGTTTGAACATTCCTTTTTGGACTGTTGTTGTTGATTCTTAGGGTTTTCTCTTAGGACAATATCACCTAGTTGGAAGTTATGTGGCTTAACTTTCTTATTGTAACTTCTGGACATACGCTGTTGATAAGCTCAAAGATGATCATACACCACTTGCCAATGATCATCTAACAACACTAGCTCTTGAAGCTGAGATATTTTGTAGTCATTATCAGTAATGAGGCCCTTCATGGAGATTCTCAGAGTAGGAATCTCAACCTCAATTGGAAGCATGGCATCCACTCCATAAACCAAAGCAAAGGGAGTTGTACCAGTAGGAGTTCTAATACTTGTTCTATATGCCCATAAAGTTGGATGAATCTGGAGCTGCCAATCCCTCTCAGACTTGTTGACTGTGTCATGCAAGATCTTGAGTATTGCCTTGTTGGATGCCTCTACTTGACCATTACCCTGATGGTAATAGATAGGAGACTAGTGTTGTGATATTCAAAACTTTTTGCATAACTCCTTGAGGTCTTTATTTTTAAATTTTCCTCTATTCTCAATAATAATGGAGGATGGTACACCATATCTACATATGATGTAGTTTGTGATAAATAGAGCTACAATTTTTCCATTTGCTATTGTGACAGGTACTACATCTACCCACTTCATGAAGTAGTTTGTAGCTGTAATAATGAACTTATGTCCATTAGAAGATGGGTGAATATGACCCACAAGTTCAAAGGTCCATTATTGAAATGTCCATAGTGTGGTAGATGGAATCAACTCCCTTACTGGAGTGTGAATCAAATTTCCATGGAGCTAGCACTATTTGTAGGACTTGGCATACTTGATTGCCTCTTGCTCCATATTTGGCCAGTAGTAACTAGCTCTAATAAGTTTATGAGCTAGTGTCAAGCCATTTGAATGAGACCTACAAATGCCCTTGTGAACATCAATTAATGTGCATTTGGACTCTTTAGGTTCTAGACACCTAAGGAGTGTTCCATCAAGACCTCTCCTAAACAAGTCATCAGAAATAATGACATATTGTGAAGAATTATGAATAAGGTGATGTTTTTCATTCTAGGTTAGACCATCTCAAATAGTTTGGTCACAGAGATAGGAGTAGATATAGTGGTAGCAAGATGAGTCTTTTCCTACAATAGAATAGATCATCCTAGATTCAGGGGTATCATAGGCAAGGTAGAGTAAAATTTCCATCAGGAACTCGTGTCAAAGATCATTTTTTGGCATTTGTAGCAAGGAAGCCAGACTAGCCATGGCATCAACCACTTTGTTGTCTGCTTGAGGGATTTGCTAAAAAGTGATATGAGCAAAGTATTTTTTCATATCATCAAACATGCATTTGTAAGGGATTAATTTCTCATCCTTTGTCTGATACACATTATTAACCTAGTTGATTATGAGTTGAGAGTCCCCAAAGATATTCAACTGATCCACTCTCTATTTAGCTACAATCTTCATGCCATTAATCAGACCCTCATACTCTACAATGTTGTTTGTACAAGGAAATAGAATTTTATATGCCCATGGGAGTGAATACCTTTGTGGTGTTATGAAGAGTAACCCAGCACAAGATCTCTATTGTGTAAAGGAAATCGTCAAAGAACATCACCCATGTTTGGTGTGTGAGTGTCAGAATTGATTCATTAGGAAAATTGATATTCATCAAGAGAAGACTCTACATAGGTACATCTACTAGTTTATTTGCAATTGCTTGTCCCTTGATAGCTTTTCGTTCAACATATTGAATGTAAAACTCACTTAGTATCATGACCCACTTAGCTAATCTCCCTATTAGAGTTTCCTTACTGAGTAAGTACTTTAGTGGATCAATTTTAGCCACCAATCATGTAGTGTGAGTGAGCATGTAGTGTCTCAAATTTTGGGAAGCAAAGACAACTGCCAAGAAATCTTTCTCAATGATATTGTAATTCATTTCATAAGAGATCAATGTATGACTTAGTAAATAGCCCTTTCCTTGTTATCATTTTCTTCTTGAGCAAGTAAGATACCCAAAGAAGTTTGTGTGGTAGAGATATACAAAATTAGTGGCTTCCCATAAATAAGAGGCATCAAGATTGGTGGATTAGAAATATTTAATTCTATTTGTGTCAAGATTTTCTTGCAATCATGACTCCAATTACATTTCACACCTTTATTTAGAGTCCTAGTAAAAGGTTGTGATCTATCTGCTAGATGTGAGATGAATCTGTGAATAGATTGAAGTCTTCCTTGTAAGGCTCTCATCTAACTGATATTACAAGATGGAGGCATATCCATAATTGCTTGAACTTTCTCTAGATCCACCTCAATTCCTTTTGTACACACAATGTATCCCAGTAGTTTTCTTGATGTGATGCCAAATGCACATTTCTTAGGATTAAGCCTTAGATTAAATTTTTCCATGCAATCTAGAGTACGTCCCAAATCTTGAAGCTGAGTATTGTGTTTTTTGCTCTTGACTAAGGTATCATCCATGTATTCTTCCATGATCTTATGCATCATGTCACAAAAAATTGTAGTAACTAGTCTCTGATATGTAGCACCAATGTTTTTCAAGCCAAATGGCATCACATTCCAATAGAAGGTTTCCCATGCACATGTAAAAGAAATTTTTTCCTAATCTTCTAGTGTAATTTTGATCTGATTATAACTAAAAAATCCATCCATGAGTGAGTACATCTCATATCCTATTGTCATGTCCACTATCATATCAATGTTGGGCAATGGAAAATCATCCTTAGGACATGCTAAATTGAGATCCCAGAAGTCTATGCAAACTTTGATTGATTTTTCATGCTTGGAGACTAGAACAATGTTGGATATCCATTCAACATAATCAATAGCATGGATGAAACCAGCTTTTAGAAGCTTCTCCAATTCAACTTTGATGAGGAATGCAACATGAGGATGCATTTTTTGAAGTTTTTGTTTAGCTAGTTTAATACATGGTGCAATAGACAAGTGATGCATAATAAGATCAGGATCTAATCTTGGCATGTTTGAATATGTCCATGCAAATTTTATCTTCTTCTCTTGGAAGAAGGCAATGAATTCCTCTTTTTCTCTTGGAGATAGTGATTGTGCCAAATGTATCATGTGAAGATGGTCTTGTGTGCCCAAGTTGATATGTTGTGTTGGCTCTATCAACACTAATGATCTTTCCTAAAAATGACTAGGAAGTGCATCAAATATCTCATTCGCAAGTGTCTCAGAGAGATTTTCACCCTTCGATATATCTTTTATTTTTACTTTTTTTATGGTCTAACACTACCATGATGTAGTTTTCACCATTGGACCTTCTATTTTTTCTTTTTGATTGTATGACTGAGATATTTGATTTTAGCTTTAGTAATGTTGATGCTTTGTTCACTGGTGGAAGACATTACTAGTTCGACAGTGTTTATGTAGCAAGCAAGAGCATAGTCACTCTAGAATGTGGGGACTTCACTAGATGTATTGGAATTCTAGTCTATAAGCTTGGAATATGTGAGTGAAAGAGTAGTGGTAGGTTCAATTGTGTTCATAGTATAATCATTAAATGCTTGGACTAGCAATTTGAGACCTAGAGTGGCATTGTCCACTAGTGTGTTTGAATGCCTTTGAGTACTAACATTATCAACCAAAGACTTGAGGACACTAGTTGGATCAGACCTATCTAACCTAACCCTAGACACTTCACCTACTTTGAGTTGGTTTTCATAGACATGAACTTGATCAATGTCTTTATCTATAGTTGCTTCTGAAAGGGAGTCAAATTCATATTCTTTAGAATCAGTGCTACATGGTGACAGACTATAGAATTCCCCAATAGTGATAGGGACATACTCCCCTTCATCATCTAGATTTTTACATAGGTACTCAATGTGTAATGCCTAACTAGACTCTCCCTATTTTGAATGGGCATGGTGTGGATTAGTATTATCCTCAAAAGAATCACTAGTACCATCCATAGTGTTGACAGGTGGCATAAAGTCATTAGGTTCATCAAAGAATTTAGAAAGATTATGAGGAATAGGATAAGGATAAGGATCCTCATCATCAGTATTATCTTCTTGAATATCAAACTCAACCTATGACTCATTTCCATATGAACTCTTAGGTTCTAGTATGAATTTTTTAATCCCTAAATGGAAGGGAACCTTCTTAAAGCCTAGACTAGATGTATCTCTATTTCTTCAAGCTATTGCTTTGATAGGATCAATTAGACCATTGTTATTGCATCCAATAAGACTAGTTCCCTTATAGCCAAAGTGTTTCATGAGTCTAAGACCAGGGCCATATTTCTCAAGAGTGATCTCACAAGCCTGTTCTATGAGGTCAACTAGAGTCTCCTCTTTGTAAAGCCACACAACAAGGGCTCTATTTTCACTTTCATCCTCTAAGGGGACCATAGCTTTGATAAAAGTACCATTAAACTTGGTTTGAAGTGTCAACACAAATGGCTTCTTTGCTTCAAATGGTCTCCCATAATGACGGGGAGACTCAGGAAGAGATGTCAATGACAACACTGGTTCTATGTGGTATTCACCCATGCTAGTTTCTTTTAGCTGGAATGACTGCTCAATTTTCTTCAGCTTGTTATCATGATAATCAATAGATTACCTATTAGTGGGTAAAAAATTCTTAGTAGCTTTCAGCATATTGTAGGTATAGTTTTTAGTTGTAGGGATAGTGACCTCAAAGCCATGAAATAGGAATTTTACACATTGATGGTATGTGGATGGTACAGCACACATCTCATGTATCCATGGCCTTCCTAGTAGAATATTGTAAGCCAAGGGGATGTCAAGGACTTGATAAGTGACAATATCCCTTTCTACAAGAACAACATGGAGAGGCAACACCACAACAACTAAAGGCTTTTGCTTGACTTCATCATATGCTTTAATAGTGATCTTGTGACAAGGGTCAATAGACTCCTAAAAATAGTCTAATTATCTAAGTAGAGCAGCAAAGACAATGTTCACCCCAACTTCATTATTGATAAGTACCTGACAGACATGTGTCTGATGTATCATAACCTCAATGTGCAAAGGTTGATTGTGTGGGTGACTTAATGAATTATCATCCTCCTCAAAGAAGGACATCTAGTAAGGTGAGGTTAGATGACCTACCATAGATTGAAATTTCTCATGATCAAGATCTTGAGGAACATTTGCCTCAGTGAGGGCTTTGTCAAGAATTTTCCTATGGGTTGGTAAGATTTTAAGAAACTCAAAGATTGTGAATTGAGCATTAGTTCATTATAATTGATTGAGGACACTATAGCTAGTGGTTGCTAAATTTGTTGCAAGTTTTGCACCTTTTCTAGATGGACCAAAAAGGGTTTTATTTTTATGTGGTTCAAGATTACGAATAGAAGGCATAGGGCCTATGAGTACCAACTTGGCATGAGAACACATAACAGTGTTGGCATAATTTTACAAAGATTTATTGTCAGCTATGTGGAAAGTAGGGCCCCTCAAGACAAATGGTGTCTTGGGTTTATTGTTATCTTGCTCACCCTTGATGGTAATAATGTCACAGTACTCAAAATCCACAGGGTCAACCATGTTGATCACATTTTTTTCATTAGAGTATGTATAGTTGACCTTGTTGTTAGGTTTTGGTTTTGAGCTTTCTCCTTTTTTGTAAGATGGAAAGGGCTCCTTGAAAGCCTTGTGATCCAAGTTCTTGTTATGTCTATCTACCACAATTTCACCATCATCAATCATGTCCTAGACTTTGTGACACAAGTTTATGTAGTTGCTAGTTTTGTCTCCCTTATTTTGGTGGTACTTGCAAAATATAGTTTTGTTCCACCATGGTGGGCATGGTTGTGGGTCATAAGGGTGAGAGGTTTCCAATGGTGAAATGAGCTTGTTTTGTAGCAAGGTCTTGTAAACCATGTCCAAAGGTTCACCAAGAGGTGTATACTCTCATTTAGGGCGTGTAGCCCATGAGTTTCTCAATTTATTTCTAGATGTCTTGTTGTCTGGAGGAGATTTCTCAACATTCTTGGCTACGTTGAGACTATCTATGAGATTAAAGGCTACCTTAGTAGTTTTAGGAGTGATGTTTTCAACAATCCCATCATGTACAATTTCTTGGTTCTTGTTGACAGACCTAGGTTTGTCCTTATTAGAGGTGGATCCTTGTTTTGTGTCCTTCTGTAGGGTAAGTTTACCCTTCTTGACCATGAATTCCTCTATGCAGATGGCTTATGTGACCATGTCCTCGAAGGTGGATGGACCTTGAAGTTAGACTATATACCCAAAATTGGGTAGGAGATTATTAGTGAAGATATCAAGCTTTTCCATTTCAAGAATCTTGCATGGATATTTAGTATAGAGTTGTCTCCATTTCCAATGGAATGTGAGGAAAGGTTCCCCAACCTTCTGCTTAAGATTACACAAATCTTGAATGTTAACAGGGTGTTGAATGTTGTGAGAATACTATTGGACAAATAAGTTGGAAATTTCATCAAATGTTTTGATACCAAGAGGCAACTGTGAAAACCACTCCATATCCTAACCACCTAGACTTCTTGGAAATAGATGCATGAGATATGTCTAATTATGCATAAATTCCATAGACAAGGCACCAAATTCTTGCAAATGATCTTGGGGATCAGTATTTCCAAAGTATTTATCATACTTAGGTAACTCGACTCCTCCTGGAAAAGGAGGCATGTCTATACTCTTGTCAAATGGGAATGAACAAAGAGCATCTAAGGTGTACAATTTCATACATTTGTCTTTATCACACACCATCTAAGCTAGTTGGTCTTGCGTGATTTTCAGCTATTTTTGGAGTTTGGAAGTTTTAGTTTTCTCTTTAGGTGTAATGATAGTTTCCACATTGAAATGATGGGGTAGCTTAGCTCCCTCTTGGGCAAGTTCAAGAAAGTATTTTTATTTCTCTTCGTTGAGTAGGATTTTCATGACCTTTTAAAAAAATTTATCTTTATGACACTTTTCTATGTGTTCAGGAAGTATTTACACCTATTCCTCCTCCTCATTAGTGGAATGGTCTTTTTCTTTCTCATTCCTAGGTTGGTCTTGGTCTCTACTGTGTTCACCATTTTCAAGTTCATAATCAGACATTGTAGGAATGTGAATGGTTTCAATATGTTTTGATTGGAAAGGTCCTCTAAATAAGAATTTAGCTATGTTGTTTGGAGATGTAGGACCTTTTCTTGTTTTAGCATCCTCTTGATACAAGGGGTTCCTAGTTTCTTGTAAGTTATAGAGAATGTTCTCTAGATGCGAGGTGACTTGATAGGTGATGGAGATTGTGAAGACTCCTCACTAGATGAACTACACATAGACCATGTAAAAACTAGAATGCAACCTCTGTCACGATTATGACCCCTAGCTCTACCTCATCTAAATTTAAGGGTATAAAACACATTTCCACTTCTTGTTGCCACAGTCATAGACAAGGATAAGAAGCAAAAACCTAGACAAGGACCACACTAGAATGTAGTCTCAAAAAGGTGAGATAAGAATGCAATATACTAAGGTACGAGTAGTTTGAATAAGGGCAAGAATAGCCAAAAATTATGACTATCATGACACAGAGCATAATTAATACTAAAGGACAAGAACAAGGTAACTAAGAGACAATACTAGTTGAAATGTAGATCACAAGTCATTAGCTAAGTAGGATACCATTTTTTTAGGCTATTTGTAGATAGAAAAGAGGTAAACTATTATAGCAAACCATCTAGAATAAGAGCACATGTAGTTTAAACAAACAATTTTTATAGTTTGGGTGCAAAATGTCATGCAAAGATTCACATGAGAAAGTGTAAAAGGCTAAGCAAATATTTAAAACAGCAATTTCTGACTAGAGTTCTTGCAAGAAGACCTGTATACGGCTACATGAGGAAGTGCTAGAATGAAAAGTAAAGAGGATTCTAACATACAAAGGATAAGTTGGCCAAGATCTTACGTGAAGTATTGTGGGATCATGCAAAGACTTGTGCAGCGTTGCACAAAGAAGTGTGGAATAAAAAGGTTCTCGTGCAAAATTTTGAAAAATTGGGCACGAAAACAGAGACCAAGCTAACAATAGAAACTAGATTTTGAAGAGACTTTGAAGGTTTCAGACTATTTTGAATAGATTTTTGGTTGATTTGGTAGGTTTCAATTAGATATCAAGGTTGGTTTTCAAGTTGTTACACAACATTGGGTTTTTAACAAGACAAGTGGGTTTTCAGAAAGATAAGAGAATTAAGTAGTAGTCAAATACAATCCAACCGAGGACAAAGCAACTCGAAGGGATTGGGGAGTCTTGACTTCCAATTTGTTTAGACAGGTTTGGACATGTTTAAGACTCAATAAAAAATATTCTTTATCCCTAAAACCAATAAAGGTAAAGAAGGAAAATCCTTTGTCCCACAACTTATGCACATGTGTGTACTTCACATAGCCATGTCACCCCCTTAGAGGCACCCATGTTTTTGGTGTATTCAAAGGGATCAATAACATATACATTGAATTAACACCCTTGTGGTAGGGGTCAAGCATGTATACCACCTTCCAACACCCAGTAGCATGCCTATGGTGAGTTCTATAGGAGAGATTATTCCCCCTCCTTGCACAAAGATTATGCCCCCTTCAAAGGTGAATTGGGTAGCAACTAACTAAAGGTTTTTACTTGGCTTCCATTCATATTAATCCCTAGTGGCTCTACAAGTAGATTTGAGAGCAGCAACCCACACTAGCATCTAAAAGTGCACACACTTGACTAGCAAGACTAGGGCTAGTGCCAGCTAGTGCAATAGATAAAGCCTCTTCTTGATATGTCATATTAAGAATGAAGAAGAGGAAATTAATATGGATTTGGAGTCTTTCACTCTACAAAGCTTCTTTATTATAGTGATTTGGAATCTCTAGTGAAATGAGTGTGCTCACTTGGGTCATTCTCAGAGGTTGGATCACTCTGCAAGCCCTCTAAGGGTTGACTCAAACTGGTGGATCAGATCTAAGGGTCTAAGTTTTTTATTTTCCTCAAGGGGAAAGAGGATACTCCTCTACCTTATTACCTCACCCAAACACACAAAAAATGGTAATCACTAACTTAGCTTAATTGATCTAGACTAATCCTTTCTCAAGATTCTAACTCCCTAAAAAGAAATCATCATCCCTTCATAGAAGAGGATTTTCACTAGAGAACCATTAAGTTGCTTGCCTCCCTTGGATGTCATCTTTCAGAGGCTTCTAGGTTTTTGATTTACCTTTGATCATGACCTCCAAGTGGTAAAGAGCATACTTCCCTATTCCTCTGTCTTGCACCCTACGAAGTTCACAAGACCTAATTAAACTATATTTGGAAAGCAAGAAAAAGATACAATGTTTTATGTGGGTTTTAAAATTGATCTTCGACAATCATATCTTTGGCAATGTCCTACAAATACATAGTCAGTTCATTTTTAAAGAGATTACATAAAAGGAATCTTTTTTCAATTGTCCTACAAACTAATGTTATTCTATAGAAAAATAAAAAAGCTGAAATAAAGTTTCTTGAAAAAAAACATGTTAGGGAAACAAAATGATAAACAACATTATGAAAAATCTACATTTTATCTATGTTGTTACAAGATTCTGTGTAAATTTTTGCGTAGATCTATGCAAGCTTTTACACTGACCCACATGAGAAAATGAGTTGTCACACAAGAAACATGTAATGGGGACTTTTTTGCACAAGAAGGTGTAGAGAAATAGGTGAGACCCTCAAATCTTCACACAAAAATGAGATTTTCCACGTGAAAATTTGGAAATCTGTATGTGTAAGTATGATAGAATCATTAAAATATCAAAAAATAAAGTGAATGAGGCTAGAAAAATTGTTTTTCTCAAGCCTTGCAGTGGGTGCTAGAAATGTATATGCAAAGTTGGGGGGGCTCAGATACTCACATACACCTCAACATAGTGCTTATGTAGCATCCATCCTCTTATACAATATATGAAACCATGATTGTTCAAATCCAAATAATAATTATAGCAATAATGATCTCACATTGCCACTAGAGTAATTTGGAAACCCTAATGTGGAAACCTATTAACAAATGTTAATATTGTGCATGAAATTAGTTAAGAAACATATGCTAAAGTATTTTAATGATAAGTGAAAATGAACTATGGTTACGATAGTATGGATGATTAATGTATTGATAGAAAACAAACTAGAGTAAATAGACATGAAGATAGTTAAATGTTATAATAGTGAATTGCAGATGGGTAATTCGTAAAAAGATACATTACATTCAATAGACATCAAGATGTTGGTCAATTTGTCTAAGTGAGGAATACGTGAAATGTTATTTAGGAAAGGTTATCCATTTTGGGTTTGTGATTATTGTTATGATGATGCTAATTTGATGCATTCTTAGTGCTACATATCTTATCATATTATGGCTTCTATCTAATGTTGATCAATCATGCTTAACAATTAAGTATTGAAGTATGATTCATGTGTCCTAATGGTAAGGGAATGGAATTCTTCATCAATGTTGGTGATCTTATACTGATATGTATTGATTTATGCTATAATTGAAAATACATAGGAGTGATCATACTGAATGGTTTTTTATAGTATATATTGGAGAAATTCCTTATATGTCGGTGTAAAATGATAATTATGTTATTGTAAATGAAGAGTACATATGGATAGCTCATTATGTTGGTTTACATTTTTGATACCATGGACAATAGTATTTATGGATTAATGTTACATATCTTGTATCTCATTTTATATTCTTATACCTCATATTGGGCTACTTATACTTTCACAAGTGTGCAGATAGTAAGCCCATGGACACACGAAGAACCTTGCTAGGTGCATTGTTAAGCCAAGGATGACCCTAAGGAGGGGATAACCTAATTACCAATGTATTTTATTTGTTAAAATAGTAATTTTTTAATGTGAATTGTTAAATGTATTTTTGTGTAATTATATTGGCATGCCAAATGTGTATTTTGATGCGTTTTAAAGATAGTGTTAATTGACACATGTGTTGTGATGTGGCATGCCAAGTGTGTTAAGTGAGTAGATAAGTGACCCTTAGGTAACCCTAGAGTGACCCAATGTGAGTTTCCTTGTTTAGGAAGCCAAGAGAGTTGTCCCCCACTTATATTTTTTGAATGTAGACTTTGAGCAGATTTCTAGCAGGGTAAAACCATCCCTAGGGTTAGTTTATGACTTTCTTTAAAGGCCCATATGGCATACCTTGGGGTTAGGATCATATTTAAGTATATAACTCTTCCCTAGGCACCTAGAATACCACCCAAAAGTTACTATTTTCCATATGGTCAAAATTAAAGAAGGGGGCATGGGGAATGTTTTGGGAGGGGAGAAGATAAGGGAATGTTTGGAAGAGTGGAGTAGGGACTCAAAAACCAGTAGACACTTAGAAACAAGGGGAGAGATGGAAATATTTGGGAGGAAAAAGGAGAAGAAACTTGGAAGCCAAGGAGGTAAAAAGCTCTTCATCACCATTCATCAACCATTAGCTTGGAAAGAGGTTAGTGTTTCATGCCATGATTTTTGTCTCATCTCATGGAAGTTGAAATATGGAACTTGTGATAGTGTTCTTGTATGAATTATGTGACTTGCATATGGTGTATGTTGTAGATGTTTGTGTATGTAAATGAGCATGTTGAATTCACTTGCATTTAGTCGTGTTTTCTTTGATTTTTTGTGTTAAATTGAATTTTGTGTTGGGTGTGAAGGCTTCACTCACCCTTGGGAGGGAAGAGATGTCTTGGGGTGAAGGGCTTACTTGGGCTCAACAATGAAGTTGAGAAATCCTCCTCTTGGAGAGAGGATAGTTTTCATGGAGTATGGGCTCCATTGAAGCCATATACTTTTCTATTATTCCATGGGAGGTATAAGTAAGGATATGTGAAGAAGAGTAAGTGTTGATAGCCTTGTTGAGGCATGTGATTATTGATCGCCTTCTTGTGGCATGATTCTTGAAAGCCTTATTGGCATATTACAATTGCAAGATTTTTTGTGCATAAGCATATGGAATTCTTCTCCTTGGAGAACCCACCTTCACCCAATATTTATGATTCCATTGTGAATCATTGTGTAAACCTTGGTGGGGAGTATTGTGTTGTAGTGTGATGATTGTATGTGATAAAACTCGTATAAGTTGTTGGGTAATATTGTGTATAAGATATTGGTTTTCAAAACAAAATGTGTTACCACCTAGCATTGGTTCTCCTAGTGTGGGGCTGGTCTTGAAAAGGCCTATGGTTGGGAGGAATCATGCCATGGGTATTGTTGTGTGTTTCATTGTAGGTGATAGTTGAAGCTAAAGCTAGAAACAAATACTTGTTGTTGTCTTTCTATGTGTAAAGAGATAGTCCTTAAATGTTAAAGTGTAAAGGAAGAGACTCCCATTGTGTACCCCCATTAAGATTATTGAGTCTACTTATATATCTTATTTTAAAAAGGGAAACAATATTTATATTTATGAAGTTCACTCATTGTTTCATGTGTACTCCCACTTGTGTTGAGCCATGGGAAAGTATGTCACAGTTTTGTTGTGAAGGATAAACATTTAGCAAAGTTGTATTTGTTGCAAAATGTACTCTACATTGGGTGTTCTTTTGAAGTAAATATATTTACCTTTATTCATGCTGTAAACAAGTGTAATTATATCCTTGTTAAATAATTAATATAAGTTCTTTAATTGAATTGTAAAGGTTAGATTGTTTTGTGTATCAAAGTTATTATTGGTGCATTGACTAAAGCATACTTTTATTATAATATGAATTACCTTTATTAGTAGATTGAGCTAGTGACTAAGGGAATTATTATTATTATTATTATTATTATTATAAAAATTAAACCTTATGTTCTAAAATAAAAACAAAATTAAAGTGCAGAAATTTTACTATCAACTTAGTAATGGCATCTTAAAAAAAAATTAGGAGGGTTTGGACTAAAAATTTTGGAATGACACCTTACCCACAAGATCATCCTGGAATGAACATTGAATTTTCCATCCGAGAGGTCTGACAGAATGACCTATTGCCTTCTAACTAGAGGGATTTTGCCTATTTGCTCTCAGAACAAGAAGTAGGTAACTGGACCCTTTAATATGAAGGATTTTATGTAATGATATGAAAATGTATTTGAGCTAGATGATGTGTAGTTTAATCCAATAATAAATAAAAGAGAATTAAACTAGATGGATGCATTTTTAATCTAATATGACATTAATTCTAAGAAATTCAAAAAGTTATGACAAGATTGAGTAATTAAGTATGCAATTCGACAGTATTTTGATGCAATTAAAATTCCAGCCTCCTAAATGAGGAATTAGAAGCCTCTTAAATATAATTTCTAAAATCAATTAATGGTTGAGATCAACTCAAATCGATGGTCAGGATTGAAGCAGAGATCTAGTAAGGATGAAAATTCCTAGTGTAGGTGAGGTTAACTAGTTGAGATTCTAAGTGTAATGAAAAGTTAACTGGAATTTACCCAAGTGTGAGAATAAGTGGATTAAGCCAATTCTAATTCAAGAGGTAGATCACTTGGGATTCCTATTCTTGAACAAGAGAGATGAAATTGGAATCTTATTTAATTAAATAAAAATGAGATATGACCTCATAAATGTGTATTTCCATTAATATAATAATTATATTCAATAATTAAAATGAGAGCATTATTAAATTAAATAAATTTAATTCCTTAGTACATTAGCCTTAGGAGATAATTTAATTTAATTAAAGCATAAATACTTCAAATTAAATCAAATCTTAATCAATAGGTTTAATGTAGCTAATCTGAGTCAATGCTTTAGGAATTAAATAAATAGCATGATTAATGTAGACTAGGGTTTTTTTGCATTTGACAATTAAGTCAAGTAGCAAAAATCAAAATGAGAATTGCCTAATGAAATAGGACTTTAGGGTTGATCAAAATAGACTAGAATTGGCTGAGATGACAATGAGAAAATTTTGGGGTATTACAATCCCCACCCTAGTTTTACTTTCTATTTGGAAAGTTTATGGGTTACCAATATTGTGCCAAAGTGTTATGAATATTTTATTTCTTTTAGTATTTCATGCATGCAACTATATAAGATTACATGGTGAATTTTTAATTGGTGAATTAATTTTAAAGTTTTATCGGTTCCTGATTCACCCCCCTCTTGGTCACCTAGTCTATTTTACATTTCAAACAACATGACCAATGTTGTTTAATCTTGATTTTTTTGCAGTGTTTCTTCAGTTCCTTATTTTTAAACTATCTTCCATTGTAAGTGACAATAGAGAATGAGATATCATAGATAAAAATGATGTGGTTGAGTATGAATAATGGAAAATGTTTTCTTATAGAAGTGGATAAGAGAACAACATTACCCCATTTTGTGAAATAATCAATGGCTATAATGATGAACTTGTGTCCACTGCATGAGCTTGGGTTCTTTTTTCCAATCAAATCAAAGGCCCGTTATTGAAAAGGCCAATACATGATGGAAGGGTAAGCTCATTCCTAGGAGCATAAATCAAGTTTCTATGTAACTAACACTTTTTGCAAGATCGCATAGGTAGGAAAAGATGGGGGAATAACAATAGGATTCATGACCAATTATAGTTTAGATTACATTAGGAACTCAAAGTGAGATTAATGTTCTTTCTATTGTAGAATAGATGCTAACATAGCCATAGCATTTGTAGCCTTGTTTTCTACCCTAGGATCTATTGGAATGTTACAAATTTGAAATAGTTCCTTAGGACATCCATCAATTTCTTGTAAGGTATGATATTTTCATCTTTAGTTTGATAGTCATTATTAACTTGATTAATGAAAAGTTGGGAATCCCCATAGATGTGCAATTTCGTAATTCTCCATTCAAGGGACTTTTTAATACCATTGGTCAAAGCTTCATATTCTTTTGTATTGTTAGTTCATGGAAACAAGATGTTTAAAGACTTAAGGATTGTATAAACATGAGGTGTGACACAAAATTCCTACACTAGCTCCATCTTGGGTGTGTGAGCCATTAAATAACATCTTCCATGTCCTTTCAGTGGCATGCATGAAAAAGGCATCAAGAATTTCAAAATGCATTGGAGCATTTCCTTGTAATGTAAACTCAACAAGTTGATCTTCTATAGCTTGTCTCTTAATGGCTTTATGTTCAACGTATTGAATGTCAAATTCTAAAAGAATCATCATCCATTTAGCAAGTCATCCAATAAGTGCAACTTTATTTATTAGATATTTTAGAGGATCAATTTTTTCAATAAGATGCACTGTGTGGGAAAGAATGTAGTGTCTAATTTTTTGGGAGGAAAATACCACTATGAGACAAGCCTTTTTAATGTTACTATAGTTTACTACATAAGCCACTAAAATATGGTTAATTTAGTATATAACACATTCTTTTCCATTCTCATTACTTTGTGCTAGTAATGCTCCTTAGGAAGAACATGTATCTAATATGTATAGCATCAACATTGGAGGTTTAGCCAAGTATCCTTTGATTTAATCTAAGTTTTTATTGAATGCTTGTGCTCTATCAGCTAACTATGATATAAATATCCTAATAGATTGAAGATGTCCTTGAAGACTTCTTATTTGACTGATGTTCTTAGGAGGAGGAATTTCCATATTAGCTTACACTTTTTTTAGATTAACTTATATGCCCTTTGTAGATATGATGTAGCCTAGCAACTTTCTTGATGTGACCCAAAAGGAACCTAAGTCAAAATTGTTCCATGTAGTCCAATATCAAACTCAAATCTTCAAGGTGTATCTATCTTTTCTTGGATTTAACTAATGTTTCCTCAACATAATCTTCCATATTATTATGCATTATATCATGGAAGATAGTAGTCATGGATCTTTGGTAGGTGAATCCTACATTCTTTAACCTAAATGGCATGACAACCTAGCAAAAAATACCCCATGGACATGTAAAATACATTTTCTTTTGATCTCTAAGGGAAATTTTAATTTGATTATATCCCAAAAATTCATCCATGTAGGAATAAATTTCATAACCCACAGTCACGTCCACTATCATGCCTATGTTAGGAAGTGGAAAATTATTTTTTAGGCATGCTTTGTTCAAATCTCTAAAATCTATGCACACACAAATGTACTTATCATTTTTTTTTATAGGTACAATGTTTGAGATACATTTGACATAGTCAATGGCTCACATCAAGTTTACACATAACAACTTTTTGAGCTCAGCTTTAACTATCAATGCCTCATTAGGGTGCATGTTTCTCAATTTTTTTCTTGAAAAGTTTAACACTTGGAGAATTAGGTAGGTGGTGCATAGTAATATCTATGTCAAGAATAGGAATATTAGAATAAGTCCATGCAAAGTTTATCTTTTCTTGAAAGAACTTAGTGAATTTCTCCTTTTCCCTAGCCAATAGTGATTGAGCAACATGAATAGCCTTAGGAGACTCTTTTGTACCAATATTTATAGGCTACATAGGTTCAATGAGAACCAAAGATCTATCTTGAAAATAGCTTGACAAACTATCAAGCACCTCATCCTTGAGAACCTCAAAGAGGGTTTTGCCCTTGGATATGTCTTTATTTTTACTATTTTGGTGTTCAGACATCGCCACAAAGTTATTTTTTCCATCTGAACACTTATTTTCCATTTTTCTTTTGATTTTTTGATTGAGGTACTTGATGTCTATCTCTTTTGTGTTAATTCCTAGCTCACTAGTGGAAGACACCACAAGTTCAATTGAATTTAGGTAGCAGGCGATCTCATAGTCATTTTGAAAATATGACAACTCTGGTCTTTGGTGTTGAACATACTAGTCTATGAGTTTAGGGTGTATCAATGAGAGGTAATTAGAAGCTTTGATATTTTTGATGTGGAATTAATTATCTTTGGTGAGACAACAAGTTGATCCTATAGGGAAAGCTACAAAGGATGCTAAATCAAAAGAAAGTTGAGACAAATAAGCACGATCCACTAAAGAAAAGCAAGTCAAGTTTGTCAGACTCTAGACTAGACTCATCAAATACATTTGGTTGGTGAAATAGAAATTTATGAAATCCACTCCTAACTCAGAAGAGGTATCTAAGAGATATTCCCATTCATATTTGCTAGAATTGGTACTTTGATTCTAGGCTAGCAGTCAAGCAATCTTTTCTCTTATTTTTCCTCTGTTAGGATCTTCATTATCAAATTCATTAGATTTGTGTTGTCTAGAGGTAATAGATTCAACATAATTATTGGTGTTTATTGGTTTCTCTCCACAAAGGAGGGAAGTAGGAGGCATGAAGTCTTCTTCTTGCATAATAGAAGTAGAAAAGGGTGGATCATCACCCTCTAATTCACTAGACACTAGGGCCATTCTGTCAAACCTAGGTAACTCACCTTCTATTCCAAAGCCTAAACCAGTAGTATCTCTATTATTTTTTCCCTTAGTATGACTTAATCATTCTACAAGATCTTTCTTATCATGATCCATGGAGCCTTGGACATGATAGCCCATATTTTTAAAGAATTGATAACCTTTTCCATAACATTTAGGAGAAATGGGAGTAGTGATAGTAACCTCCTCAACATCTTCTTCTTCCCTATAAATCTAGTCTCTTATGGCTTGATATTCCTTTTGCATTTCTAGAGGAATGGATGACTAAACAAAGGTCCCAAAGATGGTCATGGCAGCAGTTGAGAGCTTTAGTTTCTCATAAGGTTTCCCATAAGACCTTGGAGAAACTAAAATGGCAATAATAAAATCTAGAGTGTATTCACCCATGACAAGGTTCATCATTTTCAATTTTTGTTCACATGCCTTAAGGGATAGTTTGAACTCACAAGAAGAGTGATTATGAGGAACTAGCATGTCTATAGCAGTGAGCATGTTGATTGACATTGAATTATCTCCTTGAATAACAATATCAACACCATTAAATGGGAACTTTATACACTAATGAATGTTGATGACACAACTTGCATGTCATGGATCCATGGTCTTCCTAGCAACTAATTATATGCAAGCAGGATATCTAAGACTTGAAAGACCACATCTTTTCTCATTATACCTATGTGGATAGGCAACACAATTAGGCCTTTGGAAGACCATTCATCTTTTTCATATGATTTGATGATGATTTTCCATCTAGAATCAATAGAATATTTAGACATGTCAAGCTATTGGATGAAATTGAAGGAGATACTATTTAACCCAAGACCATTGTCTATCAAGACTCAATGGGCATGAGTACAAAAGATTTAGACTTTGATGTGGAGAGCAAGGTTGTGGGGATGACTAAGGGCCTTATCATCTTCTTCAGAGAATGTGAGATGGTTAGGTGAGGAAATGTGGTTGACCATAGCTTGGAATCACTCACCGTTAATATCCATAGGAATGCTAGCTATGCATAAATCTTTTTCAAGAATCTCCTTGTGTAAAGGAGATAATTTTATCATCTCAAAGATGAAAATCTCCATAGGGATTTGTTGCAACTAACTAACAAGATCATAACTAGATATGGATGCAGTAGCCACTTATTTGGATGAGGATGCACTCTTAGGATCATTTTTTACTATAAGGACAACCTTGGATTTCCCCCTAGTGATGTCATTGAGTGTTTCACCATGTGAAGAGGAAGATTCTACCACCTTAAGACTTATCTTAGGCCTAGTGTCTCTATAAGTTTGATGAGCATTATGTGTTTTTTAGACTACCTTAAATTTCTCATCACCAGTGCCATAGTTAGGTTCCTTATGAAATTTAGGACCCATTATGCATATATGTTCAATGGGTTCCAACATGTTAATGACATTATTTGTATCAGTGTAAGTGTAGTTTATCTTAGCATCATGATTTTTTTTGTTGGCATGAGATGATTCCCCTATTTCATATTAAGGTAATGGTTTCTTAAAGGATTTATGATTAGAATTCTTGACTAATATATGTGTAACAACCTTGCCTTCATCAATGAGGTCTTGGATAACATTATTAAGCTTTAAACAATTTTCAGTGTTGTGTCCCTTACTTCTATGATAGTTGCAAAAGTGGTAATCCTTCCACCAAGTAGGCTTTATGGGTGGGTCATAGGGTTAGGAGTTGTCTAGAAGTGTGATAAGCTTATTTGTCAACAAGGTCTTTAGAAGCACCTCATATTATTCTACCAGTGGTATATATACATGCTTTGGTTTTGAGGACTTCTTGGTTTTGTTAAAGGTTTAAGACTTTGAACTCTCTTGTTGTTTAGTAGCATACATAGACTCAGAGAGATTGATGGTTGATTCATTAGTCTTAGGAGCATTGACTACTTCATCGTTGAAAACATGCTTGTTCTTGTTCCATTGTTTATTCTTGTCTTTTCCATTTCTATTGCTATTTTTTTTGTTTTTTAGCACAATGTCACCTTTCTTAATGACAACATCTTCAATACGATAAGAAATTTTGATCATGTTATTAAAGGATGTGACAATTTTTTCCTAAAATCATAGTAAAGTTTGGGTATAAGTGTATTAAAAAAGATGTCAATCTTCTTGGTTTAGGAATCTGCTGATGGTACCTTAAGCATGTATAAAATCCATGCTAAGAGCATAGAATTGTCTTACATGATCATGAGGATCATCATTTCCATCATATTTTTTGTATTTACGAACCTCTATATCCCTGAGAAATGGAACCATGTATAGACTTCTATCTAATGGAAGAGTACATATAGATTCTACGAAAGAAGTTGTAGGTTATTCTTTGGAGACTTGTAATTGAGCAAGTTTATTTTTAATTTCTCACATTTTTTCACTCAAGATTTAAGATTCAATGGGTTCTCATTTGGAATTATTCTTTACACATCAAAGTAATGGGGGAGTTTCCATCCCCTAGATGTCATATATTAAAAATATTGGTTACCATTTTATTCTAAGGCTTTTAGCATTAGGCTATGGATAGCCTCATCTTTTTGAAATCACATAAGATCTATTCATATGAGATTGTTTTGAAGTGAAGAACCTAAAATAGAACAATCATTATTTTTTTGTTGATGTCAAACTTGCTACTTGTTGGTAAGATAACTACATAGTTGATGTGAGTATTATCGCTTAGTCTATTGATGAAGAGGATTTGATCAAATGAGATAACAAGACCACCTAGAGGAAAGGTTGAGTTATGATATGAAAAAGGAACACAAAGATCAGTTAAGATAGTGATGATATAGTGTATTGTTTTTCTACTTAAGGTTGCAAAGGTTGGATACACTGATTGAGTCTAGAAGAACAAGTAAGAAGAATTGTGTCTGCCAAGCTTAACCAAGTGCATAGTGGGTGCCAAGAAAAGTTAGTGCAAGCTGAGAAGAAAATTAGTTAGAGTCAAGAAAAGTGAGATTAAGCATATGTTGAGTGAATATAGTTTAATTTGAGTAAAATTTAGTTGATGCCGAGCATCAATAAACTTTAGTGTTTACCAAGTAAACTAGTGGAACATGATTGGAAGAACAATATGGAAGCTTAGTGACAACATATTGATGATGAGTACCAGTATTCATGTTAAATTGTAGATTTAAAAAATATGAGTTGACCATTTTGTTTTATTGAATTGTGTGAAGCATGTAGAAGAGAACTATGATGAGCTAGTGGGACAGAATTCAAGGTAAACCATTTTGTGATGAATTCAAAGGAGGATAAGTTTCTAGAGGAACCAAATAGAATAGTGGGTAGATTCATTGTATCCTACCTAATCCAACCTAAACCTAAAATTGATTATCGTGGTTTAGTAGAAAAAGATCTTAAATCTCTATTTATAGAGATAGCTAGTCAAAAGAAAAGGTTATCATGTGTGAGAACATAAGGAAGACAAGGATTCTAGTGTATTACTTAATTTAGTGGCCAAATAGAAGAGACTTCAAATGGCATGAAAAGAAAGAAGGCTTAAGAGTATGAATGCTTGAAGGGTGAACAAGCTATCAAAGATGAAGTGTGGTTAAGCCAAGCAAAATAAAGGACTAAAACATAGATCTATAATCTACAAGTGAGTTCTAATTTGTTATTAGATCAAGCCTTACTGTTATTTGTTAATCATTGTATCAATATAGGGCAAATCCCTTGGATTAAGGTTGACCTAACAGTCATTTGTAAATCCTTTAACCAGGTGACCTTGTGAATGATCTAAAGTACTCTAACAAGGCTCACTCCTAACATGGTGATTGAAATTCTTTAACCAAGTCACATTTAACAGTGTGTATTTTAACTTTTAATAGGGTTGGACTTTCATAGGGCATCACTTCAAAAGAGTGAGAATTAGTACCATGTTACTAGTGGTTTTTCCCAAATTAGGTTTCCACATAGAATCCTTTTGTCAAATGTGTTACTAAACCTGTTATGTCTCATGTTTACATTTTTGCAAAGTCATTTTAACCTAGGATAGTAACCTACAAAGTTTAATTATTGTATGATCTAATGGATGCATGCATAATAAGGTTTTATGGATATGGATCTACTATGCATTGAAAAGTTTTAGTTGTAAATCTAGACCTTGGATAACTAATTCACCCCCCTCTAAATTATTCCATAGAATTCCAACAACTGGTATTAGAGCCATCTACTTAAGAGGACTAGTTTGAAGGTACTAGAAGGAAAAGATCAATATGTTAGAAAGAGAGACACCCAAGCTTAACAAGGACAACTTTCTTGCATGAAAAAGTTTGATGAAGCTACACCTAGGAGGTCTTGGAGACCATGAAAAATCTACCATCATCATCAAGCATTTTGATCCCACTAGAGCTCTAACTCCTGATAATCTGAAAAATAAGAAATAACACAATTAGGCAATGTTCGAGATTGCCTCTGCCCTAAGTTATTCTAAGTTTGATAACATCAAGGGTTGTGATTCTACAAAGAAGATGTGGGATACTCTATGCACTATTTATGGAGGAGACACAAATTTTTTAAGAGACAAATTTGAAAATCTTAGAGGTAAGTTTGATGATATGAGGATGCAAGAATGTGAGACCATATTGCTCTAGAATATAAGATGTTTTTAATGCTATAAGAGGAGCTAATGGTATTATTGATGATGATATTGTATTGAGTAAAGTATGGATAATATTGCTGCCCATCTATACTATAGAGTCTTTATCATACAAGAGTTAAGATGTATACCCGATTCAAATCTAATTCTAGAAGGTTTGGTAGGTAGGTTCACTACCTTTGAGCTCTCTCATTTTGATAACTTCAAATATGACAATGTTGAATCTTCTCTCAAAGCTAAACTATCATTATAGGAACCTAAAGAGAAGAAGAAAATGGTAAAATATGCTTCTAGTGATAGTGATATAGGTGAGGAAGATATAGAACAACTTGAAGCACTGCTAGCAAGGAGATTTCATAGAGGAAAAAGAAAATTTAAAGGTAAATTACCTATCATTTGTTTTAATTACAATGAGGTCAATCATATTGTTGCTAGATGTCCAGAGAAGAAGAATAATAGAAGTGGAGACAAATACAAAAGTAAAAGAGATGAAGACATCAAAGATTACAAAGATAAAGGAAAGAAGTATTTCTACATCACAAAAGAAGAAACCAGAGATTGATCTAATGAGCATGATGATAAAGTGTATTGATATATCAGTCAAGTTTGTTATTAGTGACATACACTTATTTAGATTGTAAATAGCTACCTAGCTTATTTTATAGTTAATAGTGTTTGCCAAGCATTTTAGTTGTTGCCAAGTTTTACAATTGCTACCGAGTCCTTTGGATAAATCCGAGTGGTTACTGAGTAGTTACAGTTACAATGAAGATCAATAGTGTAAACCATGCATCTTAGTGTATGTTGAGTTTACTAGTACAAATTGATCTATGTAGTGTTCACCGAGTTCACAGTTTATGTGATGCGAGTCCAAAGTTAACCGAGCTACTTAGTGTTAACCAAGTGACTCAATTTATACTGAGCTTGAGGTGATAGTGTATACTAAATCATGAAGAGGTAAATAAGGGATTCAGTATATATATAATGAGTTTCATAGTATCTACCGAGTCACCAATGCAAATCAAGTTCAAGACTATTTGGAAGTAATCAATATTGACCAAGCTTCTACATCTACCAAGTGCATGATGATGTCAATAATTGATAGTGGTTATCGAGTATCAGAACTTCACCAAGTTAGTCTTTGGAGCCTGAGTGTCTACACTTGAGCCAACTTTATAATATTTGTGTAAACTTGTATAGTGGTCGACTTTGTAATTTGTATAATTGGATTGGTATATATGTAATGTATTGTATCACATCGAAGTGTGAGAAAAAGGTATGAATGTGAATGCAATGTAATCAAATATCATTAGAGAAGAGCAGAAAGAATGAATTACAAAGGCTACAATAGTATAAGGAGCAGTAAAGACATATCTATCATAGCAAGGTGATTAGTACATAAAGGAATCTCATTCAACAAACCAAGTTGTAGATCAGAGATCATCTACTATTTCATCCTAATAGGTGGATTAGTCAAATCCTTTAACAAGGTAGACCTAATAGTCTTTGGTAAATCTCTTTACCGAGTGCATACTTCATTGTATGTTTATAAATCCTTTCACAAGGTGGACCTTGCAGTCCTTATTGCTCTTAATAGGGTAGATCATCAGAAGTGATCAATGTAAGCCTTAATAGGCCAACTTTATTCTACAATACTAAAGCTTGTGGGTATCATCCCCACCCCAGTTTTACTTTCTTTTGGAAGGTTTCTATGTCACCAAATCTTTGTGTCAAAGTGTTATGAATGCTTTCATGTTTTCAGTTTCTTATGCATGAAATTAGATTAGATTATATGTGAAGGATTAAATGCTAATTGGATTGTTGGATTAAGAGTTAAAATTGTAGAAGTTTTAGAAGTCACTGATTCATCCCTCCCCTGTTAGTAACTTAGCATGGTTTAGAATATTTCCAACAATTGGTATCAAAGCATTGTATTTTTTAGGAGAAAGTTTAATAGCCTGAGCAAAGATCAAGGCCATGAAAATATTCAGACTTGATAGAGCTATTGACAATGAGAAGCTAGATTAGGAAATGGCTATTGCCCAACTCAAGAAAGCAAAGGAGAAACTCTATCAATCCATAAAAAGAATAAAAGAACTTACAATTCAAATGAATGATCATCTCTACATTGAAGAAAGAAATGAAGACCTTCATTCAAGAAATTTAGATGAAGCCAATGAAGCAATAAAAGAACTCCTAGAAAAGAATGGTTCCCTACAAGAAGTAAGAAAACTAAGAAGAGAACAAGAAATTTAGTTAGCAAGGCTATGTGAAGTCATGCAGCTGAAGAACAATATTAAAGAAGAGTTAGATGGAAAGAAAAATGAAATTTAGAACAATCCCGTTAGCAATCAAACCTTATTGATCAGCTCTCCAATGTAAATGAGGAAATAATGAGCCTAAGATTTGAAAATGAAAGATTACAAAATGATCTAAACTCTAAAAAGAAAATCAATGAAAGAATGATGAAATCCCAAGCAAACATGAATCAATTGAATGAACAAAATCTCTATAGACAAAAAGGAAAAGCAGGAATTGGATATATAGAAGAAGGAGAATCATCCAAGCAAGGAGATCAAAAGAATCAAAAACCTACTTGCAATCACTGTGGTAAGATAGGTCATACATCAAACAAATTTTGGAGCAATGGAAAAGAAAAATTCAATGGAAAGTGCTACAATTGTAATCAACATGGTCAAAAGGCTAATGAATGCAAAGAAAAACCAAGATTTGAAGGCAAATGTCACAAATGCAAGAAACATGGACACAAGTCATCAAAATGTAAAACCAAGATATTGAATCCAAGAAAGTAGATTGTGAAAGCCATATTTGGTTGGGATTACAACACCCGGTGTAGATGTCATTATTGTACAGAATTTGGACACATTGAAATAAATTGTGTAAAGCATCATTTGAGGAAAAGAGATACTACTAAAAGATGTTTCATTTGTATAGAACTGAATCATCTTGCCAAGAACTGCATGAATACTGGTAGAATTAAAGATAAGGAAAAGGAAAAAGTTGATAACATCTAAAAATAGATAAGACAACAATGGGTTCTAAAGTCTACCAGGGATACAAGTCTAAGAAATGATGATCAAGTTACTCAAAAATTTAATGACTCCGCCATTTCTACTTAAGTTCTCTAATGAAGAACTAGAACTAGGCTACTAAAGAAAACATCCAAAATAGTTCCATATTAAAAGAACAACATGATCCAAATCTATATTCAAGATATAAAGGAATCACCAAGTATAAGGGTGCTAGTTTCTACCAAGTTGCCTTCTCTACCAAGTGAGGTTGGGTCACAAACTTTACCAAGCAAGGTTGGGAGTAATGAAGATGCATATGGTTACTGAGTCACGAAGACTTCACCGAGTGTTTAATGCGAGCATAGTGGATGACAATCTATCATTATGATGTCAATCGATCTACCTTTTGTACTAAGCATTTATGGCAAAATTTTGATAAAAGGAATATAGAATGAAATTCATTCTTATCGTGAAATTTTTGAAGAGCTATTGTGAAGTGCGATCTTCAAAGCATCCAAGCAATTTGAGCAAATTGTCAGTGAATGATTTAAAATTCTCTCAAACCCTACTAAATGAAGATGGCATCCAACAATAGAAAGGAAATGTGAGGGTTTGACATGTTGGTTCATGGAGTGGAATGGAAGGCACCAGAATTCAAGCTCACTCTTGTAATCATGAAAACCTTAGAGCTGAGTGGAGTGTAATCTCAAATCCCTCCAAAGGTACTATTGGTCAATGAAATTTGCACTCATTTCAAATGTGTTATTCAAGAACTTAGAACTTTAGAAATGGATTATGCCCTAGATAAGCTATGTGAAAATGGAGTTTTAAAACTCGAACACCAACACCTAGAAACTAAAGGGTTAACTCACATCCCTCACATGCCCCATGAATTACAAGTAAAATAGATTAGGTCTATCCTTAGTTAGGTGCATAATGGGTAGTTTTGGTTGGAGCAACTAGTATTGATCAGAGAGAAGATTATTCATTGAATCATTGGTCTCCTAATGTTAGCCAAAGCTATAACGACCAAAATCCTAGGTTGGGCAAAACTTGAAAAGAAAACCCTAGTAGAATGGGATGCCAGAGAAATGAAGATTAGTAGTGTTATGAACATGGAGTTGAAAATCGGCATTCACATTATTGCACACAAGATATAAAACTCGGGTAGGTTAAACAACATGTCATGCAAAGCTGTTGACCTTGCATACAAGGTAGTGAAGAATAATCTATCTTTTGACCTTGCTAAGCTACTGTTGAGACAAATCAACAAGAATATAGAAAGCATTAGGAATCAAAGAATAATTCATATAATTTTGGTTCCCTGTTAACTTTTCTATTCTTTTATGTTCAAAAATTCTTCCATTCAAAAGGCACTATTGTTTGGAGAAAATATGTGCTAATGCTATATCAGATAAATGAATATATTTCTGAAATTGGTGAAAACTATAATAGTATTTCTGTTAATATTCCTTCAATAAGTGTAGTATCAGTTTTTACAACTAGTCCTAGTATGTCTACAATTATTTCTATTTTGAGCACATAAGTAATTAGTGCAAGGACAGTTGAGAGCAAGGCTCAACTGAGCACAAAATTTTTGGGTAAAGGAAAAGAGATGGATGAAGAAATAGACCTGGATAAGGAGATTGTAATTCCAAATTGGGAAATTTCCAAGCTTACTCCAGACTAAATGCAGTCATTTGGTGAACTCCTCTAGAAGAAAGACAAATAGGAAAGATTAAAAGAGGAAAGAGATAAGGAATTTAAAATTATTGAGGATGCAAAGAACATTTTGGCAGAGGCCATAGGCATTGAGGTTGATTCTTCACAAACAATTTAGTATTAACTATTAGAGGTAGTTCATAATTTTAATGAAGATACTAATGGGCAAGATAAGCTAGTGCAGAAGGAAAAAAAGAAGTTTGATAATAAAGTTTTGTAGCACATTGCTCAGTAAATAGCTATCTATCAAGTAGAACTTTCTACAATTTTGGGTTCTTTGGAAACATCTTGTACAAATATGTCATCACTTTTTGGAAAGCTATTTAATGTTTCTTATTTTACCAAGGAAATAAAGGAAAAATTGTCCAAAATAGATGAAGATCTTAAGTCAAGCACCTAACAATTACAACTTGACACTAGTTCAAGCTCTGCACACTTCAAGAAGATAAGATTTTTGATAGACATGCAAGTATAACTACTTAGAGAAGAAGCAAGGATCAGATCTACTTTGGTAGATATAGAAAACATGATTCTTCAAAACATGGATGCACTACAGAGACATATTGCACATTCTAAAACTCTCATCCATGGCAATAACTTCTCCATAGTGAACCATATGATAGAATTGTTAACAGAAGTACAAATTGCACTTCACACATGTAAGGTCCTACAAAACAATTGGGATAAAACTTTGGCAATCATTCTCAAGGTACATTTAGAATTTTTATCTCATTTTGGTGTTACTATGTAAATAAATAGAATAAATCTTTGGTATAAATGTTAAAAAGTGGGAGAAAGATATATGTTATGGGGGAGAAAATGTAATATGGTATTAAAACAATAGGGGAGAAAGATATGTATAGAAAGATATGTTATATATAGCAAGAAGATGTATAGTGAACTATATAAAAGAACCTTACCATGTATAGATATAAATCTTACAAAATCAATTTTAAAAAATCTCAAAAATAGTATACTCTACCGAACTAGTATCGCAAGGTGATGGATAAAAGGTATTTAGGAAACTTTTTGAATTCAGTTTTTGGCTGATAAGTGTTTTTGTCACTAATGCCAAAGGGGGAGATTGTTGACATATTAATCAATTTTGTTAATAGTGACATACACTTGTTTAGATTGTAAATAGCTACTAATCTTATTGTACAATTAATAGTGTTTTCCAATTATTTCAATTATTACCAAGTTCTACAGTTGCTACCAAGTCCTTTGGAAAATTCTCAGTGGTTACCGAGTAGTTATAATTACAGTGAAGATCAGCAGTGTAAACCATGCATTTCAATGTATGTCGAGTTTACCAGTGCAAACTGAGTTGTTAAGTGTTCACCGAGTTCATAGTTTATGTGATGTGAGTCCAGTGTTAATCAAGCTACTCAGTGCTAACCATGAGAATTAGTTTATACAAGATCGAGGTGATAGTGTATACCAACTCATGAAGAGGTAAACAAGTGATTTAGTTTATATGATGAATTTCACAATATCTATCGAGTCACCAGTGTAGACTGAGTTCAAGACTACTTGGAAGTGATTAGTATGGACTGGGCTTCTACATTTATGGAGTGAATGATGATTTCAAGCATTGATAGTGGATGTCAAGTATCATAACTTCACTGAGTTAGTCTTCAGAGCTTGAGTGTCTACACTTGAGCTGACTTAGTAATATTTATGTAAACTTGTATACGGGCCGACTTTGTAATTTGTATAATTGGATTGGTATATATGTAATGTATTGTATTATATCCAAGTGTGAGAAAAAGGTATGAATTTGAATGCAATATAATCAAATATAATCAGAGAAGAGAAAAAAGAGTGAATTACAAAGGCTACAAGAATATAAGGAGCAGCAAAGACATATCTATCACAACAAGGTGATTAGTACATAAAGGAATCTCATTCAACAATCTAAGTTGTAGATTAGAGATCATCTACTATTTTATCCTAATAGGTGGATTAGTCAAATCCTTCAACAAGGTAGACCTAACAGTCTTTTGTAAATCTCTTTACCGAGTGTACACTTTATTGTATGTTTGTAAATCCTTTCACAAGGTGGATCTAGGTATCCTTATTACTCTTAATATGGTAGATCATTAGAAGTGATGAATGTAAGCCTTAATAGACCAACTTTATGTTGCAATACTAAAGCTTGTGGGTATCATCCCCACCCCAATTTTACTTTCTATTTGGAAATTATCTGGGTCACCAAATCTTTGTGTCAAAGTGTTATGAATGCTTTCATGTTTTCAATTTCTTATGCTTGCAATTAGATAAGATTATATGTGATGGAGTAAATGCTAATTAAATTGTTGGATTAAGAGTTGAAATTATAGAAGTTTTAGAAGTTACTGATTTGCCTCTCCCCTCTCAATAACTTAGCATAGTCTAGAATATTTTTCCAATAGAAGTGTTGTATGTTGTAATAAAGGATGAATCTGATAAAGATGAGGCAACTACACTGGTATCTTATGTGAAGAAGAGTGATAGATGGATCATTGATAGTGGGTGTTCACAACACATGACTGGACATAAAAGTAAGTTCATTACGCTGAATTATTATGATGGAAATAGTGTAATATTTGGTAATAATGCACCCTGTCTGATAAAAGGAAAAGGATATATAAAACTCACAAAAAAGATTTTGTGTGACAATGCTTATTATGCTAAAGGACTTAACTATAATTTTTTGAGTGTGTCACAACTAAATAAACCAGGTTACAAAATTGAGTTTGAGAAAAAGATAGCTACGATGTATGATATAGATGGGAAAGTAATTGAGAAAGGTGATCAAACTAGAGGTGATCTATTTTATCTTGATATGAATTATACTACTTTTCTTATTGTAGAAGTTAATGATGTGTGGCTATGGCACAAGAGGTTATGTCATTTTAACTTTGATAACTTGGTTAGTATCAGTAACATGAGGAGAGTCAAAGGTTTGCCTAAATTGAATAAATCTAATAATATAATTTGCAAACAATATCAGTTAGGCAAGATGACAAAATCTAGTTTTAAGAGTAAGACTCACACTTCTAAACAAAGTATTGAGATTTTTAATACTAACTTGGGTGGCCCAATTAATGTGCAAAGCGACAAGGGTGACAAGTACATTATCCTAGTTTTTCATGATTATTCTAGGATGATGACAATTATGGTTCTAAAAAAAAATATATGATGCTTTTCAAATATTTAAGTGGTACTTAGCAAGAGTTGAAAAGGAGATAGGCAAAAGCCTATAATGTTTAAAATCTGATAGAAGTGGAGAATTTACATCAAAGGAGTTCAAGATGTTCTATAATGATAGAGGAATCAAAAGAAAAACATCTGCACCTAGGACCCCTCTACAAAATAGAATTTTTGAAAGGAGGAACATATCTATAATGGACTGTACTAGGACACTTATGATGGAGAAGAATGTTACTTTGAAATACTAAAGGGAGGCTATAAGTATAGTTGTCTATACCTTGAACCATCTGCAAGTTAAGAAAGGTACTCATTCAACACCTTTTGAATTATGGTGTGGATACTCACCCAATGTAAAATATTTTAAGGTATTTGGAAGTAAGTGCTACATTCATAAAGAGTTTAGGAATGGTAAATTAGATGCTAAAAGTGAAGAAGGTTTATTCCTTGGCTATTCCATAAGAAGTAAAGATTATAAGTGTTTAAATACTAACATTAATAAAGTTGTAGAAAGTGAAAATGTGAAGTTTGATGAATATACAAAGGTATAGGAGGCTGAACCTATAAAGGAATCAAAGGAATACAAATATTTTGTATAATTTTAAGAAGGTTTGACTACTAATGAAGATTTTTTAAATCAAGTTTTAGTGACTGCAAAGTTACATACAATGAATTTCAAGTTGCATTGAGGAACCAAGTTATGGTCAGGCATCGAGTTGCAGATAGAAACTGAGACACATTTTTATTCTAAGATTAGTGTACATGAAAGAGAAGTTGAATTATCTAATAGAGAAGTACATAGTGATTCAAAATTTGATAGACCTAATGAGGAAAATAGAGCAACACCAACATTGTCAAAGTATGTCAAAAGACATCACTCTGCAGAGTAAATTATTGGATAGAAAGATGCTAGACCAATAACAAGGAACAAGCTGAGAAGTGATACATGTTTTCTAAGCATGTATGAACCTAAGTCAATGAAAGATACCTTAGAAAATATGGACTGGAGAAAAGCCATGAAAGAAGAGATTGAACAGATTAAGAAGAACAAGATATGGACTCTAGTTCCCAGACCAGAGGATAAGAATGTGATAGGAACCAAGTGGGTATACAAAAAAAAGTTAGATGGAGATGGTGAAGTCACAAGGAATAAGGAAAGATTATTTTTCAAGGGGTAAGCATAAGAAGAAGGGATAGACTATGGAGAAAAAATTTCCCCTATTGCAAGGTTGGAAGGAGTAAGAACTTTTCTTGTTTACTCTACATACAAAGGTTTCAAAGTTTATCAAATGGATGTGAAGTCAACATTTCCAAATGATATATTAGAAGAAGAGGTCTATATAAAACAACCAAAATGATTTGTTGATGCTAACAACAAGAACATGGTTTGTAGACTACATAAAGATTTATATGGAAAGAGCATGGTATGAAAGGCTTCACAATTATCTTGTGAAGATTGGATTTGAGACGACTAATGACAATAGCAATCTGTACTTGAAGACAGAAGGTGGTAAAAGTATTTTACTAGCTGAAATTTTTGTTGATGATATCATATTTGGAGGTGAAGATGGATGATGTAAGGCATTTGCAAATGAAATGAATAAAGAATTTTGAGATGTCTATGTTTGAAGAGATCAAGCTTTTTGTTGGTTTACAAGTATATCTGATGAAATATGGTATATACATCATTCAGTCTAAGTACATGAAGGAAATATTCAAAACTTTTGGATTAGAAGGTTCCAAACTAGTTAGCACACCTATAGTGACAAGATACAAGTTGTCAAAGAATGATGATTCAACTAAGTGAATCAAACATTGTACAGGTCTATGATTGGAAAATTACAATATGTAGTACATACTAGACCTAACATTACATTATCTATTGGGATTGTTGCAAGATTCTCTACTAATCCTAAAGAGAATGAATTGATGGATATTAAGAGAATAATGAGATATTTTAAAGGAACAAAAGAATATGGTCTATACTACAAGAAAAATGAGAAGTTTGAGTTGAGATCCTACACTGATGTTGATTAGGCTAGTAACATTGATGATAGAAAGAGCACTAGTGGAGGACCATTTTTCTTAGAAAAGAGGTTGGTTACTAGGACCAATAATAAATAAAATTACATATCTCAATCTATTGCTAAAGCTGAATATGTGGCTGCTGTAGTAAATCGTACAAACATTGCATGGATCAAATAGCTACTTAAAGGTATGAAGGAAGAAATCACTAAACTTGTGATACTTTATTGTGATAATACAAGTGTTATAAATATATCAAAGAACCCTATGATGCATACAAAGACCAAGCACATTGAAATCAAGTATCATTACTTGAGAGAGTTCAAGACAAAGAAGTGGGATAGAATATGTGAATACAAAAGATTAGATAGCTAATGTCTTCACAAAAATATTATGTAAGGATGCTCATGAGTATCTAAGAGGTAAATTAGGGGTGATACCTCTATCCAAAGCTACTTAAGAAGCATGAATAGTGCCCTACATCAACCAATTTGAATGTTGTATCTTATAAGTTAATATAGTGGTATTACTTTAGGAGCTACCTAAAGTAATCAATGAGCTAGAATAGAAGATCAGTCACAATTTAGGTTAAAGAGGGAGAAACTAAATTTTGTTAAAATATACATGTTGTGATGAAAAGTCTTTGGTATTGTTTTCAAAGAGGGAGAAATAATAAATTCCAAATAGAGGGAGAAATACTTTAGAAGGAGAAAGAAATATGAAATATATACTCAGAGGGAGATAGTGTACCTGTTAGCTACTATTGACAGAGAGATGACTTAAAGAAATGAAATACATCTACATAGTAAGAGGGAGACAATACTGAGGAAGATATAAGAAAAGAGAAGATATACAGAAAAGAGGGTGTCATGCCCTTAATTTGATAGGGCAAAACACAACAAACAATTTTTTTTAAAGGTAAATAAAAGGATAATACACATGTATCTATGTATAATAGATATACTCTATCAAACTACACCAAAATTGAAATCTACAATCCATGTTTCTTAAGGACATTAGGGTATCACTAATTCAATCATGGGTTGGAGATAATACTTATCAACTTTTAGGTATATTGATACTCTAACCAGGCCTTAGGTATAAGGGTTAGGATGCTAACATTCCAAGTTAGAGTTTAGGAATACATCATGGTTAGGTGTCAGTGTAGAAGGATTCATCACTTTACAATTAAGCACAACTAATTTTAGTTCATTTCATATTGTTTTGTTTTATTTTCCTAATAGTGTGCACTGTACATATGTTAACACAAGATGCATCAAGTTGTAATAAGGTGGTAATAAGTTAATTATTATGGTTATTATTTTGATTCTAAATATTAATAGGCTTTATTACTTAAATTAAGGTTATATTGAAACTTATAAGATTACTATGTTTACTATTATTTGTAGTGATTGGTTATATCTAATATTTTATTTTTTAGCCACAAGATAACATGTATAATTAATAACATATTCATTTTATGAATTACTCATGATAAATTTTAGTAATAACATTGACCACCTTCCTACAACATACTAACGATCTCACTAATTTGTAATGAACAAAGGTGAATTCACTTATTTATTCTCTCAAACAACTTATCAGGCACTCATCCACATCCCTGACTAACTCCTCTACAAATTACCTATAAAGTGTGAATTTAGTCAACTTCATTCTACATATCTTCTAGTTGAAGAACATCTAGAATCATTTAGAGAATTACATGTTCAATATTTATATTTATTTTCAATTCATATTAAAAATGATATATTAATCAATTAATTATTTATTCTAATTCTAAACACTACTATCTTTTTATATTGTTAGCTATTAACAAACTAATAATTTATTATGGTATACTTATCATAGCTAAACTAGCACCATCTACTTGTCATAAATATAGATGGAGCAATAGAGAGGAGGGGGTGAATCAGTTACCACAAAAATATTTCACAGATCCCTTAGATGTTTAATAAAACTAATTACTATTGTCACTCAGTAAACATATAGAAATTGTTATAACTCAGTAGATGTAGTGTATGCTATACTTTAAAAGAATTTAATCATTCATGGTGATTAACATGCAAGCATAAAAGAAATAACATGAACACATGAGACACCAGATTTAATGTGGAAATCCAATATGGGAAAAACCACCAAGTAATTAACTATTGATTTTCACTCTTTTGAAGTGAGCCCTATTAGGAGCCAACATGGTTAAAGGTTACAAAACAAACTGTTAGGTGTGACCTTGTTAGAGGATTTAATCACCCTATTAGGAGTGGCCTTGCGAAAGGTCTTTAGAACAATTCAATGGAACTATCACCTTGTTATAGGATTTACAACTAGCTGTTAAACCAACTCTGCTAAGAGATTTTGGAATCATTGCTACAATGGTAAGAAAGTAACAATGAAAGGACTTGAATGAGATGCAACTAAACTTGTTGATTAAAAATCTTTGTTCTACTTCACACTAGATCCTTCCTAATCAAATATAACTTTTCTACTCCTCAAGGATATGTAACCATCCTTTAAATTCACTCACACTTTCCTCTTCAAACAATCAATACTCCTACATACTCGCTCATATACTTTAGAATCTCAACTTATACCATTCAGATTATCAAGTCAGCCCAATTACAACTTACAATTACCAATAATCATTACCTCAATCAGCTAGAATCAATACTTGAAATAATTAAACTTTATATTCCCAAGTTAATAGAATCCTTCATTGGCTAACCTTGCTTGATAAATACTAATTCTAAAATGATATCCTATTTTCACCAATAGAAGCTTGGTTAACATTGCAAACTTTGCAAAATCTTTTGGAAACTAAGTGAACTTGGTAAAAACTAACCTCCAACCAACTTTCCTTCATTAACCATGAGAACTTAGTTAACACTACTTTCTACCATAATTTCCTTTGACACCTGATTGAGCTCAATAGACATGATCTACATAGAGTAATTTCCAAGAATGCTTGATAGAAAAGGAAAATCACCTTGTTGACCAAGTGATCTTGGTAAGCACTATCTGCCAATTGATATGACATTTGTGTAACATCAAAGACAACACACAATTAGACAATTGTATCCAACAATCTCCCTCTTTGGCATTGGTGGCAACACAACATGTCATAGCACAATGAAATTTGAAAACAAGTCTTTCTCTAACAAAAATTTTCTCCCTCTAAGATTTTATGCCACAAACATCTCTAATGCAATAATTCTCCCTCTATGAAGGAATTATATAACTTTATCTCCAAACAAAAAACTCTCTCTCAAACAAATTTCAAAAAGATATGACAGTAAACTCTCCCTCTTTGACAACACATGCCAAAGATAACACATACCAAATAAGTATCAATGTACCTTGAAAACTGATTCATATGCAATGTTCCCTTGACTATGTTACATCAATTGATAGATCTTCAACTTGGTTCCTATTGATGCATTACTAAAACTTTATTTTAGTGAGCTTTAGATAGGGAAATGACCCCTAACTTACCTCTTAGATACAAGAATGCATCCTTAGGTAATGGCTTGGTGAATATGTTTGCAACCTATTCTTTTGTATGGACATATTCTAATATAATTTCTTTCTCCTACACCAATTCTCTAACAAAGTGGTATTTTATAGCAATGTGCTTGGTTTTGGAATGCATCACTAGATTCTTTGATATGTTAATTGCACTTGTATTATCACAAAACATGACAACTAGTTCTTTGATCTCAACCTTTATGCCTTCCAACAACTATTTAACCAAATAATATTAGAATAGTTCACTGCTGCAGCAACATATTTTGCTTCTGTTGTGGATTGGGATGTGCAATTTTGTTTTTTTCTTGTCCAAGATACCAATCTTTTCCCAAGAAATAATGCTCCACCACTTGTGCTCTTTCTGTCATCAATGTTTCCTACCCAATCAGCATCAATAAACACTTTTAAGTCTATATTTCCTCCAAGTTTATACCACAAGCCATAATCTTCAGTGCCTTTCAAGTATCTCAAGATTCTTTTTATTTCTTTAGGTTTTTTCGAGAATCTTGCCACTATACCCACTACAAGAGCAATATCAGGCCTTGTATGGACTGATCTACCTCTTTTGAATCATCATCTTTGGTAAGCTTTAGTTCAGTACACATTGGGGTTCCAACTAGTTTTGAATCTTCCATACCAAACTTCTTGAGTATCTCCTTGATATATTTAGACTGAGTGATGTAGATACCATTCCTACTCTATTGTATCTGAAGACCAACAAAGAACTTAATCTCACCAAACATAGACATTTCAAACTCTTTGTTCATTTTCTCTAAAAATTCTTTGCGTAGATCATCATTCCCTATAAAAAAAGTATCATCTACAAATATTTCTACCAAGACAATCTTGTTATCTAGTCCTTCCTTGATGTACAAACTATTATTATCATTAGTTCTTTAGAAGCCAATCTGAATAAGGTAGTTATGAAATCTTTCATACCATGCTCTAGGAGCTTATTTTAGACCATACAATGCTTTATGTAATTTGAAAACCATGTCCCTTATTTTTGGATCAACAAAACCTTTAGGTTCTTCAATGTAGACTTCTTCATCAAGAATACCATTGATAAATGTAGATTTAAGATCCATTTGATAAATCTTAAATCCTTTATGTGTTGCATATGCAAGTAAGGTCTTGACACCTTCCAATCTTGCAACAAGAGAAAAAGTCTCACCACAATCAATTCCTTCTTCTTGAGAATATCCTTTACATGTGGATCTAGCTTTGTTTCTTGATACCTTACCATCTTCATTCAACTTATTCCTGAATACCCATTTTGGTCCAATCACATTTTTATCTTTAGGCCTAGGTACAAGAGTCCAAGTTTTATTCTTCTCTATTTTCTCTTTTTCTTCATTCATAGCCTCAATTCAAATTTCATTTTTTAATGCATCTTTGACATTTCTAGGTTCAAAATCAGCAATTAAACATTTACCTTTTAGCTTACTTCTTGTCATAGTACCTTTTGATTTGTCTCCAATAATCTGATCTGGTGCATGATGCCTCCTAATATACTTGGCTAGTATAGGTTCTTTGCCTTTTGAATGAATTGCATTGTCATCCTCTTGAACTCTAGCTTCTTGTTCTAGTTGTTCAGACTCAGTAGGCATTGGCTCGGTAGCTTCAAAATGTGACTCGAGTCTTTGTGACTTAGTTTGAACTTCTTGTGACTCAGTGACTGAGGAAGACTCGAGAGTAGAAGTCTCCTGATTGATAGATGTGTCTGGCAATGTATCAAGTTCAATGTAAACAAATCTCCTATAATCTTTTGGTTCCTTTTTGCTTTCTTCTTTAGTCCTTTCTACAAACTCATCAACTTTCACATGTGTACTTTCTATGATTTTATGAGTAGACAAATTCAAACATCTATATGCCTTACTCTTGCAAGAATATCCTAAAAATATACCTTCATCACCGTTCACATCAAATTTTCCTCTTCTAGATTCTTTCAAGATATAACATTTACTTCCAAATACTTTCAGGTAATTTACATTGGGTTTATAGCCATACCATAACTCATAGGGTGTTTTGAATGATTCCTTCTTCAACTGTACTCAGTTTAAGGTATGAACTATAGTGTTGATAGCTTCCTTCTAGTATTTGATAGCAATTTTCTTTTCAATCATTAGATTCCTTGCACAATCCATGATAGATCTATTCCTCCTTTCATCTATTCCATTCTTCTCAAGAGTTCCAGGGGCTGATACCTATCTTTTGATTCCTCTTTCAATGCAAAAGTTATTGAATTCATTGGAGATGAATTCACCACCTCTATCTGATCTTAAGCATTTCAATATTTTTCCTTTCTCCTTCTCTACTCTTGCCACATACCATTTGAATTTCTCAAATGCTTCTAACTTCTCTCTCAAATACATGACAATCATCATTCTAAAGTAGTCATCAACAAAAAAGAATAAAGAACTTTTATCCATTGTAGCTTTCAATTCCAATAGGTCCACACAAATCAATATGTAGAATTTCCAAAATATCTTCAGACTGATAGTTTTTACTTTTAAAACTAGTCTTTCCCATTTTGCCAATCTAACAACTCTTGCATAGACCAACATCAGGTTTCTTCAAACTAGGAATGCCTCTTACTTTCCTGAATTTTCTTATTTTCACCATGTTATCAAATTTTACATGACATAACCTTCTATGCCATAACCAACTATCTTCAACTTGATCAATAAAACATGAGCACTCACCAAAATCAAGATAAAACAAGTTACCTTTTGTTTGTTTACCAGATCCAATCAGTTTTCCTTTGTCATCCAATAGTCTTTCCTTGCCATGCATGAATTCCACCTTGAATACAATGTTGATTAGTTGTTCCACACTCAATAGATTATGTTTTAGTCCTTCAACCCAATAGGCATTATCACATACAAATTTTTTGGTTAATGAGATTCATCCTCTTCCTTTTATGCAATAAGGATCGTTGTTTCCAAACCTTACACTACCACCATCATAGTCTTCAAAGTGTTCAAACTTTGTTTTATCACCAGTCATATAATGTGAACATCCACTATCTATTGTCCATGTATCATTTTTTCTCACATGAGAGATAAGTGTCATCTTATCTTCTTCATCATCATCAGATTCATCTTTCACAGCAATGTAAACTATTCCATCTTCACTATTATCAAAATCCTTAGCCATAAAACATTTTTTCTTATCTTAATGCTTGAATGATTTGAAATCCTTCTTGCCATTGCACTTGTGACCTTTCTTTTCATCCTTGCTTTGTTTGTTAGGGCACCTGGCTGCAATATGACCAATTTCTTCACATTAAAAATAGGTTAGGGGAACTTTACCTTTGTATTTTTCTCTACCTCTAGAATATTTCCTTGAAATTAGAGCTTCAACAACTTCAAGATCACTATCAGAACTTTCCTTTGATTCTTCTTTACTTTCTCACAAAGTGTCATTTATTTTCTTGCCTTTTTCTTTAAGTGAAAGCTTGGCCTCAAATGCTGATTTAATATTCTTGGAAGCTAGAACATAATTGTCATAGTTATCTATCTCAAAGGTTGTCAATCTTCTTACTAGGGTATCCAAAGTTATCTTATGATTTATCTCACATCTTCTTTCTTGAATTGCAAATACTCTAAATGCATAAATGGGAAGCAATGTTCTAAGAACTTTACTTACAATTTTTTCTTCCTTGATCTCTCCTCTAGAAGCTTTGATTGTACTAACACTTGCTTTGATCCTTTCAGCATATTTGGTAATATTTTCATCCTCTCTTATTCTCATCTAATCAAATTTTCCTCTAAGGCTTTCTACTTTGGCTCTGTTAACATTGTCATCACCACCATAGATGTCCTTCAGCTTATTCCACATTTCAAAGGTAGTTGTGTAGTCCTTAATATTATCAAATTCTTTATAGCTTAGGGAAAATGCAATGTCTATCATCATGGTGTTATGAGTCTTTTTCTTAGTAATGTCACTAATAGATAATGTACTAGAAGGAGTTTTGTATTCTTCATCAAGGTATTTCAATCTTGAATCTCCAATGGAAGCTAGATGAAGTCTCATGAGACCCTACCATGCTAAAAATTTATCTCTATTAACCCTTGGAATTTCTCTCTTGTAAGACATCCTAATCTTTAGCTTAGGTCTTTGAAACCTCTCCTACATCCATCAAAAGCTCTGATACCAATTATTGGAAATATAGATGGAGTAACTTAGAGGGGGGTGAATCAATTACCACAAAGCCATTTCACAGATCCCTTAGATGTCTAATAAAACCAATTACTGATCTATCTTAGTAAACATACAAAAATTGTTGTAACTCGGTAGATGCAGTGTATGTTATACTTTAATAGATTTTAATCATTCATAGTGATTAACATACAAGCATATAAGAAATAACATGAACACATTAGACACTATATTTAACATGGAAACCCAATATAGGAAAAACAACCAAGTAACTAGCTATTGATTTTCACTCTTCTGAAGTGAGCCCTATTAGGAGCCAACCTAGTTAAAGGTTACAAAATACACTATCAGGTGTGACCTTATTAGAGGATTTAATCACTATTAGGAGTGGCCTTGTGAAAGGTCTTTCAAACAATTTAATGGAATGGTCACCTTGTTAGAGGATTTACAACTAGTTGTTAAACCAACTCTGCTAAAAGATTTTGGAATCACTGCTACAATGGTAAGAAAGTAACAATAAAATGACCTGAATGAGATGCAACTAAACTTGCTGATTAAAAATCTCTATTTTGCTTCACACTAGATCCTTCCTGATCAAATATAACTTTTCTACTCCTCAAGGATATCTGACCATCCTTCAAATTCACTCACACTTTCCTCTTCAAACAATCAATACTCTTGCATACTCGCTCATACACTTTAGAATCTCAACTTGACCTTTTATTTATACCATTTAGATTATCAAGTTGGCCCAATTATAACTTACAATTACCAATAATCATTCCCTCAATTGATTGGAATCAATACTTGAAATAACTAAACTTTATATTCCAAAGTTAACATAATCCTTCATTGGCTAACCTTGCTCGGTAAATACTGATCCTGAAATGATTTCTTGTGTTGACCAACAGAAGCTTGTTTAACACTGCAAACTTTGTAAAATCCTTTGAAAACCAATTGAACTCGATAAACACTAACCTCTGATCAATTTTCCTTTGTTAACCATGAGAACTCGATTAACACTGCTTTCGGACACAATTTCCTTCAATGCCTGAGTGAACTCAGTAGACACTATCTACGCAGACTAATTTCTAGGAATGCTCGATAGACAAGAAAAATTGCCTTGCTGACCAAGTGACCTCAATAAGCACTGTCTACCAATTGATATGACATTTGTGTAACATCAAAGACAACAAACAATTAGACAATTGTATCCAACACTACTAGCTCACTAATCTTAGCATTTTAACTATATGTCTTACTAACCTAGTCATGTACTAGAAATTTTCTTATTGAGATCATAGATTATTGATTTAAATCTTAAGTGTTGCCACTCTATTAATAATATCTACTAACAATTTCACACTTACTAATAATTAAATATAATACACTTAAATTACTAATTACCACTTAGTCATACTATGCTTAGATAAAATATTAACATACTTCACTACTTAACTACAATCTACCCTTAACCTTTTTACCCATTAATTACAACATGAAAGAAATATAACATAACCACTATTGCATAGTACTTATGAAATATTATTATAATGGTTAATCCATTTATAAATCTACATGAAATAATTAGCTCTAGCTAAATAACTCTAAACACCTCATAATATACTTTATTAACCTATCCTTTCTAGCAACCAATCTTACTCTCTTAACCTACTTACTAACTAGCACCTTACTCCTAATCTTAAATAAACTATAAAACACTCCACTTATCCTAAAAATGTGATTCTACACTCATTACCAACCCATACTATACTTAATTATTTATCTAACTAGAAAAAAAAACAAATCTATGTTTTCAACCTATCTACTAACTCCTCATGCCTTCCCAATGCACTTTACCTTATCCTAAAACTATACCTTCTCCCCAAAAACATGGTCCCCACCATAAATCATATGAAGCATGGGGAGGAATTCAATTTCCTAGGGTGGCCCATCATGGGCACTTAACCCCAAACCGAGGTGTAAACTTAGTCTTTGGTAGGATAAAGCCTTCTCCTAACTCCCTTAAATCTGCCATACTTACCTTTTTAGCATACGTTGGAAAGGATGGGACATGTTCCCCAAAAATAATATTATATATTTGTTTTGAATTTTCTTTCTTATTGACATGTGAGGGAGTCCTGGGGTGGTCAGCTAAGCATGCCTAGCTTGTAGTTTATCATTTTTCTTTTATGCTATATTTCCTAGTATATGCTTCTCCTAGGTGGTTGTCTTACTTAGTTTTAGCATCTATAATTTATTTTTATTATTTATAGCTACCATAATGGTATGTACTTATATTTTTTTTGGATGGTGATTTGGGTCAAACTCATTATAATTAGTCTCCTGATTATTTATTTATTGTGTCTTTCTTGACCACTCCTCTTAGTTTATTGTCTCCTTATGTGCACATGATTCCAAGGGATATTCCCTAGATTTTTTTAATGGTCTATAATTTTGGGAAGAAATTCTTTTCTTTTCCTATACATTTTCTAGAGAGCATAATATGCTCCTACATCAAGTTCTCTTTAGTTTCATTTTGTGTCATAAAACATATACTTCCCATTGGAGTTTTAAAACTACTGAACAAAATAAGTTCAATACCAAATTGATACTACTCACATAACCTAAGGATTAGCCAATTCCTATTAGCAATTACATGTGTAAACCATTCAGACCCAACTTCAACAAAACCAAGGGTGATTTTCTATTCTTTAGGCTCTACAAAACCAGGGTGGGTATACCCAGGGATGATTCAAGATTGGAAGATACTGTATGAGAATTATTTTAGTTTCATTCTGATTCTCATCTCAAATCCTCAAATACATGCATGATTCTGACATTTTGAATAAACACATCCCATATAACAGATTTGGTCAAATTTCTTCTATGGATTTGCAAGTGTTCCCAGCAATAGTGGCTAACTAAGGCTAAAACATTCCATGCAAACAAGTGTTGACCATCATTTAAAATCCAAGAAATCTAAATTAAAATTGATTGTGATTTTAAGATTGGTTCTTTTTCATAGTATATCTATTATGCATACTGAATAAATTTTGATCAGTGCCTATTCCATTGGGATTTAGAGTCTACTTCAATTTCTAGATCTAATCTGTTGCTTTACAACAAGAATTATAAGCAATTCTTACTAAATTTCATTCTTATAGACATCCTTTCTATTACCATGACAATCCTATCAAATTCATCAAAAGAGTTTACTCAATTCATTGAATTAATAGCAATAATGAATTGACATACAACCTATATAAATTGCATTCAATTGAGCAATCCTTACTCACACAATCTTAAAATAACCAGGTAATAGCCAAGGAGGCAAGATTCAATAAAAACTGATATGGGGATAGCTCATAACTTGTATTAATTTTCTTTTAAAATTTTATACAATTGTTGTAAACTCAAAATGACCTTAAGAAAAGACACAAATATCATTCCATATTGACATATTCTCAAAAAACATGCAAAGAAAATAAATTATCAAGTTTTGCTCAAAGACTAGACCAAAAACATCCTAAGTTTAATACCGAAAATGCATTAGAAATTGGACTATTCTCTAGCCCTGGAATCTCACTTATATAATGTGAGATGCAACAAGCTTTAGGCATAGAGAACTGACAGGTTTCCTTAAAAGATATTTATGTACACTGTGTCAAAAAATGACAAAAATTCAAGTAACAAGAAAGTAACATCATATTATTCTTGCTAGGCCCCCTTTTATGTTACATCCTTGCATGTTGGAAATCCCATGATTGGTCTTTTATTCATTCTAAATCCTCGACATATGTAGCTACTAGACTTGCCCATGATGTGTCAGGCCTTGATTCATGTAACTTCAGCTCCACTATAGCATTTTCACTTATGTCATTGTGTGTTATCAAGGTGACAGTTACTCTTGATTCTGCGTGTGCTGAGTCATCTAACTAATCCATTGTATCCTTTGCATGATATGACTACCCTTCTTCTTTTATATGTACTGAGGGAGATGGATCAATGATTTGTAATTCATCTTCATGCATTTCATCATCATCACTTTCAACTTCTTCTAGTTGCTCACCTGAAGCAATATCCTCCATTAATTTGTTAAAAGGTGTATCGTCTGGCCAATCAAATTGGAGAATATCCTATTGTTTTTTGATAACATATTTTGCCTCCCTATCAATATCAACAAACTCTTGTTTCAAAGAATCAAAGAATATCTTGGTTTTCACTATTTCTTTAGTTGTAGTAGCCCACCACACATGCCCTATTTCTTTGATAATTTTATTCATTCTTAAACAAAATAAATCATCAAGTTCTTTAGCTCATTCATCTTTATTTTTCAAATTATTTCTCCTATCTAGGACATAAGGAAACAAACTAAACTTTTGGCTCTTGTACTTATTCAAGTAGCCCACTACTATTCTTTGCAGATGAGTTCTCTTATTGTCAAAATTAGAAAGATTAGAAACAATATCAAAAGTTTTTTTCAATTTGATCATATGAGGTTTTTATGATAGAATAACATAAAAATGTCATCTCTTTCCTCCTTCTTACCCATTTATTCACAATAGGCTTCAAAGCCTCATCACTTGCTTTCAGTTCCTCCCAGATACTAATCAACATAGCCAACTAATCATAAACTAGTGGCTATTCAATTTTGTCCCCCAAATATGTAAGAGCCTTTCTTAATTTATCTTCATATTTTACATTCGACTTCACACATGTAATGCCCATAGCTTGCTTTTTTCTTCTTCAAAATCTTTTGTTGTGTAGTATTCTAGCCTTTGGGGTGTATATGGTATTTCTATGAGGGGGGTGGATTTGAAAGGTTCAACTGGGGGGTGAGGGTATGTTATTCTTGGCCTTTTGGACCTCCCCATTAGCTTGTTCTCAACCTCAATTCTCTTTTCTACCTCTTTATTGTAAGCCTCTAGAATTGTTTCATATTTACTTTGTAGTTTAAACATGGCATGTTCTTCCTCCTTAGTAGTGGCCAAAACAAATTGGAATGAAGCCACATTCCAATGTGTTGCCTACACATGAGAGGTATCAACCACCCTCCTCATAATGATGTTTCCTATTACTCCTGATTCATCTAGCTATGAAAATAGCCCTAGATCCTCTTCTCAGTGACCACATGACCAGAGCAGCTTGATCTTCACTGAATGAAGTCCCTACAAACTCTTTTTTTATTGGGGTCTTGTAATTCCAATTTATTAGAAATAGAATTAAAAATCAATGCATCTGCAATATCCCAATTCGGTAAAAACAATATATTAGAAGCCTTTACCATTTGCCTCTCTTCTTCAAGGGTTATGCTCTGGAACTATTGCATCATTTGTTCCTTTATTTGGTTTTGAATAGGGGCTTCATCCATTTCTAAATGTTCTATTTTCAATTTTTTGCATCTTTCCTAAAATTTACTCATATTTTCCCTCCATCCAAATTGATGGAAAGCCCTTATTTTTCAAAACTATCATCAGACAAAAATTGATGACTTGCCTATTCCAGTATAGGATCCAATTCCCTTCCTCTATAATTTGCAACTGTTAATTCAAAACTTGGTACTGGAGGCTCTTGGGGGTCTCCTTCAGTTATTTATGATTGTGTGAAAAAAACTTCCCCTTGTGATCCCAACTGTTCAATTTTCTCTTCAGTGAGTTTCTCCTCTTCAATTCTCAAAGGGGTTTGTGAGGGTGAATATTCCTCAACATGAGGATCCTCTTCCCTTATTATCTTTCTCCTTTTTAGAGAGGGTTTAGAAGGTGCCTCTCTTCCACAAAAACACTAGTGGACACCATTATTTATTTTCCTTTGTCCATAGTGGTCACTTTATTCTCAATAAGAGTATACCCTGGCCTTTTCTGGATAATTAATTGACCTACCCCTATATTGGGAGTAAAACCCAATCTTCTCATTACTTCCTTGGCCTTATCCAAGTAAAATCTAATAAAGAATTGTTTTTTTTCATTCATTGCCTCTATTATTTTAGGAAATTATTCATAAACTAATACAAAAACATAAATCTAATCACCTCAATGGTGTAAACCACTCATGGTCACAATCATGATCCCACACAACAATAGATCAAAGAGGTTACATCCATCAAGATGACTTACAAAATTCAAATGGGAGAGGCACTACACCAAACCTAGAAATAATATTATTTAACAAAAAATTGTTGACAAATTTACTAGTTGCATTTCTATTAGGGATGGCTTCTACCCATTTTGTGAAATAATCAGTAGCAACTAAAATCTAGGAATAGCTAGTGTTGGATTTAGGAGAGATCTCACCTGTGAAATCCATACCCCATTGCTGAAAAGGTGCTTGAACCTAACCTGGCTTCAAGGGAGTTTTACTTATGAATTTTTATTTTCCAAAAAACCTCTGACAGGAATCACATTTCCTAACCATGATTTGAGCATACTTAAAAAGGGAGGTCCACCAAAAGCTAACTCTCACCACCTTGTGTGTAGTGGTTTTGGCCATATAATGTCCCCCACACACTCCAGCATGCATTTCAATTAGGACTTCTTTAGCCTTTTCTTGATCAACACATTTAAGTAATATCCCTTCAAAATTTCTCCACCACAAGCTACCTTGGATAATTATGTACCTGATGCCTTGTAATTTAGTGCTCCTTTTCTCATTTTCAGTCAAGTGAGGTGAAGCTTCCATATGTTGTAGATAGTGGATAACATTTGCATACCAATCACAATGATCCATGTCACATAAATTAGATTTGAGTCATCTGTCACCATATTTATTTGATTAGCATCCAAATTAGATTGAGCCATGAGTTTAGCTAAACCTTGACCTCTTACCAACTTTTTTATCTATATCTCAATGTTGAACTCTGGGATCCTATTGATCCACCTACACCTTCTTCCTAATACTTCTTGTTGAGAAAAAATATCCTTTACAGCAACGCTAGGCACAAATGCAATGACAATAGCACCTACCAAATGGCATCTAAATGCCTTAATAGCCTTTACTAAAGCATATTCTTATTTTTCATTTATCTCATATTTTGGTTTAGTAGGCTACAATTACTTGCTGAAGAAAGAAATGGGCTATTCATATCCCTCCTCATTCTTTTGCAATAAAATTGTAGCTATAGTGTGGAAAGATGCAAAAGAAAATGTGTGCATTGGCTTAGTGTAGTCAAGGGTCCATAGGACTGGGGCATTCTTTATGGTAGTCTTAATATCTTGAAATTCCTTTGAAGGCTCATCATCCCAATTGATAGTAGCCCCTTTCACGAGCATTTTAGAAATAGGTCTACTAATCTTAGCAAAATTTGTAACAAAACTTCATAGAAAATTAACTTGCCCAAAGAAAAATTGAATTCCTTTTGCATTCTTTAGCTTAGGGACCTTATCAATGGCTACTACTCTTTTAGGATCTATCTTTACCCCATCCTTTGACACTATATGTCCCAATAACTTGCCTTCGGTTACCCAAATGTACATTTTTTAGGGTTTAATGACACATCATATTCCAATGATTTAATAAAAATCTTTTCCAAATACCTACAATGGTCTTCAACCTTTTTGGAATAAGTTGTAAAGTCATCTTGATACACAACCATAAATTTATTTATGTACTCATGGAAAGCCACATCCATGGCTCTTTGAAAAGTGGAGCCAGTATTAATCAATTCAAAAGACATCCTCACATATACATAAGTCCCCCAAGGAGTTGTAAATTTTGTCTTGAATTATTCTTCTTCTTTTATTACCTATTGCAACATAGCTTCCATATTGGGTAACCCATAATTATCTTTCAAAGGAAGCAATGTTCAAATTTCTAAATTCTACATAGAGTTTGATATCTCATTTCTTTTTTCTGATAGGTACTAAATTAGAGACCCAAGTGGAATGTCTTATAGGTTTAATTATTCCCCCATACCTTAACTTCATTAGTTCCTCTTGCATTTTAGGGGCTAAAGTGGGATTAATTGGTCTCTATTTCTGCCTAAAGGGTTTTACATTATCCTTCAGAGGTATGACATGATGAAAAAGATCTTCTCTATAAGTCTTTAAATCATCATATGACCAAGTAAAGATATGTCTATATTTTCTTAATAGGTCAATCAGCGGTTTTCTAATTTTAGCTGACAAATTTTGGTCAATGTAAACTTTCTTAGGGGCTTCAGTAGTAGCCAAATTTATCTCTTTTAGTTCTTGAGGTTTACAGTCTTTAGCACTAGGCCTTACCCTATCTTGGTTATCAAACATGTTCTCCAAAATAACCAAGCCTTTAGGTACTTTATTAGTTTTTAACTATATAACCTCTTGACCAAAAATCATTTCCTTTCCATCTATGGTTTGAACCAAATCACTACATTCCAACTCTTGTCCATGGTATTTGTCCTCATTTAGCAAGAAATTCACTATGTCTTTGTCATCTTCAAAGATTTTCCAATGCTCAACATTGTCAGGTATTCATGGCCTATTTTGAACTTCAATTTTTGATATCCTTGCAAATGATATCTCCTAGGGTTTAATTGCTACATTTTCTAATAAGTCAGCCATCTTATTTTGAGTTCTATTTCTCCATGATATACCAAATGTATCAAAAAATTTAATTTGATCCCAAACAACATTTCTATACTATTCCAACCTTCTATTCTTGATAGCATATGTTCCTTTTTTTTTTGAAATAATCAATTCAGAATCATCTATGACATGCAACTTCTTGATCCGGTGATGGGTAGCAACTTTCAACTCTAACAACAAGGCTTCATACTCAACTATATTATTAGTACATGAAAATTTCAAGGTAAAACAATATCAGAAAGTGTTTTTCTCTGGAGAAACAAAGACTACCCTGCACCTGCACCTTCTTTAGAACTAGCCCCATCAAAGAACATTGTCCATAATATTGGTGAGTTCATACAACACTCAACTTCATGTTCAATAATAGCAGGCAATTTCTTGACTTCTTGAATAATCAATTCAGCTTTGAATGCATTCACACCAGTATCTAAGAAGCAAGTAGCATCTTTGTCAATTTCTTCACCCAAGATATGACTAACCCTTGGCTCTCTATCTACTTTAATATCCTTATCGCCTATGTGAAAATTTGCATAAGTTAAGTCACACTACAGGCTACCTCCCTAGCAACACTCCATTTTCTAGAAAGCAACATTCCATAGTGTGGAGGTATATCAACTACAAGGACTGACATGGTTAACTCTACCTTAGGATATGTAGCTAGATTAAATGGAAAAGAATTTATGGTAGCTAGAACTGGGACTTCTCTAGCATCCATACCTTTGCATCTGCCTCACTTAGTATCTAGTTTCAACCCTAAGGCTTCCATTACTTTGAAAGGCATTATGGTGTTAGAAGCTCCTTAGTCTATCATGCAATTTTTTAGGGTCTTTCCTTTATAATCAAACTGAGAAAAATGGGTTAATATCTTCTATGTATGCTACTGATGAGTCATCTAAAAACATTTGGGGAATTTGTTACATGATACCACTATCTTCTATTACTAATGGGGTCTGTTAGGTAGCATTTTGTTCTACATTTTTATTACTATTTCCTATCCCTCCCAACCATGACAAGGCTTTACTCTTATGCTCTTCAATTCTAAAGAGTTCAAACAAAGGTACCTTAATAGTTATTTATGACAACATGGATATCATATCAATTGGCTCAGACACAGTGGTTGTCACAATCATACCTAGAGTAGGAGCCTTCTGAGCAGCAGGGATTACTATTTTCTTGGAATTATTAGATCTTGATCCCTTCTCTTGCACAATTTCTTTTGTTGTCTCATTAGCTTGGAATTGCATTTTCTTCTTGGGTTCCCACTTCTTAGTTTTAACATCTTTAACCTTGATTATCTCTACACTAGCCTTCTTGTCTTCATCTTTTATCTTATGTGTGATATCTTTTATGAATATACCAGAAGGTTTCCCAATTTAATTGTTAACTATTATATTCCTCAAATTATAATTGCTATGTACTTGGGAGATCATTTCTACTGTGATCCTATCAATTTCCTCTTTAGAAGGCATTCTTAAACTTACATGACCAACTTCAGAAGATGTAACACATACCTGATCTTCATCATAGCCTTCATTGTCCAAAAAAACTTGTTGATGATGTAATTGATAAGTAATTTTCTTATTCTCCAGATCACTTTTTGTTTCTTCCAAATTAGAATCAACACAATTACTACACATGCTTACCATATTACAATTTACATCATCATGACTCTTTTCTTCTTCCTCCTCAGTTTGTAAACTATGGTTAGAAGCAAATAACTAAGCATCTACACAATATTCTATAGAGTGGGGTGATTGAAAAATAATACACCATGGCATATTATCATTCATATTTATTGAACTTCTTTGCAAAGAATCTGATGTACCCTTATCTTTCACATTTTGAGTCTAGTTAGGGATTGGCTTGCCATCGTTCCATTGGGTAGTATAAGGGTAATTCTGCATTCTAGGTTGTCTATTAAAATTGCTATTATTCAAAGGAGTTTTCTTAGCAACATTTGGCTTATTGAAACTAGTAGGATTCATCTTTTTTAGCAATTCCAATACCTGGCCTATTGTAGGTTCTTCTAGCTTCTTTCCTATAGGAGTTTTATCAACCTCTCTTTTGTTGTTATTATTAGGATTGAAAAGCTTTGGATCATCTCTCCTACCTAATTTTCTAGATGCCTTCCTATTATCCTCTATATTTATTGCAACCTTATAGGCATCCCTTAAAGTTTTAGGATCCTTATCCCTCAACTGATAAGCCATTTTTCTATCAAAAGCATTAAAATATGTTGTGAGACAAACATCCTCATTCAATCTCATAACTTGAAATAGTTTGTACATGCCTTTCTGGAATATTACATTAAAATCAAATGTGGATTCATTAGAATTCTTCTTGATGTTATTGAATTCATTTAACATTAATCCTACATTAGTGTTGTCTCCATATTGCTCCTTAAACAATTTTTCCAAGTCACTCCAAGAGGTAATATTGTCATCAAGTAACCTTCTGAACCAATCCCTTGCATCCTCAGTCAGTGAATGAACAAACAACTTCATGACTACATCTTCATGTTCAACTTCATAATCATTTAACATGTCTATGAAAACTCTCAAATGTTCTTCACTAGTAACAGCATTATTTCCAAAAAACTTAACCACTTTATCTCTTAAATCAAAAGATATGGGATGTGGAGCACCAATAATACCTACAAATGATATTTGTCTATACTTTTCCATATATGTAGGTTTCTTCTAGAAACCAGGAACATTTGAGGTGCTTGCTATGTTGGCTTGGTTAAGAGGAACACTTTGGAATTGTTGGAGTTGAACAACAGGGGCTTGAGTATAAATGGTGGATGATGAGGTAAGAGTAGACTGAGATACTCCCTGAATTGAAATCATTAGACCACTGGCAAGTACAAAAGTTGTAGATGGGGTGGAGAGATTTGACCATGAAGCCAATACAAAATTAGATTTTATGAACTAGATTTTTCTCCTAGTTTCTATAGCTTGAGCTTCATTCTCCACCTTCTCAAGCTCTTTTGTACAATCTTCCTTCTCCTTTCTAGCCTTCTCCAGATCTATATCTAATTTTGACATGGGAGGTTTTATGGGTTTGCTTGGTTGAGCTTGAGGTTCATTTATTTGGACTCCTATAGCTTTACCCTTTCCTTTGTCTACAACTTTCATAATGATTTCAATAGGATTTATTGGGACAAGTTTATAATCTTGGATTTGAGAAATAATTGGTTCTTGCTTTTGATTCAGGAGTTTTTCTTGTTCTTGAACTTTAGCTTTTAGACTGTCTACATCTCCAAAAACATCAGTATAGAGGATTGTAGTTTTTTCTTCTAACTTTTTATTTTGTTCTTTCAAGGCAGTCATTCTTCTCAACAGAGTATCTCTTTCTATTATAGCATCCAAGGTGGTTTTTTCCTTCTCTTTTTCAAGATGAATGTGCTTAGCGTCTTCCTCAGCAACCCATTTCTTCAAAAATCCTATCTCTAATTTTACTTCTGCAAGATCTACAGAAGTAGCTTCTTAATCAACAGGGTCATCTAGATTTATAAGATTTGGTTCAGTATATGGGACTATTTTATGATTAGAAGGATCTCCAAAAGAACTCCTAAGTCCTAACCTATGATGCGTTTAGGCTATTAGACCTGGTTTAGGGGATATATTTCCTATTGGTGACATATCCTTATCTTTATATGTTCTTTCATCTGGTACTAGGGTAGTAAATATCCCTCCTAGGAGTCTAGTGGTTTTTGATTCAGAACTAAGTGAAGAAGACTCTCTCCCTATCATTGGTTGATACTGGGAATTGACTGATACACTACCTCTGGGTTTCTAGGTGGGATTTGAATCTGTCCTTTTCTTATTTAGGTTCTTCATACCACCTTTAGCTAAATTAGTATACATTGGTACATCAAGATGGGCTCTTGTGTAAGCCCTTGTGTTTTTTATTTTGTCAGTCATTTCACTATATACTAAATAAGCACTAGCTTCAAAACCTTGACTAAGTCACCACCCTTTTCTTGGGAAAATACACAATTGCAATTATTCTTGACTTCAAAGAAAAAACACAAATAGAATGGGAATATTTGACAGAGATGGACCAATCACTGAGATTATAAGACTACAACTCTTGCTTGTTAGATAAGACACTTGGAGAGGCTAGATATGTCAATGTATCTCTATGGTATTTGGGATTTTTCTTTCTTCTTTTAAATTCTCAAAGTTTGTCACTAAGACACCCTCTTATAACCATGAGCAATACTAAATAGTCTAACACACACGTACACAACAAGACCAAAGAAAATTGTGGTACTTTTCACAATGTGTTGGAACACTCCCCAGTAGAGTCACCATTTTGCTGGAGTTTTAAAACTACTGAGAAAATTAAGTTCAATACCAAATTGATATTACTCACATAACCTAAGGATTAGCCAATTCCTATTAGCAATTACATGTGTAAACCATTTAGACCCAACTTCAACAAAACCAAGGGTGGTTTTCTACTCTTTAGGCTCTGCAAAACCAAGGTGGACATACCCAGGGATGATCCAAGACTAGAAGATATTGTATGAGAATTATTTTAGTTTCATTCTAATTCTCATTTCAAATCCTCAAATACAAGCATGATTTTGACATTATGAATAAACACATCCCATATAACAGATTTGGTCAAATTTCTTTTATGGATTTGCAAGTGTTCCCAGCAACAATGGCTAAGGCTAAAAAATTCCATGCAAACAAGTGTTGATTGTGATTTTAAGATTGATGCTTCTTCATAGTATATCTATTTTGCATACTAAATAAATTTTGATCAGTGCCTATTACATTGGGATTCAGAGTCTACTTCACTTTTTGGATCTAATATGTTTCTTTACAAGAAGAATTATCAGCAATTCTTACTGAATTTCATTCTTATAGACATCCTTTCTATTACCATGACAACCCTATCAAATTCATCAAAAGTATTTACTCATTTCATTGAATTAATAGCAGTAATGAATTGGCATACAACCTATATGAATTGCATTCAATTGAGCAAGCCTTACTCACACAATCTTAAAATAACTAGGTAACAACCAAGGAGACAAGATTCAATAAAAACTGATATGGGGATAGCTCATAACTTGTATTAATTTTCTTTGAAAATTGTATACAATTGTTGTAAACTGAGAATGACCTTAAGAAAAGACACAAAGATCATTCCATATTGACATATTCTCAGAAAACATGTAGAGAAAATACATTATAAAGTTTTGCTCAAAGACTGGACCGAAAACATCCTAAACTTGTAATACTAAAAATGCATTAGAAATCAGACCATTCTCTAGCCCTGGAATCTCACTTATATAATGTGAGATGCAACAAGCTTTAGATGTCGAGAACTGATAGGTGTCCTTAAAACATATTTACATACAGCATGTCACAAAAAAACAAAAATTCAAGTAATAGGAAAGTAACATCATATTATTCTTGGTAGGCCCCCTTTTCTATTACATCCTCGCATGCTAGAAATCTTGTGATTGGTCTTTTATTCATTCTAAATCCTTGGCATATGCAACTACTAGACTTCCCAATGATGTGTCAAGACTTGATTCATGTAACTTCACCTCCACTCTAGCATTTTCACTCATGTCATTGTGTGTTATCAAGGTGAAATTTACTCTTGATTTTGCTTATGTTGAGTTATCTAACTGATCCATTGTATCCTTTGCATGAGATGACTGCCCTTCTTCTTTTATAGGTACTAAGGGAGGTGGATCAATGATTTTTAATTCATCTTCCTAAATTTCATCATCATCACTTTCAACTTCTTCTAGTTGCTCACTTGAAGCAATATCCTCCATCCATTTGTCAAAAAGTGCATCGTTTGGCCAATCAAATTGGAGAATATCCTTTTTTTTTTTATAACATATTCTGCCTCCCTGTCAATATCAACAAATTCTTGTTTCAAAGAATCAAAGAATATTTGAGCTTTCAATATTTCTTCAGTTGTGGTAGCCCACCATGCATTCCCTATTTCATTGATAATTTTATTCATTCTTAAACAAAATAAATCATCAAGTTCTTTAGACCATTCATCTTTATTTTTCAAATTATTTCTCCTATCTAGGTCATGAGGAGACAAACTAAACTTTTGGCTCTTGTACTTATTCAAGTAGCCCACTATAATTCTTTGCAGATGAATTCTCTTATTGTCAAAATTAGAAAGATTAGAAAAATATCAAAAGTTTTTTCAATTTGATCATATGAGGTTTTTATGATAGAATAACATAAAAATGTCATCTCTTTCCTCCTTCTTACCCACTTATTCACAATATGCTTCAAAGCCTCATCACTCTCTTTAAGTTCCTCCCAAATAATGATCAACCTAGCCAACTAATCATAAACTAGTGGCCATTCAATTGTGTCCCCCAAATATGTGAGAGCCTTTCTTAATTTATCTTCATATTTTACATTTGACTCCATATGTAATGCCCACAGCTTGCTTTTTTCTTCTTCAAAATCTTTTGTTGTGTAGTATTCTAGCCTTTGGGGTGTTTCTGGTATTTCTATGAGGGGGGTGGATTTGAAAGGTTCAACTGGGGGGCGAGTGTATGTTATTCTTGTTCTTGTGGACCTCCCCATTGGCTTGTTCTCAAGCTCAATTCTCTTTTTTACCTCTTTATTGTAGGCCTCCAGAATTGTTTCATATTTACTCTATAGTGTGTTGCCTGCACGTGAGAGGTATCAGCCACCTTCCTCACAATGATGTTTCCTATTAGTCCTAATTCATCTAGCTATGATGAAATAGCCCAAGATCCTCTTTTGAGTGACCACATGACCAGAGTAGCTTGATCTTCACTAAATTAAGTCCTTGCAAACTACCTTTTAATGGGGTCTTGTAATTCCAATTTATTAGAAATAGAATTAAAAATCAATGCATCTGCAATATCCCAATTCAGTAACAACAATATATTGGAAGCCTTTACCATTTGGCTCCCCCCTTTAGGGGTTATGCTCTAGAACTCTTGCATCATTTGTTTCTTTATTTATTTTTTAATAGGGGCTTCACCCATTTCTGGATGCTCTGTAGTCAATTTTTTGCATCTTTTCTTATAATTACTCATATTTGCCCTCCGTGCAAATTGATGGAAAGCCCTTGATTTTACAAAATCATCATCAGACAAAAATTGATGACTTGCCTATTCCAGTATAGGGTCCAATTCCCTTCCTTTGTAATCTGTAACTGTTAATTCAAAACTTGGTACTGGAGGCTCTTGGGGGTCTCCTTCATTTATTTCTGATTGTGTGACCAAAACTTTCGCTTGTAATCCCAGCTGTTCAATTTGCTCTTCAGTGAGATACTCCTCTTCAATTCTCAAAGGGCTTTGTGAGGGTGAATATTCTATTAGAATTATTTAGAATAACTAAGAGGGGGGGTGAATTAGTTATCCAAGGTCCAATGATGTCCAATACAACTTTTTCTACTAATCCTTAATGGCACATAACTGAAATTATCATGCATGCAATTAAACATTAAACAACCATGAAAAGTAAACATGCATCACACCATAACACAAAGAATTTTGATGGCCCAAAAACCCTCCAGGAATAAGAAGGTAAAACTAGGGTGGGGATGATACCCACAGAATAACTCCGCAATTGATTTCAACCACTTATGATGGTCTGCCCTGCTAAAGGCTACAGAAAACTGTTAAATGTGACCCTATTAAAGGATTTCTACACCCTGTTAGGAGTGTGCCTTGTTAGAGGACTTAAGAACATTCAACTTGGAATGTCACCCTATTAAAGGATTTACATAGAGCTATTAGGCTCACCCAAGTCCATGGAATTTACACTCACCTTCTCAAAAGAATCTTTCATCCCTCTCTAAGGATCTCCTATCCTCCTCCTAAGGATCTCCTATCCTCCTCCTAAGGATCTCTTTATCCTTCTCCTAGGGATCTCTTTATCCTTCTCCTGAGCCTTATCCACCTAGCTATTAAGCTAACCTATCAATGTAGGATTTCAATATCTAATCCAATGGTAGAAGGGTTTTGACCTGATAAAGATTGCAACCCTAACTGTGTAGATTTCAAATCACTCTTCAATTCTTTTCTTTGCTTGGCTTTCCTCCCTTGCAATGTTGACAGCTTGTTCACCCTTCAAGATCTATCTCCTTGAGTTCTTCTACTCATTATGTCAATACATTCTATGGTCACTTGATCAACTCAGAGTCTTGATGCTCTGTTCTTACTCCTCTTGGCTTCTTCACATGACCATACTTTATGACCAACTCCCTCTCATACATGTGCATTTGTTCTCTGACGTGTAACTCCTTATAAAGAAGTTTTGTTCTTCATTTCTCGCTCAAATCTTAATTTGATCTTGAAAAAATGGTATTATTTTCCCTCCAAATTGTTTCTTCTAGAAACTTCATGATAAGTCCATTAGCATTTGCCTTGAATTGGTTTGCATGGTTTACATAAAATTTTGTGACATCTATTCATCGTCCTTATCATCCAACTTATTCACAAAATTTGATTTAACAAACTTATCGCTGCTGATCTAGCGAATCTTTGACTTAATAAATAATGCAGCAACTTGGCATCATTGCATTACTGATGCTCAGCTCCTTCTATGTTACTCGGCTTCTATTGTTATTTACTAGCGCTTGGCACCTAAAGTTACTCAGCACTTGATCTTCACTCCGCACCTAAAGTCACTTGGCACTTGATCTTCACTCGGCACCTAAAGTCACTCGGCACTTGATCTTCACTTAGCACTTGAAGGTTTCTCGACACCTAAATATCACTTGGCACACACTAAAGTTGAACTTGCTCAGCTTCAACTGAGAATCTGCTCAGCTCTAACTAGCTTGCTCAGCTCTCTCCAATGAACTTAGTTAGGCTTTACAAATTACTTAGTTAAACCTTACATCTTTGATATTTCTTAGTGTGTCCATCCTCTTAGAGTATGTCATCAATACACTATTTCATCAATGACTTAGCTGATCCTTATACTTCTTTACAACATCATAACTTCAACCTTTCTCTAGGTACTCTAGTTACATCTTATTGATTGCCACCTCCTTGACAATCAACCAATTGATAGTATTTGGATCACTTAAGAAATTGTCATTAATACAAGTAGCAAGTTTGACACAAATGACAAAAAAATGATTGAAAACATTCTTTACCAGTTCCATTATTCTTCATTCATGATCTTTTCAATCATTTCCAACAATCTCCCTCTTTAGCATTGATGGCAAACCAAACTGGTCAATTGATCAACTTAGTTACCACCAAAATTACATACATTTTATGTTTGGTATATGACTCCTTTTGTTGATACAAACTAAATCCTTTGTTTTGCTTCTCCCTGTGGACTACTGCATCCTTACTACCAATCTCATACATCTCCATATCTAATCCTTTCATTGATCAGTTTCTCATAAATCTCCCTCTTTGACATAAATGCCAAAGATGTAGAATTTTCAACATGCTAAATATAAGCTTTGCATCTTCATGTTTTCTCCCTCTGCCACCATGCTTGTGACTGATTTGGAGTTTCTACTCCTATTGTCATCCTCTGCATCATTCTTTTGATATTTCAATGATCTACTCCTATTGATGCAAGGCAGTTTCTCTGTTGCTTTAGACTACTTGAGTTAGGGGCATTACCCCCAACTTGCCTCTAAGATATTCATAAGTATCCTTGGAAAATGGTTTGGTGAAGATATCTACAATTTGTTCCTTTGTGTGAATGTATTCCATCTTCACTTGTTTGTCTTCCGCCAATTCTCTAACATAGTGACACTTGATTGCAATATGCTTGGTTTTTGCATGCATTACTAGATTCTTGGATATGTTTATAGCACTTGTATTATCACAATACAGTATCACAGGTTTGGTTATCTCTTCTTTTATTCCTTTCAATAGATGTTTAAGCCACACAATCATTGTGCAATTGACTGCTACTACCACATATTATGCTTCTGCAGTGGACTAAGATGTGCATGTTTGTTTCTTGCTAGTCCAAGTAACTAGCCTTTTACCTAAGAATAATGCTCCTCCACTTGTACTTTTCCTGTCATCAACTTGCCTCCCCAATCTACATCTATGTATGCATTGAGCTCAAACTTCTCATTCTTTTGTAATATAGGCCAAAATCATCAGTTCCTTTGAGATACTTCATTATCTATTTTATTGCCATGAGATGATTTTCTCTAGGATTAGCAGAGAATCTAGCCACTATTCCAACTGCTTATGCTATGTCTGGTCTGCTATGTACAACATATTATAGTTTTCCAATCATGGATCTGTACATTGTTTGATTGACTTCAACTGATTCATCATTTTTAGATAGCTTATGTCCTATTGCCATTGGTGTGCTGATAGGTTTGGAGTCTTCCAATCCAAACATTTTAAGTATCTCTTTGATGTACTTTGATTGTGTCACAAATATGCCATGTTTTAGTTGATGTACTTGCAATCCTACAAAGAACTTGATTTCTCCAAACATAGACAACTCAAACTCATGTTTTATTTTGTCAACAAAACTTTTGCAAAGTACTTCCTTTCCTCCAAAAACTATGTCATCCACAAATATTTTAGATACAAGAATATCCTTACCTTCTTCTAATTTGATACCTTCTAGATACCTTCTTCTAATTTGATGCACATGTTGTTGTTGTCATCAGTTCTTTCAAATCCTATTTGCACCAGATACTTGTGAAGTCTCTCATACCAAGCTCTAGGGGCTTACTTTAGTCCATATAGAGCCTTGTGTAATTTTCATACCTTATTTTTTTTCTTTTCATTAACAAAACCTTCTGGTTGCTCTATGTAGACTTCTTCTTCAAGTATACCATTCAGAATTGTGGACTTAACATCCATTTGATAGACTTTAAATCCTTTAAAGGTTGTATATGTTAGTAAGGTCCTTACTCCTTCCATTCAAGCAATTGGAGGAAAAGTTTCTCCATAGTCTAGTCCTTCTTCTTGTACATACCCTTTACAAACTAGTCTTGCCTTGTTCCTTGTGATTTCGCCATTCTCATCTAACTTGTTTCTGAACACCCACTTGGTTCCAATTACATTCTTGTCAGCTAGTCTTGAGACTAAGGTCCATGTCTTGTTCTTCTCAATTTGTTCTATTTCTTCTTTCATAGCACTGTACCAAAAATCATCTGTTATGGCTTCACTTATTGTCCTTGGTTCCATTTTACTAAGCAGGCATGTCTCACTTCTAAGTCTATTCCTTGTCATTGGTCCTGCCTCTTTGTTTCCAATAATTTGATCTGTGGGATGATTTCTTCTTACATACTTTGCCAATACTAGTTCTTTCCTTGTTTGCATGTTGTCTCTTTCAAAATATGAATCTTCATGTATATTTTCATCAGGTATTTGTTCATTTTCTTCTTGTTGGCTATTCTCAGAATCTAAATGAACTTTTTTGTATTCTGTAACTCGGCTTCTAAATGTGTCTGTTGTTCGGCATTCACTATCTGTGACTCAAAAAATGCTGGATTTTGTTGTTGATTGTCATTCTAAGTTGCAACTTCACCATTATTATATATACCTTCATAAAAGCATACACAGTTCTTTTATTCTTCTGCTTTCTTGGTGTCCTCAACACTTTGAACTTCTACAAGCTCATCAAACTTCACTTTTTTGTTTTCTACTACTTTGTTAGTGTTAACATTCAAGCACTTATAAGCTTTGCTCCTAGTAGAATAACCAAGAAATGTGCCTTCCTCACTTTTTGCATCAAACTTTCCATTTCTAGACTCTTTATATATATATAGCATTTGCATCCAAATATTTTGAAATGTTTTGCATTGGGAGAATGCCCATATCATAATTCAAAAGGTGTTGCATTTGTACCTTTCTTGACTTGGACTCTGTTGAGTGTGTAGACTGCAGTACTTACAACTTCTCTCCAGTACTTGAGTGCAACATTTTTCTCCATCATTAAGGTCCTGGCATAGTCAATAATTGATCTATTCCTTCTTTCTACTATAACATTCTGAGGTGGAGTCCTAGGTGTTGATGTCTACCTTTTGATTCCTCTTTCATTACAGAACTCTTCAAATTCTCTTGATGTAAATTCACCTCCTCTATCAAATCTGAGACATTTTAGGCTCTTCCCAGTCTCTTTCTCTACTCTAGCCAAGTACCATTTGAACATTTGAAATGCATCTGATTTTAGTTTCAAGAACGTGACTTTCATCATCTTTGAATAGTCATCTACAAATAGCATTATGTATCTGTCACTTTTGTAGCTTTGTACTTCAATAGGACCACATAAGTCAGTATGAACTATCTCTAATACTTCATTAGAAGTATAGGTCTTGCTTTTGAACATTGACTTGGTCATTTTCCCTAGTTGGCATTGTTTACACATGGTGTTATTAGGTTTCTTCAATTTTGGTAGACCTCTGACTTTCTTCATCTTGCTGATGCTTATTAGATTGTCAAAATTTACATGACATAGCCTCTTGTGCCATAATCATACATCATCAGCTTGAACAATGAGACAAGAAGAATCTTCCATGTCTAGGTAAAACAAATTACTCCTAGTCTAGTCACCCTTTCCTATTAGACTTCCTTGAGAATCATAGATCTTTGTAATTCCATTTCCAAATTCAACCTTGTATCCTATTTTTCCTAACTATGATACACTTAACAAGTTATAATTCAGGCCTTCAACATAGTATGCATTATCACATGATATCCTTTCAGTATGCTTGATACTACCTTTCCCTTTGATCTAACATGGTGCATTGTTACCAAATCTAACACTATTTCCTTCATATTGAGTAAAGGTAATGAACTTAATTTTGTCTCCAATCATGTGATGAGAGCATCTGCTATCTATGATCCATATGTCATTCTTGTTCATGTAGGTTACTAGGGTAGTTGCTTCATCTTCATCTAATTCATCTTCCATAGCCACATAGACTACTTCATCATCATTCTCGTCAGAGTCTTCTTCAACAATGTAGCATTTTTTTCCTTTTCCTTTGTAGTCCTTGTTGTCCTCTTTCTTTTTCTTGAAGTTACCTCCATCCTTGTAATTTTTTTTTGTGTGCATCTGGTTGCAATGTGACCAACTTCATTACAATTAAAACAAATGATTGGTAGCTTACCTTTGAATTTTCCTCTTCCTCTATGAGTTCTTCTTGATAGTAATGCCTCCAATTGGTCTACATCATCTTCATTAGTGTTGTTGTCATTAGATACATACCTTTCTTTTCCATTCTTTTTCTTTGTTTGCACCTCATCATTGTCTTTTATCATCATCTTGGCTTTGAATGCAGATTCAAAGTTTTCTGGCTTGTAGTTGTCAAAGTTGGATAGTTCAAAGGCAATGAGTCTTCCAATTATTCCTTCAAATGACAATGCATTCCCTAGTACACACCTTAGCTCTTGGATGGTTGACACTCTTATATCATAGATGGGAAGTAAAGCTCTCAAGTATTTGCTACATACTATTTCTTCTACTAACTTTCATCCTAGGCTTCTTATGGCACTTACTACTTCCTTCATCCTTGCACCTTCATCCTTGCACCATATTGAGTAGCATTTTCTCCTTCTTCCATTTTCATGTCATCAAACTTTCCTCTTAGGCTCTCTCTTTTGGCTCTCTTGACATTATCATCTCCTCTATAGATTCTTGACAATGTTTCCCACATCTGATGTGCGGTATCACATCCTTTGATGTCATCATACTTGGCATATCTTAGTGATGAAGCAATATCTAACATCTCTTGATTGTGCTCCTTCTTCTTGCTCATGTCATTTGCAGTGAGGGGTTCTATAGGGTCTACATGATCAACTATGATTGAGGTATGTGCATAGTCACCTATTGATCTGAGGTGTAGCTTCATCAGACTTTGCCATGCAAAAAAGTTGTCTTTGTTCAACTTGGAAACTTCTCTCTTGGACATCTTGATCTTCCTACTGCTAGTACCTTGAAACAAATCAGCAGTGAGCTCTGATACCAATTTTTAGAATTCTTTAGAATAACTGAGAGGGGGGGTGAATCAATTATCCAAGGTCCAATGATGTCCAATACAAATTTTTCTACTAATCCTTAATGGCACATAACTAAAATTATCATGCATGCAATTAACCATTAAACAACCATGAAAAGTAAACATGCATCACACCATAACATAAAGAATTTTGATGAACCAGAAACCCTCTAGGAATAAGAAGGTAAAATTGGGGTGGGCATGATACCCATAGAATAACTACCCAATTGATTTCAACCACTTCTAATGGTCTGCCCTATTAAAGGCTACAATACACTGTTAAATGTGACCCTGTTAAAAGATTTCTACACCCTGTTAGGAGTGTGCCTTGTTAGAGGACTTAAGAACATTCAACTTTGAATGTCACCCTATTAAAGGATTTACATAGAGCTTTTAGGCTCACCCAAGTCCATGGGATTTATAGTCACCTTCTCAAAAGAATCTTTCATCCCTCTCTAAGGATCTCCTATCCTCCTCCTAAGGATCTCTTATCCTTCTCCTAAGGATCTCTTTATCTTTCTCCTGGGGATCTCTTTATCCTTCTCCTGGGGATCTCTTTATCCTTTTCCTGAGGCTTATCCACCTAGCTATCAAGCTAACCTATCAATGTAGGATTTCAACATCTAATAAAATGGTAAGAGAATATTAGAAGGGTTTTGACCTGATAAAGATTGCACCCCTAACTATGCAGATTTCAGATCACTCTTTAGTTCTTTTCTTTGCTTGGCTTTCCTCCCTTGAAGTGTTGACAACTTGTTCACCCTTAAAGATCTATCTCCTTGAGTTCTTCCACTCATTATACCAATGCATTCTATGGTTAATTGATCAACTCAGAGTCTTGATGCTCTGTTCTTACTCCTCTTGGCTTCTTCGCACGACCATACTTTATGACCAACTCCCTCTCATACATGCACATTTGATCTTTGACCTGTAACTCCTTATAAAGAAGTTATGTTCTTCATTTCTCGCTCAAATCTTAATTTGATCTTGAGAAAACGGTATTGTTTTCCCTCCAAATTATTTCTTCTAGAAACTTCATGATAATTCCATTCACATTTTCCTTGAATTGGTTTGTATGGTTTACATAAAATTTGGTGACATCTACTCATCATCCTTATCATCCAACTAATTCACAAAATTTGATGTAACAAACTTATCGCTGCTGATCTGGCAAATCTTTGACTTAACAAATAATGCAGCAACTTGGTATCATTGGATAACTAATGCTTGGCTCCTTCTATGTTACTCGGCTTCTATTGCTATTTACTAGTGCTCGGCACCTAAAGTCACTCGGCACCTAAAGATCACTCAGCACACACTAAAGTTGAACTTCCTTGGCTTCAACTGAGAATCTTCTCGGCTCTAACTAGCTTGCTTGGCTCTCTCCAATTAACTTAGTTAGGCTTTACAAATGACTTAGTTAAACATTACATCTTTGATATGTCTTAGTGGGTCCATCCTCTTAGAGTATGTCATCAATACACTATTTTATCAATGACTTAGCTGATCCTTATACTTCATTACAACATCATAACTTCAACCTTTCTCTAGGTACTCTAGTTACATCTTATTGATTGCCACCTCCTTGGCAATCAACCAATTGATAGTATTTGGATCACTTAAGCAATTGTCACTCCTACAAGTAGCAAGTTTGACATCAATGATAAAACAATGATTGAAAACATTCTTTACTAGTTCCATTATTCTTCATTCATGATCTTTTCAATCATTTTCAACATATTCTTAACATGAGGATCCTCTTCACTTATTATCTTTCTCCTTTCTAGAGAGGGTTTAGAAGGCCTCTCTTCCACAATAGCACTAGTGGACGCCATTATTTGTTTTCCTTTGTCCATAGTGGTCCCTTTATTTTGAATAAGAGTATACCTTGGCCTTTTCTGGATAGTTAATTGACCTACCCCTATATTGGGAGTAAAACCCAATCTTCTCATTACTTCCTGGCCTTATTTGGGTAAAATCTAATAAAGAATTGTTTCTTTTCATTCATTGCCTATATTATTTCAGGAAAAGTATTCATAAGTTTTCTTATCTTGTCTACATTTGTAACTACATCATCCAAAGGACTATAATCTGGATCAAAACAATGAATGAAATCCAAAATTTTAAAGAAGACTCTCCACTTTTCTTTTCTAGTCTCCTACTCTTGCAAGGAGTACTCATTCCTTATTATATCTTTTAGGAAGTAAAATTCATGCTCAATTTGTCCAAGCTTAATTCTATGCCTCAGAGCCAAATTAAAAAAATCCCCCAGAAACATAAAAATGAGGGTGAGAAATAGCCATTTTGTATGGATCCAAAATTTTGTTTAGAGAGAGCCAACCCCCTTTTGTGATAACAAAATGATGGGCTACTATGCAAGTGGGGAAAATTGACCTTATCGATCTTTTTAACAAAAAATTTTCCTCTACTCCTCCCAACTGCCACAAAAACTCAACTACTCCTACCTTCAAGGGCACCTGGTAAGGTAGTACATGAGGACTTCCCTTAAAACCATAAATTTTGAAAATAGTAGAAATAGAGTATGGGATGATATCCCCCAAATTATGTGAAACATTCAAACCACTGGGGTAATCCATAGGCTTAATGAGACCCATTAGTGCCTTGGGGATTCTAGGATTATCACTCAATTAGAGGCATCTGATGCACAAGCATCCCATGCTCATCAAGGGCACATTGGAGATTCAAGGACATATAGAGATCTTGGAACATCTTGTAGGGTCAATTGGGCAATCCTTTCACCAATCATGGCTCATGGAAGCTTAAAAAGTTATAATGTTGTAAAAGGTCTTGATAAAGCCCTATGGGCAACATAATGAAAAAATGGCCAAATGAGCCATAAGGGATAGTTGGGAATAGTTTCTTGTTTTAAGGCATTTAATAAGGTCATAGGACCAATTCCAAGTTAGTAGCATAAGTTAGAAGGTTAGAAAATGCATAGAAACCATAGTTTGCAATTTGAATTTTAAACTTGGTATTTTGGAGGGAAACCTTCTAATTTGAATTTTATAAAGGGATAGGTAGTAAAATGAATTGAAGTCAGTTTAGGAGGTTGAAAATTAACTCTTGAATATATAAACATGTGCTGGTACAGCCTATACCTGAAGAGCTATGGACTGTTACAGGAAAGCAATAAAATCTTTTCATTTTTTGTCAAAACTGGTTGTTTTCTGAGTTTCTTTAGCATTGAACTGATTTAGGGATTGATAAGAATATTTTTTGAAGGTTTCTTTGAAATTTTTTTGCATGATCAATACACTTTGAGGTTCTAAAAAGGATAATACTTTCTGGTTTGCATTGGCTGTCACGAGCATACAACATTTTCTAACTATTTTGTGAATTTTCAAGGATGTTTGGGTCCATCCTATGAATTTTATAGTCTAATTATCATAGGATGGATTCCTTGTAACATTTATGATAGGCCACTAACCTTTTCATGATAAGAATGAAGTGAAATTGCAGGTGTACACCGTGGGAGTTGGCTGAAAACTGCATTGAAGGGCTGCCATAGGTATAGCAGTAGAGAATCTGCCTTAATAAGAGTATGTTTTTATGTTTTTAGGAAATATTGCATGTCCCAAATATGGTTTTCCATCTTTGAAAAGATTCTAGAAGTGATTGGAAGTGGGAGAACCGTAAAACCCTTGTTTATGCCATTTATTGAGATGTTTTGTTGGAAAGCATGCTTAGAAAGGTCAACTTGGAAAAAAGACTGAGGAATCCTTATTTTGGCATAAAAATACCATATATTAGAAAGTTTGAGAGATGGGGGATAAGTTTAAAGGGTACTTGCTTTGTAAAAGTGGCTTAAAAGGCCTAATTTTGAGACAAAACTGCCCTATTCCGTACAATCTTTCCAAAAGAATGATATCTAATTTTTTAATATGTTATAAAACTCTGAAAAGGGTATCTAAAAATTTTATTTTTTTTCTTGGTGTTTTGTAAATTTTTGGAGAAAATTCAAGAAAACAAGGTCTACTGATCCAAAGAAGAGAGTAGCCTAGTCAAGAGGGGTAACTTGGGTTTGTGCATGAACTTGGTTTTGGGATTGTAAAACCTATTTATACATGTCATATTGATTCTGTTGAAACACTTTTTAGGGTTCAAAGAGATAGTTGAAGGTCTATTCCATATTTTTGGTATTTTCCCTTTAAGGTATCTTAGAACCTAATAGGAACCTTGGGAGTTTGAATCAGTTTTGTGGGAATCCATCACCTTTTGCATGCCACTCTGCATCAGCATCTCAGCTTGGAAGCAAAATACCTGTCAAACCTGACAAAACTAGCATGCTTTGCATCCCAAGTCATATATGCACTCCATAATTGGACTGGAAGTGCTTCCCCATTCTCCTCTCTGTTTAATTTCATTTCTTTACCAAAATATGTAGCTCCTTTAAACAAAAACATGTGCGTCAAAAAAGAATAATGACCAAAAGTTTTTTCCACCTTGCTCTTGGAAATCCTACTCAATCCACTATGAATTTCCTTGGCTAAATAAGAAGCAAAATCAAAAATGATGTCCACATCAAAAGATGAAATTTGAATAACCATATACATAAAATCCATAGGCATAAACTCTTCTTCTCTCCTAAAAACTCTGCATAGGGTCCTATATATCTCTATAGCCCTAGAATTGAAATATGCCCTTTTAAAAGGTTCCCTGGAGGTTGTTGTTATTGTTGGCAGGGTTCCAATTTTACCTATATGTGGCTTTAGTGCACCTTGCCTAATGGTATCTTTCTTGGATTTATATTCCTTTTCTAATCCTTCTAAATCAATGGGTACATGATAATCAGTGAGAGGGCCTAAACCAAAAACTTCCCTAATCTCATCTAGGCTAACTGTAATTATGACTTGGCCATCCATTCTTCTCACAACTCTAATGGTTGGGTCATAGTTCTTGGCCACAACTTCAAGAAGATCATAATCCATGAAAACACTAGGAATCACCAGTTTCCCTAGATCAAAATTCCAGATATTGGCATGTGGGGCAAAAAGGTTCCTCTTTGAAAACCATTTTTTAAACAAATCTAGACCAGTTTGAGAAGTACTAGCATCCTTGACCTAATTTCTCTTTTCATACAATCCATCTGCTATTTTCAACCTAAGGTTTAATGTAAGAAGATTTTTGACTTGCACAGTTTTAGTAATGGAATTAGGAAGTAGCTCAAGTAAATCATCATGGACATTCCTATCTAAGTAATTCTTCTAACCAAAAAATCCCTTCTTTGGAGGCATTTTGAATTGTAATTTGCATAACTGAGACACTACAAAGATTACAGTGTAAATACTTACTTGATTCTTTGCTTATTTCTCTTTGTAACTCTGCAATGTCTTCACAAACACTGGAAATTTGCTTCACATTCTTGTCTAGCTCACAACCTTCTCAGTAATGGCTTCTACTCAGGAAAAGCTTGAAATCTTTGTTCATGTGGGATGAGACTAAGAAAATCTTCTGTATTATACTCTATTTTCTTTCACACGCGAAGCCTTCAAGCTTCATAAATGCACAAAGTGGAAAAAATAGAGTGGCATCATCTTTCCTTTTAAATTTGCACCGCTGATCTTTTAAAAATCCTACGATCGAGGGATAAAAATAGGGCTAACTCATGCTTCCATCTATACCTTTTCTTCAATGTTGGCATTTCAGTCTGGGCCCACTGATGATTGGGGACATGTGTCATCAAGTCGCTACCTCGCTATACATAACTTATGAGCATCTTGCTATAGCGAGATAGTGATAACCATTGATTCTACTTTTATCCTATGGAGGACGTTTTGATGCATCACTTAAAAGAAATGTGGTGGGTCCCTCATTCACTATCTCACTATAAATAAACTTTGTTCAACTCTTTATAGTGAGATAATGACGGCCATAGATTTGAAGTTGATTTGAGGGCGTGGAAACTGCATGAACTTCTTAAGATGTGGTGGGTCCCTTATTTTCTATGTCACATAGAGTAAAAGGTGCACTTCTATCCATAGCGAGATAGTGAGAATCATTGATCCAAGCTTGATCTTATGATCAAAATCCCTTATATGTTATATGAATGGGGCATGGGTCCAGGATACTGATGATGTGAGAAATCCTACATAGCTGGCATAATAAAACCATATTCTAATCCTAGTCACCTTTCCATGTTGCTTGGGTCCCACCATGTTTTCATTTCACAGTAGCTCGCTATGTTGCTAACAGCGAGATGCATAATTTTTTTGATAGCAAAGTAGCAAGCTCTGGTGGTTATTCAAAACTCGGCGCCGGAAGAATAAAGGGAAGTCAAGTCACAATCACATTCATCAATGTTTCTAATATAATAGTCATTACTCACCATTTGCAACTTGGACATCTTTATGGTCACCAAAAATTTTGGAGGCTATCATGTCATATATTTCCTCGCTATTCGCTATGTTGCTAATGGTGAGATGCTTAATTTGTCCAATATCAAAGTAGCGAATCATCAAAGAAAACATCATTCTGGTGATTTCTTCTGCCTGCTTTTTACTAAGTTCCTTTTCCTACTCTGACATTACTGAAAAAATGCACATGACTGATTACTTTAGACCCAATACAATTCTTGATCACTACATCTCCATTTTATGGCCTTGTTCTTTAATTTTGCGGTATTCACTACCTCGCTATACATAAGAAGTGTGCAACTCACCATAGTGAGATAGTGATTTCCGCATATCTCATCAAAATTGGATGGTGAGGGACATGAGAGAAAATGACCACTTGGGGGCATGGAAAATCTAAAATGAAAATAGAAAATTTCCAAAAATTTAAAAGGATTTCGCACCCCAAAACTTTACAAGGAACAAGACATAGGGTTTAACAAATGTTTTCAAAGGCAAACAAATCTAGAAGACTAAAAACCAGAAACCCTATTCACCATTAATGGATTCAATCTTATTTTTTGTACTTAGGCTAGTGAAATTTTATCATGTGAAAAATTAGACTAACACTTCCAATTTCTTTTGAACTACAATGGTGGTGTAACAATATTTGATTTGAATACTCCATTACTCTTATTTAAAAATTGATGTAATGTATGCATAATCTATCCCTTGAATTTCATGGTATCCCCAAGGTTTAAATCTTGGTTTATATTACACAAAAATCATTGGTGACTTAGAAATGAGAAGGTTCACATATATGAAATTGCCTACACTAAAGGACATATCAACATTTTTCCATGCATATGCAATAGACAAATAGAATATAATACTTTCTTTCATTGTATTGAATGCATACCATATAAAATGATGATACAATCATCTATATTTTGATCAACTCAACTATATCAAAAGAATGTAACCCTTATGAAATATTTCTACCATTTGATTTATGAGAATAAGTGTCTTATTCACATGATTCTCCATTTTACATCAATTTACATAATGTGAAAACTCACAATGAATATAAACTATATAAAAAAATTCAATCCTTCCTTACACAATTTCATCAAGATACAATAATCAGAATATCCTTCTTTACATCACAATGAAATGATCATGGAGAGTTAACATCCTAACACATTTATAATGACATGGAATATTTGTATCTCCACACACACTTGGGTTCCAACATTTCCAAGAATAAACCCTAACATCTTCATAGGAATCACCTTTTCAAAAACTTGCAACACAACACAAAATTGGAACCATGGAGGCTCAACTCCCATCCTAGGCTTCTATGAAGCCATCCACCGAGCAGGAGAAATAAGATCCAAACTGGGTTTCATTTCAATATTACAACTATATGAACATCACATTACAAATTTGAACAATCCCATCCCAAGGGTATTTCACAAAGGTTCACCAATGGAACCTTGAACATAGGGTACAGGTGTGCTTTCAAGAAGGAGACTTTCCATATCATACCATACCTGCAATAAACAATTTTTCATGCCCTTTCAAAGATTCTCACTAATCAAAAAATTCCATGTCCTTTTAGGGCTTCCAAAAACATCCTCGAAACATACTTCCAATAGCTATAGCTTCCTTGAAGCCCATACTCCATTAACTTTCTTTCTACACCATTTTTCCCTTATCAACCCCAAAGCAAGATATGAATGAATATGGCATACAATGGAGCCCATACTCCAAGGCTCTCAACTATATTTCAAGCCCAACTAAGACCTTCACTCTAGACTTCTCTTCCCTTCCCAAAGGGTGAGTGAAGCCCTCACACCCATGACAACACTTGACATTCAATTCCAAAACAAGGAGATTCAAGAAAGAAGAAAACCAAGAAATTTCATGAAAACACAATGCACATTCATACCACCACAACCCAATACAAAGATTCACAATGGCACAACACAATACCAAAAGCTACCATCCAAAGATTGACAATACAATGCAAGATCCCATAAAAAATGCTTCATGCTTGTAGATTTACTATGCAATACTAAAAGAAAGAAAATGCACATGGTATGAGATACCAACCTTGGTCCAAGCTAATGAAATGATATTTGTTGTAGAGCTCCCTTAGTCCTTCTCCAAACCATAACTATCTCTAAACTTAGAAAGTGGGTGAACAACCCACTAGTTTTTCCAAGACTCTCTAAAAAGGCCATCCCCCTAACTATTTTAGCAAAGACACCAAGCCACCTCTTCTTACAAACTTGTCTCCCTCTAAATTTTCCATATTTGACTTGGTGGGAACATGGAAGAAAACACATGTGACAACTACAATTTCGAATTGATGGAAGAATGCATGGGTAAAGGGGCCCCCTAGGCTATCTAGTCACTATCATGGTCAAAATTAGGCCCCTAACATGTTATATTATCATATGGACAACTCATTTTCACATAAAAGATATTTTGGGACCACCTAATGACCCCTCAAAACCCTCATCAAGTCCAATTTCGAATTTCTTTTGATTGTAACCCATCTTATCCCCTTGTCAAGTGGGTTTAATTACTCATTAGCAAGGTAAGTAGTTTTAGGGTAAGATGCCACTATAACCAAAACCCTAGATGACATGTCATTGCACACAAAATCCACAAGTCTCAAGTGACACATAAAAGCACATTCTACATCACCATGACATGTCCCTATTGCATCTTTATGATTAAACATTTCCACATACAAGCAAACTTACATTTACAAAATAAAATACATCACAATGAGGCTTTTGAATCTTCCAAAGATTCGCCTTGGTTAAACTATGTTCACATAGGTTTGGAACTTGTTTCCCCCCAAAAATTGTCCATGGTTCCACTTCCTATACATTAAACTTGAGCATCAGTATTCCAAGGAGGTCATATAAATATATATCATAAATGCATATAATTTTAAATATTATACAATCTTATCAACATAATTCAACTAAATTTCCTTTCCTAATCATTTCAAATAATTCATTCAAAATTTTAAGCTATCAAAATCTTTATATTTTAAATCATCTTAATCAAATTAACATTTATCTACATATCACATTAAATAATAATTATCATAATCAAATTGACATTTCGCATCGTATCATAATCTAAGGCTATCTTGTCATAAAGTTGCATCCATATGTGTTTGATCATTCCATCCACAATATTAGGTTTGTAGTACATATCATAGATGTAGAACCCTACTCTAAATGTCAAAATTAATAGATAAGATAAGCCATTGTCCTACTAAGTCTTGAATGATGTAAAGATATCCAGATCTTGAATATCAAAAAGCAAGTAACATACCCCCACTTGAACATTACATTACAAGAATTTTTGTAACTTAGCTTCTATCAAAGAAATTAAAAAGGTTAGTACATGAATGAATCATTAATTATATCATTTAGGTCTTAATGTACAGACATACATGTGGATCATCAAAATGTAGATATTAAAATAACATAACCCCATAGTCCCAAAACATCAAATTAGAAGTATCATAATGCAAATATATCATCTATACCATGATATTCTAGGTGAGGCCTCACAAAGGGAGTGTTAAGAGAAAGTCAGAAGGAGAAACCATGCAAGATGATAGATGAAGGGAGTCATAAGGAAGAGTTTATTATCTATTGATTAGAACAAATTTTTTTAGCCTATATAGAAGATGATAGAGGGAGATATTTCAATACAAGGACTTCTTTTCTTTTTGGTATTGTTGTTGATATTGATTTGCCATTAATGCCAAAGAGGGAGATTGTTGATACAAGAATGTTTTGAAGTAAGAAACCTAAAATGGAACAATCATTGTTTTGTCACTGTGTCAAACTTGCTACTTGCTGGTAAGACAACTGCTTACTTGATATGAGTACTATCATTTGTTTGATTGATGAAGAGAATTTGATGAAATGAGATAAAAAGAGCACCTAGAGGAAAGGTTGAGTTATGGTATGAAAAAGGAGTAAAAAGATTAGTTAAAACAATGATGATACAGTGTTTTATTTATCTACTTAGGGCTAAAAAGGTTGGATACACTAATTAAGTCTAGAAGTAGAAGTAAGAAGAATTGTGTCTGTCAAGTTTGACTGAGTGCATAGTAGGTGTCAAGAAAAGTTAGTGCAAGCCAAACAAAAAATTAGATAAAGCTGAGAAAAGTGAAGATTTAGTGTATACTAAGTGAATATAGTGTAAGCTGAGTAAAGTTTAGTTGATGTTGAGCATTAGTAAACTTTAGTGCTCCCCAAGTAAACTAGTGGAAAACAAGTGGAAGAACAATATGGAAGCTAAGTGACAACATATTGATGTTGAGTGCCAGTATTCATGTTAAATTGTAAATTTGATAAATCTAAGCTAACCATTTTATTTTCTTGAATTGTATGAAGCATGTGGAAGTTAACTATGATGAGCTAGTGGTATATAATTCAAGGTAAACCATTTTGTGGCAAATTCAAAGGAGGATTGAAGAAGAAGTTTCTAGAGGAACTAAATGGAAAAGTGGGTAGATTCATTATATCCTACCTAATCCTACCTAACCCTAAAATAAAAAATTGTGGTTAAGAAGAAAAATATCTTAAATCTCTATTTATAGAGAGAGCTGGTGAGAAGTAAAGGTTGTCATGTGTGAGAACCTAAGGAAGACAAGGAGTCTGTGTATTGCTTAATTTAGTGGCCCAATAGAAGAGACTACAAATGACATGCAAAGAAATAAGGCTTAAGAGTATGACTTCTTGAAGGGTGAACAAGCTATTAGAGCTAAAGTGTGTGAAAGCCAAGCATAATGGAGGACTGAAATAGAGATCTATAATCAGCAAGTCAGTTGTAATTTGTTACTAGATCAAGCCTTACTATTACTTTCTAATCATTGTATCAGTCTAGGGTAAATCATTTGTATTATGGTTGATCTAAAAATCATTTGTAAATCCTTTAACTAGATGATATTCCAAGTGAATGATCTAGAGTCCTCTAACAAGGCTCACTCCTAATAGGGTAATTGAAATCCTTTAACTATGTCATATTTAGCAGTGTGTATTGTAACCTTTAACAGGGTTAGCCTTTCATAGGGCATTACTTTAGAAGAGTGAGAATCAGTAGCATGTTACTGGTGGTTTTTCCCAAATTGGGTTTCCACATAAATATTTTTGTCAAATCTATTATTGAATCCGTTATGTCTAATGTTTAAATTTCTGCAAAGTTATTTTGACCTAGGACAGTAACCTACAAACTTTAAGTATTGTATGATCTAATGGATGCATGCATAATAAGGTTTTATAATATGGGTCTACTAAGCATCGAAAAGTTTTATTTTTACATCTAGACCTTGGATAACTGATTCAAATTCTAAAGAATTCCAACAAGATCTTCCTTAGTGATTTCATTATTGACCTCACTTTCATGATGTGATTGTGAGTGTCTAGGTAGTGATGGACACACTCCTAGATTTATCCTTGGAGATTTAGGTGGTTTATTATTTCCATTATTTCCACTAGTGGGATGGCTATAAAAAGGATTAATATAGTAACCATGTGCATGTCTAATTTTAGTGTTGTTTGCATGAGTATTAGCTTCAATTTGTGTACATGGAGGAAATGTGTATTCACGAAACCTTGGTGTAGAGTGCAATCATAATAACAATTAACTAAACTAGACCTAAGAAACAACTTCTAAATAATGCCTCAACGGACATCTCATGTTTCCCTAACTAAAACTGGTAAAATTTCTTTTAGACCAACATTGTAGTGATAGTTCTAGAATGGGATTATGCTAAATTAGTGCAAATCTATGAAAGTCTATGTGAGATCTATATGAAGTGCAAGATATATCAAGATAAGAACATGAAAATGCTAAAGATATGTGTATGCATGAAAATAAATGATGCTAAATAATTCTTAAATTTTGCTAAAGTGATACTAAAAATATCTATAATAATGATGCTAAATAGATGATCAAAATGCTAGCTATAATATGTCTATAGTAAGGATGCATAAAACTTGGGTCGCTTTTCTCTTGATTTTCCCTTCTATTTATAGGATTTTAAAAGGGGGTTGGGGTAAAGATCTAGGATTTACCTTTTATTGGGGGTAAGGGTGAAATTGAAAGTATCTCATGAAACCCCAAGAGAAATAGTCCAACAGACTTGGTTTGTGAGGATAAATAGGGATTTTCAATTTTTTTAAATTTTAAAAAGGGTGGATTTCACTTTTGAGAGGATAAATGATTTTAGTTGATTTGTTAAATGTTGCATTTCTTTTCAACTTTTTTGTCTTTGTCTTTTCTCTTTTTTATTTTATTTTTTGATTTTATGAATTGAATTTTCTCTTTGAAAGTGATTTTGGTCTTTTTGAATTTGATCAATGGTTTAGGTAATTAATTAATTAACCACTCAAATGGCTTGACATTGTAATTTATTTGAAAGTTTGTTATTTTCCTCATTTATTTGATTTTATCTTTAATTTTCATTATTGAGGTCTTTTCCAATTTTAGAGTGTCTATAAATGCCCCTATTTGAGCCAATATGTGATGCCTATTAGTTCAAAGAATGTCTTGATTTTCTGAGTTTTAAGCTAATTTTTTATGTTTGATTATCTGATCACTGATGTTTTGTTGTTTTGAAGTTGGTACGATGCCTAATTATTGATGATTTGATACCTGATCCTACTATTGTGGTGTTTAAAACTATTTATTTAGAAATATTTTCTTGGATGCCCTAGTTAATTATGATTGAAGTTGAATTTTGGTTGGGGTAGAACATTTTTGAGAAATTTTGATGCCCTGGTTTGATATAGGTATATTGCCCCCTCAGAAATAAAATTGGAAAAGTTGATTTGCAATATATGGAGAATCCAATTTTATTTCTAAAAAATGTTGATATTAAAATTGGTAGATGAATTGGATAGTAGGTATAGCCTTGAATTGGATGGAACAATACCAAGGTCAAGAAAATGGGTCTAATTAAAGGCATTAGACAAGGAAAAGAATGTTCAAAAATGTCATAAAATGTCCAGAGTTAAATAGGTCAAATGACCTTTTCATTTTTACATGTCCCTTTCACCCGCCTCCATTTTGAGCTCTGATCGGATGAAGATAGTGGTCCCATTATGAGAGAACAAATTCAAAAGAGGTCATAGGTACAAGAATCAACCAATTATGGAGCCTTGATAAGTCATTGAGATCCTCTGTTATTCACAATTTTGAACTTTTTAAGGAATTTTTGAGTTTCTTCATGATTTGAATTGCTATATGCACATTTTTAGTGATTTAGCACATTTAAAGTTTTCTCTAGCACATTTAGGGTATTTTAGTACATATAACATATAAAATAGAATATCCCTGTGGCAAAATAGTTCTTTCAACAAAGCCCTAATTTGGAAAAATAACACATATATGAATACTACAACAGAAATGTAGACAATTATATCACTTTTATGTGATTGAGTGCATATGGACTATTATATAGTGCATACATTAGGTAAAGTAGTGCATTTGAATGTTGAAGTATTTCACCCATGTTAGGATTAGCAGTTTGCAATGTTGTAGTACATATGGAATCTATTAGGGTGCAGTCGTAGTGTGTAGCACATTTTTTGAATCAAATAATGCATATGCAAAGTTTTAGAAAGAATCATTGTGTTGTAGCACATCCATTGAATAAAATAGCACCTTTGTTTTGTAATATAGTGCATATATGTTGTGTAATGCATTTGTTATGTTAAATAGCACATATGCAATGTTTTAAAGAGCATCCCTATCTTGTAACATATCCATTGAATATAATAGAACAATTATTTTGCAATATAGTGCATATTTGTCGTGTAGCACAACCAATGAACTTAATAGCACATTTGTTTTGTATGATAGTGCTTTTGTAATATATAATGCATGCATGCTCTGTTGTAACACTTTTGAGTAGTGCATAGAGCGAGGATGGCAAGATCAATGTTGTAATGACCAATGTAGGGTGTGTTGAATAGCAAACAGGTCTAGGTAGGTGAATCTAGAGATGATGAGTGTTCTATCATAGGCTGATATAGGATTTTGACATCGAAACGGTAACGAGAATGTTCATGTCAATTCCTAAACATGTTCATGTCATTACCTAAACAAGATTGCACTATCATCATGAAGTGATATGTAGGATCAATCAAGTATGTTAGATAGATACAAAAGATGCTCCCCTCAAGATATAGAGTAGGGAAAACCAACATGTCCATCTCAAGATATAGAGGAGGATAACTACAGATTTTGGATAGAACTAGTATCAAGATACTAGAAGGTGACTTAGATTGATGTATGATAATAACTAGTAATGAGAAACTGATGTCTTTGTTTAATTGTTTTGTTAAATAGGTACATGGGAAGGAGCTCGTGGCTTGGGGCTTATATCCATGGCCACTAGATTCTGTAGGCATATTGGCAATGACTAATTGTAAGATTATTAATAGATGCAGATTCACATATCTTCTCTAGATGCCACAGTTCTAGGTGAACTGAGTGTTGACACCTAAATTTAAAGGTGGTGAATTTGAAAGGGAAGTACCTTTTTTATAATAGAAAGTTTGATTAATTCATAGAAATTGTATTCTTATATGTTTTTTTTTTTAATATATAATAATATTTACCCTTATCATGTATATAAAATCTCTTATTTGAGTAAATTTTATTAAAAGGGAAAAAATACATTTTATGAAAATCTAAAATATTATTTAAATTCATATTTGATTAATTGAATGTTCCTTTTTTCAAAATAAATATTTTTTACAAAAGAAGGATGGGGAGAGGGAATTGGATACTCAACCTCTCGACCCTATCCTCTTTCCTATCCTAACTACCCAATTTACCCTAACCAATTGTTCTATTATATTCCTTGAGAATGTTTGTTAGAAAGGAAAAATATAATTGAAAATTTTTATTTTTCAAGTAAATAAAAGGGATATTTAATTTTTATTATGGGTTATTTGAGATAGTGAAACTTTTTTATAGGATAATATTTGTTCTTGAAAATTATTCTTACCCTAAGAGTGGAAAATATTTTTATAGTGAAATTATAAAAGGATATTTTTATTTCTATTTACCTTATGATGATTATTAAAATAATTCTTGAGGTGAGTTTTGTAATTTTAAGGTTGCCTTTTTATATGCTTTTAGTTTTAAAAGGTAAAAAATTAAAAGCATATGATTAAAATTAAGAGTTGTTTTATTAATGTAATATATTTGCATCTCTTTGCAAAAGGGTAAATATTTTATTTATTTCTACCCTAAGTTTGTGAAGAATGAAATGCATATGGAATATAGATGAAGCCTCTTTTGATATTTAATAGAGTACTTTCAAATTCAATTTAGGGTAATGTTTTCATTTTCAAAATTATGTATTTTTACCCTAAATTTAGAAAGTCAATATTATAAGAATTTTCTTAGTAGCAATATTTGAAGGTTAAGTATTTTTAAAGTACTTATGCATGGGAAAGAGCTTTGGAAAAATGCAAATTAAATGCATGACTCTCATTTACTTACTTTAATAAAGTCTCTCATAGATTATCTCTTGTGCAAGATTTATTATTCAAAAGATAATTGTTGCGGAGCAAGAAGTATTAAGGAGATCAACAAGGCACTGGAGATTAATTGTTTTTTAGGTGTTACATTATAAATAAAGTTTTCAGTTGTATTTAGGGTTTTTAGGAAACATCATTGTAAGAATTTGCCTTAGGGAAAAATTCAGCCAAGACCAAGGAACTCAAACACAAGCACAATAGTAGACCAAAGGGTATGATCAAAATGATGATATATTCATTCAATATGTATGTGAAAGTACACTAGGAGTGCCTCTATATAAAGGCCTCTGGAATGCTTCTAGAATGCATAGGAATCAGCAACATGATAAGAAATACAACCAGGGACATGTCCACCAGATATGGATTATCCTCCATTAAGCACAAGATTAAGTGTGATGATGAGAGGAAAAGCCTACAAAGGTGTAGCACACAAAATAATGTTGTAGGCACCATGTGCTTAATTAGAGTTGCTTACGCTAGTTTTGTCAACATGACAACTCATAAGAGTATGCAAACTCCTAAGTGTCTTACTAAATAAATAATAAAATAATGTATTAACCTAAGTAAACTTAAGTAAAGTATAAATAGTAAATACTTATTTGCACCAACACCCCCCTTAAATAAAACTTAGGGGAATGCACTTAAGCTTATGAAAACTAAGATCAAATGCATAATTGGTCTCAGCTACTAGGCCATGTTAGGTACCCATGTACATAATGAAATGTAATCTCTCATAAAGTGAGGAATGAGGGAAAACCTCATGGGAATAACCTTCCCCCAAAAAGAGATATGAAAAAACTAGATGCATGGATGGATGGAGTAATAAAGACTCCCCCATTATGACATACATCAAGTATATACAATAAAGAAGTAGAAGAAGGACAAAACCCCTTAAGAGGAAAAAGTCACCCCATAAAAGAGAAGAAGAAGGAGACAAGGTAGTCCCCCCTTAAATGTAGAGTGTCGATCAGTGATAGTTGCTCCAATGTAGAAGTTGATACATGACTTCTAAATAATGTTCCTCCCCTTTGGAAGAAACAATGGCAGAGGTATAGGTGAGATGCTTCCCCTATGTTTAGAAAGAATCTCAATGATGAATGGCATCTCTAAAACCTACTCAACTACCCCTGTGTTGATGCTGATGGTGGTTCCTTCCAATACTGCTAAGAAGAAGTGCAGATTGAGCAAGGATGTATGTAGAACATGTTCCAAATAACAAAGTTTCTCCTCAAGTGATGAAGAGACCCCCAGAAATTTCTATACATAAGGATCCACAATCACATCAACTTGTGAAGACTGATCATATAGATAATGGATAGGAGGGTCAAAGTGAGCCCTCATGACAACTAAAGAAGTGTCTGCTTCATCAAAGAGAAGATGTATATGATCAAGAATGTCTCCCAAATCTACTATGTGTGACTCCATGAACAGCCTTGAAATGTCTATCAAGAAGTCATCCTTTGATGCTGGAACTAGAAGACTAGGTGTACCCTACTTTGTTGGACCTATCATTGTGGCAATATGTGCATGTAGAATTTGCTGATGTTGTGACCTGTCCCTATATATGTCAATAGGACCCTACATATATGAATCTATTGAAGCACTATTATTGATGTCACAATTAGTTTCCAGAATGCATGAAGCAGTCTCCTCAATAAAGAGAAGATGAATATCATCGATGATGTTTCCCACATTTTTAATGTGAGACTCCATGAATAGACCTACAATATCTAGAAGGAAGTCATCCCATGAAGCTAAAGTAAGAAGACATGAAGTTTCTTGTTGTACTAAATTAGAAGCATCTATGGCTAGAACTAGTTCAGTAGTAGCAACAAGAGTATTCAGAGGTGGGATCTCATCTGGAGTTGAAGGTACCATAATAGAAGTGAATAGAGATAGAATATCCTCAGGAAATGGAGGGACTCATGGATATCCATATGCTTCCTAAAGAACCATCCAAACATCATGAGGAAAACTAGCCACAAGAAGAGGAGAAAAAGATTCCTAACTCATACTTTGATACATAAAGTGAACAAAAAAAGGAATATATTTGAACGAAGGCAGTATCTTCAAATATAGAGAAGAAAACACTTCCTTATGTTCTCTTAGATGAGCAATGATTAAAGCACTCCATTTCTAATAGTTCCTTAGTGTCAACTTTGGTCTTATACTAGACTGACATATGTGACAAGACTACATGAGATTAATAAATGTATGCACCCCTTAAAATGTAGAAATAATCAATCAACCCCCCCCTAATATATGATTTGGGCACTTAGTGCGATAGTCACATGCCAATTTAGGGCCTATTTTTGAAAGTAGTATTTCTATCCATAGAACCTATAATCTGATTACAGATCTAGAAAGTAGACAAAAAAGTATGCACTTTCAAAAAAAATAGAACTTGATTATGTGTCCAGATGAGCCCGTACCAAGCATTTGAAGTGGCAAAAATTAGGATTTACAAGTTGAAAAAAATCAGGAATAGGGATCTCAAACCACCTACACCAATGTGTAGATCATGAAATTCTACCCCAAAACAACATAAATTACTCACAAAAAGGAGTTTGTATGAGGGAGATATTGTTGTTTGAAAATTAAGGTTGTAATTATTTTTCCTGAATCATCGTTGTTGTGCCTCCAAAAAACAAATGGCTCTAGATTTGGCCTCAAATGTCTGATTTGGATGAAACAAAATCTGATCTTGGGGTTTTTTGACCTTCTAAATGTGATGCCAATATTTGATTAGCACCTACAAGCTCCAATCTTTGTCTGCAATAAATCTCTCCTACTAGACTGATGGCCAAAAAAAAATTCTGAAAAATAATGCAGATCCAAAAAAAATTGTAGAGATGCAGGTGAAAAAATGTAGATCTAAAAATTAAATGTACGGATCTGAAATGATCATACCAATTTCGCAAATTTGGCCCTTGATTTCTAGTTTGCAAAAAAAATTGACTAAATTTTGACTATGGCCCAACATAGGCAAATTTATAGTCAAATTTCACCAACTTGACATTTTAGATACAATGGTGAGGTCTGCTTTGGCTTTAGATGCTCCCAATCTTTGTGGATTCTCTAGATTCAGGTCGAGGTGTCCTCAGAGAGGTGAAGCAAGAATGGTCTTGAATGACAATGTAAAGAGAATCTCTCTAAGCTCTGATACCATGTAAGAATTTGTTATAGCTCTAATACCATGTAAGAATTTACCTTAGAGAAAAATTCACCCAAGACCAAGGAACTCAAACACCAGCACAACAGTAGACCAAATAGAGTATGATTAGAATGACAATATATTCATTCAGTATGTATGTGAAAGTACACTAGGAGTGCCTATATATAAAGCCCTCCAGAATGCTCCTAGAATGCATAAGAATTAGCAACATGATAAGTCATACAACCAGACACATGTCCACCAAATATAGGTTATCCTCCATTAAGCACAGGAGTAAGTCTGATTATAAGAGGATAAGCCTACAAAGGTGTAACACACAAAATAATGTTGTAGACACCATGTGCTAAATTAGAGTTACTTACGCCAGTGTTGTCACATGACAACTCATAAGAGTATGCAAACTCCTAAGTGTCCCACTAAATAAATAATAAAATAATGCATTAACCTAAGTAAACTTAAGTAAAGTGTAAATAGTAAATACTTATTTGTACCAACACCCCCCTTAAGTGAAACTTAGGGGAATGCACTTAAGCTTACGAAAACTAAGATCAAATGCATAATGGGTCTCGACTACTAGGTCATGCTAGGTACCCATGTACATAATGAAATGCAATCTCTCATAAAGTGAGGAATGAGGGAAAACCTCATGGGAATAACCTCCCCCAAAAAGAGAGATGAAAAAACTAGATGCATGGATGGATGGAGTAATCAAGACCCCCCCATTATGAAATACATCAAATATATACAATAAAGAAGTAGGAGAAGGAAAAAACCCCTTAAGAGGAAAAATTCTCCCCATAACAGAGAAGAAGAAGGAGACAAGGTAGTCCCCCCCTCAAATGTAGAGTGTCGATCAGTGATAGCTGCTCCAATGTAGAAGGTGATCCATGACTTCTAAATAATGTTCCTCCCCTTTGGAAGAAATAATGGCAGAGGTATAGGTGAGATGCTCCCCTATGTTTAGAAAGAATCTCAATGATGAATGGTATCTCTAAAACCTACTCAACTATCCCTATGTCAATGCTAATCGTGGCTCCTTCCAATACTACTAAGAAGAAGTGCAGATCTAGCAAGGATGTATGTAGAACATGTTCCAAAGAACAAAGTATTTCCTCAAGTGATAAAGAGACCTCCTACAATTTCTATACATAAGGATCCACAATCACATCAACCTATGAAGATTGATCATGTAGATAATGGATAGGAGGGTCAAAGTGAGCCCTCATGACAATTGAAGAAGTGTCTACTTCACCAAAGAGAAGATGTATATGATCAAGAATGTCTCCCAAATCTACTATGTGTGACTCCATGAATAGCCCTAAAATGTATGTCAAGAAGTCATCTTTTGATACTGGAACTGGAAGACTAGGTGTACCCTATGTAATACCCCAAAATTGGCACATTTCCATATTAACCAACTTTGGTTTATTCAACTATTCCTAAGTCCTATTTTACTAGGCAATTCTAATTCTAATAATCGCTACTTGAGCTAGGTGTCAAATGTAGAAAACCATAATTTGCATTAATCATATTATTTATTTAACTCCTAAATATCGACTCAAATTAGTTATACAAACCTATTGATTTAATTTAATTTAATTATAAGTGTTCTATTTTAATTAAATTAAAATTCTCTTTAGCTAATATACAAAGGAATTAAATACATTTAATTTAATAAGATATCTCCTCTTTTTAATTATTGAATTTAATTATTCAATTACTTTAAGTTATCCATTTATGAGGTCATATTCTATTTTATTAAATTAAATATTCACTCAAAAAAAGGAACCAATCAGCTCCTTTTATCACTCAAAAGGCACTTAGTTAACTCCTTTTATCACTCAAAAAGGACTCAGTTAACTCCTTTTATCACTCAAAAAGGACTCAGTTAACTCCTTTTATCACTCAAAGGCAACCAGTTAACTCCCTTTTTATGAGGAAGTTACCTTTATGACTGGCTCTCCTCTTCAATCTTGACCGTCCATTTCAGTTAATCTTGATCATCGATCACCTCTTCGATTCTATAAAAGAAGCTCTCCATTCCTCATTACAGAGGATAAATTTTGGAATTTGCATCAAATTTATGCTGAAATTCTTACTCACTTTGCTGACATTTCCATAGCTTTATTTATTTCATTGTAATATCATTTAGATTTTAAATATGCATCCATTTAACATGCTATGCTTCTTCATTTCTTAGACTATTAATTGCATCTCTCATCTAGATTAATTATTTTTTTCATTTAGCTACATAAATCCTTCATTCTAGAGGTATGGTTGTTCGCTTCTCATTTTGAGAACAAATGCATAATCCTTCTAGTTAGAAGGCAACAAGTCACTCTATTAGACTTTTTAAAAAAACAATACAATGTTTATTTCAGGATGATCTCATAGGTAATGACCATGTTGAAGTGTATGTGAGGATCAGAGGACCCCAATTTCGCATATACACCCTACTCTATTGGACCAATCATTGTGGCAATATGTACATGTATAATTTTTTGATGTTGTCACCTCTCTCTATATCTGTCAATAGGACCCCACATATATGAATCTATTGAAGCACTATTGTTGGTGTCATGATCAGTTTCCACAATGTATGAAGCAGTCTCCTTATCAAAGAGAAGATGAATATCATCAATTATGTTCCCCACATCTTCAATGTGAGACTCCATGAATAGACCTATAATATCTGGAAGGAAGTCATCACATGAAGCTGAAGCAGAAAGACATGAAGTTTCCTATTGCACTAAATTAGAAGCATCTATGGCTGGAACTAGTTTCATAGTAGCAATAGGAGCATGAGGAGGTGGGATCTCATTTGGAGTTGAAGGTACCATAACAGGAGTGATTGGAGATAGAATGTCCTTAGGAAATGAAGGGACTCATGGATCTCCATATGCTTCCCAAAGAGCCATCCAAACAACATGAGGAAAACTAGCCATAAAAAGAGGAGCAAAAGATTCCTTACTCATACTTTGATACATAAAGTGAACAAGAAAAGGAAGATATTTGAACGAAGGCAGTATCTTTGAATATAGAGAAGAAAACACTCCCTTATGTTCTCTTAGATGAGAAATGATTAAGGCACTCCATTTCTAACAGTTCCTTAGTGTCAATTTTGGTCTTATACTAGACAACATATGTGACAAGACTCCATAAGATTAATAAATGTATGTACCCCTCAAAATGTAGAAATAATCAATCAACACCCCCTAATATATGATTTGGGCAATTAGTGTGATAGCCACACCCCAATTTAAGGCCTATTTTTGAAAGCAGTATTTCTATCTATAGAACCTATAATTTGATTGCAAATCTAGAAAGTAGACAAAAAAATATGCACTTTCAAAAAAAATGGAACCTGATTATGTGTCCAGATGAGCCCATACTAAGCATTTGAAGTGGCAAAAATTGAGATTTGCGAGTTGCAGAAAAATTCAAGAATAGAAATCTCAAACCACCTGTACCAATGTTTAGATCATGAAATTCTACCCCAAAACAAAAAAAAATTGGTTGCAAAAAGGAGTTTGTATGAGGGAGATATTGTTGTTTGAAAATCGTTGTTGTAATTATTTTTCCTGAATCACCGCTATAATGGCTCCAAAAAATAAATGGCTCTAGATTTGGCCTCGAATGTTTGATTTGGATAAAACAAAATCTGATCTAGGGTTTTTTGACCTTTTGAATGTGATGCCAATATCTGATTAGCACCTGCAAGCTCCAATCTTTGCCCACAATAAATCCCTCCTAATGGCCAAAAGAAATTCCAAAAAATAATGCAGATCTGAAAAAATTGTAGAGATGTAGATGAAAAAATGTAGATCTGAAAAATTAAATGTATAGATCTAAAATGATCATACCAATTTTGTAAATTGAGCCTTCAGGTTCTAGTTTGCAAAAAAATTTGCCTCAATTTTGACTATGGCCCAACATAAGCGAATTTATAGTCAAATTTCACTGAATCAATGTTCTAGATGCAATGGTGAAGTTTGCTTTGGCTTTAGACACTCCCAATTTCTATGAATTCTCTAGATTCAGGTTGAGGTGTCCTCAGAGAGGTGAAGTAAGAATGGTCTCGAATGACAAAGTCAATAGAATCTCCATGAGCTCTGATACCATGTAAGAATTTGCCTTAGGGAAAAATTCACGCAAGACCAAGGAACTCAAACGCAAGCACAACAGTAGACCAAATAGAGTATGATTAGAATGAAAATATATTCATTCAATATGTATGTGAAAGTACACTACAAGTGCCTATATATAAAGGCCTCTGGAATGCTTCTAGAATGTATAGGAATCAAAAACATGATAAGTCATATAACTAGCACATGTCCACCAGATATGGGTTATTCTCCATTAAGCACAGGAGTAAGTGTAATGATGAGAGGATAAGCCTACAAAGTTGTAATAGGAAAAATAATGTTGTAGACACCATGTGTTGAATTAGAGTTGCCTACTCCAGTGTTTTCAACATGACAACTCATAAGAGTACGCAAACTCCTAAGTGTCACACTAAATAAATAATAAAATAATGCATTAACCTAATTAAACTTAAGTAAAGTGTAAATAGTGCACCAACAGTCATGATGATCTGAAACTTGTATGCATCCTTTGAATTTCTATAAAGGATACCAAGATTGTTGAATATTAAAATCATTCACAATCATTATATTTAAAACCTACATTTTGTCAACTAAGAAGGGATTTTTTTGATCATCCAGGATTATGTTGTTATAATATTGAAAGTAATACATAGATTTGACATGCTCATTTGATCTTTTGGTGATATCATCTATCTATTGTTTAATTTGTTCCTTAGATTAAATTTTGAATTTTCTTTAGTTGCTTTCAGATTTGCATGAATGTTTTAAAGTTCTTCAATATTTGTTAAGCAAAGTTACTCTATTAATTTTTCAACATGTATCTTTGTCTTTTTGGGTTCTTCAGGGGAATTAAATTCAATAAGACTTAGTATTGAAGCTATTTTAATTCATTCATCAATTTGAAGTAATAAAGTGATAACAATTGTGTTAAAGGGACCATTAATTGTCTCTAAGGGTTACTTTAACATGATTTTAAATAATTGATAGTAATGTGATAAATATTCCATTGGTTAAGGCATTGATTTGCTGATTTTTGGTTGATTTTTCATGTTGATTGTAGAAAGGGAACATATCTAGGTGACAAAGATCCCTGATCATTGCACATCACACACACACACACACACACACACACACACACACACACACACACACACACACACACACACACACACACACACACACAACATAAATAAACTCTTATTCAATTTTGACCTTCATTTGTCTTTTGTTCAAATTTTAAATCAATACCCATGATCCTCAAGTTATTTACTCTAAAAAGCCTCTAGAGTGTGAGGTATAGGCCTACCAGCCTTGGTCCTACAGAGTCAAAATTGTAGAGGTTTACATTCATTTGAGTGGAACCTATTAGTTGGAAAATTTCTATTATGAAATCTCATAATTGGATCATCATTCCATAGGAAACATAATTTGTCAATTTAGGCACCAAAAAGTTGACGACTCTACTGGGGAGTTGTCTGCACAATCAAGGATTGTGATGTAACCTAGAAAATATTAGATTTTAGAAGATCAAAAATATAGAGTGAGGATTTTGTAAATATATGACTAAAGCAATATATGAATCAAGAGAATTTTTAAAGTTGAATGAAATTGAAAATCGTAGACATTTTGAGGAGGAATTCATCCATGATGAGATTTGTACTACACCAAATGATAGTGAATGTGAAAATGATGAAGATGATTCTCTTAATGTAGAAGAAATCTCAACATTATTAGATATTAAAAACAAAAACCATGTTGAAACAAGCGATTCAAAAAATTTCTCATATCACCATGGTGAGAAGATTGACAAATCAGTGCATTCAAAAGAGGTATGAAATGAAAGATATGGTAATTCATAGAAATCATATAGTGAAGATAAAGTGGTGCTACATATAATGTATGAACATGAGGAGGTTTGTAGAGAAGAAGCTAATAGTCTTGTTGATAAAACATTTAATGATCCAGACGAAAACTCTCATGAACATACACCTATATTCTCTATGTTTATAAACCCATTGTTTGAAGAGAAAGCGGAAGGAGATATTTCCAAATTATCTATGTTCCTAAAACCTTTTTTTGAAAAAGAAACTTACAAAGATGTGTATGAGTTTTCTATGTTCCTAAACCCATTATTCGAAGATCAATTCTTATACAATCAAATCCATAATTATCATGATGAAGATAGAATTCATAGTAATAATGTTGAAGTCAATAAAATTCATGACATGTTCTCAGAAAAATTGCTTGCACTAGTTCATCATGTGAGTAGGAATTGTTTCAAACTTGTGAAAATGGTATGTGTTATCAGCAGAAAATTGAGGTAAGTATTTCTAAAAATCTTTTAGAAATGCCTTTGAGTAAATGTTAAATGAAATTTTTAATAATATGTTTAACATTGATTCCTCTATTTTTTCTAGTTTAGTGGATACAAATAGAAAAATACCATATCAAATTTGTTCTGAAAAGAAAATATTATTCTTAGATTTTAAGGAGATTGGGATAGATAAGTTTAATAGTTTTAATCCTAAAAAAATATTTCTTTGGGACATTAGAGTTGATATTAATTTAAGAATGACTAGTTATCAAAATTTGAGGTTTTTGGACGGATTATTATTTTTAAATGAATATGACCTTTTAATCCTTCATAAGTTTCAAGAGAGATTACTAGAAAATATTGAAAATTTTACACTCAAATAAGATTATAATAATTTAGAAGGATGTGGAAATCTTAGAGAATATTTGATGATTAATATCAAAATAAGTGACTTGGATATTTTCAAATATTTTGTTTTGTTGCATGATCAAAATAAGGTTTTTGATAGAGTGAAAAACAAATATTTCCTCTTAGGGGGCCTAGGACCTCCCTATTTTGTTATACACTAGATTAGGTTTCATGGGTTGCTTCCAAGTATGAGTAAGGAAACATAAAGACATCTCAGGGATGCATTATTTCTTTTAGTTTGAATTTCCTTTTAATCTAGTAATTTTAAAGTTTGAATCTATGTGATAATATTTTATATTAATATCATCATTTTTTTGAAGCCATTTGATTCTTGCATTAAATTGTTCCATCAAAATCATTCATGGAATCCCCACAATTAAGGCATCATGCTTCTCTAAGATAAATATAAAATCTCAATACCTATTTTTTTAAATAAAATTTAAAATATGAGAATATTATTTCTTATAAAAAGAAAAAGTATATGGTGATTTATTTGAAAATGTTTTTCTCTTGATTATTTTATGTTTCAAATGATATTAGGGTTGTATTAGAGTATAAAAGATATTATTTTTCCCTAACATTTTGATTGCAATATTCTTCTGTCAATTATGTTAAAATAGTATATTTGATTATTTATATGTTGGATATATTCAATGTTCTGGAAGGCAAGATGCAAAACTAAAACTTTAAAAGAACATAATTCATGAGTTGCACCTAATGTATATGATGAAAACTTATTATGACAGGTCATTGTATTGACTTTGGAACTTAATTTTCTACATGTGTGTAATAAGTTTTCCACTTTACATTGATATTAAGATTGAGCTTACGAAGAGGCAAATTAGAGAAAGGAGAAGCACTGGCTATGAAAAGGTAGAGGTTCACGATGTGCAAAGTTGGCAAAACCAAGAAAATGATATCTTGTACCAGTGATAATAGGATTCGATGCATTTTCCTTGGCTATAGTCACATATGGAAATCGTCCACCATGAAGTTAGCTAGTACCAAATTGTGCTCCAAGGATACTGGATTATGATATTTCTTCATCATATATCAGTCATTGATGCCTTTGGAAGAGCCATATGATTTCAGTTGGGACATGAATGATAGAAGGATTTCACATATTTCTATGCAAGAGAAGGTGTGAGAAAACTACCATGCTTGCATCTTTATCTTTTTTATTGTATATTACCATGGCCTAGTACTAGAATTTCTTTCCCAATATGTCATTATGAGCTTCCCATAGATAATTTTGAGTATCAAGGGTGGATAGGGATTGCAATTGGTAGAATCCAGACAAATGATAATATGAACCTTAACATCAAGAACCATAGTCATGAATCATTTTCTGAAGGAATTAGATCTCCTAGCCTGACTAGATTGAAAAAATGGGTGTGCAACAAAAAAACATCTTTGATTATCTATCCATTCCCAGGGAGTGATACCATTGTACATTTGTATGATCTGTTTGGAACCCAAGGGGCCACAAATCAAGAGGACCAAGACAAGTATCCTAATAGGTGAGAATGTAGGTCTTCCAATAAGTGGTTCAAACCCCCTGAATATCCACCTTGGTAGTTGGGTCCTTTATTCAACCCTTGGACTACCCTTGGTTTTCATTCTCAATTCCTTCAACAAAAGCACTAGCCTTAAAATATATGCACCAATAGCACCATAAGCAATAATAACACTAGTCCACATTAGTAATGTCTAATGCAAATTTTATAATGTCGAATAGTAGCCATATCTTCTTGGGGGCCTCGTGGCTTGTTCTCTTGGGTTTCAAGATGAGCATGCCCAACATTCAAAATCTTCAGCCTGACCATACAAGATATTTGTGGATATCATGAAGGAAGGCTAAAGATGATAAAAGGCTTAGAATTTCACATGTCATTAGAAAGATTGATAGCACACATAGGTTGCAAGGAACTCGTTATAAAAAGTCTAGAAATATTGAAGAGTTATAGAAGAGTAGAGATGTTAGTAGAGAAGACATTGGTAGTAGAACCATGCCTACAAGCTATAAAGAAATGGCTTTCAAAATTATAGTGTGTGTGAGGGTAGGGAGTGGAATGGAGGTGACTCTCAATTCTGACTTCCAAGACTTTCCCAGGAATTAGTAACATATGCCATTGATTCCATCAATCCTAGGTAGTGAAAGATATATGATATCAATGGAAGAATGCAAAAAGAGTAACCCCAAATTTGAAAAATGTAGCAGCTAATAGAACCACAGTAATGAGATAAAAAACTAAGATAAATTTGGAAATGAAATGAATTTGTAGAAATCCTAAACCTAATATGATCGCTCATCACATTTGGAGAAGATAGATATAGTGATAAGTGATAAACTTTTTCATATCGCTATATGATATAGTGATAATGGCTGGGTAACTTCAAGGTTTAAATTGGCATCGCTATAATATATAACGACCAATGTTCATCAATATGTAGGGAAGGCAAAAAATAGACATAGCGATGAGTGTTGGAGGAGGTGATCATTATATTATGAAGCGATAAGTTATAATTTTTTAAAAGGGTTCACTATGTACTAGAGTGATAAATTGGGAGTAGTCACGGATTGCATTTAAAGAAAATGAGATATAGTGATAAGCGAAAAATGACAAGCTTGCATATCACTATAATGGTAAGGTTTTTGGTGAGTCAAGGTAAGGTAAGGTAAGTATATTCTAAGTTTAATCATTATCCTTTTACCTTAGAAAATGTTTACATGATCATAAGTGTGGAAATATTAAACTTTTGTTGTTTTTATCTTTAATTTATTTCCATGAATGAGTTTTTAAAGTTTATTGAGGTGAAAAGGTTAGAAATTTTATTTATTAAAGTAAGTATTCATTATTAAGTTATAATATTATCTTACAATGAGAAACCCTAAACCTAATGCCATCAAGTATCGCTATGACATGTTTTGCATTTTACTAGTGATGGTTTCTATGTCGATAAGAAGTCAAAGTGGAGCCCAAGCCTTATTTTCTACAAGACCAAAGAAATATGAGAAGGATAAATTTTTTGTTCAGGGAAGTATTTTTATCCTTATATTATGGTTTTTATTTTTCTTAAATAGATTAATTTTTTTCATATTTTTAATCTATTTTATGTTTTGTGTTTTTTATGTTTTCTTCTTCCTCCACAAAATGTTGGATTCTCAATGTGCCCAGGCATGGACACACGTCCCCAAATAGAGCCACTGTTGAGACCTAAATTGGTAGGTGTCAAATTTTAAAGGGAAGTACCTTTTTATGTTAGAAAGTTTGATTATTTTATAGAAATTGTATTCTTATATATTTTTAAAAAATAATAATAGTAATAATAATGTTCTCCCTTGTCATGCATATAAAATCTCTTATTTCAGTAAAGTTTATTAAAATGGAAAACATACATTTTATGAGAATATCAAATATTATTTAAATTTATATTTGATTAATTGATTGTTCCCTTTTTCAAAATAAATATTTTTTATGAAAAAGGATGGGAGAGGGAGTTGAACACTCAACCTCTCAACTCTATCCTCTTTCCTATCCTAACTACCCATTCTACCCTAACCAATTGTTCTATTATATTCCTTGTGAATGGTTGTTAAAAAAGAAAAATATAATTGAAATATTTTATTTTCAAGTAAACAAAAGGGACATTTAATCTTTCTTCTGGATTATTTGAGATAGTGAAACTCTTTTATAGGGTAATATTTGTTCTTGAAAATTAAACTTACCCTAAGAGTGGAAAATATTTTTATCATGAAATTATAATAGAATATTTTTATTTTTATTTACCTTATGATGATTATTAAAAATATTTCTTGTCGTGAGTTTTATAATTTTAGGGTTGCCTTTTTATATGCTTTTAGTTTATAAAGGTAAAACTTTAAAAGCATATGATTGAAATAAATAGTAGTTTAATTAATATAATATATTTACATCTCTTTGCAAAAGAGTAGGTATTTTATTTACTTCTACCCTAATTTTGCGAAGAATGAAATACATATGGAATATAGATGATGTCTCTCTTGATATTTAACAGAGTACTTTCAAATTCAATTTAGGGTAATGTTTGTATTTTCAAAATTATGTATTTTTACCCTGAATTTTGAAAGTCAATATTATAAGAATTTTCTCCATAACAATATTTGAAGGTTAAATGTTTTTAAATTACTTATGTATGGGAAAGAGCTTTGGAAAAACCTAAAATAAACACAAGACTCTAATTTACTTACTTTATTAAAATCTCTAATAGATTATTTCTTGTGCATGATTTATTAATCAAAAGATAATCATTATGTAGCAAGAAATATTAAGGAGATCAAAGAGGCGCTGAAGATTAATTATTTTTTGCATTGTAAATAAAGTTTTCAGTTGTATTTAGGATTTTTAGGAAGTGTCACGATGATCTAAAGCCTGTATGCATCCTTAGAATTTCTATAAAGGATACCAAGATAATCGAATATCAAAATCATTCATGATCACCATATTTATAACCTACATTTTATGAATTGAGAAGAGATTTTTTTTATCATTCTAGATTTTGTTGTTATCTATATGCACCAACAACATAAAAAATTTTGGTGAATAATATCGAAAGTAATACAGACATTTAACATGCTCATTTGATCTTTTGCTGATATCATCTATCTATTGTTTAATTTGTTCCTTAGATTAAATTTTGAAATTTTTTTAATTTCTTTCAAATTTGCATGAATATTTTAAAGATCTTCAATATTTGTTAAACAAAGTTACTATGTTGATTTTTTAATTTGTATCTTTTTCTTATTGGGTTGTTGGGGGGGACTAAATTTGATAGGACTTAGTATTGAATCTATTTTAATTCATTCATCAATTTGAAGCAATAAAGTGATAATAGCTATGTTAAAGGGATTGTTGATTGTTGATTGTCTCTAAGGGTTATTTTAATATTTTAAATAATTGATAATAATGTGATAACTATTTCATTGGTTAAGGCACTAGTCAGCTGATTGTTGGTTGAGTTTTCATACTGATTGCAGAAAGGGCACAGATCCAGGTGATGAAGATCCTTGATCATTTCACATCACACACATATATACAAAACAAATAAACTCTTATTCCCTTTAAATTTCAATTGTCTTTTGTTCAACTTTTTAATCAACACCCAAGATCCTCATGTTATCTTCTCTAAAAAGCCTCTAGGGTGTGAGGTATAGGCCTACCAACCTTGGTCCTATAGAGCCAGAATTGTAGAGGTTCGTATTCATTTGAGTGGAACCTATCAATTGGAAAATTTCTATTAGGAATTTTCATAATTGGATAACCATTCCATAGGAAACTTAATCTATCAATTTCGAAACCAATAAATTGGTGACTCTATTGGGGAGTTGTCTAAACAATCAGGGCTTGTGAAGTAACCCAGAAAATTTTGGGATTCTTTAGAATAACTAAGAGGGGGTTGAATTAGTTATCTAAGGTCTAGGTGTACAATTAAAACTTTTTAGAACTTTGTGAAACCATATCCATAAAAAAAATTATCATGCATCCAAACATCAGATAATACAATCACTTAAACTTGTAGGCTACTGTCAAATCAACTTTGCAAAAATATATGCATGAAACATACAAAAATTTAATAATATATTTGACACAATGATTTAATGTGAAAACCTAATTTGGGAAAAACCACTAGTAACATGCTACTCATTCTCACTCTTTTGAAGTGATGCCCTATGAAAGGCCAACCCTGTTAAAGGTTACAATGCACATTATTAAATGTGAATTGGTTAAATGATTTCAATCACCCTATTAGGAGTGAGCCTTGTTAGAGGACTTTATATCATTCACTTGGAATGTCACCTAGTTAAAGAATTTACAAATGACTATTAAGTCAATGTTAATCCAAAGGATTTACCCTAGACTAGTACAATGATTAGAAAGTAATAGTAAGGCTTGATCTAATAACAACTTACAATACACTTGTAGATTACAAATCTCTGTTTCAGTCCTCCATTCTGCTTGGCTTCACACACTTTAGCTCTAATATCTTTTTCACCTTTCAAGCATCCATACATGTAAGCCATCTTGATTTTCTTGCCAATGCAGTCTCTTATCTTAGGTCACTAAATGAAGCAATACCCTAGACTTCTTGTCTTCCTTAGGTTCTTGCACATGACAACCTTTGCTTCTGACCAGCCATCTCTATAAATAAAAAATTAAGATCTTTTTTCGTTCAACCTCCATTGTCCATTTTAGGGTTAGGTTCTATTAGGTAGGATTCAATGAATCTACCCATTATTTCATTTCATTCCCTTCTAGAAACTTCTCCTTTAATCCTCTTTGAATTTGTCTCAAAATGGTTCATCTTCAATTTTGTGCTATGAGCTCATCAAGGTTATCTTCCACATGGTTCACACAATCCAAGAAATCAAACTTGTCAACTCAAATTCATCGAATTCGTGATCTTTCTCATAATGCTAGCACTCAACATTAACTTGCTTCTAATGCTTGAAACACATTGTATTTCTCAACATCCACTATCAAAACACTTAGCACAGACTAAAGTTTACTGGTGTTGAACATCAACTAAATTTGACTCAGCTTACATTGTATCACTCGACTTACACTGAAATTGACTTTTCTCAGCTCCAATTGATTTTCTACTCGACTTGCACTAACTTTTCTTAGCACGTCCTATGTAGATTATTAAACTTGGCAAACACAATTCATATAACTTGTTCTTTTGAACTTAATCAGTGTATCCATCCTTTGCAACCTTAAGTAGATTATCTATGCATTATAGTATCATTTTCTTAATTGATCCTTGAACTCCTTTTCCATATCATAACTCAACCTTTCCTCTAGGTGCAATTGTTACCTCATTTGATCAAATCATCTTCATCAATCAAAGAAATGATAGTACTCAAATCATCTAAGCAATTGTCTTACCAACAAGTAGTAAGTTTGACATTAGGGACAAAATAATGATTAAAATACATTATCATACTTGTATCAATCTATTTTCAATAAGAAATATTATTTTTAGAAGATCATAAATATAGAGCAAGGAGTTTGTGCACTCTACTAGAGGCAAAACTCAGAAGATCAATAAATTGATGTATTCCTCTACAAAAGAGGTGGCAACTCTACTTAAAAATATTCAAGTTGGTAGTTCCATTGATGGAAAAGATTCAGAGGGAAATGGTTTAAATTGTAGTGTGATCAAGAAGTAAATCTATATTACACCATAGAGGAAGCACACAAAAACCACTAGGATGCATTTTTTAATTTAAAAAGCTATGAAGGAGAATCCTCAACATCTTTGTTAATAAGGATGGCCAATATTTTTCAAGAAGCAAATTTTGGCATCATGCCTTCATCCAAGGAATTTGCAAAAAAAATTCATGAATTGGAAATATCAGTAGACAATCCTGATTTGAAGTTTCATTTTCAAATATTACATGAAGATGATGATGTACCAAGTCATATATCTCCTTTCCTATGGATGTATTTTGGAACTTAGAAAAATGAGAGAATGAATCTGCAGTGTAATTCTTTATAAGGATTTTCAATACCTATCAAGAAATACCTAATACCTTCACAATATAGGCCTCCATCCTCTTCTCTTATCAAAAAAATACAAGAACTAGGTCTCTTATGTGATCAACAACTCCTTACTTTTCTTAAACTAAATAATGAAGTGGTTGCAGAGGATATTGAATATATGATTGAAGCAATAAATGAATCAAGAGAAATTTTAGACTTGAATGAAATTAAAAATTGTAGATATTCTAAGGAGGAATTCATCCATGATGAGATTTGCACAACACCAAATGATAGTGAATGTGAAAATGATGAAGATGATTCTCTTAGTGTAGAAGAAATCTCAGCATTATTAGATATGGAATACAAAAAAACATGTTGAAATAAACAGTCCAAATTTTTCTCATATCACCATGTTTTGTAGATTGATGAATCAATGCATTCTAAAGAGGTACCAGATGAAAGAGATGGAAATTTAGAGAAATTGTATAGTGAAGATAAAGTGGAGTTGCATACAATGTATAAACATGAGGAGGTTTGTAGAGAAGAAGATAATAGTCTTGTTTATCAAACATTTAATGATCCAAATGAAAACTCTCATGAACATACGCCTAGATTCTCTACATTTATAAATCCATTGTTTGAAGAGAAAGAAAAAGGAGATATGTTTGAATTCTCTATGGTCCTAAATCATTTTTTTTAAGAAGAAACTTACGAATATGTGTATGATTTTTCTATGTTCCTGAACCCACTATTTGAAGATCAATCCTTATGCAATCAAATCCATTAGTATCATGGTAAAGATAGAAGGCTTAGTGATAATGTTGAAGTCAATAAAATTCATGACAGGTTCTTAGAAAAAGATGCTTGCACCAGTTCATCATGTGAGTAGGAGTTTTTTCAAACTTGTGAAAATGATATGTGTTATCAACAACAATTTGAGGTAAGTATTTCTGAAAATCTTTTAGAAATGCCTTTGAGTAAAATGTTAAATGATTTTTTTATAATACATTTAACATTGATTCCTCTATTTTTTCAAGTTTTGTGGATACAAAAATAAAAATACCATATCAATTTTTTTCTAAAAGGAAAATATTATTCTCAGATTTTAAGGGGATAGGGAGAGATAAGTTTGATAGTTTTAATCCTAAGAAAACATTTATTTGGGATATTAGAGTTGATGATATTAATTTAAGAATGACTTGTTATCAAAATTTGAGGTTTTTGGATGGATTATTTTTTTAAGCATGAATATGATCTTTTAATCCTTCATAAGTTTCAAGAGAGAATACTAGAAAATATTGAAAAAAATTTACTAAAAGAAGATTATAATAATTTAGAAGGCTTTTGAAATCTTAGAGAATATTTGATGATTTGAAATCTTAGAGAATATTTGATGATTAATATTAAAATAAGTGACCTAGATATTTTAAAATATTTTGTTTTTTTGCATGATGAAAATAAGGTTTTTGATAGAGGGAAAAACAAACATTTCCTTTTGGGGGCTTGGGGCCTCCCTATTATGTTCTGCACCAGATTAGATTTCATGGTTTGCTTCCAGGTATGAGTAAGGAAACATAATGAAATATTAGGTATGCATTATTTATTTTAGTTTGAATTTCCTTTTAATGTGATAATTTTAAAGTTTGAATCTATGTGATAATATTTTATATTAATATGATCATTTTTTGGATGCCATTTGATTCTTGCATTAAATTGTTCCATCAAAATCATGCATGGAATCCCCATAATTAAGGCTTCATGATTCTCTAAGATAAGTATAATATCTCAATACTTATTTTTTAAATAAAATTTGAAATATGGGAATATTATTTCTTATAAAAAGAAAAAGTATATGGTGATTTATTTGAAAATGTTTTTCTCTTGATTATTTTAAGTTTCAAATGATATTAGGGTTGTACTAATGATTAAAGATATTATTTTTCCCTAACATTTGGATTGCAATATTCTTCTATCAGTAATGTTAAAATAGTATATTTGATTCTTTATATGTCAGATATATTCAATGTTATAGAAGGCAAGATGTAGATCTAAAACTTCAAAAGAACATAATTCATGAGTTACACCTAATGTATATTATGAAAGGTCATTATACTGACTTTGGAGCTTAATTTTTTACTTATGTGTAATAAATTTTATACTTTACATTGATATTAATATTTACCTTGTGAAGAAATGAATTAGAGCAAGGAGAGGTGTTGGCTATGAAAAGAAAAAGGTTCACAATATGTGCAAAGTTGGAAAAACTAATAAAATGATAGCTTGTACCAATGGTTATGGAATTCGATGCATTTTCCTTTTCTATAGTCACATATGGAAATCATCCACCATAAAGTTAGCTAGTATAAATATCGAGCTCCAAGGATACTAGATTATGATATTTCTTGATCATGTATCAGTCATTGATGCCTTTGGAAGAGCCATACAATTTCAATTGGGACATGACTGATAGAAGTATTTCACATATTTCAATGTGAGAGAAGGTGTTAGACAACTACCATGCATGCATATCTATCTTTTTTATTTTATTTTACCATGGCATAGTACTAGAAGTTCTTGCCTAGTATGTCATTATGAGCTTCTCGCAGATGATTGTGAATATGAAGGGTGGAAAGAGATTGTAATTGGTAGAATATAGATAACTAATAATATGAACCTTAATGTCGAGAACTATAGTCATGAATGATCTTCTAAAGGAATTAGATCTCCTAGCCTAGCTAGATCGAATAGATGGGTGAGGAGTGGTGAACATATTTGATTATCTATCCATTCCCAAGGAGTGGTGTCATTGTACATTTGTATGATCCATTTAGAGACCTAGGGACCCATGAATTGAGAGGACCAAGACCACTATCTTAACATGCAATAGTGTAGGCTTTCTAATAAATGGTTTGTGCCCCCCAAATACTCCACCTTGATAGTTGGGTCCTTTATTCAACCATTGGACTACCCTCGATCTTCATTCTCAATTCCTTCAACAACAACACCAGCCCTAAAATATATGCGCTAGTAGCACCATAAGTAACAACAACACTAGTCCATATCAGTAATGTCCAATGCAAATTTTATAATGCTAAATAACAAGTATATCTTCTTTGGGGGCCTATGGCTTGTTCTCTTGGGTTGAAACATGATCTTGCCTAGCATTCAAAATCTTCAGCCTGACCATATAAGATATTTATGGATATCATGAAGGAAGACTAAAGATGATAAAAGGCTTAGAATTTTTCACATCATTGTAAAGATTGATAGTGCACACAAGTTGGAAGAAACCCACTATAAAAAGTGGAAATATTGGAGAGTTTTGGAAGAGTAGAGATGTTAGTAGAGAACATATCAGTGGTAGAACCATGCCTGCAAGCTATAAAGAAATGGTTGTTAGAATGTAAGTGTGTGTGAGTGCAAGGAGTGGCATGGAGGTGGCTCTCATATCTTTGACTTCTAAGAATTTTATAGGAATTAGTAACATATGCCATTGATTCCATGAATCCTAGGTAGTGACAGATGTATGATATCAATAAAAGAATGCAATGGGAGCAGCCCTAGATATGAAAAATGTAGCAGCTAATAGAACCACATTCATGAGATAAAAGAATTAAGATGAATTTGGAAATGAAATAAAGTTATAGAAACCCTAAACCTAATATGAAATTCTCATCACATTTAGAGAAGATAAATATAGCAATAAGAAATAAACTTCTACATATCGCTATGTGATATAGTGATAATGACTAGGTAACTTCAAGGTTTATGTAATGCCCCACCCAAAGATTGTTGGAACACAATAATAAAACATGCAATAAATAATTTTTTTCTTCTTAAGATAAGTTACTTAACAACAATATAAAGTAACCAAGTGCAATAATGAAACACCAGGATAAAGTGATGAGAATAGGGAACATGGAAAGACTCACATGTTCACCTACACTAGTGTAAGTCTTACAACTACTTCCAAAGATATCCAAGCTCATAACCACAACTCACAAACCAAGACCACACAAATAATGAGAATATACCAAGGAGATGTTCTCCTCAATATTGAAGTAAAAGCTCCTAACATGGTTAAACATACAAGTCCATACCCGCTAACCATATCATAATCAAGAATCACATGCAGAGAGCAACAAAGGTCATACAAAAGATGAGGGATCAAGTAAAACCACTCATCTACTAAACACCATGCTAAAAGATAATGGTGACTCCTGAATTTTGGCTAAGTCTAAAATCTTGAAGCCCTGAAATTTCCTAGAATCTTTATCTTAACTCAAAGAGGTCTAGAACCTATCTCAAATGAATCATTGCATATATTAAAATATATCTTAAATATACATCAACTTACACATAAATAATATATTTTAAACCCCATAGAAAGATTATTTTGAACTAGAAAGGTGTGAAATCCAACAAGGTGTCCAAAACCAACATTCAAACTTTCCTCAGCCAAGCCTAATTGCTGCCTATTTCTCGTGTGAGGAAGTACAATGGTCTCCATTTTTGTGGGAGGAGCAAAATCACTACATGTAATGAAGTGCATTACTTCATGCAAGGAAGTGCACTACTCCACGTGAGGATTTGCATCATGATGTGTGAGGAAGTACATTCTCGTGCAAGGAACTACCTTATCGATGCAAGGATTGCCAACAATGTGAAAACAAAGCAATATGAAAACACATAAAACCTCTAGATCAGGGAGTACTAGATCCACATAAATCAAGGAATGATCACTTGAGAGCATAAAATTCAAGATGTCATCCAATAGGAAAAAGTAAACATCTATCCATCTAATCCATAATAGCATATAAAAGAACATGTAGAAAGCAACATTAAAAAGAACATACATGGTTCATAAACCAACATCAAAGGAAGGAAAGCATAATCATCTAAGCACCAACACAACTAAAACTCATGCACAGTTTCTCCAAACCATAATAGTATCATGAGACCTCAAAGGCCCTAGCCATCCCCCACACGTAACATCCCAAACTTCCAACTAGATAATTGAAGTTTTCTTATGAGGGTGTTACTACTAAAAAAGTAACTAACATCATAAGAATAAGAATATCTAGCATGCTAATACAAAAAAGCATAGATAATCCAACTAGCAATGAATCACATCATCTAACCATATGCTACAACATCATAATAATAAAAATGCACCAATGAAACTAACATAATCTAAACATGATATCCATACATTTCAATGAAAGCATAAATCACAAGGAAACATACTCCACAAACCTGAAATACCAAGTGAAACATCTAGCATCGGTCTTAACTAGAAATAGATAGTCTCTGTACACCAATCCCCAATAGTAGTATAGGTAGCTATGCCTCCAAACCACATGGAACCCATAGCTCCACTCCTATTGTGCTAATGGAGATAATGATCCAACCAAAAAACAAATAAATAAAAATCCATTGCTATCATTCATGCCAGATAGTAAGGATGACTTAAACCAAGATCATGAAATAATGCAGGTACAACAAGTCCTGGTTAGACTCTCAATGGGTAACTATGTAGGGACTCACTTGGAGAGTAAATTTCTTGGCATCAGGTAGCCCAAGATAGTATCATGTGACATCAACTCCCTAACAAAATGAAAATGCACTATGTCCTTGGACTAATATTGGGTGCTCACATATCATTTTATTATCTTAAATTTATTACCCAATTAATGTATTTAGTTATCACTTGTTAGAACTTCTTCAAGCCAACCCACTGGGCAATGGTCACTAGGACGCAAGAGAGAAGCCCCCCTCCATGCCAACCTACCCTACCCATACTCATTGAATGATGAGTACCCGAAGGAATGCATATTCCCAACCCAATCCCAAATAAACATAAGTCCACCAAAATACAATTAGGAGTTTGGGCCTTGCAAATCACCTTACAAATGCATGTGCATGTGCTTGTGTGTGGTGTACCACCATCATGAAGATCATAAAACAAGGGCTAGAAGAAAACACAAGCAAAAATAACACTCAATTGAATATAATCTTGGGAAGACAAATTCTACATAAATCCCAAAGAACAATAAAACTATACATCATGAACTCATTCAACTGACCTCAATCTAGGAGTATATATTCTACATGAATCCCAATGATGCAACAAAACAACACACCATGAAATCACACAACTGACCTCAATCTGGGAGTATAGATTCCACACGAATCCTAGCATCCATGAAATATTAACAAGGGTTTGATCAGAACAATAACATTAGATATAAAATCACTTAAACGAATATAAAGTATAGAGAACATAGATGTGGCACGCATCCAATTGCAACATAAAAGTGAACTAGTGGTCTGACTAACATCTTATAGATAATCCAAGTCCACAACCAACATTATGCTAAGAAAACTTGATAAAACTAAGTGACACACAAATTGAGGTAAAAACCTCAAAACTCAAAAAATTCAAAATAAAAACCTATTTGGTCATAGGGCACAAAAGCCATGAATATCAAATAAAATATGGGTTTGGAGTCCATACATAAAAATGGCTAGCATAATGGTGCAAACTCCAAATCGCCATCCCAGAAAATAGGGAAATTCTCATACCCGCCCAACTGGGTAGAGCTATCATACAAAAATGGAGGGGAACAATAGTTCTCAACCTCCTAATAAACAACTACCAAAGATAGAAGTAGAAATGGATCTAAAACAATAAAATGGGAGAGCCCTACCTCATAGCCAAAAGGGAAAATATGAAAACATGAGCAATAAAATAAAAACCCTACAGAAGTGACCAAAAATCATGGCAATCCAAGGTGTCCCCAAGCTAGATCTAACGAGACCAATCTCACGACAATCCCACGCCCGCAGCTCCCACAACGAACATAAAAAAATTTCTTCTTGAAGAGTATTTTCAGTTTTACTCTCAAACTTTCTAATTTAAAAGTGAGAAGTGAGGAATAAAATTCTTTTTTTGATACTTATTCACTTTTAGAGTGAATAAACAATTAGGATAAATAACCAGGTAACCTAGTTAAACCCTAATTCAACCCAAATGAAAATAGGTTATTCCAACTAATTAGAATTCATCTATAGTAAAGCTACTAGGAATTAAAATTAAATAAAATAAAGCCCAAAATCCCCTTAAACCAAAATCACAAAATTCCTTAATAACTTTCGTGACAAATGTGAACCTCTAAATGCATAGACACATTCACAAGTCTAATCACATAATACAAATGAGTTCAAATTTATCAAATCATTAGAAGGTTTAATTTTAAAAATTAAATAAGATACATTGACCATATAGGGATGACATTAATTAAATATGAATAACTGAATCAATAACTCCATGTGCCACTGCCAAGGACTTAAATCCTACACACTAAACCACATGATCAAGTGCAATTGGATATAATAATATAGCCAAAGCAATAAATGCATTAAATAACCTAATTTAACCATTTATTTAATTATACTAGAATAATCCATTTACATCACTCACTTTCACATAAATAATCACAAAGCAAGAATGAAGTAAATAACCATAGCATTAATCCAACATACAAATGTAATCAAAGGATATGTCCAAATACTAGATAACTAGATATCATCATAAAACATACTATCATCTCAAACAAAAGGCATCATCGTGCAAATATGATCAACTGAACAACATAGTAATCTAACATGGACAATTCACTTCTATTAATTAAGCATTTAATAATAGTTGTTTATACAACATAAAGAGACACTTAAAACACATAAGTGAACATGGTCAAATAAATGACTAATCACTACTACAGGGACCTAGTCTAGTGTAGCAAGATAATAATACATAGTGCAATCTCTGTACACATCTTAGGGTGATCACATAACAACATCGTGATACCAAATTGATTCTAGTAACCACTAGCACAAAGCTTGGTGAACCATTTAACACATTATAATCTCATAAATCAACCATAAGCATAATCAAAGCAACTGATATAGTAACATAAATCCGATCACCTCAAGGGTGTAGACCACTCATGGTCCCAATCATGATCCCTTCTCAAGGAAAGATCAACAAGGTTGCATCCATTGGGATGACTTACAAAAATTAAATGTGAGAGGCACTACAATTTAAATTGGCATCACTATAATATATAGTGATCAATGTCCATCACTATGCAGGGAAGGTAAAAAAGAGTCATAGTGATGAGCAATGGATGAGGTGATCATTATATTATGCAATGATAAGGTATATTTTTTTTTAAATCAATCACCATGTACTATAGTGATAAATCGAGAGTGATCACGAATCGCATGTGAAGAAAATGAGATATAGTGATAAGTGATAAGAGATAAATCATAAGCTTGCATATTGCTATAATGACAAGGTTTTTAGTGAGTATAGGGTAAGGTAAAGGTAAGTATATTCCAAGTTTAATCATTATCCTTTTACCTTACAAAATGTTTACATGATTGTAAGTGTGGAAATATTAAAGTTTTTTTTTTTTTTTATCTTTAATTTATTTCCATGAACACGATTTTAAAGTTTATAAAGGTGAAAAGGTTAGAAATTGTATTATTAAAGTAATTATTTATTATTAAGTTCTAATATTTTTTTCACAATGAGAAACCCTAAACTAATGCCATCAGGTATCGCTATGCTATGTTTTGTGTTTTCTTCATGATGGTTTCTATGCCGATAAGAAGTCAAAGTTAGCCTAAGCCTTATTTTTTGCAAGACCAAAGAAATATGAAAAGGATAAATTTTTAATTCATGGAAGTATTTTTCTCCTTTTATTATGGTTATTATTTTTCTTAAATAGATTAAATTTTTACATATTTTAAATATATTTTATGTTTTATGTTTTATGTGGTCTTCTTCCTCTAGAGAATGCTAGATTCTTGTTGTGCCTAGGCATGGACACATGCCCCCAATTAGAGCCACTATTGACACCTAAATTTGCACATGTCAAATTTGAAAGGGAAGTACCTTTTTATGCTAGAAAGTTTGATTATTTCATAGAAATTGAATTATTATATTATTATTGTTTAATGAAATACTTTCAAATTCAATTTAGGGTAATGTTTTCATTTTCAAAATTATGTATTTTTACCCAAAATTTACTATTTCATATTAAGGAGACAAAAGTGGAATACATGAAAGTTCCAAGTAGAAAATCTAGAAAAGAAACCAAAAATAACAAAGACACAACCCAAAGGCTAAAATAAAGAGTTTATAGGATCACGAACTGATACAACATTACACCATATAGATTACCCCATATAATTTACTCTTCCTCTTCGCCACTAGACTCTAAGGTAGTGAACCTCAAAGGAGAAGGCATAAATGTCATTGTAGGTCTCTCCCTTCTTGATACTTGTGCCCTCCAATTTCCTTCCTTGAAAAGCTACTACACCAATTGCAACAAAGGTACATTGAACTCATCCTCTATATTGTTGCTATCTTTCTCCTTTATAGTAGTGAAGCCATATTTAAGATCCTTCTTAGTCAGTAAACCTTTACCTTCCTGCATGAATTTCCATAATTGATCCTACTTCATATTGAAGATGGAAGTTACTTGCATAATAATGTCAGAACTTATGAGTCCTTTAGATACTCAGTAAGAATCCTTTCTTTACCCTAAAATATATTATTGTTCCTAAATTTTCATAGATACCAGAGTATAAATGAAGAAAAGATAGACTATAACACATTAAGATACTTGCTGCCACAAAAGATGTTACCAAATATAATGTTCACAACAAAGACATTTTCATCAAACACAAAACCAAATATATGTTAGATATTCTAAGCAAAAGGGCAATGGAAGAAAATATGAGTAACTAATTCATGTTGATTACAAATAGTACAAATATTAGGCTTCCCTCTTAGCTTATTGAATGGAAACCTATGCAACATCATTCTCCAAATAAATATTATTTTTTAAGGATCTATAGGTCTAGCCTAGAAATGGGTGAGAATTTTTCCCAGTCATTATGCGTAAGTGATACCTTCTAACTAGTATTGAGATGATCAAGGATGATAGTGCTAGAGGAGAGGGCAAAATAGACTTGCTTGGATTTAACCAAGTGTAAGAGAGAGAAGTAAGGCCAAATCAACTAGAATGAGAAAGATTCAAGAGAACAACTCCTTGTAACCCCTACAACATCAAGGGCATTAACAATCATTGAGTAGGTTTTTCTATGTGAATCATTCATGGAGAATCTAGATTTAAGTTCAGTTCAATCAATAAGACTATCATTGCACAAGATGCCTCTAAAGGTTTTAATACCAACTTTGGCCCATTTCTTGGCTGAGCAACCCTACACCAAGGCTAGAGGCTTAGAGTTACTTTTTAGATTCCACCAAATAGAGTTGTTACCACACCATTTATTACCTCCCTCTATTCTTAGAATAGTCCCCAATAGGGGTCTCATTTTATGCCAACTTTTCCAAATGGTCTTAAAGACATTAGATCCCTCCATCATTGTCTTACATTCAAGAGCTAGGAAATCTAACATATTTAGATTATTCCAAAACTTCACTCCACATGGAAATCCTCTACCCAAATTGTGTCTGATGAGTATTTTTTCAAGGTTCATCTCCATGTGTAGCTTTAGTAATCCATTTCAAAGCTAGTGCCATCCTTGAACTCTTAGATCTTTTAGACCAAGACCTCGAGCTCCTTGCTTTTTGTGCTCCAATCCCATCTGACCACATGAGTCTTACCATTACCCTTCATATCTGACCATAGAAAGTTCTGAACAATTTTTTGAAGATATTCAAATTGATTGACATTAAAGAGCCATACTGATGAGAAATAAATAGAATACGAGGAGAGGATCTTTTAACAAACTTGAACCCTTTCTACCAATGAAAAATAAAATGTGTTCCATTTGTGACACTTGCCACTGGTTTTCTCTTTGACCCAAATCCACATGTTATTAATGCTAGGGTTGATGGTGAAGGGTATTGCAAGGTATTTCGTAAGAATTTGCCTAAGGGCAAAATTCACCTAGGAACTAAGAACTCAAACACAAGCACACAGTAGACCAAAGAGAGAGAGAGACTATGATCAAAATGATAATGTATTCAATATGCCATGATTAAGAGTACACTAGGAGTGCCTGTATATAAAGGCCTCTCAAGAAGCACCTAGAATGTCTCTAGAAACAACCAGAAGATAAGACAACTTAGCACCTTATCCAACATTCTAGATGAATGGATAAGAATGACAAAGTGTCATATGTGTGTAGAAGATTCCTATGTTGTAGACAACATGTGCTTAAAAGAGGTGCAGACCCCTTGTGATGTCATCATGACAACTCACAAGAGTGCACATACTCTTAAGTGTCTCACAAATAAAATAATGCAAAATAATTAAATAATGCATTAACCTAAGTAAACTTAAGTAAGTGTAATAAGTAAATACTTATTTACACCAACACCCCCCCTTAAATGCAACTTAGGAGAATGCACGTAAGTTCACAAAACTAGGATGAAATGCATGATGGGTCCCAGCTACTAGGCCATGTTAGGTACCCATGTACATAATGAAAATGCAAATCTCCCATAAAGCAGGGAAAGAGGGAAAACCTCATGGGAAAAACCCTCCCCCAAAAAGAGAGATGAAAGAGGATGCATGGATGGATGGAGTAATCAAGACCCCCCAAATTATGACATACATCTAGTATATATAGAAGAGAAGGAGAAGGACAAAACCTCTTAAGAGGAAAAAGTCCCCCCCAAAAAGGAGAAGAAGGAGATGAGATAGTTCCCCCCCCCTTAAAAGTAGTGTGCCAAATAGTGAAGAATGCTCCTATGTAGAAGTTGATCCATGACCTTTGGACGATGTTCCTCCCTTTTGGAAGAAACAAAGGCAAGGGTACCTGTGAGATGCATCCCCTGGATGGAGAAGGAATCTCTATGATGACTGGTATCTTTGAAACTTGTTCAAAAGTCCCTGTGTCGATATTGATGATGGCTTCCTCCAAAACTGCTGAAGAGAAGTACAAATCAAACAAGGAATGTGGTAGAACCTACTTTAGGAAACCAACAGTCTTCTCAAATGTGAAAGAGATCTCCTATAGATGTTGTACATAAGAATCCACAATCATGCCAACCTAGAAGGATTGATCATTTAGAGAATGTGCAATAACTGTAGAAGAATCTACCTTAGCAAAGAGAAGCAAGAAATCATCATAAAAGTCTCCCACGTCTATTGTGTGTGACTCCAAGAATAGAACTAAAATGTCTGGCAAGAAATTATCACTTGGAAGACCATGAGTACCCTGCAGTGTTGAAGTACATAAATCTATCACTACGAAAAAGGATGAAGTATCTGCCTCAAATAGAAGACAAATGTCATCAAGAATATCTCCCACATCTTCAATGTGAGACTCCACAAACAATTGTGTAATGTTTGAAAGGAAATATTTGCATGAAGGTAGAGTAGGAAGACATAAAGTATCCTATTGCACTAATTCGAAAGCATCTGTGGCTGAAATAGGATCAGTAGGAGCAACAGGAGCTGGAGGTGTGATCTCATCTGAGGAGGATTTAGCTGCAACTGGAGGAATGAGATCTTTTAGGAATGGAGGAATGTTTGGATCTCCATAGGTCTCCCAAAGATACATCCAAAAAACATATGGATCAGATGACTTAATTTAAACATCTTTTTCAAAACTTTATACTCCATATGGGAAAAAAGAGTAGGAATAAGGATGTCGATTTGATCAACAGTATACTCAAGATCTGGCACATATGGCAGTGCATTGTGCTGAGAGAGATATCTGACTATAAGTTGACTCCATTCCTGATAGTTATCTGGGGTCAAGTAGATCAAATCTACCTCTTCCATGATGGACTAATTAATGAAACCTCCAAAGAATTAAAGAAAATCAAAGAAACCCCCCCTAATGTATGATTTAGCACTTGATAGCCACTTGCCAATTTAGGGCCTATTTTTGAAAGTAGTATTTCTATCTATAAAACCTATAATGTGATTGTAGATTTGGAAAGTAGACAAAAAAAAATGCACTTTCAAAAAAAATGGAACCTAATTTGGAGTCCAGATGAGCTCATACCAAACATTTTAAGTGGCAAAATTTTAGATTTTGGAGTTACAGAAAAATTCAGAAACAAAGATCTCAAACCACCTACACCAATGTGTAGCTCATGAAATCCTACCCCAAAAAAAAAAAAAATTGCTCGCAAAAAAGAGTCTATATGAGGAAGATATCACTATTTGAAAATCGTTGCTTCTGAATCGTCGTCGTGCCTCCAAAAAACAAATGGCTCTAGATTTTGCCTTAGATGTCTAATTTGGATGAAATAAAATCTGATCTAGGGGTTTTTGGACCTTCTAAATGTGATGCAAATATCAGATTTGCACCAACAAGCTTCAATCTTCACCTACAAAAAATCTCTCCTTTGGCCCTATGGCCAAAGAATTTTTGAAAAATGATGCAGATCCGAAAAAAAAATAGCAAAGATGCAGATGAACAAAATGTAGATCTGAAAATTAAATACATAGATCTGAAATGATCATACCAATTTTGTAAATTGGTCCTTCGAGTGCCAATTTGCAAAAAAAATTACCTCACAATCGACTTTGGCCTAAGCTAGGCAGTTTTATAGCTGATTTTCACCAAATCGACGTTCTGGATGCAATGGTGAGGTCAAATCTGATGTTGGACACTCCCAATTTCTGTGATACTCCAGAGTCGAGTTGTGGTGATGAAGCAAGATGATGGTCTTGAAACAGCTATATGATGAGAAAATCTCCAAGAGCTCTGATACCATGTAAGAATTTGCCTAAGGGCAAAATTCACCCAAGAACTAAGAACTCAAACACAAGCACACAGTAGACCAAAGAGAGAGAGAGAGAGTATGATTAGAATGATAATGTATTCAATATGCCATGATTAAGAGTACACTAGGAGTGCCTATATATAAAGGCCTCTCAGGAAGCACCTAGAATGTCTCTAGAAATAACCAGAAGATAAGACAACTAAGCACCTTATCCAACATTCTAGATGAATGGATAAGAATGAAAAAGTGTCATATGTGTGTAGACAATTCCTGTGTTGTAGACAACATGTGCTTAAAAGAGGTGCAGACCCCTTGTGATGCCATCATGACAACTCACAAGAGTTCACATACTCCTAAGTGTCTTGCAAATAAAATAATGAAAAATATTTAAATAATGCATTAACTTAAGTAAACTTAAGTAAGTGTAATAAGTAAATATTTATTTACACCAATTTAACTATCTAGTTAGGGAATCCCTGGCTTAGGCTATATTTAATACACCACACCAAAGGATTAGGGTCCCATCCAAAAATTATGGATTTAGAAATTGATATCTTATTTCCTAAGGCTAAACATAATTAATCCAATTTTTCCATCAAATGCTTCATATTAATCTCTTCCAGTTTGAATACAATTGTTGTGTTATCTACAAACTGGATATTAATAATCTCACCATCATTTGGAAGGATAGGACCTGAAACCTTAGGAAATATAGAGACATCCCTTAACATGTAGTGTAATGCTTATGCTAAAATTACAAACAATACAAGGGCAAGGGGGCATCCCTACCTAATGGATATTGTCAAGTCAAAGCATTTTGATATTATAACATTCACTTCAATTATCATTTGCATCCTTCAATATATTTCTCACCATATTAATAAATAAGTTTAGAAATCTTAATACTTCCAACATCATAAAGATGAACCCCCATTCAACCATGTCGTAGGCTTTATCATATTCTATCAACATCATCCCAATATCTTGTCTTCATATCTTGGCCCAATCCATAGTTTCCCAACATGTGATGAGATTCTCCAAAATATATCTGCCCTTGAAAAAAGTTATCTATGTCTTGCTAATGATCTTGAGGAGGATGAGGAATAATCTAGAAGATAGTATTTTAGCCAAAATTTTATAAGTTACATTCAAAAGTGTGATGGGTCTCCAATTATTTACCAAATTTTTCTCTCCTCCTTTATGTAAGTTTGATGAGACCTGAATTGATAGTCGAACGCAAAGAATCCTCCTTGATTGAAAATAGGTATAGTTCAACCAAAATGGGGCTGATCCAATCTAGATTAACTTTGAAAAGTTCATCTATGATCCCATTTGACCCAAGAGATTTCTCTTTGCTCAAGGTGGTGATGGTTTCTTTAACCTTTATGAGAGAAATAGGAACATTTTGCAACTCTAAGTTTGAATATAAAACTTTCTTAGGGATAATACCTTTAACCTTGTTCTGAGAAAACTCAATGTCCATCCCTTTATCTTTAGAGGAGATCAAGATCTTATAGAATAGGTTAAAAGCACCTAAGATATCTTCAACATCCTTTAAAAAGTCCATTCTCCCATACACACTCAATCTTATCTTTGGCTTCCTTCACTCTCAATACCTTAAAGAAGTAATTTAAACCTCGATCACCCTTTTCCAACCAATTATCCATAGACTAAATTCTCGCCACCTAAATCCTTTTAGACTAAAGTTTCCTCAACGCATGCTTAGTCTTGGTGACCACTTCTAGATATTGGGAATCCACAGGGTGGTCTTGAAGAGATGCTTTAGCTCCTTGTAGAGACTCAACCAATGAGAGTTCCAATGCTCTTCCATCCTTGGATTTATTCTTACCCACCATCTTTAATAATGTTTTTCAAGATTTAATAGTCCACTTCCATCTACTGATGGGGTTTTCATGCTTACCGATCTTATCATTATACCAATGTATAATTTTAGAATTTGCCAAGATGTCTTCATCAAATAGCAAGGAAGAGTTGAGAGAAAAATACTTCCCATTATTTCTCTTGGGAGGAGAAGAACCAATTTTAAAAATTTCAATCACAATAGGATGATGATCAGAGAGAGTAGGATAGAACCTCGATAAGGTTGTTATCAGCAAGATTTAAGAAACTAAAAACATTTTTATGAAAGTACACTCTATCCAATATTGAGTATATCCTCTTCTCCCCTTGGTGAGAGTTTTGACCAAGTATACCAAACTCCTAGGGATTGATGTTTCAAATCAGAAAGGGGATCAATGATATTGAGCTTGTTCAACATTCTGGATGAATATATATGCCCATTTCCTTTCCTTCCAAACTTATCTTGTGGTCTCTCTACCATATTAAAATCTCCTGCTATAATCTAAGGGATATTAGGAAGATCTACCATCCACTTCCATAGATTAATCCTATCTAAATGCTCATTAGGGGCATACATAGGGCATAAGCCAAACTCAAAATTATAAGCTTTCAAGGATATTCAAGATGCTCTTTTACAAGGTGAATTGCCCCATTTATTGATATACTTCCTCCAACTAGATCCTACTAGGATGGTTGTTCCCCACTTTCCCTTAGGGTGTTTGGTATAAAAGGAAATAAAATCCTTCCAAATAAATTTCAGAGGAATTTCCAAGTTAAAATTGATGACCTTGAGTTCTTGTAATAACAAGATATCTATATTGTGGATCCACCTTTAAAATATCTTGACAATATACTTCTTATCTAAAGTTTCCAAACCTCTAACATTCTAGGAAGCTAATTTCAACTTATTCATGCCAAAGATCACTTATCAATGTCCACTGGGGGTTTGAAACCCCTTAAAGCATTCAGAAATTTTGGATCTGGCCTTCTTGAAAGCTTTGGTATTAGGTGGTCTACTGCTTTTCTTTTTAACAACTTCTCCATTTTCTACCACACTTATATTACACGTCCTTCTCTCTTTTCTTTTTCCAAAATTGAAGACAAAAACTTCCTCATTAGTGACACTATCCAAATTAGAACATTCCCTCTCTTTGAGTTTAGGAAAAAAATTAGGTTGTACCTCCTCTAAATTACAATTATCTTCTATAATCTTGGAACTAAAGTATGGAACATTAAGCTCTAGACTAGTTGAAGGATCCCCTTCCCTCTCCATAGTTGGAGTATTAGAAATAGTTGGTATAATAATAAGGGAGTAGTCATGGAGTCTTTCTTAATAATTCAAGCAATCCACATTAAGAATGATACGAGTATCCTCAGTAAGGCAGTTTAGTTTATCAAAGCTAACTTCATAGCAAGGGTTAATTTTCAAAGGAGAGACAACCTCATCTCTATTCCTAGTCAAGGTGGGGAAGAGATTGACAATAGAGGTGGACATGCTTTTGAAAACATTATTAGCCCTCTCCTTTAGCAACCTCAATTCCAATTTTTGGGCATTAAGCCTCCTATTACCCTTAGTCTTAATCTCAAGCCCAAAATCCAAGTTATGGACTTCCAAAAGGGCTTTTAGCTTATCCAGAGAATACTGAGTTTTGTGACCAATAGAGATACCTGAACTCTAATCAAATTGGTCCTTAAATACCTCTAGAGAAGCCATAATTTTATTAGAGTCCTCCATTCATAGAGATTATTATGGGTCTAGGGAAATTTGCATAGAGTCTATTTTAGCTAAGTAAATAATAGACTTGATTTTAGGAGGCAATACAAGAGTAAGCGTGGGAACCCAATTAGGTTTATTTTTAACAACCAATAGAGGATAATCCTTTCTCTTATACATTTATCTTGTACAAAGGTAGAAAACATTTAAACCACCCATATAAACTAAAGGACACCACACCAGAGACAAACCCACATCCAAACAAACCTTCTTAGGGGCATCAACACCTGATAATATGGATAAAAGGATCCTACTATCAGCATTAGGGATCAAAGTGTTAGAGAAATAAGTTTTAAGAACTTTCTCAACCAACTCCATCAATTGGGGAATGAAATTCAAGATGAAAGGAGGAAGGTTGCTAATAGTTACCCATCTAGGACATGCAAGGGCCAAAAATTCATCATTAATTAAGTCCAAAGACCAAGGCAAAGCCCTAAACTTTGTATTGCCCCCCTTCCAAAATTTATTATTCACAATAGTTTTCTTGGACTTAGGGTTATTGAAGATAACTATGAATATCCCTTTCTCAACCATACGACAAAATGAAAAATGATGCCCTAGTTTGTGGCCCTAAACGCTGTGAAAATAGTCATTCAAGCAGTTCCTTGAAGAACATTTAATAAGATCCAAAGCAACAAAAAAGACAGTTGTGTTCTTAAGCCTATTCTTCACTTTATCCAACTCTACTACCATTTGTTCATTAGGCTTAACAATGAAATAGGATCAAGAAATATCTGAACCTCCAACTCCTTGGTAGGCAGGAAGGGTAGATGCATATGTGGAAGAGGGTCTCTTGATGAACTTTGCATTGACTGGGACTAGAAGGATACTTTGGAGTGCCTACTTCCTCCATCGACCATTTCTTATACACTCTACCTCCTCCATTGACCATTTCTTATATACTTTTCCCTTGTTCTCCATGATGACCCTAGGCTCGATGATGAGATGAATGTTGGTTATGAGATTTAGAAATGTTGTTCTTCTCCTTGACATTGCTTTTATTAAAGGCAGTTAGAATTAATTTCCTTAAATGGTTAGCTTTCTTGGCCCCTGGTAAGGATGAGGCCATTATAGCCCATATAGGGGAGAACAAACAGGGCTCTATAGAATACCAGTTGTAGAGCCCTCTCCCTCCTCGATCTCATCGATAGGAATTTTTGTTAATTATTTTACCTTAAATTTAGAAAGTCAATATTATAAGAATTATCTCCATAGCAATATTTGAAGGTTAAATATTTTTTAAGTACTTATGTATGGGAAAGAAATTTGGAAAAACCTAAATTAAATGCAAGACTCTAATTTACTTACTTTATTAAAGTCTCTCATAGATTATTTCTTGTGAAGGATTTATTAATCAAAAGATAATCATTACGGACCAAGAAGTATTAAGGAAATCAAAGAGGCATTGATAGATATTCCATTGGTTAAGGCATTGGTCTACTTTTTGATGGTTGAGTTTTCATGCTGATTGTAGAAAGGGCATAGATCTAGATGACAAAGATCCATGATCATTGCACATTACACACATATATATACAACATAAATAAACTTGTATTCACCTTTAACCTTCATTTGTCTTTTGTTCAACTTTTTAATCAACATCCAAGATCCTCAAGTTATCTGCTCTAAAAATCCTTTAGGGTGTTAGGTATAGGCTTACCAACCTTGGTCCTATAGAGCCAAAATTGTAGAGGTTTGCATTCATTTGAGTGGAACTTGTTAGTTAGAAAATTTCTAATAGGAATTCCCATAATTGGATCATCATTCCATAGGAAACCTAGTCTTTCAATTTGGGAACCAAAAAATTGGCGACTCTACAAGGTTGTTATCTACACAAAAAGGGATTGTGAGTTAACCTAGAAAATATTAGGTTTTAGAATATCATAAATAATGAGTGAGGAGTCTGTGCACTTTATTGGAGGAAAAACTCAGAAGATCAAAAAATCAGTACATTCTGCTATAAAAGAGGTGGTGACTCTACTTAAAAAGATTCCAATTGGTAGATCTCTTGAAGAAAAAGACTCATAAGAAATGGTTTAAATTATATTAAGATCAAGAAGAAAATATATATTATACCATGGAGGAAGCACACAAAAACCTTTGGGATGCATTTTTAAATTTAAAAAGATATGAAGGAGAATCCTTAATACATTTTTTTTATAAGGATGGACAATTTTTTTTTGGAAGTGCTTTGAGGTATCATGCCTTCATCCAAGAAATTTGCAAAAAAAAAAAATCATGAATTCAAAATCTTAGTAGATGATCCTGATTTTAAGCTTTTTTTTCAAATATCACATGAAGATGATGAAGAACCAAGTCATATATCTCCTTTGGATGCATTTTGGAACTTAGAAAAATATAAGGATGTTTAATACCTATCAAGAAATACCTTCAAAATGCAGACCTCCATCCTCTTTTCTTCTCAACAAAATGCAAGAACTAGGTCTCTTATGTGATCAACAACTCCTTACTTTTCTCAAACTGAATAATGAACTAGTTGCAAAGGATAGTGAATATATGTCTGAAGTAATATATGAATCAAGAGAAGTTTTAGACTTGAATAAAATTTAAAATTGAAGAAATTTTGAGGAGGGATTCATCCATGATGAGATTTGTACAATACCAAATGATAGTGAATGTGAAAATGATGAAGATTATTATCTTAGTGTAAAAGAAATCTTAGCATTATTAGATATGGAATACAAAAAACATGTTGAAATAAATGGTCCAAATTTTTCCTCATATCACCATGGTGAGTAGATTGACGAATTGGTGCATTCTAAAGAGGTACATGATGAAAGAGATGGTAATTCATAAAAATCGTATAGTGAAGATAAAGTGGAGATGCATACACTATATGCACATGAGGAGGTTTGTAGAGAAGAAGATAATAGTCTTTTTGATGAAGAATTTAATGATCTCAATGAAAACTCTCATGAAGATATGCATAGAGTCTCTATGTTTATAAATCCATTGTTTGAAGAGAAAGCAAAAGGAGATATGTATAAATTCTCTATGTTCCTAAATCCTTTGTTTGAAGAAGAAACTTGCAAAGATGTGTATGAGTTTTCTATGTTCCTAAACCCATTATTTGAAGATCAATCCTTATGCAATCCAATCCATAAGCATCATGATAAAGATAAAAGGCTTAATGATAATGTTGAAGTCAATAAAATTCATGAAATGTTCTCAGAAAAAGATGCTTGCATTAGTTCATCATGTAAGTAGGAGTTGTTTCAAACTTGTGAAAATGGTATGTGTTATCAACAACAAGTTATGGTAAGTATTTCTAAAAATCTTTTAGAAATACCTTTGAGTAAAATGTTAAATGATTTTTTTAATATACGTTTAACATTGATTCCTGACTAAGCTTTACAACATTGTTGGGAAAGAGGAAATGTTCTGGAGGGAGAGGTCGAGGTTAATATGGCTCAAGGATGGGGACAAAAATTCCATATTTTCCCACCTATCCACTATGAAATACCAGGTAGCCAACATAATTAGTGAGATCAAAAAGGGTAATGATACTTTAAAAGAAGATAATAAGATAGTAGAGGAGGCTATTAGGTATTTCTTATCAATTCTTACAAAATATCTCAACTTGGATGTAGGGGATCAGAATGAGGTTCTTAACTCCATTCCCAAAATCATTGGTAATGCTCAGAACTGGGCCTTACTGGCTATCCCTAAGTATAATGAAATTAAAAGGCATTTTTTGATCTTTTTACTAAGAAGAACCCTAGCCCTAATGGTTTCCCCACTTTCTTCTTTCAATTGTACTGGGATATTATTCATGTTGATATTGTTAAATTTGTCCAAGAATTCTTCGGTGCTAGAGACCTACTGAAAGAAGTTAATGCTACTTTTCTAGTTCTGATTCCTAAACTTGCTAGGGTGAATACCTTTAGTTCTTTTAGGCCTATCAGTCTTTGAAACTCTCTTTATAAGATCTTTGCAAAATTTCTTACTAACAAACCTATCAAAATTCTTCCAGAGATCATCTCACCCCAATAGTTGGGCTTTGTTCCTAGTAGGAAAATTATGGATTCTATCATGGAGGTCCATGAAGTTATCCATTCTCTAGAGATGGGGAAGTAGGAATGATTTCTTCTTAAGCTAGATCTTTCTAAGGCTTACAACAGGGTGGACTAGGGATTTTTGGATATAATTCTTGAAGCTTTTGGTTTCAATGCTAAAGTGAGGAAGTTGTTTTCCCAACTAGTTTTCACTCCTAGCTTTGCAGTCCTTATGAATGGGGACCCCTCTAATTTTTTTAAAGCCTCAAGGGGTCTTCACCAGGGTGATACTTTATCCCCTATCCTCTTCATCATTCTTGTTGAAGACCTAGGTAGGCTCATTTACTCCAGAAGGGGCAGAGAGGATTTGATGGGTTTGAAATTATCTTATGGTCCTTTTGTGTTTACTCACCAGTAGTTTTTTGATGATACCATTATGGGGGTTGAGTGCTCAGTGAGGGAAGCTAGATCTATTAATAAAATTTGAACACTTACTCCAGGGCCTCTAGGTAGCTCATTAACTAAGACAAGAGCTCAGTGTTTTTCTTTAATACCCTGGTAAGAAGAGAGAAGAAAATAGTAGATATTTTGGAGTGTAAGGCTAGATCTCTTCCATCCATTTACTTAGGGCTTCCCTTGGGGTTTAAACCTTTGAACACTTTTTGGTATAATCTTGTGGATAGATTTAATAGGAAGCTTGTTGGTTGGAAATGTATTACTTTGAGCCAGGTAGGTAAAGTTATACTGATTAAGTCTACTTTATAGAATTTACCTACTTATGCTCTTAGCCTTTTTTCTATTCCTTACAAGGTGGCTAACCACCTTGAAGCTATCAAAAGGAACTTTATGTTTTCAAGCACTAATGAGAGTAAGAAATACCTATTGGTGGCTTGGGATTTCATTTGCAAATCTAAGAAGAAAGGCGGTCTGGGGATCCAAAAGCTGAAATAGTTCAACTTAGCTCTTCAAGTGAAACAAATTTGGATAATTTTAAACAAAAAATGTGAATGGAGAGATATTTTGATGTCCAAATATGCTAACAATATCAATCTTAAATAGTTTATTAAAAGGAATTCTGACCATAGAGACTCTTCCATCTGGAAAGGTCTTATGAGAACTGAGGATCTAGCCTTTGAGAAAGCCAAGTGGCATGTGAGAAATTGGGAAGATATTAACTTTTGGCTTGATGACTAGCTTAGTTCAAGCCCTCTCTAGTAAAATGAGGCTTTCAACATATGGGCTAATGCAGGGTGAGTGACTACAGAATTCATAATGGATGGATTGACCTAGAAGACGTGTCTAAGGAGCTAAAGCCAGTGATGGACATGGTTAGACATATTCCTTTATCCTACAATAAAGATTTCATTATTTAGGGGGAGACTATGCATGGTCTTTATACTGTGTCCTATGGTTATGAGACTTTGCAATTACAGGGTTAAGTCCCTGTGTGGACCAAAGCTTGGTATCTGGGCCTTATTCCAAGGATTAACATATTCTTCTAGATCTTGCTCCAAAATCATATCCTCACATAGGATAACCTCACCAAGAGAGGTAACATGATGCCCAATAGATGTATCTTATGCAAAAATAATAGTGAGAGTGTTGACCATATGTTTATACATTGTCCTTTCATTAATTCTATCTGGTCTCTTTTCCTATCTTATTTTAACCTACCTAGTGTTTTCCTTCCAATATTTTGGAGCTCTTTGTCCAATGGCAATTTGGGATGGCTGATAATGATTCCAAGACTTTAGGGATATGTGTCTTACCCCATGTGTGCTAGGGCTCTAGAAAGAGCAGAACAACTGAATCTTTAGGGACAAGGAATCTAATGCCAAAGTGGTTTTTCACAAATATCTCAATGCTTTGTTGGAAAATTACACCAAAACTAAAGGTCCCATCCCCCCTCTTAATACAAGGGTCAAAGACAAAAGGGAGGGTTGTAGCTAGTCTTTCCTACCTGAGGGCTGGCATAAGGCCAATTTTGATGGAGCATCCAAAGGAAACCCTGGAAAGGCTAGGGTTGGTGGAATCATAAGAAATGTGTATGGGAAAGGGATTGTTGCAATCACTGCACCCCTTAGATTTCAAACTAATCATTATGCAAAGGCCATTGTAGCACACCAAATAATCAATTTAGCAAAATAAATTGGAGTGAAATACCTTTGGTTGGAAGGAGACTCTAAAAACATAATTGATTGCCTTAATGGGAAGAATAAGCCTACTCGGACTACTACAAATATTATTGATGAATGCATCTAGAACATTCAAACTTTTGAAAAAACCTATGTGGCACATGAGTACCACAAGGCCAACAATGTGGTAGACATGTTGATGAATTGGGAAGTCAAGTATAACGAGGTGGCTAAGTGGAATGATGGACATGATATCCCATTAGAGTTTCATGAGGTCACTAAAAGGGATCGTATCCTTGGTAGATTGGGTATAATTAAATGCCATAATGAAACTTAGTAAGTTGTGGGTTGTGGTCAGAAATAATATGTGTGGATTTATTATGATAATCAATGATTTATGGGGAATGTGTAGAGTTGTGAGGTGGAAGTACAATATTGGTCGTACTTCCCATATCTACAATATCCATAAACCTATGTCAAGTACTGCTTATGGGAAGTGAATTCACAAGGGAAAAAAAGGTGTTAGAAAATGAGGAGAGTTGAAGGCTTGTAGGTTTTGAAGGGTTTTGATATAGATTACAAAGACTACATTGAGAAGAACACCATGGTTGGCCAAAGACACAGGAGGGAACCAAAGGATGAAACCCATAAGTGGAGAAGATGATCTAAGGTGTGGAATATCCTGAAGAAAGGAGAAATTACAAATTACATTGAATGCCTCCATGGATGGAAACACTCTGTAACCAAAAGTATGATTAGAAACTAGAATGAGGGCATGGTCAAAATCAATAGGGTGGAGTTCTTTGTTATGGAAGAAATTATCTCCTTGATTACTGGCATCCCTATTATCGGCAAGAAACTTTACATAGACTAGAAAGTATCAAGGCAAGTAGTGGTGGAGTTCACTAAGCACCAAGAGGAGAAATAGGCACTAGTGAAGAGAGGTACCCATTATCTCCCAAGCTCCATCAAGCCTCTATGGAGATTCATGTTCTATGCTATTATCAAATATATTACTCTTGATACCAGGTTTGATCACATATGCACTTACCACTTTGTTTTACTCTACTATTTCAGGTATGGGGTAAAAATATCTATCCCCTTCTACCTTTAATCTTCCATGAATGATAATATTAATGAGTATCAAGAAAGGAAAACTAGGAATCTAGTGCTCCATGAGGGGCTACTATTTTTAATTTAGGAATACTTCAAAGTTAGGACTATAAGTAAACAAATCAAAGATAGAAAAGAGGATAAGAAAAGAAAAAGGGATTTTGATGAGTCTAAGGATATTTATTTTCCTTTAGATATGAAGGAAATTCTTGAGATGCACATGGATTCAGAGGACTTTGAGTCCCCACAGCACAGCTTGGGCTCACAAGACATTGACACTTTGTTGGATAGGGGTTACAATGAATGGGTTGAAGGAATGGACATGAGAGAAGATAGTGCAAAGGTAGAGGAGAAAAACAAGTAAGGGGAGGGTAAGGATCGAAATAAGAGTAAGAGAACCATCACTGTCAAAGTGCCAGGAAGCAAAGAGAAGGAGGCCACGATGTCAAGGAATCAGAAAAGGAAAACCCTGGATGACAACAAGGAAAAATAGGGGGAGGAGAGTGAGAAAGTGGAAGGGGAGCCTAGTGATAGGGAGGGACCCAAAAAAGGCTTTAAGGATTTTGGTACTAACACTTATAGATGTTCAGTCATGGGGAAGGATAGGAAGGTGATGTGGTAAAACTTTGACTCTGCTTCAGCTAATATGGGCATCAAATAGGAGCTAATTAGAACTAAGGTCAAAGAAAATGAAGAGGGCAAAATCTAGCTAGAGGAGTTGATCGATCCTGCTCTAGTCATCCTCAGTAACATTACTAAGGAGAACCCAGACATGGATATCCTTAAAAATGTGAAAAATAGTGTGGTGGATAGCTTTCATACCACTAAGTGGCTTTTCGATAAAATCCTTGACCTCAAACATAGAATGAACACTCTAGAAAGGGGGACCTATAGCTTAAAGAAAAGGGTCAATGAAGATGAACAGAGCATGGATAGAAGAGTGGAAGAAGTTAATAACAGGACTCATGTGATGGATAAGACAATGCAAGGTATAGTTGAATAGAGCTATTGCATCCTAAAGGAAAATAAGAACATCAAGAGGTTCATTCACTATGCTGACAACCAAAGCATCGGCAAGGAGCAAGACCCTAACACCCACAGCTTAAAGGATAGGACTTTGGATGAAAGCACAAGGAAGCAAACCAAATCTAGCACTAGGAAAAAGGACACCCTGGCCCTAGACTAGGAGATTTTTGAGATGAAGGAGGTAGCAGGCAAGTTGTTAGAGTAGGAGATCAATGCAACTGAAATGCTGAGAGACATCGTCTAAGTGCCCTGGCTTTTTGTGGGTTGCCCTAGTTTTTTGGCATCTCTCCCTAGCTTTACTTCTATTTGTATCTTTGTTTAGGGAGATGTTCTTTCTTTTTGCTTTCTAGCTTTGTTTGTAGCCTTATGCATTCTATTGTAGACTAATCTATGTTATGTTTAGGTTTCATGGCCCTTTTAAAGCCTGTTTTCCTTAATCAAAAACATTGATTCATGTAGTTTTTCAAGTTTTGTGGATAGAAAAAGAAAAATATCATATCAATTTTTTTTTGAAAAGAAAATATTATTCTTTTAAGGAGATAGGGATAGATAGGTTTGATAGTTTTAATCATAATAAAATATTTATTTGGGACATTAGAGTTGATGATATCAATTTAAGAATGACTTGTTAACAAAATTTGAGGTTTTTGGATGGATTATTTTTTAAAGATGAATATGACATTTTAATAAGTGACTTGGATATTTTCAAATCTTTTGTTTTGGTGCATGATCAAAATAAAGTTTTTAATAAAGGAAAAAATAGACATTTCCTCTTGGGGGCCCTTGGTCCCCTTTACTTTGTTCTGCACCAGATTAGGTTTCATGGTCTACTTCCAGGTATGGGTAAGGAAACATAAAGACATCTTAGTTACGCATTATTTCTTTTTGTTTGAATTTCCTTTTAATATGATAATTTAGAAGTTCTAATCTATGTGATAATATTTTATATTAATACGATCAAAATCACTCATGGAATCCCCATAGTTAAGGCATCATTCTTCTCTAAGATAAGTATAATATCTCAATACCTATTATTTTAAATAAAATTTAAAGTATTGGCATATTATTTCTTATAAAAAGAAAAAGCATATGGTGAATTATTTGAAAATGTTTTTCTTCTGATTATTTTGAGTTTCAATTGGCATTAGGGTTGTATTAAAGATTAAAGATATTAATTTTCCCTAACATTTTGATTGCAAATATATTCTATCAATTATGTTAAAATAAGATATTTGATTCTTTATATGTTGGATATACTCATTATTCTGGAAGGCAAGATGTAGATCTAAAACTTTAAAAGAACATAATTCATGAGTTACACCTAATGTATATGATAAAAAATTATTATGACAAGTCATTGGACTAACTTTGAAACTTAATTTTTTACATATGCGTAATAGATTTTCCACTTTACATTGATATTAAGATTGAGCGTGTGAAGAGGAAAATTAGGGAAAGGAGAGGTGTTGGATGCAAAAAGATAAAGGTTCACGATATGTGCAAAGTTGGAAAAACCAAGAAAATGATAGCTTGTACTAGTGGTAATGGGATTTGATGCATTTTCCTTAGCTATAGTCACATATATAAATCATCTACCATGAAGTCAGCAAGTACAAAGATCATGCTTCAAGAATACTGGATTATGATATTTCTTGATCATATATCAGTCATCAATGCCTTTGGAAGAGCCATATGATTTTAGTTAGGACATGAATGATAGAAGGATTTCACATATTTCTATGTGAAAGAAGGCATTAGAGAACCATAAGTTCTTTCCCATTATGTCATTATGAGCTTCCCATGGATGATTTTGAGTATGAAGGCCAAAAAGGGATTGCAATGGTAGAATCCAAACAATTGATAATATTAACCTTATCATCCAGAACCACAATCACATATCATATTTTGAAGGAATCAAATCTCTTACCCCAACTATATCAAATAGTGGGGTGAGTAGTGGGTGAACATCTTTGATTATCTACCAATACCTAGAATTGAGGAGCAGTCGAGAGGGGGTGACGATAATGATGATGATGGTGGGTGGGGGAGAGGAAGGGATAGAGGAAGAGGTAAAGGCAGAGGAAAAGGACTGAAAGGATGAGGGAGGTATGGAGGTAGGGCCAGGGTCATGGTGTTACCTCAACGGAGAGTAATACCATAGGCTCCAGTATAGTGACACGAAATGATAGAGAGACCAGGGGCTATGGAACTGGTAGACCTAGAAAGTTCCATGGATGAGGTAGGATTGTGATTAGAGTAGGAACATGAGATAGTATGGGAAGTACAACCACTGGTGGGAGAGTCTTAGATAGTAGTGTAGGGTGCAACATGAGGGTTGATGATATAGATTGGGGTAGGACAGTCTAATATAGCACCAAGCTACAAATGATGTGTAGTTTGTGAGGAGATAGAGGCATCAATTATAGGAGGCTGATAAAAAGGGATTGCAATGGTAGAATCCAAGCAATTGATAATATTAACCTTATCATCCAGAACTACAATCACATATCATCTTTTGAAGGAATTAGATCTCTTAGCCCAACTATATCAAATAGAGGGGTGAGTGGTGGGTGAACATCTTTGATTATCTGCTAATACCTAGAATTGAGAAGCAGTTGAGAGGGGGTGATGATAATGAAGATGATGGTGGGTGGGGGAGAGGAAGAGGTAGAGGCAAAGGAAAAGGACTGAGAGGGTGAGGGAGGTATGGAGGTAGGGCCAGGGCCGTGGTGTTACCTCAATGGAGAGTAATACCATAGGTTCTAGTATAGTGACAGATAATGATAGAGAGGCCAGGGGCTATGGCACTGGTAGACCTAGAAAGTTCCATGGATGAGGTGGGATTGTGATGAGACTAGGAACATGAGATAGTATGGGAAGTACAACATCTAGTGGGAGAGTCTTAGATAGTGGTGCAGGGTGTAACATGACAGTTGATGATATAGATTGGGGTAGGATAGTCCAATATAGGGCCAAGCTAAAAATGATGTGTATTTTGTGAGGAGATAGAGGCATCAATTATAGGAGTCTGATATAGCGGTACAAAGTGCACAACCCTAGGTACAATCCTGGGTTTTTATAGTGCTAGTGTTGATGATAGCTATGTTGGGTGGGTCATCTAAATTGGATGCTCATATGAGAGTCATAGAGGCACAACTTGGAGTGATTAGAGCTTAGATCAGTCATTTGGATAGTACAGTATAGGCCTTCATAGAAACTATGAAATCAAGGCATCCACCTCCACCTCCACCACTGATCATAGATGGAGTAACCAATAGTTAGGTTTCCCTAGCCATACCAGTGAGACAAGGTAAAAGTGCAATAGATCAAGCCCAAAGGGATGTGATGAGTGCCCTCAGTGATCAAACACTCCCTGATCAAACACAGATAGATGGTACATGTAGCCCGGGTGGTGAGACACATGGTTGATACAATGCATTATTTTTATTGTATTTTTGGCTATCAGGTGTATCATAGATGTTTTTAGGATGACCTTTTGATAAATGAGCATTCAAATCAAGCTTTTTGCATGTGTTTATGTTAGATTATTGTATTTTTGCATCATGTACTTTGTATTCAATGATATGATGGATGTTTTTGTGTGATATGCATACATTTTTTGATTTTTGTGATGCTCTTATTTGTGGATGTGATGTGGATGTGTAATGTAGGTACTGTGTAGATGAATACATTCTTAGTGTAATGAAATAATATGTAGGGGATGAATAGATAAGTGAAATGGATGAATGAAATGAAATGTAATGTAATAACATGGGTTACGAAAATAGGATAATGGAATAGAAGTAATGTATGGAAATAAAAATGGTTTGATAAAATGACGAAATGAAAATAAGACAATGAATGAAATATGTTAATAATGATGACATGAAATGGAGATGGATTAAGAAAACCTGAATGTGATAAGATGAAATGAATTGAATGTGATAAAATGAAATGAATTAATGATGTGAAAAAATAATGTAAAAATGAAGAAATGAAGATGATTAGATTAATTTAAAATGAATATAATTAATTATGATAAAATGATGATGAAATGAAAATGATACGAGAGTGAGTAAATGAAATAAATATGAGATGATGTGATTTAAATGAAAAGGAAATGTAAATAATGAAATATAATGAAATGAAGATGATGTTATTAAGTAAAAATGAGTGTAATGAAATATGATAAATTAAGATGAAATCATAATGGATATATCAAAATGAAAATAAAATGATGTAAGGAGATGAAATGGAATGAAATGTGTTACTAAAAAGAAAGTGAAATAATTAAAAGGATGGGAGAGAAATGAGATGAAAATGGGTGAATGAAATGAATTCATATGATGAAATGGAAATGAATTAATGGAATGAATATAAAATAATTTAATATGATGAAATTAAGATGGAATGAAATTGAATTAAGGAAATGAATATGAAAAGGATGAATATGAGATGGATATTAGATAATGAAGATAAAATGAAATGAAGATGATAGGAAAATGAGATAGTGAAATGAAAACAAAATGTGTAATATGATGAAATAAAAGTAATAAAATATGATAAAATGATGATGAAATGAAAATAATGTGAGATCAAGGAAATGAAATGAATATGATATGATGTGATTTAAAGAGAGAATAAATGAAAATGAGGCAATGTAATGAAATGATGATATGATTAAGTAAAAATGATAAAAAGATGAGGAAATAAAAATGGTAGGAGAAATAAAATGATGTGAGGAGAGGAAAAATAAAATAATATGAAAATGAGATAGATGATGAAATGAAATGGGTGAAAGAAAATAAAATGAAATTATTACAATGATAAAATAAAAATGAGAGGAAAATGGGTTAATGAAATGATAATGAAATGAAGGGATGAATGAAATGACATGGAATAATAGAAGATGAAAATGAGTGTAATAAGATAGGAGTGAAACTCAAATGTTTGAGATTCAAAGGCCACAAATAATTCTTGAGGCACTAGTGATGAAACTAATGAGTAATGTGAAATAGTGAAGGAATGAAGTGTGATCGATGATGAAGAAAGAAGTTAATGAAAGGAAATTGTGACTTGAGCTTTTGAGATTCAAAGGTCACATAATGCAATCAGAAAAATAAATTATGTGAGATAATGAGGTAATGAAGTGCAATTAAATGTGGTGATGTGTTGCTAAAAACAAAGTCCACAATACTTAAATGTTGAAAGCCTGATGTAATGGTGATATTGTTGTGTGTTGTTTGTTGCCATGTCTTAATTTTGTTACCAATATGTTGGATGATGTTTTGTAATATTTCCATTTTATTCCCCATCTGTGTGCTAACCATTTGTTTTAAGTGACCCCATATGAATGCAATCTACATGTATGCAGCTAACTATTAGAGTTTGTAAAGAGATGTAAATTAAATGTCATCATTGAGAACCTAAATAAAAGGGCTATAGTACAATCACCACTAGCTTAACTATGGTAATATGAACACTCTATCATGTCGAGCATTACCAAAGAAAGTGAATAATGTACATGGAATATATGGTAACCATAAAAAAAGTAGGAAACATAGATATAAGCTAAGTACACATGCAGATAGATACATGTCAGGTAAGAAACCTCACCAAAGATATCATGTAAAACTAGTTGAGGTACACATGGCCTTCCAATCAGGAGGAGGCACTTAAGTGTTGGAATATTCAAATATGGAAAGAGTACTTATGAGAGGGGGGGGTGAATCATAAGTATCACACTTTAGTCAATAAAACTTTTAACTGAAAGTAATTTGCATGCATGTAAATATATCAAATAAACATGTAACTAAAACACATGCATCAGTAACTCATGACACTGGAATTTGGTAACCCAAAAACCCTACAGGAATAAGAAGGTAAAAATGGGGTGGGGATGATACCCACAAAAATTACTGCAGCAATATTGTTCAACCACTTCTGATGGTCTGCCTTATTAAAGGCTTTACACTGTGTCAATAGTGACCCGGTTAGAGGATTTTAAACACTTAACATGAAGTGTCACCCTGTTAAAGAATTTAATCACCTAATTAAGGATTTAAAAAATAGTTGTTAAGCTAACCTATCACCATAGGATTTTCATTCTAATACAATTGCTAGAGAGTATTAGGTATCATGAACCTGACTGATTACAATCCTTGATTGCTGAATGCAGGCACTTGTTCTGCTTTCTCTGATCTGGATCCTTTTTGTGATTTGATAATCCTCGCTTCTGAAAATAGAATTCCTTTTGAACCCTTGTATGTCTTCTCACACCTCTCTTCTACTTTACAATGAAATTTCGTATTCCTTATAAAGACATTTGAGAATTTAGGGTTAGGTATGGATCTACAATCCATATTCAATCTTCATTTTCCGCTTAATATTTTCTCTTCTTTTATTGGTTGCATGCCATCATCATTTTTCTTATTGGCTGCATGTAAATTGCATAGGAAAAATAAAAGATTTGATCTCATCATTAAATCCTTTGAGATTTACCTTATGTTGGCTATAAAAACTGTTTGCATCATATTTTGTGCAATTACAAACTCTTATGTTGATCTACTGAGTTACTCGGCTCCTGAAGTATTGCTCATACTCGGCACATGTTGTTTTCTGGATAGCTTGGCACTTAAATAAAACTGTATTACTCAGCACCTTATATTACTCGGCACCTTATGTTGCTCGGCACTTGTTATCACTCGGCACTTGTTAACACTCAGCACTTGTTAACACTCGGTACCTTGTGTTGCTCGGCACTTATACTTCATTCGGTATCTGATCTTCACTCAGTATCTAAAAACTACTCAGTATCTGATCTTCACTTGGCATACATGATGTACTCGGCTTCCAATGTGGAATGTGATTAAGTGTGTTGGCACTCAAATGTCAAAAACCATTATGAGGTTAACAATCTCCCCCTTTGACATGAGTGACAAAAACACTTAACTGACCTTACTAATCTGATTGGTATATACAGAGTTTAAAGAAAACTTGATCAAAATTTGTAACTTACAATCTTACAATATATACCTCAAAGATTTTGTAACTCCCCCTGAGTTGATTGTGCCTTATCTGTATATCAAGCTCCTCCTTTGTATCTGTTCTCCCCCATTAATTCATCTCATAATATCTATATCTCCCCCTATTCTGTATCTCCCCCTTTTTAATCTATATCTCCCCCTTTTTGACACTTATGTCAAAGAATGTTTAAGGGTTAAGACCATATTTAGCCAAAAATATGTTTTTTACCTCCATAATCATCCTGAGAGCTACATCCCAATTGTTCAAAGCAATTTCCAGTGACTTTTGTTGGATAGCAGTCTCGGCAGCAAGATGAATAAGTCCATCTAATGTAGAAAGATTTATATCTTTCTTGAGAATAGTTTCAGCATAAACTTGTTCTTTATGGAGTATCTCTAAATGTGGGGTAATGGAGGACTAGAGCTGTATTAATTTGGCCTTGATATTAGCCTCATCTGCTGTTAGTATAGCTATTTCTTTGTGAGTGTGAAGCAATTGAGCAAAATGCTTCTCACTTTGAGCTGGGTCACTTGGTAGTTGCATGCTTGAAATGTTTAAATTTCTTTCCAAGCTCAGTATCTTTTGACTTGTTTCTTGTGTGAAGTATGAAAAATCACACAACTTTTTGTATAGTGAGAATATATTCTCAAGTACCTTCTTCACCTTGTTAATAAATTTGCCAATTCAACTTGTGAAAGTGAAATTTGTCTTGATATTTTCTCATTCACTTTCCCCTGAAATTTTCTTTCTGACCATTCCATAAATTTTGCATTGGTTTCTAGGTCTTCATTTGTCACCTGGTCAACAATATCAGTTAGTTGCTCTATGATATGCTTTGACTCATCTGGTGATTGCAAACTGAAGGCATCCATAAAAATGTCCTTAATCTCATAAAGTGTTTGCTTATGTTTATACTCCTTCCTGAGTATCTCCTATCTTTTTCTCCTATTTAGTGCATCCTGTACCTCATTGATTTGATCAATGGTTATTGATTTTGAGTCATAGCTTGGTATGAGTATCTCCTCATCTAATTCAATGTCTCCATAGTGAAGTACCCTTGCAACTCTGGTAGTACTGGATGATGGTACTGATATTTGCAATGGCTAGTGTGAAGGAGTTCCCGAGGTAGGCAAATTTATTAATATTTGTATTGCCTCCTATTCTTTAGGGGTTTTTACCATTTACTAATCCTTCTATCTACCATGATCAATTATTTTAATATGTGGAAGTGGACCTTGTGTTTTTGTTGTAGGATCAGATGTAATAGTCTGTCCTATTTGTTCTGTTCCTTTTTCTACAGCTGCACTTGGCTTTTGTCTTGCAGCATCAATTATGCTTGTTGGTAATTGGAATTGACTACTAGTAGTTGTAATAGAAGGTGGTTCTTGTGGATTCACCTTATCTTTGACTGTATTTTCTACTAGTTTCTGTAATTCATCTATACTGACCAATACTGGATCTATACACAATATTGCTTGTTGTGTAGATTGGTCAAGTATTCTTTTTAGATCTTCTGCAATTAGTGGATTGACATTCTGACCAGAAGTATCAGGAACATCAGTAATAGTTATAGTGTCTGCAGGTGAGATGGATGCTTGAGGACGGCTAGGGGGTGGCAATTGTGTGTCTTGCACACTCTGATCTGGTTGCTGCTCTTGCTCAGCTGTTGCCATTATGTCCTATTTTTGTGTCTCTTCCTCCTCTCCATCTTTCTTTTCTTCTTCCTTCTTCTCTTCTTTTATTTTCTTTTCTTCTTCCTTCTTTCCCTTTTCTCTCTCCTCTATTGGTACAACAGCTTCTTCCTTATATTCTTCCTCAAGAAAATCTTCAATCCTTTTGTACAAGTTCTTCCATGATTTCATTGTTCTTTGAACAATCTCTTCCATTCTGTTTTGGAGTATGAAGAATGCCCTGTATTTAGGTGTAAACCTGTTATTATGCCTTTTGACTACTTTCCTAACTTGTTCCCTGGTCAAATCTGGCAATACACTGGCTAGGGTTGATTCCCTCATCTCCTTTTCCATTTTTAAACAGAAATGCCATCTATCTTCTACAATTTTTGACAGTTCTTTTGGCAATTGTCCATCTAGTTCAAGTGGAGTGTACTTGAACTGTGCCATCATTCCATACACTGTTTCTTCTATCTTATTCTGTTCTTCTTTTGTAAATTTACTAAAATCAACTTTATTTAAATTATTCAAGTCACCATTTCCAATCTTTTTACATAAGATATCAACTGATGAATTGCTTACCTTTTCAGATTGATCTTCTTCATCAGTGTCAGGTTGAGCCACATACCTTCTTCTTTTTCTTGGCTCTTCCTATGATTCCTTGACTTGTTTCTTCTTGGTAACTTCCTCTTTGGCCTTTTGAGTAGAGGCCCTTGTTGATGCTCGTGTTGTTGGCTTTTGAGGTGATGGCGTGGCAGCTTTCTTTGATCTAGGCTTGGCTGAAGGCTATTCTATTGCCTTTCTCTTCTTTGGCTCGGCTTTAGTTGATGCTTCATTGGCTTCTTCTTCCTTTGCACCTTCCTCCTTGTCTTCTCCAAGACCTTGAGTTAGTTCCATTGACCCTTGTTCTCGCTCATCTTCATCATCGCTGTCATCTTCTTCTTCTTCTGCCTTAGCCTCAATTTCTTTGCCAAACTTCTTCTTAATCTTCTTTATTAATTTGTCTTTCTTCTTCAATGTGGAAGTAATTTTTAATTCCATGTTTATTTTTGATCTTACCACATCATAAGTGCCAAAATGTGGAGCACTTTTATCTGCTTCTTCTGCCAATAATGCAGTTATTGCTGCAGATGCCTCATCAATATTAATTTCATATCCAAATGGCCTTAGCCATCTTACCCTTGGTATTACTGCTTGAATATAGGTAAAATCTATGTCAACTAAGAAACATATATCATTAGTATGCTTTTCTACTAAAGAAGCTGGTATCCTTGATCTTTGCTTCATGGATTTCTTGAAATCCTCAAAATAGCTTGTCATCAAGGTATCAAAATTTTCTCCCATTTGCTCTATATATTCATTAATTTGTGCAATGATGGTTCTGTCATTCCTCCATGCTACTTTTCCAAAAGAAGGAAATTCATTTTGTACATAAAAGAATATGCAAACTAGGATTGCTCCAAATTTGCATTGAGTGCCCTTTGTTCTTCTTATGCCAGCTAGTTTTTCATTGATCTGTTGCAGTTGCAATTTTGCAAGATCATAAGTATGATCCTTCTTCACCAATTTGTAGCCTACATCTACTGCAATGCATGGTACACTGTTGAGTCTACTAGATTGATAGAATTTATGGGCAATGACTCTAACAACAAACTCAACTAGAGGACCCTGTATGGTATGAATTGTCATTCTTCTTTTGTTCCATTGTGCACCATTATTCTTTTCATTGACCTATTTTGATTCACTTCTTAGGGTTTTGTACCGATCTAGGGTTGGGCACCCTGTTACTCTATGTATAATTTATTTTGTCAATTTGATGGGCATATCTTCTAACCACAAATTTCCACCATGGATTCTGCTTAGTACAAGTCTAACCCATTCTGTTTTGAATACGGTGGGAAAACTTAAAACTCGGTTCAAACCCTTTCTTTCTACGATTTTGAATTCTTCTTTCAGTACTCCATCTACACACAGTTTATCATATGCTTGTCTAATTTCCATGTCTCCTAGAGGTCCTATCTTGCAATTGTAACATTTCCTCACATCTTGAACCATTACAACTTTTGGGGGAATGTGGGAGAGAGCTCCGGTTGGGTCGCTTTTGTAGGCAACTTTGGGAATAAGATGGAAATTAGGTTGCTTGACCTCATTTGAAACTAACTAAACTTCAAATGACTCTTTTTCCTCGACTTTCTTTGAACTTGATGCCATTTATGCAAACTATGGTTCTCACAACAAAAGGATATGAATCTACATAGCTCGTCACAAATGAAAATACCTTAAGATCAATGAAAAATGTTTGAATGAGGTTGCAATCTACTTGAGACACTAGATTCTTGCTATGAAGTCGCTCAGCTCTCTTTCTTCTCCTTTGCTTCTTGATCACGATTAGTAAAACTGATTGAAATCACGATAATATACCCTAATTTCATCCCATTAAATGCTCAACTGTCAACTCAACTTTTGAAGAAATTTTGACCTAACTCAGCTTCCACTATATTTCCACTTTACTCAACTTCCATTGGAGTTATCCAACTCGACATTAGTTATCAGCTCGATCACTGTTGGGAGCTCGGCATCTGTTTTAACTCGGTATCCAATGTCAGCTTGGCAACAACATTTAGTTTTTTTTTTTTGTCTTGACATCTTGTTTCATGTAGATTTATACTTTGCTTAGCTTCTTTGTCTTGGGACAGATGAGTGATATAGCTTTGTATATCAGTCCTGTGTACTTCTCATGCTTAGTTTGATGAAGTGTGATCACTTGACCCATTGGGTGAAGTGATCCCTCCATTTGATGTGTTTCACTCATCTTTCTTTTTCCAAGTCTTATTCATTTGCCCCCTTATCTTTTCGACATCAATCTTTTGTTTTCCTTTGTTCTCTTCAATCTTGGGCGCCTTTGATCTTGTAGGATAGTTTCTGCTGATATGACTAGTTTTCAAACAACTAAAACATGTAGTTTGATTCAACCATCTTTTGTAGTTTTCTTTGAAATGTGTTCTTATGCAGTTCTGTGGTATATGTCCATATTCTTGACAATAGTGACAACTATACCTGGTGTTGTAATCCCAATAATAATGACTCTCATTCCCTTCTATTTTTGCTAGTTGATTTGATGTCCACATAGGTTTTGATCTGCATTCAAATGCCCTATGTCCATACTTTTTTGCAATTATAACAATGTCCATCAAATCTCTAAGTCCTTATGACATTGGATCTGCAATTTTGTGTCATATGTCCTTGCATGTTGCACTTGTGACAGAAACTTTTGGGTATGTTTGATTGATTGAATTTTCTACTCCTACACACATTAGCTGTATGCCCCTTCTTATTACAGTAATGACAAGTGGGTTTTGAATTCTTACCTTTATCACTTCTTTGTTCAACACTTTTTAATGATTCCCCAACTTCAGTGCTATTGTATCCTAGTCCTGATGTATCATGGGAAGATTTTGGGGATTTCAACAACTGTTCAAAATACTTGATGGCTTCACTTGATTTATTGAGATTTTTTGCTACCTCCTTTTCTCTGTTCAATTCATTCTGCATTTGTTCATTCTGCATCTTCAAAGTAGAGATCTCAATATCTTTTACATTGAGTTCATGATGAAGATTCATCATTTGGGCAAGTGTATCCATCTGCATGTTTGAGATCCTTGTCAGTTCAGTACATTTTTCTTCAAGTCTGTTTGCAAGATTTCTTTTGTCATTTTCCAACATCACTTTATCTTCAACTGCTCTTTTCTTATATTCAGTAATTTCACATATCATTATGGCCTTTGATTCATGTTCCATCTTGAGAGATCTTATCTCATCTACTTGAATTTTATTTTTCTCCATCAATTCTGCTATTGTTGCATCAAACTCTTTTGTATCTCCATTGGAAAATATGTTGGTGGTATCAATCTCCTTGTAGTGTATACCATTTTCAGCTATGGCTAGATCCTTCCTCTTTTTTAATGAGTTTCTCAACTTGTTTATGAATTCCTCCAAGCTATGCAAAGCAAGTTGCACATCTATCACCTGATTTTCAATGATCTTTCCAAGTTTGAAAGCTTCCATCTTTAGATCTTTTCCTCCAAGCTGTTAGGCTTTTCCTTGTGAGAACCTGGATTAGCTCTGATACCAATTGTTGGAATATTCAAATATGGAAAGAGTACTTATGAGAGGGGGGGGGGGGGGGGTGAATCATAAGTATCACACTTTAGTCAATAAAACTTTTAACTGAAAGTAATTTACATGCATGTAAATATATCAAATAAACATGTAACTAAAACACATGCATCAGTAACTCACGACACTGGAATTTGGTAACCCAAAAACCCTCCAGGAATAAGAACGTAAAACTGGGGTGTGGATGATACCCACAAAAATTACTGCAGTAATATTGTTCAACCACTTCTGATGGTCTGCCCTGTTAGAGGCCTACCCTGTTAAAGGCTTTACACTATGTCAATAGTGACCTGGTTAGAGGATTTTAAACACTTAATATGAAGTGTCACCCTGTTAAAGGATTTAATCACCTAATTAAGGATTTACAAATAGCTGTTAAGCTAACCTGTCACCATAGGATTTTCATTCTAATACAATTGCTAGAGAGTATTAGGTATCATGAACCTGACTGTTTACAATCCTTGATTGCTAAATGCAGGCACTTGTTATGCTTTCTCTGATCTGGATCCTTTTTGTGATTTGATAATCCTCGCTTCTGAAAATAGAATTCCTTGTGAACCCTTGTATGTCTTCTCACACCTCTCTTCTACTTTACAATGAAATTTCATCTTCCTTATAAAGACATTTGAGAATTTAGGTTTAGGTATAGATCTATGATCCATATTCAATCTTCATTTTTTGGTTAATATTTTCTCTTCTTTTATTGGTTGCATGCCATCATCATTTTTCTTATTGGCTGGATGTAAATTGCATAGGAAAAATAAAAGATTCGATCTCATCATTAAATCCTTTGAGATTTACCTTATGTCGGCTGTAAAAACTATTTGCATCATAGTTTGTGCAATTACAAACTCTTATGCTGATCTACTGAGTTACTCGGCTCCTGAAGTATTGCTCATACTCGGCACATGTTGTTTTCTAGATAGCTTGGCACTTAAATAAAATTGTATTACTCGGCACCTTATATTACTCGGCACCTTATGTTGCTCGGCACTTGTTATCACTCGGCACTTGTTAACACTCAGCACTTGTTAACACTTGGCACTTGTTAACACTCAGTACCTTGTGTTGCTCGACACTTATACTTCATTCGGCATTTGATCTTCACTCGGTATCTGAAAACTACTTGGTATCTGATCTTCACTCGGTATCTAAAAACTACTCGGTATCTAATCTTCACTCGGTATCTGATCTTCACTCAGCATACATGATGTACTCGACTTCCAATGTGGAATGTGATTAAGTGTGTTGGCACTCAAATGTCAAAAACCATTATGAGGTTAACACTTAAAGACACCAATAAAACACAAAATCAATGAATAATTGGATCGAAATAGTAAAAGAAGGCCAAAGAAAATGTCATGGTTTCATCCTGACCCCTCTAGTCAAATACATAATCGAGGTAATAGAAACACATGACAATGAAAAAGACAATATTTGTGGACCATTATGATAATATTTGAGTGCATCAGTATCAAGTTTGTTTAGTCTTTATGGATTAAAGCTTTTGTATGATCCTTAAAACAAGTCGTGGAGTGTAATAGTGGTGATTTTATAGTGGGATGTATGGTGAATACATTGGAAGAGCTATGTCGATGGTGGATGAGTAGGCATACCATGGTACAGTAATTTTAGAGTATAGTGGTGAGTTTACTTTGTACTAGTGCGGCAAGTTTCATAGAGTGAATATGTGGCAAGGTGGGAAAGGTGTAATGCCCATTGAGTAATGGTCATAAATAGTTGAGCACTTGTATGTGAAATGAAGCACGATGAAGGGATAATTATCACAGCTATTGTAGATAGGGATAACTTTAATAAACCCCCCTTTAGGTAAAGGTATAAAATATTGGCAAATCTAACATTAGTTCAAGGGGAAAAAATTCTTTTCTATTGGTGAATTTTTATTTTTAAGTAGAATTTTTAAAATTTTATTGGCTATTATTTTTCAATCATATGAAAAATCTATAAAATTTTGGCAAATATTTCACTATCATGAAAATTATGGAAAAAAGTACATATACCTATAAAAATATTATATTATTATTATTATATGGATCCTAATTAATTATCAAACTTTAAGGTTAAATTTAGCCCACTTTTATCATTACTGTTTCCCATGAAATTATTGAATGATGATTTGGGGGAAGCACACCTATATTTTTAACCGTTGGATGATCCTACATCTATGGCCTAAATCTAATTTCAAGCCAAACTTTTAAAAGGATACCAAGTTTTAAAGAAATTTTACAAAGACATGTGTCTCCCATCAAATCTGTTTTGCAAAAAAGTGAGAAAGGATAAAAAGTTTCATGAAACATCTTTAATTAGAATAGAGACACATGTCAAATCTACATACTTAATATGTAGTGTAACTTAATTTTTTACTAAATATTGATGAATATGACCATCATTTAAAACAAGCCTTGAAAATTGTAGGTGAACATATTTAATTTGTTATGTAGAAAAATTAGATTCCATTGGCGAAGTCATCACTAAAATATAAATAGTTTTGTATTATTATTGGCGATTAATTTAAGCATGGGACCCAATTTTGGTAAAGTGCAGTTGACATGGACACTCTAAAAATGCAAAATAATTAGCCAAATCTAAGGTTCTCAATGAGTGAGATTAGCCAATTGGTGAATATTAGCCACTAAAGTTATCCTTGATTGTAGGTGTAATTGTTGTAGAGGCAAAGTGAGTGTAAGTTTGTTAGCATGGTGAGTAGGGTAAACTTTAAGAAAATCCACTCTAGAAAAAGATATAAAATATTGGTGAATATTTCATTATTTTGAAAAAACAAAATTATTTCTATTGGTGAATCTCTCAATTTTTTTACCTAAAATATTATTTATATTGGCAATTATTCTGGAATCATAATGTTTGTGTAGAAAATATTGGCAAATCTCAATAATAATAGGAAGTTCACTAATCACCATGAAATATTACAAATCAAAATTGAATATTTTTTTTACCTCATGGAATATTATGAGGATCAATACATTACATTTTAAATCACTAGTGAAAACTAAATATTGATGACATATCCCTAAAGTGACTAATAATTATGATAAGTATTGGTGAAAGTTTTAATTTGTCCAATAATATAAAATATTTGGTGATTCAAATATAATCATGTATCAAATATTGTGGTGAATCTTTGAGTTTAATTTTTTTAACAAAATAAATTATTAAGCGATTTAAAATATTTAAGGACTAAATTTTATAAAAATGTGGCGATTTAGGTTGCATTAAGTCTTAAATCATTAGCCAAATTACTAGCCAAAAATTTCTAAAACTAGATAATTTATGAATATTAGCCACTAAAAAAAACCTTAAGGGCAAACTCGCTAGATCAATCACAACAAGAGGAAAATATGGGGGATGTTAGTCATAGACAATGTGTGAGACAAGGGTGAAGGGTGAAGAATGCTCATCATATGTCAAGTGAATTGGTGTATCATCCTGAATGCCAGACATTGGGCTGTGAGCAAGGCAAATGGAGTCAGATGGAACCTACACAAGCACATCCTAGGGGTTCAAAAGTTAGAGTGGAAGAATATCCCTTGTAAACTTTTTTAATGCTATTAGGGAGAGCCATGCAACATGCATTATAGGAGGAGCTAGGTGTTGATCTCATAACGTGAGCAGAAGGTAGCCCACTAGGGGCAACAAAAAGTGCACTAGAATTATCTATGGGCATGGGGGAGATAGAACATCCTAGGAAAAGTGCAGTAGACAAACAAGGATGTCAATTTGAGTATGGTATTGAGTGTAGAAAGTCAGTTGATTAGCCTCAAAATCCCAATGTAAGGATTGACGAGTAAGGAGATGGGAGTAGTGGGTGTGACTAAGCCGAAGTCTAAGGGTATGACACAATTAAAATGTGAAGTGGGGGAACTATGGAAGGTGTTGGCTTCCGATAGAGTCTAGGTGGAGAATGCAAAACAAGAAGTTTCATTTTTTTAGGTTTGATACAGAAAGCTTGTGAGGATGGAGTGGAAACAAAAGCTCAATGACTCCAAGTGGTGGTGAATGAAGAATGATCTTGGGTGTAAGAATTGAAAGCTAAGTCACAAGTAGAAACATCATGGGTAGAGGGAAACAAGGCATGGATTCAAGCTAAGAGAGAATGGGTACAAATATTGCAAGATGCTCTAAGGATGGTGCAAGTAGTTTTCAAGAGTGTGGAGAATGAGATGGTGTTACTACAGGTGCAGTCAGAGTCTTTCAAGGATATAGCATCAAAAATGAATATTGTGTCATTGTACATATAAGAGCAGTTGGTGGCTAGCAAGGAAAAGGTGAGGCAATTTTAGCAGTGGCTTGGAAAGATTAAAGCTGATGTGGAGTGCTACTGGTGGTTGAATAGATGCAACAAGAGTGTGGTGTGGCTCAATAGGTGATCAATGCATCAAGTATCAATAAATTGGTGGACAATGTGTTCACAAATATGTAAAGGAATGTGAAAGTGCACTAGGAAGCCATATATTATATAAGGCCATATTATCATTTGATCCTATTAGAGTGGCAATGTGAGACTCAAGTTGTGGATAGAAAATTTACATAGTTTTTGAATGTGCAACTGTGTAGTGGGATGCTCCCGATACTAATATATGTTGTTTGGGTGCAAGGGGAATCAATGCCAGGAGCTTCACCTTCTAGGATGATGCCTAGAGAAATGGTTGTAGCTAACAATCCCAACATGCTACCTCCATGAAGAAGGCCAAAATGAGTATTCTGCTAGGTGTTGAATTGGATGTAATTGTACCTTTCCATTTATAGTAAATATAAAGTGTGTTTTCCTTGGAAAACAAAAAGGGTAACTAGCATGTTTCACGTGTCTATGTACCATGTGTGTAACCAATGAGAATAGTGTTTGTAAGTGGCTTTGTTGGACACATTGTTGAAAGTGTCAGATTTGTTTCCTTTTGGTATGTTTTAAGAGTTCATTTTTATTATCATTTGGTATATTGAGTGGCTGGTTTGGATGTTTTTGGTATTTTGTTGATTTTTGTTTTTTTAATACTTTTTGCTATTTGTTTTGGATGTTTTTGACATTTTTGATAGATTTTTGACTTTTTTTATTTTTTAGGGTTTATTTTGGATGTTTTTGACATTTTTGCTAGATTTTTAATTTTGTTTTTTGGTATTTTTGCAAGAATGGACCTGGTAATAGTGAAAAGGGGAAGGATCTAAGATTTGTTGGAATGTTAGACCACATGGGTAGGTATGAAGGGTAAGAGGGATGTTTGGGACCACATTCACAGTTACAAAGGCTAAAAGTGGATTTTTGAGAACATGTGTGCATGTATGGAGGTGAAAGGTGGTTTTTTAGGGCCATATATGCATTTATGGAGGCAAAAAGTGGGTTTTTGGGACCACATGCATATTTATGGAGGCTAAAATGGATATTTGGGACCACATGTATTCTTATGGAAACTAAAATGGATTTTTGGGACCACATGTGTATTTATGGAGGCTAAAATGAATTTTGGGACCACAAGGTGGTGGAATAGATTTGAGATGTGCACTTATTTTCCTGCAGTTCATGTCTGTGGTATCTTAAAACATAATCAAAATTCATGTTTCCTTCAAGCCCCTCCTCCTTTTTTTTGGTTTCTTGTTATTTCTATTATAAGTTATTTTTTATACTAAGAAATCACTGAGCTGAAATTTACAAGTGTTTCTCAATTGGGTGTGTGTAAAATTAACTCAAATGTTGCATCCCTTGTCCCCTTATTCTATCTTCTATTAATTGTGCTAGGTAGTATTAAGGCAAGCAATGGAAAGGCCATAAACAATAAAAAATTGATATGGATGGTTTCTCATAGCCTTGGTTATTTTATTTGTCACATTGAAGGACTTATGTTGTTGGGGGAAGCTCAAAGGTGTGATCTCTCACTTGTTTTATACCAAGTTCTTTTTTTTGGAATGTTTTCTAGTTGTTTTTGATATTTTCATATATGGGGCATTTTCACAAGGCTTTAAACATGGAATTTTTTGAGATGGATGTTGTTAAAGGGTTCTGCTAGTTCTACCCCATCATAATTAGCAAGTTTAAATATAACTATCCAAAAAGACTTTGTGACAATATAAGGACCAATCCAGTTAGCTTCCCATTTTCCTTTATTTTCTCTATTGGTCTGATTTTTAGGGTTTTCTTGTAGGACTAAATCTCCAATTCGAAAGACATGTGGTTTCACTTTCTTGTTATAGTCTCTAGACAACCTATTCTGATACACTTTGAGGTGCTTGTGGGTGGTGCATTGATGTTCCTCCAAGAATTCCAATTGTTCTACACAAGAAACTTTGTAGTCTTCATCAAAAAATGGGTGCTCTCTCAGTTTTTGAATTAGCTGGTTCATAGGAAGGCAGGAAACTAGTTGGGGAGAATCTGGCAAGAGGTACAAACCCTGGAGGAACTGTAGGGGGATCTAGGAAGAATGTTGGGACAGAATCTTTGGCCAATGTGGACAATGGAAAGTCTTTGTGTGTATCAAACACAAGTTGTGGGGTCCATGACCCTCCCTTGGATTCCCCTTCTACTTTTCACATATCAGGGTAGGATCTCAAGAAGGAGAAAGATAATGTTGAATCTAATAAGGTAAAGTCCTCAAAAGGGCTGAAGGTAGGGTTCTCAGAACAAAGGACTTGGTCTTCCTTGTTTGGCAAGAAACTTACTGGTAAAACATTTTTCTCGCTGGTGACTGCTAAGTCTTGCTGGGAGAAAAGTGAGTTTCAAGTTTTTATCCCAGACCCTTTAGTTGATTTTTCTGTATCTTCCATGGATTTCACCCTAGTTGGTAAATTTCTAGGGGCAAGACCGGATTTAGATTCTCTAAGAAAAATGGTTAAATGGAAATGGGTTATTCGAGGAGAGGTTGATATTGCACCCATGTCGAATGGTTTCTTTTGATTTATTTTCAACTGTAAGGAAGACATGAATCTGGTTCTTTGTGGAGGACCATGGTCTTTTGGAAAATGTTCTCTCACTATTAAAAAATGGGAGCCTAACATGGATTTATCAAATTCTTTTTTCTTAACTACCCCGATTTGGGCTAGACTCCCTGGACTCCCTTTAGAAGTTTGGCATGAGGACATTTTTAAAGGTATTACCAATTCTTTTGGTGAACTGGTGGCACTGGATAATGCTACAGCTACTAGAACCAAACTCCAAAGTGTTAGGCTTTATATTAAAGTGACGGATCTGAACCATCTTCTAGAAAAGGTGGAATTAATTTCTAAGCTTGGTAAAAAAACTCAAGAAATTATTTTTGAAGATCTTCCAAACTCTTGCTATGCATGTAAGAAACAGGGTCATGTAGTTAAAAATTGTCCCTCCAAAAGTAAAAATCACCCTAGCAGTGAAAAGGAAGTGAAAAATGCTAAGGTTCAGCAAAAGAAAGTGTGGAAACCCAAAGAAGCTCATCTAAAAGAGCAGAAGAAGAATGTAGATTCAAAAGCTCCACATGTAGAGGCGAATAAAGTTATTGAGAATCTCCATGAGGAAGGGATTATTTCTATGCTTGATACTGTGAAAGTAAATTCTAAAAAAGAAGGGAATGGTTTGCAATTAGAAACCATAATGCCTGAACAAAGAATAGATGATCTGGCAGATTTATCAAAACAAATTGTTATTTATCAAAGGATGGAAGATCGATGTGGAGATTTAGATGATAAGATCATGCTTGAGGAAGGATAAATCTTGGCTAAATCTGGAAATCAATTAGAGGAGGAAGATTTTCATAATATTCAATCCAAGGAGATTCAGGTGTTTAACTCTTTAAATTCTCAAGATGATAATGATTCTCCTACGAATGAGCCTCCTCTCCTAGAAGTTGTGAAAGAAAATGGAGAAAAATCAAAGCATAAACCAAATAAAAGAAAAAGGGACTAAGAGGGTAGAGACTAGAAGCAGTAAAATAGAACAACAAACCAAAGTGAAACCTCTTGCTTCTACCCCAAAAAAATTTGGAAAAAGAGCAGATCAACATTCCAAGGTGAAACCAGATGTTGGTTCCCCAGACAAACCTGGAAGAAGAACTTCTAAGAAAACTAGAGAGTTAGAAAGTATGCAGAATATTTTTGATGGTAGACAAGCAACTATTGTGGATTTTATCCCTAAAAGATAGAAATGAAAATCATTAATTAGAATATTAGGGGTTGAATAGCTTTCATAAACTTGACATTGTTAGGAATTTTGTTAGAGAACAGAAGCCTAATTTTCTCCTACTACAAGAAACTAAGATGAATAAAGAGAAAGCAGAACAGATAAAAGCTTTTAAAAATTATTCTATAAATGTCAGTAGTTTAGAAGGTGCATCAGGGGGAACTCTGATGTTATGGAAGAAGAATTGTTATTCTGGAATAATTATGATTGCTAGTAAATATCTTATGATAGCCAAAATTACTAGTGTTGACCAAAAGCAGGGTTGGTATATTGTGAATATATATGCTCCCAACATTAAGCACCTAAGGAAAAAGGTCTACGATTCTATTTCCAATTTTAAAAGTAAGGATTATTCTGGACGATAGATTATAATGGAAGACTTCAATGTTCCTCTCTACAATCATGAGAAAATGGGAGGTAATGCTACACAGCTAGAATGGAGACTAGACTTAATGGAGTTTATAAACAATGAGGGTTTAATGGATATGGATCTCCATGCAATTCAGTTTACTTGGAGTAACAAGAGAGTTGGTAATGAGTGTATTCAGGCAAGGCTAGACCATGCTCTTATCTCTCCTGATTGGACAAAATATTTTATCTGTAAGTTGGAAGCCTACCAGAAATTGGCTCGGATCATTTTCCTCTCATTTTCACTACTGTAAAGATTATTTTTAAGAAGAATTTTCCTTTCAGATTTGAGAAGATGTGGATGCAGCACCCATAGTTTGAAAGTAAAATGGAAGAATGGTGGCGTATTGATATTGAAGGTACGACTCTCTTTAGAGTTGCTTCTAAGCTTAAAAATGTCAAAAGGGAAGTCAAAATTTGGAATAAAAACTTCTTTGGGAATATTTTTGAGAAAAAATTAGCTATGAAGAAGGATATTCAAAAAACCCAGGATAAAATTTAGAAGGATGGATATACTCCTAACCTTTTGATAGAAGAAAATGAAAAGTTGGCCCAATATCATGATATCATTACTAAAGAAGAAATCTACTAGAGACAAAGATCAAGATTGTTATGGTTGAGTGAAGGAGACAAAAATACCAAATTTTTCCATCTTTCCACTCTAAAGCATAGAGCCAAAACTCACATTTCACATCTAAAAAAGGGAGACTTGAAGATTGCTAAGGATAAGGACATCATGGAAGAAATGGTGACTTTTTTCTCTAATCTAATGACTGCTAATCCCAACATTAATTTGGATCATCGGGCTGATTTCCTTAGAGTGATTCCTCCATTGGTTTCGAAGGAATAGAATAAAGTGTTAAGCTTAATTCCTAAGGATGATTAAATTTTCAAAGCTGTTTGTTCTCTGGGAGGAGATAAAGCACCTGGTCCTAATGGCTTTCCCATGTTTTTCTTCCAAAAACATTGGAAACTTGTTGGAAAATATGTTTATGATGTTGTGAAGGAATTTTATGGAGCTAAATAGATGCTTAAGGAAGTCAATTCCACCTTTCTGTGCCTGATTCCTAAGAAAATTGGAGCTAACTCTCCTAATTAGTTTAGACCAATCAGCCTTTGTAATTATTTCTATAAAATTATATCCAAAGTTCTCACTTCTAGATTACTCCTTGTGATTCCTTTGATCATTGTTGATCAACAAAATGGCTTCATACCAGGTAGACAATTCCTTAACTCTGTCATCTTTGCTCATGAGAATATCCATTCCTTGTCATGTTCTAACAATCAAGGATTCATTATGAAAGTAGCCATTGCTAAGGCCTATGACAGAGTTGATTGGACTTTCCTCTCAAACATTTTACATGCTTTTGGCTTTGACCATAAGGTTGTTGGTCTTATTCATCAGTTGATTTTAACCTCTTCTATTGTTGTTTTGGTTAATGGAAGCTCTTCTCATTTTTGTAATCCTTCTCGAGGATTGAGACAAGGTGATCCTTTATCCCCCATCCTTTTTGTTATTATGGCTAATTTTTTGGGGAGATACATTGGGGACTTGGACCAAAGAGGAGTTATTAAGGGCTTGCAACCTTCTTCCCATCCTCTCATTTGTTCTTGTGGTCAATTTTTTGATGATACCATCTTCATGGGAAAGTCTGAAGTTAACAAAGCCAGAAATTTGAAGCAAGCTATTAATTTATATTCTTCTGCCTTAGGCCAATTGGTTGATTGGAATAAAAGTGTTGTGTTCTTTATCAACACCCCTATCCCTAGACAAAATAAAATTGCTAATATCCTTGGATGTTTTATAGGATATTTCCCTTCAACTTATTTGGGTCTTCCTCTAGGCTTGAAGGTCCCTGATTCCTTTTGGGAAGATCTTATAAATAAATTCAGCAAGAAGCTGGCAGGATGGAAAGGGAATCTATTAAGTCAAGCAGGTAAATTAATTCTCCTCAAAGCTTGTCTTCAAAGCATACCAACTTATGCTTTAATTCTTTTTAGAATTCCAATAAAATTTGCTGAGTCTATTGATAAAATTCAAAGGAATTTTTTATGGACTGGCACTGAGGAAAAAAAGAGAATGCCTTTAATTGCTTGGGATCAAGTTTGCAAACCTGTCAGTGAAAGGGGATTGGGAATTAGGAAAATTAGAAGTATGAATAAAGCTCTCTTAGCCAAACAAGGATGGAGACTTTACCATGATAACAAAGAGTGGAGCACCATATCCAAACATAAGTACCTCTTTAATGCTAAATCTCTTCCTGATTTCCTCTCTTCTCCTGATGTTATTTATCCTTCTTCCATATGGGGAGTTGTTCAAGGGACTAAGAAAACTCTTGGAAAAGGGTGTTCCTAGAAAATTGGAAATGGGATTAAGGTGATATTTTGGGAAGATGTATGGTTAAAGGATCATCCTTTGATTGAAGATTTTCAAGATAAGGCTCAAGTTGACTTATGCAAGCAGAGATATGGCATATTAGTTAGTCATTATTGGCAGAATGATTCCTGGGTGAATTTGACTGACATTGATCAAGGTTTCAATAACATCCAATCATCTCTCAATACTGTCTCTCTTTATCCTTCTCTTGAGGATGAGATTATTTGGCATGCCAATCCTAGTGGCCAATTTAAAGTCTCCACTATTTTCATTTCTAAGGAAAAGGGTAACCAACTTTTTTGGTCTTGTGCTTGGATTAAGGGTCTCATTCCCAAAATTAATATCTTCTATTGGATTCTGCTTCAAAATAAAATTTTGACCCTGGACAATTTGCAAAAAGAGGTATTAATGTGGTTAATAGGTGTACTTTATGCAAAAATGGATTTGAAGATAGAGATCATTTATTTTTGAATTGCTCTTATACCCAGCAAGTTTGGACTAAGATTCTTAATTTTTGGGGTATGACCTGGGTCCATCAAAAATAATGTTGAATTCTCTTTTAAAAGTTGGAAATGCCCTTCTAAGGATCCTGATGTTCAATTTCTTTGGAAATTAACTCTTCCTCATCTCTGGTGGGGCATCTGGAAAGAAAGAAATAATAGAATATTTAGTAATTAAAGAATTACCAGGATGGGTGCTTGGTCAAAATATTATTAGAGCCATTAAGGAGAATTTTAAAAATTAGAGGAAAACTGATCAAACCTTTCAAATTGATAATCCATTGCGATCTGAAGGTTCTAACTTGAAAACTGATAATCCAAGATCAATCATAAAATGGAATGTTCCTCCTAATGGATGGATTAAAGGGAAGTTTGATGGAGTTGCTAAGGGCAATCCGAGAAGAGCGAGATGTGGAGGTGTCTTGAGAGATCATGTGGGAAATGTTATAGATGCTATCGCAGTTCCTATAGGTCATTCTAATAGCCATATTGCTGAAGCTATAGCTGCCCTCTATACTATGAAGTTAGTTGTTGATTTGGGGTATCCTAAATTATGGTTGGAAGGTGACTCATTGAATATTATTAACACTCTAAATAATAAAAACTCAATTTCATGGTTGATAGAGGCTACAGTTAAGGAGATCAAATCCCTAATACATAAATTTGAAAAAGTGGTCATATCCCATACATATCAAGAGGCCAATGGGGTTGCTGACTGGATAGCCAACCATGTTGTTCAGTTAATGAATTAAATAAGCACGTTGATCTAAAAGCTATTATTAATTATGATGCCATTAATTTGAAAGTGGGAAAGATTTGCCAAGATTAGAAATTTAATGATTTTATGGAGTACCCTTATGGCTGTCAGATTACCTTCCCCAAGGAAGTACATTCATGTGAATGTAATGTGGCTTTTGCACGTATCATAAAAAAATCAAACTCCATTTGAAGTGATGAAAACCTGGTTTCATTTTAACCTATTTGCTCTCTGCATTTGGTTGTTTCTAGTTTTAGGCTCTTTCTATTCTCTGCAAATGGGGGGTGAACCATGGAAGCAAGAACCTAAAAAGTATGATGATCAGAAGGCTCAGAAGGATGTTTGGAAGATTTTATAGAAAGGGAAGGTGATCAGTTACCTAGAGCGACTGCATGGTTTTAAACCTCATGTCAAGACTTCCTTTTTTTAAAATTGGTCTAATGACAGGGTCACTCTTCATGGAGTCACTGTGAAATTAACAGAGGACTTCATAGCTAAGATCACGGAGCTCCCCACAGTTGGTATTAAGTTCACCAAACAGACTAGTATCTCTAATGCTACCTAAAAAAAATTTCCGAAGATGGATGTTGAGGAGAAACAACTGGAAAAGAATGGAGATTTATTTGATGTGAAACAGATAAAAGAAATTTGGCGAGATGTGTTATGTTGTATCCATGAGTATTTCATCCTCGATGGTAGAAACAAAAGAGTCCATAAATTTCATTATGTTTTTCTCAACCATTTCAGGCATAAGGATAAACTTTCTTTCCCTTTCTATCTGTGGTTTTCTTTACTTCAAAGTTTGCATGCTCATAGGAAGAAGGAGTCTCGTCCTATTTTGCATGAAGGTCTGATACTTATCATAGAGGGTTAATGTAAAAATAAATCCATAGCCTCCACTCCTTCTATTGACAAGCATAAGGGTTCTCACTCTAAAAAGAGTAAGAAGGAGGACAATGTAAAAGGAAAAGAGAAGGTTCTTAAACTTAAACCCTCTAATTCTCAAAAACAAATTGTGGAAGAGGATTCTGAGTCTGAGAATACTGAAAGCTCTGAGAATGATATCCCTAAGGAAGAGGAAGGTATGGATGTTGGGATTCAAGTTCGAATTTGGAAGAGTATTCGGAGACCAAAGGAAAAAATGAGAAAGGGAACGAGGAAGACATAAGTGAAGGAAACTCACAGAGTAACTCTGATAATGAGGGCAATCAGATTATTTCTGGTGGAGGTGATAAAGAAAAAGAAAAATTAGTTGAGAATCATGTTGATACGAGAGAAGAGGAGCATATGGTTAAGCCTACTTCACTTGCTACGGAGATTGGGGGACAAGATAAGGAGGACCTTGTTCAGAATGAGGACCCTATTAAGACTAGGGAGGAGGAATAGATGGAAAGGGAGGAACATATCGACAAGGTTGGTTCCCCTCCTCATGAGATTGTAAAAGACACCTGTGACTCTCTACAGAGGGAAACCAAGCTTTCCTTCCTGCATTTTTCCAAGCTCAAATCTAACTCCATTCTACAAGTTGATTCATGGATTTATAATGAATTGATGGAGCTAAAGAAGAAAGTGGAAACTCTGCAACACAACCAGGATACTCACTGTGCCAAAATTAGCCAATTGGAGGTGCAAATGGGAGATATCCCAAATAAACTTAAAGACTATGAGCAAAATCTCGTAATGCTTATCAAGAAAAGTGGAACAAAGATGGAACAGGTTACATCTAGTATTTACGCTACCACTGCAATCCTTGGCAAAAAAGCTAATGAAGAAATTATATCTTCTAGGGGTCCAAGTAAGAAAACAAGGTAGAGCTCAAGGAAGATAGTCCTGAAAGTTGCTACTGCTTCAGCTGCTAACTCCATCTAGGATACTACTCCGATTGGTAAGGAGGCTATCAAGATGATTATGGAGCTGCAATAGTAGCATTGGGTCTTGTTCTTTGGTTTTGTTCCTATTTTGGTCCTATTTGCTGGTTGTAGTAAATGGTTCTTTTTTTTGGTCCTTTTTACTGGTTTTTGATCTAAACTATGTTTGAGGTTCCAGGTCCTTGTAAAACTTGGGTACTTTTATTGGAATATGTTTGTGGTTTTAGGTCCCTATAAAACTTGATTTTGATGTTGTTTTTTAGTAGGTTTCAAGAGTGTTTTTCCTGGTGGTTATTATTGCTTTATCATTTCTCTTTTTGTTAAAGGGTTTCGGGGCCCTTTCAAAACTTTATTTTACTATAATCTAAAACTTTGTAGTCTTCATCTATCATGACATCATGTAGGGTGACTCTTAAGGATATAATTTTAACCTCCAAAGGGAGAATTGCTTCACTACCATAGACTAAAGAAAAAGGAGTCACCCCAGTAGGTGTTCAAATGCTTGTTCTATAGGCCCAAAGTGTAGAATTTAACTATAAATGCCAAAGTTCCAACCAGTATTGTTGAGAGTTCTTTTGAGGATTTTGATGATTTGTTGGTGGCCTCTACTTGGCCATTACCTTGGCGATGATAAATCGAAGAGGAATGGTGAATGATATGAAACTTTTTAGATGGCTCATCAATTATTTGGTTTTTGAAGTACACGGCATTATCTGTTAGGATGACATGAAGTAATCTAAACCAACAAAGGATGGGGTTAAGGATGAACAAGAAATTTCTTTTTTCTAGTGACATCTGTGAGTGGCACTTCATCGACCGATTTGGTGAAGTATTTAGTTGTCCTAAGAATCTATTTATGGCTATTGGAGGAATGGATGAATCATCCCTATTAAATCAAAACCCCACTGTTAAAAAGGCCATGGTGTGGCCAATGGGTTGAGTTCCTAAGTTGGTGCATGAATGAGGTTACTAATATGAATTTTACACTTCTTACAAGTTTTGACATAATCAATAGAATATTTTTCCATAGAGGGACAAAAATAGCCCATTCTAAGGATTTTTTTAGCTAGAGTGAACCCATTAGGATGTGACCCACAAATACCCACATGAACCTCTTGTAGAGTAGCTCTCGACTCATAATTTTCTAGACATCTATACATAAAACCATTTAGCCCTTTTTGATACAATGTGTCAGCCACCAACATGTAATGTGAGGTTGTCGAAAACAATTTGTTAATATTGTATTGTCTTTGATGTTATACAAAATCTCATATCTCTACCAAAAAGTATATGCCAAGCTCATTCCAGCAATGAAGATAGATTCTTGCGTCTATCAAGCATTCTAGTGTTTGCCAATTTCAAAAGGTAGTGACTACTAAGTTTACAAGGGCATTAAAAAGAAGTTCACAGAAGTTGAGTGTTAACTTTTCTCACTTGTGTGGCAAAGGAAAAGTTGGATGGAACCAATGTTAACAAAGCTCACTCGATTACCATAGGAAATTTGAGAAGATGCAGTGTTAACCAAGTTCACTTGATTAACATAGGAAAATCATTTTAGAGTTAGTGTCTATCAAGCAAGGTCAACTAACGAAGGATTTTTTTTTTGGCATATTGAGTTCAATGGATTTGTTTGTTGGTTCTAGCCAATGAAGGAGATGAATATTAATTATTCTAAGATATATTCAAGCCAACTTGACAATGGATATGATATAATTATAAGCTCAAGTTGAGGATTAAATGTGTGCAAGTGTATGGAAGAATAGAAGATGCTAAGAGGAAGCAAATTAAAAGGATAAGAAGAATATCCTTGAGGAGTGGCAAAGATATATTCGATCAAGAAGGATCAAGTATTCAAGCTAGAATTGAGATCTATAATTAGAAATTTAGTTGCATCATAAATTAGGTCTTATTATTACTCTCTAACCATTATATCAGTGATCTAAATCTCTTAACAGAGTTGGCCTAACAATTATTTGTAACTCCTCTAACAAGGTGACATTTCTAGATTGAAGTGTCTAAAGACCTCTAATAAGGCCACTCCTAATAGGGTGATTAAATCCTCTAAAAAGGTCACACATAACAATTTTTTTTTAAACCTTTAACAAGGTTGACTCCTAACAGGGCTCACTTTAGAAGAGTGAATATCAATAACTAGTTGAAATTGCTGGTTTTTATTGAATTGGGTTGCCACATTAAATCTTTGTGTTACTTGTGTTCATGCTATGTATTTTATGTGTATGAAACTAAGTTAATTGAGGTTAATCATAGATAATATCTTAATATTTTTATGTTAAGCATTTTTCAAGTTTAGTTGTTATTCTAGTGGTTATTGAGTTACAACAAAATATTAGTTTTAACCAAGTGTCTGTGTGTTTACCGAGCAATAGTATTTTCAATAGTATTTATGTTCTATGTTGACATCTAAGGGATCTAGGATTTATTTTAGTGGTAACTAATTCACCCCTCCCCTCTCATTTACTCCTCTTATTTTCCAAAAATTGGTATTAGAGCTTTTGGTACTTGCAGAAAAGATTTCAAGAACCTAAGCTAAAGATCAAGCTATCTTACAAAAGAGAGATTCCCAAGATAAATAGAGATAACTTTGAGGCATGGCAAGAACTTATGAATTTGCACCTAGAAACCATCAGTGATTCAGGTTTGAAATATTTGGAAAATTCTTAGAAGGCTCCTACTAGAACATTGACTATGGAGGAGATTGCTGAAAAGAAAAATCATAACATTATGATGATTGACATTGCATCAGCTCTTAACTATGTTGAATTTGATGAGGACAAAGGATGTGCTACTGCTCATGACATGTGGACCAAACTGAAGGATATCTATGGAGGTGATGATAATGTGAAAAGAGCCAAAGCAAAAAGCTTGAGAGGTCAGTTTGATCAGATGAAGAAGATAAAATAAAAACATTACAAAATATGTTGAGAGAATCAAAGCTATTGTTAGTGCCATCTAAGTCATGTAGGAGCATCCACAAAAATATTTTCTTTTCAGTCTTTTCTATTTTAATAAGGACTAGTAGATAGGGCGGTTACTATTTATGGAAACTTGCTATTTTTAGTAAGTTTGTCATATAAGTGCAGCATATTCTCATTTTCTACACGAAGGTTCACTTTGGAATTACAAGCCTACCATAAAAATCTCATTGCTCTAGCTTAAGTATCGAAGAAGTTATTGTAGATTTTTGGTGGAAAAATTTGCAAAAAATCTTCAAGCTCACTATTGGAGGCCTTAGAGTGCCTAAATGAGGTCCAAAAACTCAATAGAAGGGCACTTGCATAGCTTCAAGCTTGTAGATCAAGAGCTTACATTTTTGAAAAGTGGTTATAATAACCAATTGGAGCAACGGTTTGAGAGTTATGGCCTTCCAAACTTGGGCTACAAAATAATCTAAAAAAAATTGTCAAAAATGTATTTAGCCGAATCCATATGTATTGTTAGGATCTATAGGCCCTAGGTATTAAGTTTGAGCATCTAGAACCTTCTCGGGTGGCATAAAATTGTCTATTTAAGAAAGGCCCAAACATTGTGTAGGATAACTCTAGGTGATAGTTCATCACTTGTCTTGTAGATTTTTGTAATGAAGTCACCCATGTGGGTTAGCATATTGTACTTGTGAATTTTGTAATTCCACATTTGTAATGTAAATAAGAAGTCAATATTTTGTTCTTGCATTTTTATTTGTTTCTTTGTTTTCTGTTATGGTTTATGGTATCAAGGGAAGCACCCTTTATCAAGTGGTATCAGAGCTAGAGTTCTTGAGTGTGTGGATAGATTGCCGACTATAAGGTAGTTTACACTAGCACCATGGTTTGGGTTGAGTGTGTAGATAAATTGTTGATTGTGAGGTAGTTTGCACTAGTGTTTCAATAGAAGCACAAAAATGCCTCTATGAAGAGAGTGTGGTAGGAGAGTTGTAGGTGTTACACCTAAAGGTTTCTAAGCCCTCCAAAGACAAATGCAACCATTGGAAGAAAAAGTGCACAGAGGAATAAATCTTCTTGTAAGAGATGAAAGCAAGAATGAGGACAAAGTAGATAGAAATGCTAAACTAGAGATAGTTCTAAATCTAGAGGAAGAAAGGATTTCTAGGGTCATCTCCAAGATTGGAAAATGACCTAAGTTTTAAGTTCCCACATTTTTGGGGAATCTTAAGCCAAAGGAGCTAATTGATTGGATAAATTAATTGGAGGAGTACTTTGAGTATGAAGATATTGATGATCTTGATAGGATCAAGTTTGCAAAGGAAAAATTGAAGGGACATGCAATCATATGGTGGCAGCAGGTTTAGTTGGAGAAAAATAGAAAGGGAAAGGGAAAAATCACCAAATGGGATGGGATGATAGCTAAATTGAAGTGAAAATTCATTCCCATGGATTATGAGCTTGATCTATTGAAGAAAATGAAAGGTTTGAAGCAAGTAGGAAAATCTATTCAAGAGTATTCTGAAGAGTTCTACTGAGTTCTCATCAGAACTAGCCATGTAAAAGCTAATAAGGAGAAAGTTGCCCATTATCTTAATGGGTTAAGGCCAAGCATTCAAGATGAGATGAGTCTAGTTTGAATGAACAGTATTGAGGAAGCATATCAATTTTCCCTAAGAGTTGAGGAGAAACTGAACAAGAAATTTGACAACAAGAATAGTAGAAGAGGTTGTGATGGAAGATTTAACAGATGATCTTATGGTGGCCATAATGATGATTAGAAGAACAAGGATGAGGCTAGAAGTAGTAGTTAGAACTAGAGGGGAAATAATTTCAATTGTTTCCATGATCAGAACAATAGAGATCAAAGAGGAAAATGAAGAGGACATAGATCAGAAAGAGGAGGCTTTTGTGGGAAATGTTTTCATAGTAAAGAAGAAGGGCATAGATAATTTGAATGTACCTAGCACTAAGGAAGGAAAAACCAAAGAACAAAAGGCCAAGCTAGAGTTGCACATGTTAATGAAGATGCCAAATCATCACATTTTGAAGATGATGAAAGAGGAGAAGTCCTAGTTAACAAAAAAGTCCTACTAAGTAGTGAGAATGAACTAGATCAAAGAAGGAGGTTTTTTTACACAAGGTGCAGATGTAAAGATAAGTGTTGTGATGTGATCATCAATGATGGAAGAACTAAAAATCTAGTGTCAAAGATGATGGTCACCAAGTTGAAGCTAAAGAGGCAGAAACACCCACGTCCATACTTTATTGCTTGGTTGCAAGATGACCACAAGGTCATTGTCAATGAGCAATGCTCAATGTAGTTCAAGATTGGAAGCTACCAGGATGAGGTACTTTATGATATCATACCTATGGACATATGTCATATGTTATTGGGTAGTATGTGGTAGTTTGATAGGCATGCTATACATGATGGGCAAACAAATACCTACACTCTGACCAAGGATGGAGTGACACATAAGTTGAATCCATTGAAGGAGAAAGAAGAAAAGATATGTAGTGCTACTAGAATATGTTTTATTGATGAAAAAGAGTTTCTAAAAGGTATGAAGCATGAGAATATGTGACTTGCTATAATTTCAAAATATTGTAAAGAATAAGTAGAGGAGGTACCTATAGAAGTTACAAATATGTTGGGAGAGTTTTTTGATATTGTATTAGATAATTTACTTAATGGATTGCTCTTAATGAGGAAGATTAGTCACCAAATGAATTTGGTTCTAGGAGCTAGTTTTCCAAACAAGGCCACACATAGAATGACACCAGTAGAAGTGAAGAGTTGAATAGACAATTTCATGAGTTATTGTAGAAGGGGTTGATTTGAAAGAGTCTATGTCCATGTGCTATATCATTTGTATTAGCACCAAAGAAGAATGGAGGATGTGCACTGATTCTTGTGCTATCAATAAGATCATAATCAAGTATAGATTTTCATTACCAAGGATGGATGATATTATAGATTGCTTGAGTGGAGCTAAGTATTTCATAAAGATGGATCTAAAGAGTGGGTACCATCAGATTTGTATAGGAGAAGGTGATGAGTGAAAAATTGCTTTCAAGACCAAAGAAGGACTATTTAAGTGGTTAGTCATGCCTTTTGGGCTAACCAATGCATTGAGCACTTTCATGTGGCTCATGAATGAGGTACTAAAGGAGTTTTTGGATAAGTTTGTCATTTTTTACCTAAATGATATATAGATCTTTAGTAAGACACTAGAGGAGCATTTAATTCATATTTGCAAGGTGTTTGATAAGTTGAGGGAAGAAAAGTTTTTGATAAACCTGAAGAAGCGTAGCTTTGTAAAGAAGGAGTTTGTGTACCTAGGATTTGTAGTCTCAAGAGAAGGTTTGAAAATGGACCCAAAGAAAGTGAAGGCTATCCTTGAATGGCCTACTCCAAGGAGTGTGACAAAGGTAAGATCTTTCCATGAACTAGCTAGTTTTTATAGAAAGTTCATAAGAGGTTTTAGCAGTATTTGTGGACCCTTGATTGAAACAATGAGAGGAGATAGGAAAGAGTTTATGTGGACTATAGGAGCAAATAAGAGTTTTAATCTGTTGAAGTAGAAAGTTACTAAGTAGCATGTTTTACCACTTCCAAATTTTAACAAGGTGTTTCAAGTAGATTGTTATGCTAGTGGTACTACAATAGGAGCTATTATGAGCTAAGAAGGTAGACATGTTGATTATTTTAGTGAGAATTTGAATGATGCAAAAATAAAATATTTTGTTTATGATTAGGAATTTTATGCTATAGTTCAAGCATTAAAGAAGTGGAGACACTATCTTCTTCCTAAGGAGTTTTTTTGTATACTGATCATCAAGCTTTGCAATATTTGAATAGTCAAGGAAAATTGAACCAAATACATTTGAAGTGGGTTGAGTTTTTGCAAAGTTATACATTTGTTTTGAAATATAGGAATGAGAAGTTTAATAGAGTTATAGATGCTCTAGTAGAAGGAAACTTTTGCTGATAGAAATGTAGATAGAGGTAGTTGGGTTCAAGGAACTCAGTACTTTGTATGTAGATAATCCTAATTTTGGTAAAGCATGGAAGGCTTGTATAGAACCTGTTACAATTGATAAGACAAAGTGGTTGGATTTCATGATCTAGGATAGTGTGTTGTTCAAAGGAAGCTAGTTGTGCATTCCAAGAAGTTCAATGAGGGAGAATCTCATCAAGGAGCAGCATAGTGTAGGATTTACTGGATATTTTGGTAGAGATAAAACCATTTCTTTGGTTGTTGAGAATTATTATTGGCCATAGTTGTAGCAAGATGTGAAGAAGTTTGTAAAGAGTTACAGAGTATGCTAGATGGCAAAAGGACTGAAGCAGAATATGGGGTTGTATCAGCCATTACCTGTACCAAAGAAGCCATTGGAGGATGTCAGCATGGATTTTGTTCTTGGATTATCAAGGACATAGCATGGGTATGATTCTATTTTTGTGGTGGTTGATAGGTTTTCAAAGATGGCACATTTTATTCCTTGCAAGAAGACCAGTGACATTGTTCATTTAACAAAATTATTTTTTAGAGAAGTGGTAAGAGTACATGGTCTACCAAAGAGTATAGTTTCAGATCAAGATACCAAATTTGTTGGGTATTTCTGGCGTACATTGTGGAAGAAGTTAAAAACAGATTAGAATTTTAGTTCATCACATCATCCATAGACTAATGGATAGACAAAAGCTATGAATTGTAGTTTGGGAAACCTACTGAGATGCTTGCTTGGAGATAAACCAAAAGGATGGGATATGATTTTACCATAAGCAAAAATTGTATATAATAATTTTGTCAATAGGAGTAATGATAAATCACCATTCCAGATTATATATGGGAGTAGTCCTAGAAATACTTTCGAATTATGATAGTTGGATAAAGGCGAGATAAGTAGTGCTGAAGCAAAAGATTTTGTTGAACATTTGAAGAACATCCATGAGCAGGTGAGGAAGCACATCATAAAGATGAATACATAGTATAAGGCTAAGGAAGATGTGAAAAGGAGGTATAAGGAATTTCAGATTGGAGATGAAGTCATGGGTCATTTGAGAAAGGAGCATTTTCTAGTGGGTGCATATAGTAAAATGAAGATGAAGAAGTTTGGACCGTGCAAGATAGTGAAAAGGCATGATTCTGGAAATGCATATTAAGTGGAGTTGCCTACTAAATTGGATATTTCACCAGTATTTAACATTTCTAATTTGATAAAGTATTATGAAGGAGGTGATGAAGATGAAGTTATAGAAGCACAGTAGAGTATTCTAGCAGCTAGTTCAACAATAAAGGAGATTGATGAGATATTGGATAGTCATGTTGGAAAAAGTATTAGGAACAAAACTTATGAGGAATATCTAGCTAAATGGAAAGGGAGGATAGCTGAGGATTCATCATGGCTATCAAAGGAGGAGGTTAAGCATCTTGGTTTTTCTCTATACACCTAAGATGTGATGGGGTCACTTCTCAAATTACTCTAGGTGTTTGATGCAGGAGCATCTTAGGTGTAAGAGTAATCTTGCATCAGCCAAAAATATTTTATTTTTAGTCTTTTCTATTTTAATAAGGACTAGTAGATAGGGTGGTTACTATTTATGAGAACTTGTTATTTTTTTAAGTAAGTTTGTCATATGAGCTCAAAATGTTCTCATTTTCTACAAGAATGTTCATTTTGGAATTATAAGCCTACCATAAAAATCTCATTGCTCCAACTTAAGTATCAGAGAAGTTATTACAAATTTTTGATGGAAAAATTTGCAAAAAAATCTTTAGGCTCATCATTGGAGGCCTTAGAGTACTTGGATGAGGTCTAAAAACTCAACAAAAGGGCACTTGCATGGTTTCAAGTCTGTAGATCAAGAGCTAGCATTTCCAAAACGTGGTTATAATAGCCAATCAAAGCAAAGATTTGATTGTTATGGCCTTCCAAAGTTGGGCTACCAAAATACCTAAAACAATTTGTCAAAAATGTTTTTAGCCAACTCTATATGTATTCTTAGGGTCTGTTGGCCCTAGGTATTAAGTTTGAGCATCTAGAACCTTCTCGAGCAGCATAAAATTGCCTATTTAAGAAAAGCCTAAACATTATCTAGGATAACTTTGGGTGATAGTTTGCCACTTGTCTTGTAGATTATTGTAATGAAGGCGCCCATATGGGTTAGCATATTGTACTTGTGAATTATGGAATTCCACATTTGTGGTGCAAATAAGAAGTCCATATTTTGTTCTTGCATTTGCTATTTTTTCTTTGTTTTCTATTATGGTTTATGGTCAATGGAAGCACCCTTCATCACAAAGCCTCTTAAGGGACAATTGAAGATGTGATAGTGGTAAGAAAGGTTCTCAAAACCCTTCTTCCTATCTATGAAATCAAAGTGTTTTCTACTCAAGAGATGAGATGTGATTCAAATTACAAGATAAATTTAGATGCTCTAGTTGGAATATTGACTGCATTTAAGCTAGATAACTATGATAATTATACCCCTAGTTCTAGCAATCTTGAGTTTGCATTTGAACCCAAGTTGTCACTTAAGAAGAAAGCTAAAAGGTCTAAAGGAAAGTAATCTAAAAGTGAAGAAGAAGATAGTTCTAATAGTGATCTTAAATCCATTGAAGCATTGCTTGCAAGAAGGTATCCCAAAGGAAAAGGAAAGTATAAAGGTAAAATTCCTTTAATCTATTTTTCTTGTGAAGAGGTTGGTCACATTACTACAAGGTTTCCAAATAGAGAAGACAAAGATAAAAAGAAGCAAAAAAAATTCAAAGGAAAGAAGGATTTCAAGAACTTCAAGCACTACAAGGATAAAGTTAAGAAGTCTTTCTTTATGGCTAAAGTTCAAATAGTAGTGATGATGATGAGATGGTCTGTATTGCTATAAAAGATGAATCTAAAGATGAAGGAGATAAAATGCCACTATCTCTCATGTTAGCAAAAATGATGCATAGACTATTGATAGTGGTTGTTCACATTCTATGACTACTAACTAAATAAAGTTTGAACATATGGAAATCTATAATGGTGGAAGTGTGAGATTTGGAAACAATGAACCATGTTACGTAAAGGGAAAAGTTTGTATCTCACTAACCAATGTGTAAGAATTTGGTATAGCTCTAATACCATGTAAGAATTTTCCTTAGGGAAAGATTCACTCAAGAAATAAGAACTCAAACACAAGCACAACTGTAACAAAGAAAGGAGTATGATCAATATATCATAGTATGTCCTCATACATTGCTCTATATTGTATATATGATAATTGTACACACTAGGAGAGCCTATATATAAAGGCCTCTCAGGAAGCACCTAGAATGTCTCTAGAAAGAACCAAGAGATAAGATAAGCATGACAACTAAGCACATGTCTTATCCATCATTCTAGATGATTGGATAAGAATGATGAGGTGTATCTCAAGTGGAGATGTTGTAGACACCATGTGCTTAATTAGTGTGCTAACTCCTATGTTGTAGAAACCATGTGCATAAAAGAGGTGCGAACTCCTATGTTGTCAACATGACAACTCACAAGAGTGCACATACTACTAGGTGACTAATAAATAAATATTAAAATAATGCATTAACCTAAGTAAACTTAAGTAAGTGTAAATAGTGAATATTTATTTACACCAACACAATGAACTTAGATGTGATAATGCTTATTGGGTTGAAGGACTAAAGCATAATCTACTCAATGTGGCATAATTGAACAACATTTGATTTAAGGTAGAATTCATGAATAGGAAGGCCAAGATGCTAGATGGGAAAGGAAATATGGTTGGGTCTAGTAACCAAATGAAAGGTAACTTACTCTACCTAGATCTTAGTAAAATTTCATGTTTCAGTGATCAAGTAGAAGAAAGTTGATTATGGCATAAAAGGTTGTGTCATGTGAACTTTGATAATCTGATTAAGACGAGAAAAAAAAGAGTGATAGGTATTCCTAGTTTGAGGAAACCTGATATGGGCCTATGCAAAAATTATCAAATTGGAAAGATGGGAAAGATAAGTTTCAAAAGAAAAAACTATCATTCTAAAGAAATATTGGAGTTGGTTCATACAAACTTATGTGGACCTATTGGAATTGAGAGCTATAATGGAGATGAGTATTTTATTCTTTATGTTGATGATTACTCTAGAATGATGACTATATTGTATCTAAAAGATATGTTTGGAGCATTTCAAAATTTTAAGTGGTATCTAGAAAGAGTAGAGAAGAAAACTTCAAAGAAGCTGAAGTGTTTGAGATCAAATAGAGATGGTAATTCTACACTGAAAGAGGAATTAAAAGACAAGTACCAACCCCTAGTACACCACAACATAATGGTATAGCTAAAAGAAGAAACATATCCATCATGGATTGTGTAAGAAATTTGATGATAGAAAAGAATGTTGTAATCAAATAGAAGAAGAAAGCAATCAGTACTGCAGTGCATAACTTGAATAGAGTACAACTAAAGAAAGACTCAAATCAAATTCCTTATGAACTATGGTATGACTACAAACCTAATGTAAGTTACTTGAAAGTATTTGGTAGAAAATTTTATATCTTGAATGAATCTAGGAAAGGTAAATGTGATGTCAAAGGTGATGAAGGCATATTCCTAAAATATTACTATAGAAGTAAAGCATATAAATGTTTGAATCTATCTACTCATAAGATCATAGAAAGTGCACATGTGAGAATTGATAAGTTTGTAGAAAAGAGTGAAGAAGAGAGCAACAAAGAACCTGAAGATTGTAGAAATTTTATCTACTATGAACCTGCCACATTTCCAAATCCAATTAGAAGTCAATAGACTTCACCTCCCGAGTCCCCAAAATCTCCAAAAGATACTAAGTTGCTACTAGTGCAACCCAAGTCATAATCTAAATGAACCAACTCATAATCTGAGGCTACCAAGTTGTTGCTAGAGAAAATTGAGTCTGAAGGACCTGAGTCACAGACAATGGGACTCGATCTTGATATAGAAGATTATGGCAAGGCTAGTAGAACAAGTTCTAGATCCAAATTTCCTGAGTTAGCAAGATATGGTAGAAGGTACCATGCACCTGATCAAATTATTGGAGACAAGTCATATGGAACAATGACAAGAAAAAAATTGAAAGGTACATGTTTTCTTACTGAATTTGAACCTAGATCAGCTAAAGAGGCTTTGGATAATGAAAGATAGATTGAAGAAATGAATGAACAGATAAAAGAGATGGAAAGAAATAAGACCTACACTCTTGTTCCTAGACCCAAGGATAAAAATTTAATTGGCACAAAGTGGGTTTTTCAGAAATAAACTGAATAAGATGGAGAAGTTTCCAAAAATAAAGCAAGGTTAGTATGCAAAAGGTATTCTCAAGAAGAAGGTATTTATTATGGTGAACATTTTGCTCCTGTTACAAGATTTGAAGGTGTTATGACTTTACTTTCTTATGTTGTACATAAATGATTTAAAGTTTATCAAATAGATTTGAACTCTACATTCTTGAAGAGGAAGTTTACATAGAACAACCTGAAGGTTTTGTAGATCCTAGAAAAAATGATATGGTTTGTAAACTGGACAAGGCATTGTATGGTCTCGAGAAAGCTCCTAGAGCTTGGCATAAATACTTCATAACTATTTGATAAAGATTGGCTTTCAAAGAAAAAATGATAACAATAGCCTATATATCAAAGAAGGACTAGACAAGAAAATTGTGTTGGCAAAATTCTTTGTAGATGACACATTGTTCACTAGAAATGATGAATTATGCAAAGCTTTTTTAGAAGAGTTGAGTAAAGAATTTGAGATACCCATGTTTGGAGAGATAAAATTCTTTATTGAATTATAGATTTAGCAGAAGAAAGATGGTATCTACATTACTCAATCCAAGTAGATCAAGGAGATACTAAAGAAGTTTGGAATGGAAGATTCAAGACTAGTTGGAACACCTATGTCTACTAGACATAAGATTTCCAAGAATGATGATTACAAGGAGGTAGATCAAACCACATACAAATCAATGATTGGTAAACTGCAATATTAGTACATACAAGGCCTGATATTGCATTAGTAGTTGGTATGGTGGCAAGATTCTTAGCAAATCCTAAAGAAATCAGATGATGGCAATCAAGAAAGTCATGATGTATCTGAAGGGTACTGAAGACTATGAATTATGGTACAAGAAAAGAGGAAATCTATATTTGAAAGCCTTTATAGATGTTGATTGGGGCACCAGTGCTAGAGTGTTCTTTTTTTGTAAAAGACTAGTGCCTTGGACAAGTAAGAAGAAGAATTGTATTTATTAGTCTACATCAGAATTAGAGAATGTTGCAATAGCAGCTAATTGCTCTAATGTTGTCTGGTTGAAGCAAGAATTGGTAGGTATGAAGGTAGAGATCAAGGATCCAGTGGTTATCTTCTATGATAACACTAGTGCAATTAATATATCAAAGAATCCTATGATGCATACCAAGACCAAACACATTGCACTAAAATATCATTTTCTAAGAGAATTGGTGCAAGATAAAGAGGTAAGATTGGAATATGTGAATACTAAAGAACAAATTGCAGACATATTCACTAAACCATTACCTAAGGATGCATTATTGTATCTAAGAGATAAGTTAGGGGTTATTCCCCTATCTAAAGCTCACTAAATGAAGTTTAGTGATGCATCAACTAGTGCATGTTGAAGATCAATCAAATTGATGCAGTATTAAAAAGGGAAGATTTCATATGAATAAGTACATAAGGCACATTTCTATTCATTTAATATTCTTTTTGGCATTAGATGTCAAAGAAGGAGAGTTTGATGTCAATATCATAGAAATTTTACTTGAAGATGTCAAAGAGGAAGAGTTTGATGTCATATTCTTTTATATATGTCAAAGATGTCAAAGAGGGAGAATGAACTTGGTTTGATATCAAAGAAGGAAAGTTTTCTATTAGAAAAAGATGTTGAAGACAAAGTTTGCTAATAGAGGGAGAAACTAAAGGTAGAGGGAGTTTGCACTAATAGAGGGAGTTCTTAAGGATGAGAATCAAAATGAAACAAAGGATATCTTCCTTACTTTGTTTTTCTATGAAATTTTATTGTATTATGACATGTTGTGTTGCCATCAATGTCAAAGAGGGAGATTGCTAAAAACAATTGGTTAATTGTGTATTGTCTTTCATGTTACACAAAATGTCATATCTTTACCAGATAGTGTATTCTAATCTCACTCAACTAATGAAGATTATTTGTTGTGTCTTTCAAGCATTCCAATGTTTTCCAAGTTTAGAAGGTAGTGACTATGGAGTTCACTCCAGTGTCAAAAAAAAGTTCACGGAAGTTGAGTGTTAACCAAGCTCACTCAGGTAACAAAGGAAAATTTGGATGGAACTAGTATTAACCAAGCTTACTTTTTTACCAAAGGAACTTTGTGAAGATGTAGTGTTAAACGAGTTCACTTAATTAACATAGCAAAATCATTTCAGAGTTAGTACCTACCAAGCAAGGTTGGCTAACGAAGCATTTTTTATTTTGGCATATTGAGTTCAATGGATTTGTTTGTTAGTTCTAGCTAACTAAGGAAATAAATATTAATTATTCTAAGATATATTCAAGCCATCTTGATAATGGATATGATATAGGTATAAGGTCAAGTTGAGGATAGAATGTGTGCAAGTGTATGGAAAAATAGAAGATGCTAAGTGGAAATGAATTAGAAGGATAAGAAGAATATCCTTGAGGAGCTACAAAGATAAATTCAATTAGGAAGGATCAATTATTCAAGCCAGAATTGAGATCTATAATCACAAATTTGGTTGCATCAGAAATCAGGTCATCTTATTATTACTCTCAAACCATTGTAGTAGTGATCTAAATCTCTTAATAGAGTTATTGTAATGTCTTGCCTAGAGATCCTTGGAATAAGGATGAATACAAGCCAAGATAATTTATTTTTTAACAAGTATGAGTGCACACAAGAACATCATACAGAGATCACAAAGATCACAATGGAAGACTTAACCATGATCCTAGTAACCAACAAATCTCTAAACACCACTACCTGAACTGACACAACCTATTGAAGGATGAAAAACCACTATGAAAATAGAACCTAAAATCTTTGAATTACAAAAGTAAGGAAACACTAGCAAACCAAAAGGGTACTAGAAACACCAATTTACATTTCCAAAAAACTTGAGTAGACACCTCTTATTTTTTGTACAAGGACAATAGACTAACAAATTCTTGAGTAAGGATATGCAACAAGCCATGCAATAAATTTCCCTTTACATGAGGAAGTGCACCAAATGACATGAGGAAGTGCTTGTCCAAGTAGCCAAGGCACCCCAAAACTAGTGTGGGCTTTCGCATGAGAAAGTGCCAAAGGCCACACGAGAAAACCCAATAGACCATGCAAGATCTTGCATTCTCATGTGAGAAAGTATAATTTTGCATGAGAATCCAAGATAGCATGTAAGAAACCAAAAAGAGAAAAAGCTAAGGAAATAAGTTTTCTCCACATTGAGTACTAGATCCATGTATTGAGAAAAGACACTTGATCAAATAATTGAAAGATAAAAATCCAAAATCTAAAACTAAACATGTAAACATAGCAATAAAGGGAAATGATTGAAAGAAACATCATAGTGTACAAAAGCAACATCACAATGAACTGAAACAATAAACTAAGTGCATGGTTCCTCCCAATCATAAAAACATCATGAGACCTTGAAGATCCTAGCTATACCCTATGTGTAACATCCCAAACTTCCCACTAGATTGTTAGAGTTGTCTTATGAGGATGTTAGTACTAAAATGTACTACAACATAAGAATAAGGAAATCTAACATTCTAAAACATAAAGCATAAGATAATCCTACAAATCAAAATCATCATCTCACATATGCTAAATATCATAATACATGAATGCATCAATTAAACTAACATCATCTAACATGATATCCAAGAATTCTAATGAAAGCATAAAATACAAAATAACATACTCCAAAACTTGAAGTACCAAGTGTAACAAAAAGCAATAGTCATACTAGAATAAAGAACCATCTCTGTACACTAGTGCTTAGCACTAGTGAAGGTAGCTACGACTCCCAACCAAGTGGAACTTATAGGTCCACTCCTATCATGCTAATGGAGATAATGATCCAAACACAAACACACCAAAGAAAACATCCATGGTTATCACTCATGCTAAATAGTAATGATGACTAAAACCAAGACCATGCAACAATGCAAGGAGAATAGGTTCTAGTCAAACACTCAATGGGTAACTATGTAGGGACTCTTGGTGGAGAGCTGGTAACTTGCTAACAAACCATTCCCTTGATATTCCATTGAGAGGATGACATGATTCATTCATGTCTTAAACACATGGACTATGTATCACTAAACATTCCCCTCAATACCACCCTTAGGAGGCTGACTTTAATAGTCTAATCCTAGTTAATTCTCTAACAATTTTTCTTTAGTTATCACTTAATTAGAAACTTCCTAACTCCAACCTAGGCTAGGAAACCATAGATGTATTAGAAGCCCCTCCACCAACCTTACCCTAAATACCCATACTCATCATATGATGAGTGCTTGTAGGCATGCATATTCCTAACCGAACTCCAAATGAACATAGCTCCACTAAAATACAAATGGGAGATAAGGCCTTGCGAGTCATGTGACAAATGTATGTGCACATGCTCCTATGTGGTACACCACCATCATGAAGATCAAATGCAAGGGCTAGATTAGAACACAAGTAGAAATAAAACTCAATCAAATAACAGCTTAGCAGGATAGATGTAACGTGCATTCTAATGTAACATAAATGTGTAACAATTATCTGATTGACATGCCACAAATAATCAAAGTCCATTATCAATAACATGCCAAGAAAACCTAAAAAATAGGCTACATGCAAATCAAGGTAAAAATCCCAAAACTCAAAAACATAAAAAATAAAACCCATTTGGTCTTAGGGCACAAAAGCCATGAAAATCCAATAAATTTTGGGTTCGGACATTGTATGAAAAAATGACCAGTATAATGGCTCAAAATCCCAAACCACCATCCCAAAAATAGGGAAAAATGTTCATACCCAAACAACTGGGTAGAACTAGCCTCCAAACCAACAACTATCAAAAATAGATAAATAATTTGAGCTAAAACAAGAAAATGAGAGAGCCCTGCTTAATAGGCAAAAGGGTTAAAATAGAAAACGACTAGGTAAAATAAATAACCCATAGATACCACTGAAAATAATGGCAAAGCAAGGTCTCCCTGAGTTGGATCCAATGAGTCCATCCTCGTGAAGGTCTCACGCCCGTAGCTCTCACAATGAATAGAAAACCAATCCTTCATAAAAGGATTTCAAAAAAACCTCTCCAATTTCTAAATTACAAAAGTGAAAAGTGAGGAATTAAATTCCTCTTTCTATACTTATTCACTTTTCAAGTGAATAATTGATTAGGGAAAATAACTAGCCAAACTAGTTACATCTTGAATCAACCCAAAAAAAAAATGCTATTCCTAGAAATATGAATTCATCTATGGAAAAGCTGTTAGAAATTGAATTTAATAAAATTTAAATCCCAAAAACCCAAAATTACAAAAAATTCCTTAACAACTTTGTGACAATGTGAACCTCTAAAATACATAGACACTCGCATTGGTCTCATCACATAATGCAAATGAGTTCAAATTTAAGAATCACCAAAAGGTTTAATTAAATAATTAAATAAGGATACTTTGACCATACAGGGACAACATTGGCAAAACATGAATAGTTGAATCACTCCAAGTGCCACTGCCAAGAATATATATCCTGCACACTAAAACACATGATTAAGTGCAATTGCATATAATATCATAGCTAAATAAGTAAACACATTAAATACCTAATTTAACCATTTACTCAATTATACCAAAATAATCCATTTACATCACTCATATTTGCATAAAGCATAATGAAACAAGAATGAAGTAAATTGTCACAGAATAAATCCACATATAACCAAAATACTAGATAACCAGAATCATCATAAACCTACTGTCATCTCAAAATGGCATCAACATGCAAATATGATAAATTGAACACCATAGTAGTAAAATGTCTATGATATTGAAATCAAAGTACAACATCTGACCCTCAGGTCATCTCAAATAAAACATAACAAGACTATCAATTATCTCTCAAATCAAAATATAAAAAGGTATCAACTACAAACACAAGAGGCACTACATCCTCCCCCACTAGCATAGGCTTACTCCTGGAAGTTGGCAAATAGATAGGGGTATAATCCCCTTAATCGTGTAGCATCCTCCCAAGATACAAAAGGCTCATCGCTCGAGTCCCACTGGACCCTTACCTACTTGATGTCTTGACCTCTCAAAATCAACCTCTGATGCTAAAGGATACATATGGGCTCCAAATATGCTTCTCATCTGCTACCTATAAATAATCCCAATCAAGAACATGGGTCACATTAGGAATATATTATCTCAAAATAGAATCATGAAAAACATCATTATTGCATGATAAGCTAGGTGGCAGTGCTAGTCGATAAGCAACAAGACTAATCCTCTTGAGGATCTCAAATGGCCCAACAAAACATGGTGCCAACTTAGAGCCTTTCCCATAATCTATGGGGCTCTTCCTTGGTTGCACTATCAAAAATACCCGCTCACCAACAAAAAAATGATGATCCAACCTATGGGCATCAACATACTTCTTCTGCCTATCCTAAGGAGTAACCAAATGCACCCTAATATGAACAACCTGCTACTCCATATCATGAAGCATCTTTGGACCTAAAAGTACTCAATCCTCCAATCAATCTCAACTCAAAGGGGTATGGTATGGTCTACCATACAAGGCCTAAAAAGGTGACATGCCAAGAGAACTATGATACCCAATGGTGTATGCAAACTTAGAAAGGTATAAATAATCCTCCCACTTCACCTATCACATATATGTGAAGCATATCTTCTAGAACCTAGTTCACTATCTCTTTCTAACTATTGGTTTCTAGGTGATAGGCTAAACTAAAATTAAGTTGCATGAACAAAGCATGCTAGAGAGACATCCACAGTGTAGAAGTTAACTCTAGATCTCTATCTGAAATAATCTGACAAGGAATCCCATGCAAACAAACAATATCCTCCAAGAAAGCATGCACTATGGATGAAGTTGTATAGGATGCTCTCATGGGTGAAAAATGTGCTACCTTGGACAAATTTTCTACTATAACCATAATACAATCATGCCTGCATGATGACATAGGTAACCATGTGATAAAATCAATACATATTATATCTCATTTCCACTCTAGAATGGTATGAAGCTAAAAAAGACCTAGACAAATGCTAATGTTCTACCTTCACTCTTTGGCACTCATGACATCGAGAAAAATAATTAGCAATATCGCACCTCATCCATGCCCAAAAGTACAATTATTTAAGATCAACATGCATCTTCTTGACATTGGAATATGTAGAATATGATGCACAATGTGCTTCTGACAAAACCAAAGTATGAAGATCACCAAACAGTGGTACATAGATATGCCCCAAGTGTCATATTAGTCCATCAAACTCAAGAAAATAACTTAAAAACCTCCCCTCCAGGGCATGTCCAGACTCAATCTCTACCCTCACCTCTTGATACCAAGTGTCATTAGGTAATGCTCTAAGATATAGCCTTGCAAATCCACTCCCAATGACAACACTGATACCTCATGTCACCTCCTACTCAAAGGCATCAATGGTGACATTCTCCTTCTCTTTAATGTAATGAACATCAAAGTCATGTTCACACAAGAACTCCTTCCAACAATGTTGTTGTGCATCTAGGATTGGCTAAGTAAAGATATACTGCAAGCTCCTATGATTTCCATGCAACTCAAACCTATGTCCCAAAATAAAATGCCTCCAATGGACAAGGGCATACACCATGGCCGTGAGTTCCAAATCATGAGTGGGGTAGTTAAGCTCATGGTCCTTGAATTTTCTAGACTCATAAGCAATCACTCAACCATCCTACATCAATACTACACCCACACCTTCCAACAAAGCATATGTGCAAACCATGAAATCACCTACAAGATTAGGCACTACAAGGAATGGTGTACTAGTCAAACACTCCTTAAGAGCATTAAGTGTTGCCTCACAGTGATCTGACCAAACAAACATCTTTCCTTTCTGCTAAAGAGAAGTGATGGGATGAGCCACTCATGAGAAATCCTTTACGAAGCAACAGTAGTAACTCACCAATCCCATGAAAGTATGAACCTCTAAGACATTAGTGGGTACTGGCCAATCCATGATAGCATGAATTTTCTCTAGATCCACCACAATACCATCACCAATGATGATATGCCCCAAATACTTTACCTTTGATTGGAAGAATCCACATTTACCCAAGTTGCCATACAATTAATAGTCTCTCAAACATTGCAATACTTGACATAAATGAACTTTATACTCCTCCACAATCTTTGAATAGACCAATATATTATCCAAGAATAGAATGACACATTGATTGAGGTACATGAAAAATACTCCATTCATCAAACTCATGAACATTGATGGTATGTTGGTTAACCCAAAGGGTACAACCGTGAACTCATAATGCCCATACCATGTATGAAAAGGTGTTTGATGAATGTTAGCCTCCTAGATACAAAGATGATGATATACTAACTTCATATCAATCTTTGAAAACACTCGTGCTCCTTTTATCTGATCAAACAAGTCATCTATCCTCAGAAAAGGATATCAGTTCTTCACCATTACCTTATTCAACTATTGGTAGTCAATGTGCAAATGTAATGAACCATCCTTCTTCTTATTTAAGATGATTGGTGCATCACATAGGGATACACTAGGATGAATATGGCCCTTAGCCAAAAATTCCTCCAACTATAATATGAGTTCACTCAACTCTTGAGTAGTCATTCGGTAAGGAGCTCGTGAAATTGGCTCCACTCCTAGTACAAGATCAATCTAAAAATCAATGTTACACTGAGGTAGCATACCAGGTATCTCCTTAGAAAACACATCTACATACTCATGAAGGAGTGGGTGATCATCAAGTGTTACCATACAACTCTCAACTTCCTCAAGATCATTGCCAAAAGTAAGAAAGAAGTGACAACCCTTCCACACACTTTGCTTCGACCGATTAACTAAGATCATCCAAAATGAGACTAGTCTCTGAACCCCTACAAGTTCCACCTACCCACCTATGTCATCAACACACTATACCATCTTATGGTGGCAATCTATATTTTCCCAATGGGTGGCTAACCAATCCATGCCCAACACAATTTCATAAGATCCTAGAGGTAGGATATGAAGATCCATTGTGGTGGTGAAGGTACACAATTTCAAAACACAACCTCTGATGAAGGAGTCTACAACCACTTTGGATCCTGTAGCTAACTCAACCTACCACCTATCGACTTGACATGCTACCACTAGCCCACATTGCTAAACAAGAGATGGTGAAATAAAAAAATCTAAATCACCAAAGTCAAAAAAAATTGAAGCTAAAATGCCATGCAATGTACATGTAGCCTCAACTACCATACCTTGATGCTTAGCTTGACAATTATCAACTGCTACAAAGACTTGATGACTCTCACCAACATCTCCCATGGTAGGCTCTAATCTAGCCACACCCTTACTAGGTCTTGTGGATGGTTTGATACAACACTCAAAATATTTATGGCTAAGCTAACCACAAGAATAATAGTTTCACCCAAAGTTGGAACCTATTCCACGACCACGTGGAGTAGCACTACAGTAAGGTGCACTACCCTTGGTAGAATTTTGTTGACTTTCATGAGGAGGGAAGTCCTAAGATTTATGTCCATGGCTTTGGTCTCATCCCTTCCTTCTTGTAGTAACTAAATTTTTCTCCTCTTTCTAAAAGTAATGTTGGTGGTGTCATCCACTACGTTTACTGCCACCTTGAGGAGGTGATGATTGGGCTTGGACCTTTCTAGAAAACTAAATGAACTAGGAATCCTACCTCGAAGTTCATGCACATTGGTTTTGAGAAACTGACCTACTACTGAACCCCCTAGCCACATTTCTCTCTATGATCCTTTCCTTCTCAATGACAAGCGCAAGTGTCCTCAATTGGTGAGCACAGACGTCCCCAATGATAGAGTTCCTAAGGCCCCTAACAAAATGTTGAGTGATGAGTGCCTCATGATACCTATAGCTCAAGCATTGTCTCAACCCAAGGAACTTCTTTTCATACTGATCTACTATCATGAAGCCTTGCTTAAGCTCATGGAATTCATCAATGCGAGCTTCATGCTACTGTGGTGATAGGAATTTCTCTATGAATCTCTCCTTGAAGATCTCCCAACTGAGATCTGCTACATCAATATGAAACCTATCGCTCTCTATATTCCACCAAATGGAACCATGTTCCCTCAATTGCATGATCACACAATGGGATTTCATGTTTCCCCCATAAGGTAGTAAGGAGAAACAATGCCCCATATCAAGTAACTAGGTCTCAACCTTGAGTTTAAAGTTCCTACATCATTTTGACCTAAGGGAAATCATCATTGTCATTACAACCATGACCTCTCCATTGGTTCCTTATACCACTAGGTAGTGTATAAGAATGTTCCCATTTATGCTCCTCCTCTCTATGCTCTGATTGATGGGAATCTCCATGATGAGATCCCTCTTCCTGATTATGATCCTGTTGGCATTCCTCTACATGAGGGCCCAACCAAGAAATATTCTCTTGAAGCACTAGCATCAATGATCCAATGCTATTTTGATTATTGTTACCATGTTCTTCTCCACCATCCTATCATTCCTCCTCATGGTGTTCTTCCTCTTGAACCACTCACTGATTACCACCCTGACCAATAGACCTACGTGCAAGAGGCATCACTATGGAAGCAACAAGATAAATTTAGAAACATCCATAACAAACATAAGAGATGAAAGCATGAACCAACAAGATATCTCAATATCAAATGTATAATAGCAATACACAATAGAAAACACAAACATAGTGGAAGCATAGCACAGAGATCCTAATATTGCAACATGGGCTCTAATACTAGATGTAATGCCCCGCCTGAAGATCCTTTGATCAAAGATGAAATACAAGCCAAGATAAATATTTTTTTAACAAATATGAGTGCACACAACAATGTCATACAGGGATTGCAAAGATTGCAATGGAAGACTTGACCACCATTCTAGAAACTAGTGAATATCCAAATGCCACTGCCCAAACTAACATGACCAACTAAAGGAAAAAAAAACCACTACCACAATAGAACCTAAAATATTCGAACTATAGAAGCAAGGAAACACTAGCAAACTAAAAGGGTACTAGAAACACCAATTTATGTTTCTGAAAAACTTGAGTAGACACCTCCTATTTTTCGCATGAGGACAAAAGACTGATAGATTATCATGTGAGAATGTGAAACAAGCCACATGAGAAACTTCCCTTTGTGTGAGGAAGTGCACCAAACTACGTGAGGAAGTGCTTGGCCTAGTAGCCAAGACACCCCAAAACTAGTGTAGGATTTTGTGTGAGAAAGTGCCAAAGGCCACACGAGAAAACCAAGCACACCACACAAGATCTTGCATTCTCACATGAAGAAAGTAAAATTTTATGTGAGAATCCAAGACAACACACTAGAAACCAAAAAGAGAAAAAGCTAAGGAAATAATTTTTCTCAACATTGGGGATTAATGGACCCATGTATAAAAAAAGACACTCAACTAAATAACCAAAAGATGGAAAGTTAAAATCTAAAATTAAACATGTAAACATAGCATTAAATGGAAATGATTGAAAGAAACATCGCAACGTACAAAAGAAATATCGCAATAAACTAAAACAATGAACTAAGTACACAGATCCTCCCAACCATAATAGCATCATGAGACCTCAAAGATCCTAGCCATACCCCATGGGTAACATCCCAAACTGCTAATCATATTGTTAGAGTTATCTTATGAGGATGTCACTACTAAAATGTACTATAACATAAGAATAAGGAAATCTAGCATGCTAAAGCATAAAACATAAGATAATCCTACAATTAAACTCATCATCTCACATATGCTAAATATCATAATACATGAATGTGTCAATTAAACTAACATCATCTAACATGATATCCAAGCATTCCAATGAAAGCATAAAACATAAGATAACATACTCTGAAACCTGAAGTACCAAGTGTAACAACAAGCAACAGTCATACTAGAACAAAAAACTATCTCTATACACCAGTCCCCAGCATTGGTGAAGGTAGCTATGACTCCAAACCATGTAGAATCCATAGGTCCACTCAAGTCATGCTGATGGAGATAATGATCCAACCATAAACACACCAAATCAAATATCAGTGGCTATCACTCATGCCAGATAGTAATGATGACCAAAACCAAGACCATGCAACAATGCAAGGACAAAAGGTCCTAGTCAGACACTCTATGGGTAACTATGTAGGGGCTCTTGGTGGAGAGTTGGTAACATGCTAACAAACTGTTCCCCTCCGTATTCACTCAGGAGGCTAACATGCTTCATCTATGGCTTGACCACATGGACTATGTATCAATAACCTTTCCCCTCAACACTACCCTTAGGAGGCCAACTTTAGCAGTCTTGTCTTGTTTAATTCTCTAACAATTTTTCTTTAGTTATCACTTAATTAGAAACTTCCTAATGCCAACCTAGGCTAGGACACCATGGATGTGTTAGAAGCCCCTCCACTAACCTTACCCTACATACCAATACTCATCACACGATGAGTGCCCGTAAGCATGCATATTCCCAACCCAACCTCAAATGAGCATAACTCCATTGAAATAAAAATGAGAGATTGGGCCTTGCAAGTCACTTGACAAATGCACACACATGTGCTCATGTATGGCACACCACCATCACAAAGATCAAACGCAAGGGCTAGATGAGAACACAAGAAGAAATAACACTCAACTGAATAAGAGCTGAAGAGGATAGATGTGGAATGCATCCCAATGAAACATAAAAGTGCAATAATGATTTGAATGACATGCTATGGATGATCCAAGTCTATGATTAATAAAATGCCAATAAATCCTGAGAAAATTAGGTGGCACACAAATTGAGGTAAAAATACCAAAACTCAAAAAAAAAAAAAAAAACCCATTTGGTCTTAGGAAAAAAAGTCACAAAAATCCAATAAAATTTGTGTTTAAATGTCGTATGCAAAAATGGCCAGCATAACAACTTGAAATCCCAAGCCCCCATCCCAAAAACAAGGAAAAATACCAACCAATCTAGCAGAACCAACAAATACAAATCGAGGGGAACACTAGTTCTCATCCTCCAAACCAATAGGTATAAAAAATAGATACATAATCTAAGCTTAAACAAGAAAATGAGAGAGCCCTACTTGATAGTCAAAAGGGCTAAAATAGAAAATAAATAACTCATAGATACTGCTAAAAATGATAGCAAAGTAAGGTCTCCCCAAGTTGGATCCAACGACTCCATCCTTGAGAAGATCTCACACTTGTAGCTCTCACAACAAATAGAAAACCAATCCTTTAGAAAAGGATTTCAAAAAAAGCTCTACAAATTCTAAATTGCAAAAGTGAAAATTGAGGAATTAAATTCCTCTTTCAATACTTATTCACTTTTTGAGTGAATAAGAGATTAGGGGAAATCACTAGCCAACCTAGTTACACCTTGAATTGACCCAAATGAAAACACACTATTCCTAGAAATAGGAATCCATCTATGGAAAAGCTGCTAGAAATTAAATTCAATAAAATTTAAGCTCGAAAACCCAAAATCACAAAAATTTCCATACTTCACAATAATGCAAACCTCTAAAATGCATAGATACACTCATTGGTCTTATCACACAATGCAAATGAGTTCATATTTAAGAATCACCGAAAGGTTTAATTGAACAATTAAATAAGGATACATTAACCATATAGGGAGGACATTGGTAAAACATGAATAGTTGAATCATTAACTCCAAGTGTCACTGCCAAGGATATAAATCATGCACACTAAAACACACAATCAAGTGCAATTGCATATAATATCGTAGTTAAAGCAATAAATGCATTAAATACCTAATTTAACCATTTATTCAATTATACTAAAATAATCCATTTACATCACTCACATTCACATAAAGCATAATGAAACAAGAATGAAATAAGTCACAATAGCATAAATCCACATATAACAAAATACTAGATAACCATATATCATCATAAACATGCTATCATCTCAAAATAGCATCATCATGCAAATATGATAAACTAAACATCATAACAAAAAAAATCCAAGTACAACATTTGACCCTCAGGTCATCTCATATGAAACATAACAAGAGTATCAAGTATCTATTGAATCAAAATATAACAAGGTATAGACTACAAACATGAGAGGCACTACAGTTGTCTTAACAACTATTTGTAAATCCTCTAACAAGGTGGCATTTCTAGATTGAAGTGTCTAAAGATATCTAACAAGACCACTCCTAATAGGGTGATTAAATCCTCTAACAAGTTCACACCTAACAGTTTTTTTTGTAACCTTTAATAGGGTTGGATCCTAATAGGGCTCACTTCAGAAGAGTGAAAATTAGTAACTAGTTGCAATTGGTAGTTTTTCCCAAATTGGGTTTCCATGTTAAATCTTGGTGTCACTTGTGTTTGTGGTATTTCTTTCATGTGTATGCAACTAAGTTAATTAAGGTTAATCACAAATAATATCTTAATATTTCCATATTAAGCATTTTTCGAGTTATATTTTTTATTTCAATGGTTACTGAGTTACAACAAAAGATCAGTTTTAACCGAGTGCCTGTGTGTTTACCGAGCAACAATATTTTTAGTAATATTTATGTTCTATACTAACATCTAAGGGATCTATGATTTATTTTAGTCATAAAAAATTCACCCCTCCCCTCTTAGTTACTCCTTTATATCTCCAATAGAGGCTTGTCAGAACAAGTTTGATTTTTGGTTTCTAGATAGCTCAGTGATCATAAGGTTACATCGCGAGTAGGTGGAAATGGAATCATTCCAAGGGGAGTTGGGAGTGTTGAGGAAGAAAATGATGTGGGATTCAAGTTTAGTAAATGTAGGTTGAACCACCTCCTCTATAGGAATTCATAGTATTCATATTGGTTAGGTAGCTAGAGAAAAGAGGCCAATGTAGCCATAGCATCAACAACCCTATTCTTATCTTGGGGAATCTACTCAAAGGTAATATGAATGAAGCATTCTTTGAGAGTGTTGATCAAATGTTTTTAAGTAAGACATTTTTCATCTTTTGTCTAATATGTGTTATTAACTTGATTGATGACCAACTAGGAGTCTTCATAGACCTCTATTGTTGTTAATTTCCATTCCAATGCTAATTTGAGGCTAAGAACCAATGCTTCATATTACAACATGTTATTAGTGCACAAGAACAATAGTTTGTACGACTTTGGTATGGTGACACCTAAAGGTGTGATGAACAGGATTCTTGCACCTAAACTATGATGTGTATATGAACCATCAAAATAAAATTTCCATGTTATGGGCTCTGTATGAAGATTTTGTATGTTTGTAAAATATTTTAGGATAGGATTCAAGCTTTCTAAGGGTGCATCTGCTAATTGGTCAGCAATTGCATAGCCTTTGATAATCTTTGTATCAATATATTCTATGTTAACTCACAAAATTATTACCCACTGGGCTAGCCTTCCTATTAGTGTTGTTTTTCTCAGAAGGTAATTTAGAGGGGTGTATGTGCAGGATCATGGTGTACCAAACTATGGCCTTAAGTGGCAGTGAAAAATGAGCAAATCAGGGTTATGTCAACTTGACACATAATTTTAAAGTGGTTTTGGACTTTATATCAAAAAGTTGTAAGAAAATAATCTGTAGGAAATTGAATCTAGTTTCTAAACTACAAGGCCTTATCTAGAAAAAAAATTATTTGATTGGTCAAAAGTTTGGATTTTAATGCAGTACTACAAAAATTTCAGGGCGAAAATAAAAACTAGATGTATGTCTGACCACCTTAATCATAATCAAATGATAATATTTTTAAATATAATTTTAGATATAAAAAGTAGACTGATTCTTGGATGTGACACATATTTTTAGCAATTTTTATTCCAAATAAATAATTAATTATGAATTTTCTACTATACTATTTTCAGAATTAAAAAACTCCCATGTCTGACCACCTTAACTAGTTCAAAAAAAATCAAAATTAAGTTTTTCTTATTTTTTCCTTATACTAGTCAAAGCATAGAATGTGATGCATCTTTTGGATTTGACAAATCTTACATGGTTTGAAAGTTATAGCTATTTTTCAACCAGTATGTCAATCAACACTTTGTAGCTAACTCCATTAGAAAATAAGTAATAATTACTTACTGAACTTCTAATTTGACAAAACTTACATTTATGAAAAACTAAGAACATTCTTAAGAAACCCTTTTCATTACATCAAATTTTGGTTTAAAAAAAGTCGTCAGCTACATGCTTGAAGTAAAAAACACATAAGAACATGCGAAAAACACATTTTCAAGATGTTTTAAAGATGACCATATAAGGTTGGTATCGAAAGATATAGTAGGAATTATAAAGGTATTAATTATTTTCATTTAGTATCAGGATGGGTGGGAAAAAAGTTGGAATAGATTTTGAAATTCTTTGAGGCATTTCAGAACTACATATTTTTTAGATCACCACTTTTTGGCACACCATGATCCTGCACATACCCAGCCTGCTCCTGGTCTATCTTAGCAATGAGCTTTACTTTATGGGTTAAGAGGTAATGGTGTATTTTTTGGGAAGCAAAAAATATGGCCAAACATTGCTTCTTAATGAAAGTATAATTGAGCTCATAATTGATGAAAGTTTGACTAATGTAGAAGATGGCTCATTCCTTTCCTTGGTCATTTTGTTGTGCCAATAAGGCTCCTATTGATTTATCTGTGAGGGAGATATACAAAAAAAAAGGTTTTTATTGAGTAGGAGGCACCAAGATAGATGGATTCATGAGATAGTTCTTGAGGAGGTTGAAGGTTACTTGAAACTAACTATCCCATTTAAAAACTACATCTTTATAGAGGAGGTGAGTGAAGGGCACACATTTCTTGACAAACTTAGATATGAATCTTTAAATGGACTGAAGTCTCCCTTGGAGGGAATCTAATGGCTTAGGTTCTTGAGAGGTTTCATGTCAACAATAGCTTGTAACTTTTTAGGATCTACCTCCATCCTTTTGGTAAACACAATGTAGCCCATGGGTTTTCTAGATTGTACCCCAAAGTCACACTTCTTAGGATTCAACCTAAATTTGAAACCTTCTAGATGGGTAATATTTTTTCTAGAATTGGAAGATGATCTTGATGAATATGAGACTTTTCTAGAATGTCATAAACATAATCCTCCATAAATTTATGCATTATGTCATGAAATATTGTATTCGTAACTCATTGATATGTGGCACTTGCATTCTTGAGATTGAAGGGCACGAGGTTCCAACAAAATTTTCCCCATGCACATGTGAAGGTTGTTTTCTCTTGGTCTTTGGATGCTATCCTTATTTGGTTATAACCAGAGAAGTCATCCATGAGAGAGAACATAGAATATCCTACAGTTAGGTTGATAATGACATCAATGCTTGGTAAAGTGAAGTCATCTTTGGGACATGCTTTATTGAAATCATGGAAATAAATATAGATCCATATGCTACCATCCTTTTTTGAAATAGGCACAATGTTTGAGCCCCATGAAGCATAGGCCAATGGCTTGATGAAGTTGGTATGGAGTAACTTCTCCAACTCTATTTTGACTAATAATGCTATATATAAATGTATTTTTCTAAGCTTTTGTTTGACTAGTTTAGCCGCTGCAGTGATATTGAGATGATGAAGAATCATATTAGGATCTAGACCTGGCATGTTGGCATAGGACCATACAAAATTAATTTTTATTTCCTTGGAGAAGTGAATGAATTCACTTCTTTTTTCTAATGTTAATGTCTGATCTAGGTGAATGATTATGGGTTCTACCTCTATCCCAATGTCGACTTTCTCTATCAACTTGATCATAATAGATGATCTCTCTTCTAAATATTTAGGTAAAATATCAATTATCTCATCATCGGGTGCCACAATTGGGTTTTTACCCTAAGATACGTCACTTCTATTCTCTTGTATTTTTTCATTGAGATCTACCACAATGTGCTTTGGTCTCTAGATATTTGATATGCTTGACCCCTTTTCATATGAATGAGATAATTGATACTTGATCTATTCATAGGTGCTTCACTTGGTTCTAGTCTTTGAGATGGTTCAACTGCATTGAGGTATATGAAAATTTCTTGGTGAGTGTCAAGGTTAGGGATGTTGTGAAGCTCAATCATGTCCCAACTGATAAGATCAAGATAGTTCAATGATAATAACTCAAGGTATGGTGTAGGACTAGAAAAATGGGCTAATGTTTAACATACTATGAGAAAATCACAAACTCAATAAATATACATCAACACCCTCTATTGTACCATGAAAGCCAAATAAATAAAGGAAAACAACACAATGTTAAAACTGCCTCTTTCATTTGTTTCTCCTATGTCCTTCTTTCTTCTCCATGTGATGTAGCTCCAACATTGCCTATAGTGCACACAATGTTGAAGCAAAATCCTAAGATGGTCATAATGCTATGAGAATACTAGAAGATGCGATTTTTAGCATGAGAGATGGAGCAAAAGACTAAAAACTAGGGACTAGAAATGAGGCAAAGAATGCTCACTTTATAATCAACATGGAAGATGAGAACATTGGAATTGTCACCTTGGATATGCAACATGGCAAGAGATTCCTTGGAGAATCCATGACACATATGACACAAGATGCCAAATATTGAATTATATGATGCTTGGAAGTCAAACTTGGCTAAAGAGGGAAGAGTAAAGCCAAGAATCTATGACAATGGAAGCCAAATATGGATGTGTGTAAGGAATAAGACTATTGGATTATGATATATCTTATCCAACTTTAAATGGAGAATCCATGAGGTGTCATGCCCATGTATCACGATGATGTCAATATTATGTGGAATATTTGAATTAAAAATCCATTAGTCCACACAAATAGAAATTAGTGAAAATAGAATTGATGGAGGAAAATATGACATAGGAAATTGAAAATTTCCATGGTTTGTGGGTGATATTCCACCAAATTTTGTAAATATGAGAAAAACCTGAGTGTTGAATCCACATTTTCTCAAATCTAAAAGAAAATTATTTTTTTGCCTTAAACGAATCTGCCACAAAGATCAAAGGAAAATGATTAGATGACACCTTATAGAGGAAAGACAGGGAACTTGAAGACTCTTGGGCCTAATAAGGAGAAATAAGGACCTTATCCAAGTGAGCTTGAATACAACTCTCCCTCACTCTCTTATTAGTCTAGGCAAAGCAAATTCCTTGGAGGTCCATATCCATCAACCCTTCTCCATTAATAAAGTCCATCAAATCCAATCTTCCATCTGATTGACTTGGACTACCCCCCATTTTTTCATGTTCATAGAGAGGAACATTGAAGTCCCCCATCATAATCCAACTTCCGTTATAGTCTTTTCTTTTAAAGTTTGATAATTTGTTCCAAAACGTTTTCCTCAAATTCTTACTATTAGGGGTGTAAATATTTAGCAGATTCCAGTTGAAACCCAAATGTAAATGTTGAAACTTGACCATTAAGAGGTTCTTATTAGAATCAATGAGAAATCCAGAAACAACATATTGATTCCACATAATTAGAGTACCTCTTGAGGCCCCTTTAGAGCTACTAGCCAACACCTCACAATTTTTGAAATATCTTAACTTTTCCACTTTTCCCTTATCCATTTTGGTTTCCTAAATAACCAAAATATCAGGTTTATGATCTCTAACTAGATTTCCAACCACCTCCATCTTATGGAGACTGTTTAGCCCCCTTATATTCCATGAAACAATCTTCATTTTTTCTTAGGGGTAAATTCCATAATAGTAGCTTGCTTTCCATCAACTATATTCTGTAAACTCTCCTTTTACCTCTTATCCTTGAGACTTTTCCTTGCCACTTTACTTGAAGATCCAATATCCACCTTCACTTTAGGGGATCATCTCCATTTTCTTCCTCCTAGTGGAAGCTCCAAAAGATGACACCGAAGGACAACCTTCCTTATTAGTTTTCTTCCTCATACCAACCATCTATTTTTTCTCATCTTTGGCGATTATTTGATCCTCTTGCTTAAGGAAGACTTATGGATTAGTGTCAAGAACCATATCACCCATAAAATAATCTTCAATACTAGGTTCAGATAAGGGAAGGTCACCTTCATCAAGAAAATTATCCATAACAAATCCCAAGATCTCAATGAAATTATCCTCTTGAATTTCCCCTTCCTCATATACACCTCCATACAAAAACCTTCTTTGTCTTCAATCAAGATTTGGGACAAACAATTTGGTTGAAACTTCTCCATATCTATCTTAGAACCTTTCTTGAGAGTGAGAGGAAGAGATGACTCCTCTGTTCTTAAGATCGTATCATCCTTGTCTTCCTTCTCTATATTTTCTCTGTTTGCCTTCTCCTTCCCAACATTATCAATTTATTTGTGTTCCTTTTCTATCTCATTAATATCAGTATCATCATTGGGGCTGACATTGATAGCATTCTTAACAAGGGTAGAGGTGTCTCCTTTTGGTTCCTTAGGTCTCTAAACCGGTTTTGGGGGTTTCTTTTTTTCCAGCACCACCTTACAATTTTTTTTTGCTTTTTAGGACAATTTTTAGCCCAATGGCCCACTGTTTTTGAATAGAAATAGGCATTACAAATATCTTCAAATTCAACCTCTTGAATCCTCTTTCCTAGTTTAGAAAAAAATCCACTTTTTGAGGTAAGTCCTTAAGTTGAGAAACTTTCACACAAATTCTAGCATAAAGAAGTCTATATCTAGCAACAACCATATTATCAATAACTATAAGCTCTCCAAAAGACACAACAATCCCTTTAAAAAATCTTCATGTTAGAACTCCAATAAGAGACTTGGAAGTCGTACCCATACATGCATTGTAAGGAAGAGCAAATAAGATAAATTCAGATTTTGTTCCCATTTCTTGATCGTAGGGGAGATTCTTTCAAAATACAAGGGTCCCCCACTTAGAACCATATTCAAATCCTCCTTACAAGTAAAAACAAAGGAGAAGAAGGCTTTAGGCATGGCCGCAATGTCAACTTAACCCTAAAGGCTCATTTCCTCTTAACCATATTCCTTAAAGAATTAATATCCGATCGGGGCCCCAAGAATTTACCAACAAGTGTAAAGTCCATAGTTGAAATAGAATAATCAACAATGGAGTCCAATACAAATAATTGTAACTTACCTTTCTCCCAGCAAGATTTTGAAACAATAGGGGGAAAGGATGACTTACCCACAGGCTTTTTACCAAAAAGCGATGACCATTTCCTACCCTTAGCATCTCCTATCTTCTCTTTCAAACAAGATTCACATGGAACCTTGATGTCTTGATTGACCACGTGTGAAGGTCCCTCTCCTCTAGTTTGCTGAAGTGGGCCCCCAATGTTACCTTGGTCAACAGGGTTGCAGAGAGCATCTTTCTGCACCTTCTATGAATATTCCCTAACTCTTTGTCCTTATCATCCTCCTTGTCCTGTTCGATTCCTTCTAGATTACAGGACACATCTCCATTGTCGTTACCTGGAACCACATTCTCGCCTAGCAATTCCATTAAAACAAAGGAATTTGTAGTACCTTTAGCAAATCCCAACTTTGCAAAAAAAAATTTAAGTTTATTTTTGAATTAGTTCAGTTTTTAACTTTTTAAATTGATTGAGTTCTTTATTTTTAAAATTATTAAAATAATTTTATATTTTTAAATTAGTGTAATTTTTATAATTATTTAGTTAAATTTTAATAATAATTTTTTAATATGAAATTATTTAGATGATCATTTTATTCATATATTATAAATTAAATATAAGTAAATAAATTTTTTTATCTACAAAATATTTTAATTTTATTTTATTGAAAATTAATTATAATTTTATTTCTAAATACTTTCATGTTAGTTGTATATTATTAGATGCTCAATCATATAGAAACTTGTAAAATTATATATAAATATATAGCATTACCATTGCACACCCTAATTAATAAAAATACTATTAATATATACTATTTTACTATAATATTTAAAATATAGTTAGTACTCATAAAATATTCAAATTTATTATAATATTTGAAAAATAGTTAATACTCATAAAATTTTCAAATTTACTATAATATTTGAAATATAGTTAATATACTTAAAAAAAAAGTTCAAATTCAAAACAATTGCAATAGAGAAATCGGTCTTGAGCTCCTTGATATTTGGGACTCAATGTACATGATTTGGAGGCTCCTATTGAAGGGGGCTAGGGTTGAAGGGACTAGGTTTATTTTATTTTATTTTTTATTCATTTGGCTTGGAAATTTTCTTGTTTTGCCAAGACTAAGTAGAATTTCAAAAAACTTATATAGATTTTGAAAAAACTAATTTTTCTTTGTTTTGGATTGATCACTTCTTTAATCAACTTGATGCACTTACCCTTCATCTTCACTTAGACTACAAAAAGAACAAGATAAACTTTAGAATCCAAGAACGAAAATTTACATATTTTGTATTATATGAATCTATAAATTATTCATTTGATACTCATAAAAGTCTTTCCCCATAGAATTATATGAGCACTACCATTGCACCCCAATTAATATAAACTTAAAAAAATGTTATTAGTTCTAGACAAAGGAAGGATACTATTGCTTTCATTCAATTCAATTTTTCAATTAAATCAACCAATCAACTCATAGAATTTAAAAGATTAAAAGAAATTTCAAATATTTATATCTTTTTCTAATTTTTCATTATTTTATAAATCACATTTTTCATTCATTCTATTAGACCATAGTATTTTTGGTAGGAAGAAAATTCAATTTTCAGCAACAAAAATATAAATATTTTCTAACAACCCTATCATGCATTAATTACAACTTTATCTTTTCACATTTGTGACAAGTTGATTGGATTTTTTTAAAAAATAATTTTCATCTTCCACCTCACACAACTTTGAAAAAAAATGAATGTCCAATCAATATTAATTATCACAATCTATTTTCCTTACCGAGAGTTAAATGTTTTATTTATCTTATTTTAAATATATCTATATCTTATTTTAAATATATCTATTAGTTTTACATTGATGTTTATTTCTGACATTGTAAAATGCTATTTTTAAAAAGGTTTACACTATGTTTTACTAGCTACTATTTTACAATCTTGCTCTAATTTTTTTTATACCAATTTACAAATTGTAAAACTAATACTACCCCTAGGCAAGAGCCTACAACACAACAGTAAATTGTGAGTCTCTTATCTGGAGATCTTGGGTTCAAATCTACTCAAGCTTAATTTATAATCATAATAATTAATCACAACAAATAATAATAATTAACTTTGGCCGCTTCTTACCGATAAAAAAAAAAAAAACTAATACTACCCCTCAGACTTACTAGATATTCTAGTAGCTTGAATTTAGTAATCAACAATCTATTTTTTAAAATTAAATATTTTAACTTATATTTGAATTGGTAGAAATGAATAGTTCATTTATATAATATAATTTACTAGATATTTTGATCGCTTGAATGAAATAATCAACAATCTATTTTTTAAAATTAAATATTTTAACTTATATTTAAATTAGTAAAAATAAGTAGTTCATTTATATAATATAATTTTTATTATTATTTATATATTTCTTAAAATAATATAATTATTAATACTTTTAAATTCCCTTCAATTCTTTATATCATCCTATCTTTACTTATTCTTATAATATCATTCTCTTTTTACTTGTCCTTACAATATCATTCTCTTTTTGAACTCTTTGTGTCTCTTGTTCGTATATACTATTATACTGTTATATTTGAAATATAGTTAATATACTCATAAAATGTTTCAATTCAAAACAATTGCAATACAGAAATCGGTGTCGGGCTCTTTGGTTTTTGGCGGGCTCAATGTACGTGATTTGGAGCCTCCTATTGAAGGGGGCTTGAGTTACATATGATTTATGAGAAGAAAATTGGCTGGTGAGGGAGAGAGAAAATCACATGTAATCGGTAAGACTACATTTGGACCAGTACTCGGCAACAAGCTTTGCAAACGAGGACGATTTGTTTTCTAGAAGCGTTGTTGGCTTCCCGTACTCTGCAACCATGCCTGCAAACGAGTCGCCCATCAACGAGTATCATTACAAGCTGGAACGAAAAGGAAATAGAAATTCGAAAATATTGAAAACATACCATCTGAGAGAGTCAGAACCATATCGCTGTCAATAACAGTGGGTACCCTGTGGGCAACTGTTACCACTGTGCAGCTCTGAAAGTCCTGTCTAATAACTTTCTGGAGGATGGAATCCGTTGCAGAATCAATAGAAGCAGTTGCCTCATCCAGCACCAGAATGCGGTTGCGTTTCAGCAAAACGCGACCCAAACACAAGAGCTGCCTTTGTCCTGCACTCCAGTTTTCTCCTTCCTGACTCACTGCGTGGTGCAATGCCTAAACTGGTGAGTACTGAACCTCTTTTTAACATTAAACTGTTTAACAATTTATCAGGACAGAATTGGACAGTGGAGGTTAATTGCTTAAAACATTAAATTCTTACTGTGGGAGCTTGAGTTCAAATTCTAAGAGTCTAGTATGTAAATTGTTCAATAAATTATCACACAGAGTGCTTCAAGAGTTGAGGATCTTGGTTAAAGTGCTGAATTTTCATGTGGCCAAGTTCAATTTCTAAAAGTCTAGTTCATAAACTGTTTAACAAATTATTATACATTATGAAAGTATTTCACTTTATAGGGTAGGTTCTCCTCCTATCATGGTTACCATTTCCCTTTTCTGAATCATATTCGCAATGGTGAGAAAATTAATGTGTTCTTCTTTCTTTCCTCCCTTACCAATTCCATTAACAATGGGATTCTCCTCCTCTCCACCAGTGGCTTATCTACATCCTGGACCGGTATGTTTTTGGTAACTCTTCTTGTACGATTAGGTGCCTTATTTACTCGCAGTTGGAAAAAGTCCCTGCCAGCTCGGTGAGAATTGAATTACTTAATTACTTGGCAGTGAACAGCTCCCTGACAGGCTAAAGAAGAATCCTAAGCCTAAATGCCGGGGAAAAATGCTCTTTTTGTGGCTAAGGAGAAACTGTTATCCTTTGTTTCCTTCGAAGAAACCCTTTTTGATAACACCCGTCCTAAGAGAAAAGCCCCTTCAATGAAACTTCTACTTTCAAACTTTGTAAAACCAACTAGAGGCAAAAATACTTACTTTGATTTTGACAAAGATGATTCTGGGAAAGAAACGGATTCTCGATCTCGGGGAGGGAAAAAAATGTGACTCCTCCAGTGGTGAGAAAAATGAGTTAGAGCTCTGGTGAACGAAAGTCTATGAGGCTTAGGAATAAAAAGTATAATAGTAAGAAAAAAAAATGTAGGAAGAGGTGGTGTCGAAAGCGGACCTGGAGTTTGAGTTGAAAGAGATAGACGAAAGCGATAATTCTGATGATGATGACTATGAGAAGGAGGCTGAAGATGAAGAGGATACAGAGGTGGAAAAATCTGCTGAAACTCCCTGTCAATCTGAACGATATGGATGATATGGTGAATGATGTTGGTACCTTCCCTATCTTTAAGGAAGACGCTAAAGAGAAGCATAAGCCTGCTACCCAGATGAAGGAGAGTCTCAATGAATTTGCCCTTATGAACTACATTTGGGCCCTTCAAAACAGAGTCACTGCAGTGGAGAATGTTATTCCGAAGACTATCTCTACTGATGACTTCAATTTTGCTTTCACTTCCTTCTGCAGGATCTTGGATGGTTTTATGATGAAAGCGGTGCTTGGAATGGTCATGGGAAAGACTAGATTGAAAAAGAGTGTTTGGATAAAGAACTAGGATGATACTGATTGGGAGGCAATTGCTCAATATAAATGAATTTCTTTTCTAAAGGGATTGCAACTGTTATGCTATTTTTAATGCTATGTTTAAAATTGCTATCTCTGTTAATACTAGGAACAATGTTTAAAATGATTTCTGATACTTTACCCCCTCTGCTAATATGCAGCTGATGTTAGCTAGCATTAAGAATTTTGATAATAGTACTGATAGAAGTAGTATGAGTAGATTTGGTAGTGGTCAAAGAACTCTTCGTTTAGTTTTTGATTATTTTGAGTGATGGTAGGCTACTTCCGGCTGTAATGGCCTGAAGTTGTGCTGCTGGTATGTGATTGTTGTATCTGAGTTCAGGGCTCTCTCCCTGCCATCTAAATCAAAAACAAATTATCATACAGAATATTAAATTGGTTAAAGCATTATTTTTTAAAGTAAAAATCCAAGTTCAAATACTGAAAGTCTAATATGTAAATTGTTGAAGAAATTATCGGACATAACTCAAGAGTTGAATTTAATTGATTGAACTTTCATTGTAAAAACCCAATTTCAAATTCTAAATGGCTAGCATTTAGATCTATGCTGCTATTCATGGTCTTTCATAGCTGACTTTTACTGTGGAGGTAGTTTCTAATGTGGTTATTAAAAATTAGTTACTTTTAGTTCATCAGGGTGAAGGAGGGTTATAAGCAAATTGAATTATAAGTTGTGATTGTTGATCTTCTATAGACGATTTCTAGTGTGGTTGCTCAAAACGAATTATTGTATTCACAAGTGCTTGTGTTGGTTCATATTGATTTATTATATTTGTACCGACAAGTGTCTGCATTGGTATGAAACACTTGATTTTAGTCTCATTTGTGCGATAGATTTCCAAATTGTTTCTCTGAGTCTTCCATAAACGATTTCTTATATAATTGCTTGAAAAAATATAAATACAGAATACTTATAAACGACTAACAGTATAAAATAAATTATCACACAGGAGAGGTAGAGTATATTGTAACCTGATGAATCAAGTTTGTTTGGCAGATCTCCGATGGCCTTGCTCATCTGGCATTTCTCCAGTGCCTGTAGATGAACACCTTCATATTGCAGTCAGACTTTCATAGATTTTGAAAAAGGAAAAAACAACACAAGCATTTAAGCAGTTATTACCTTCCAAATTTCACTGTCAGAATATAAACCGAGAGGATCCAGATTACTTCGTACTGTCCCCTTAAAAAGGGTGGGGTCTTGAGGAATGATGCTCAACTTTGACCGCAGATCACGCAGGCCAATTGTGCAAATGTCGATATCATCTATCAGAATTCTTCCATCCGAGGGTTCAACCAGACGAAACAAGGCACTGATGAGAGTGGTTTTTCCACTGCCTGTGCGGCCCACTACTCCCACTCGTTTCCCTGCCTCAAATGTACAGCTGATGCCTTTGAGCACAAGAGGAGCATTTGGACGGTATCTTATCTTCAACCTCTCCAACTCAATTCTGCCTTGGTTTGGCCATGACATGGGAGGCCTATTGCTCTTGATGATTGCTGCCGCTTCTGATGGCAGATTCATGTATTGCTTTATACGTTCCACAGAAACCACAAAGTTTGCAAGATTGCATTGCCATTGAACAAAAAACACTTGGCAAGATGTAAGGGAAAGCGCATATGAGAGTGCAAGCCCAGCAAAACCTGCAATTTGTACAACCTGTTGTTAGAGGGCCTGTTACATTTAATGCATAAACCAGATTTTTGAAATTTTGGTCAAAACAACATTCTAAGCTTTGTTTTGTACAGATGGATCATTTTAAATCACATTCATTTCTTTAGTAATTGTGGCTCATTTTAAATTATCTCTGCCATATAGGGATGCTGTCTTTGGGGTTTTCTGTCCTATGTCCACACTGAGGAGGGGACAGCTTCAGAGGTAGTCTCATGTTTGAGATTATGAACACTATTTACTTTGAGCAATTTATTAGGATTTTAATAGAAGTATATAGATTAATTATTCACAAGAATACATTCATATTTTGATATTATAAAGATTGTGATATTGTTATCAGGATTCAATTGTGAAAAATTACAGAGTTAAATCCTAATATTAATATTACAACCTGACTTGTTGTGAAAAAATATCTTTTATTTATCAATATAAAGATTATTAAGATATTAATATCTATGTCAAAATACTTATATATTATATAACTGTTCTATTTGTCGTCTCAAGCTGTTCCTATATTGGCTTAAAATATTCCCATCCTGAAAATGCATTCTTTCATCTGTATGTCCCTGTGTTTGAAACTTATGGAACATCACACTAATAGTTAGTTATGTTACTAGAAATGAGAAATGAAAAATGGAATGATTACACAAACGTAACAAGATATGGAATATTTAAAAGTTGCATTAAATGGAGAAATTACATTCTTGATAAATGAATTTCAAAGCAGCAACAATTTTTGCTTCCTCAACGAAAATGATTTAGAATTTTTGCATCGGCTTGGAAATGCCTAGACGGGAAACCATCATTTGTGACAGAGAAATACATTTCAGTCATTGAAATGTGAAATGCCTCCTTTCCATTGCGTCTCTGACAACACAGATTGGTAGGCCTTGGTGGAAATAAGCCACACCAAGGTTGACAATGCAATGGTCAAAGAGATGTTGATAACTTGATAGAACATTGCAATAGCAAATGGAAAATCCTAGATTTGAGTCTTAACTAAGAAGATCTTAGGTTCTAGTTTAAGCTGGCTCATATGGACCATAGCCAACATGTAGTATCAAAATGCAGATTAGAATCCTCAAGCATCGGTGGTATAGTTTAAGGGGATGTTAGAAATCAGACCTGCTCAAACCAGTGGTAGGCTGGGTAAGAGCTGGTTAAAGAGGGGCCAAAAACTCAGTTAGTAGAGCATTCTTCTAACAAAGATATACTATAATCAGTGTTGATCTGGTCAAAGAGGGAGAAATAAGTGCTTTAATAGGAAGTCATAAATTCAAGTTTTAATTGGTCCATACAAATTAATTCTAAATCTTATTAGAAAATGAGTGCAATTTAAATGATACCTAAATAAGTCAAAGCTTAATGTACAGTTTAGATTTGACTTGATACTGAATGGAGTTGTACCAGGAGATATGGTGCTTGCCGGCAGTGAAACCAGGAGAATAGCTGAAGTAAAGAGGATTGCATTGCCAAGCAATTCCAGCCGTAAGATAAGCCATTCAGTGGCAGCACTGGTGTGGAAAAAGAGACTTGCATCTGTGTCAACAAGTTTTAAGTTTTTTTCATTGAACTTTTCTGTCATGTTAAATGCTCTGATAGTGACTACTCCTAGCGCTGTTTCTGTTGAGTTGTTTATTACTGGTGCTTTGGTGGTGCCATTGATTCTTATTAGCTCTCTTGCAGAGCCAAGGTAATACATCTGCAAATATTGAAACAAATGAGACAAATGAGAGCATCAATTGGGATTAGAAGCATGAGGCAAACCCAAAAGAAGTGAAGGATCTTACTTGGATCCACCTCGTTACAAAGAATACAGGAACAGCAACAACCAGAACTTGCCACGTAACTACAGAAATAATTAATATCATTCCTAATAATTCTGATCCCGAAGAAAAAACATAGTTGAAGCCCCAAGCTAGATCCAAATCAATCAAACTGAGGTCCGAGGATGCCTGTTGAAATAACAAATTGTTAATCATTTTGTCTGAATATATTAATTTTTATTCATTATAAGTCATTGCATGCTCTGTTTACCCTAATAAGAATTCGGCCCACAGGTGTGGTGTCAAAGAAGGCCATGGGTGCCTTGAATATTGAAGTAAACATCCCATTGAAAATGGCCTTTGAAGCTTGCAATCCCAACACTGCAACAAGCCGAGATCTTAAATAGACAAAAGCTCCACTCAGTAGTGAAATGCCTGCATATGTACCTACTAATACACCACTGTCAATATTTGGATCCAAGATCGCCTTTGCAAGCCAATAGTTGGCTGCTACTTGCCCAACAACAAAGGCTCCTTGCGAAAAGACAATCAGCACAGAAAGTAATGCTCCTTTTGCAATGCGAATATAGTCAATATATGGTTCCAATCCTGAATCTCCCATTTCCTTCTCTTCTTCCACAGTCAATTGTGTCAATTGTGTCATATTAGGTGTAATATCTCCTCCAGTTTCTTGGACAATGAGCTCAGTTGAATTCTGCATCCTTGCAAGTTGCAAGGATCCAATCTCAGCTTCAAGTGGAGAAGCCTGGTTATTCATGGGATCATTACTGGTAGAAACCATGGCTTCCTTATGGGCATTCACAAGTTGCTCGAATGTTTCCCCTGCTGCTAGTATTTGATGATAGCTCCCTGCCTGCTTTATTTCTCCACCTTCCATCACCTGCACAGATGACACTATTCAGATTTATGATATTCAAACAGCCATTGAAACGGAAATTTATAAAGGCTTTTCTTTGATAGGCTGCAAAAGATTGATGAAACGGAGGCGGGTTATGCATAAATACCAGGATCGTATCGACAGCAGGAAGAAATTCCACTTGATGGGTCACTAAAACTACTGTTTTTTCAGCTAATGCTCCCATCACACAATCCTGTAAACATACTAAATTTATTAGAAATTACAATTTTTCACACCACCCATACTTTCACATCTGCACTGTTAGAACTTTAATATATTGGGATCTGACCCATGTATTTTATTGATTGACACAGACACTGAACTGAGATTAGTAAATGTAAGAGTTTTTAATGCTGGTTATTTGTAAACCTTTCTTATATGTAAGCAGTGAGTAAAGGGTTGTAGTTTAATTTGTTGAGTACAATTAATAAGGGTCATGATTTTTTTTCATTGTCTGAAAATATATATAGAGGTTGGTGTGTTTTGGAGAATCTTGGTAGGATGGATACTTCTTAGTCATTAGTTCCTGTCTGAAGAGGTATCTACATAGGGTCATGGTCCTGCATTGAATGACAAAATTAACTTGTGGATGGTATAAAATCCTCCATTAAAAAACAGAGAGAGAGGGGAGGGAGAGAGAGCACTTCGTAGTTGTATATTTTATTGTTAAATTTTTCAAGCTTACATGTCATTTTTTGAATGAAATTTAACATTTTATAACAGTAAACAAATTTATTGTTTAAATTAAAATTTGAGGTCTACATCATCATGTTTTATGCTACATTGCCATGCTGTTGTTTTTGATACTAACAACAGTCAAAACAAGGGGGCTGACTCATTACAAAGAAAATAAAGCCCTCGAACAGACTAACAGGCCATCGACAACACTATATCAGCACAAAAGGTACTGACAAAAAAAAGAACTTAAGAAACAAAGCACACAGGCTTTTTGCCTTCCAGATCAAGCCAAAACTGACACCACAAGAAAGGGAGGATGAGAGTTCTTCCTACACCGTCAGACAACAGCTCAGGTGATACTATATTTAGGTTCCTCGTCGAAAAGAACTCTGCTAGGGCAGCTGCTAGTACAACCGACACATTTCTGTAAAGGCTGAGAAATGTTGGGATAAGGTGACTTAACCTTATCGTGTTTTATTGTTTTTTATTTATGCATTTTAGAAAAGATGCTTAATGAGACCAAATCTTCCACTAGGATAGACTTGGAGCAAAAAAATAGAAAGTTTGTTTTTCTTATTGGCATTTTCTCTTGGCTTTTTTTTAATGCAAGAGTTGTGCACAAAGATTTTTTTTAAATAAGTTGTAAATACATTGAATGTAGACACTTTAGAAATTGTTTCATTTTGCACGAAAATTCTATAAATACAATGTGTTGAAGAGAGTTGTTAGAGAGAGAAGTGTTTGAAGAGCATTGTTATGCTGCCAAAATTATTTTGGATTTAGATATTACAACTGATAACTCTTCAAGAGCATTGGCTTTGGAGATTGTATTGTAACTGTCTTGTTGTTGATAATACAATTGGGTCTGGGTTTAGAGTGGTTTTTTTCTTGAAGGGGTTTTGCCACATATGTTTGGTGTTATGAGTATATTTGTAATAGTTCAAAGATTTGTGAGAAATTTCATCATATATCTCCAGTTAGATTTAGCATTTGGAAGCGTTATTTCGCATATGTCTGGCCAACTTTGTTTTGATTAAGTAAAAGCAAGTTTTAAAGGACCCGAAACCTATACAACAACAGAGTTCTGGAAACAAGCAAGAGAAAAGAACTACAGAGAAAAGAAACCAAGACCAAGCATGAAACAGATCTCAGACAACAAAAAAGAGGTCATAGAGGACAGTGCTGGAAAAAACAGCAAAAGTCCAGCAAAGGAATAGCAACCGACCAGTTAAGGAGTGTTGATTAGATTCACCGCCTGGTCCACCAGAGAATGCATGGTTTCAGCAGCAGCTTTGACTTCGTCTTTCCTACTAGTTTCCTCAATCTTCTTCGAATGGGCCCGGGTACGCATACTTGGTCCTTGAGAATCAGCCCCCAAGGGAGAATCCTGGTCTTTACCTACCACATTCTTCTTCAGGAAGGTAGAAACATTTTCCACCATCTGCTTAAGCTGTTTGTCCATGTTGCCCAGTCTGGATTCAAGTTTTGACACCTTCCCTTGGACACTACTACTATCCTTGTCCATAACCCTCTGTTTAGCTTCCAACATAGGAATCTTATGCATCAAATTTTTAACTTCCTCAACATTTCCTATGACCTCCGAGAGCTTGTCAATATGCTGTCCTAGAGTTCTTTCCCCTCTTGCCGTTTTGAAAAATTGTTCCATTTCCTTGTTAAGCAAAAACATTTTATGCTTTAAGATGCCTATGTCCTTTCGAATAGAGCCCAGGTTGCCAAACATACCTTTAGAAAACCCTAACCCACTATCACCCCCTTTAGATTTAGATCCCTGCTCATCAATATCAGCATCAGAATCATTTTTAACTTTCTTAGCATTTTTATTGACATGATACTGCGCAGGCTTCTTTTTCCTCTCCAAGCGATGAGCCAAAGGCTCATCATCAGAATGCATAGACTCTCTCTCATCTAGACAACCCTTACCTTTACTTTTATTGCCTCCCTTGTTTTTGATGTGCTCGCGAACAATTTCTTCAACAAAATCACTTTCCCTCTCCCGGTCAGAATCCTCCTTCTCAATATTCTTCTTCTTTTTCTTATTGCCGTCACTGGAACCAATTTTAGGGCTAGCCAGACCTCCTTCAGCCTCATCTTGTGTATCAAAGTCATAGCCTTTTTCTTGAATACTCCCTTCCGTATCTTGATCTTCCACTTTAAAATTCCTAGGTTTTTGGATTTTTTTAGATTTGAGCACATTCATGATCAAAATCATAAGCCCTTCATGGCATACATGTTCCCCAGTTGGGTCACGCTGAATGGCTTGAGTAGAAATTGCAAGAGATTGCAACAAGTAGGAAGGAAAATTCACCCTAATATTATGTCGAAAATGATTTGCAAGCACAAAGTGATAACCATACAATTTGGTATATTGACCATCCAAAGTTACATATTCCATAATGACAAAGAAAATAAACCGCCACGGACGAGACACAGAAGTCGGGTTAAAGTAAGAAGTACCTATCTTAACCAGACGGTTTCTTTCCTGTTCGGTCTCAACAAAATCATCAATTGCCTTGTCCGATATCTTCCTTTCCCTGTAGAAATTCATCCTGTCCAAATCCAACCCAGTAGCCTCCACAATGGTCTCAATCGTTACCTCCATCTTCTGATTCCCGACCAAAATCGAGCCATCCTTCCAAGATTTTACAAACTGGTGTGTGATAGCAGGATTATTTCCTTTAAGTCTCTCCATGTAGCTGGTAAAATTGCCAAGCCTGACGATATCCCAAACCTTTGGTTTATTCTTCCATTCCGCACAACTAGGCGGTTCGACCTATTTCCACTTTCCCCCCATAATCTCTGCAACAAACACCCTAAATTGCTTTGACTGAGAAACCCCAAACTCTCTGCAAGATGAGGCTCTGGTTTCCTCACATTGCAGAACCCCAATCACCCTGCAATCACCACAGATTGAACACTGATAGAAAGAAATAACCCATAATCCGTGCGAGCTGCCCGCATTTCCAAAAATAATAGCCCACTTCACTACAAAGAGGTAAAAATCATAATTCCCTGACAGTGTCATTATTAAAAGATATTTGTTGGGATTTCCATTTGTCATGCTTGACAAACTCGTGGCCATTAGCAGGTAAAGTGGCATATGTATCCCATATGATTTTTTGATCATTATAACATGCCACATTGGAAGCCCAATCGGCTAAGCCATTTGCTTCCCTATAATTATGGGAAATAATGCAATTTTGAAAAGAATTAATAATATCCCCAGCCTTAAATATAATGTTACTAATATTCCATGATGGTGGATTTATCTTCTTTAAGCAATTTATAATGTTGAGGGAGTCACCTTCAATCCAAATATTAACTAGATTTAGGTCTTTGGCATACATAAGACCATAAAGAGCAGCTGAGGCTTCCGCAACATGATTGGTTTGACACCCCAAAGGTATAGCCATACCACCAACAAAATCACCATTAGAATTCCTAATCACCACTCCACAACCAGCAAGGCCCAGATTCCCTTTCGAGGCCCCATCGAAGTTCAACTTAAACCAATTAGTCGGAGGACAATCCCATCTAGCAATTTCCCTTGGGTTAGGATCCTTTACATCCAGTATCAGGCTCCTTATATTCCAATTATTCATCATCCCCACATCCCAATCATTAGAAGGTTGCTGTCCCTTATTGCAAATTTTGATATTTTCATGCAGAAGGACCTTGATTTTATGGAAAACCTGAATAGAGTTGGATTCCACTCCTTTGAAGATCCTATTATTACGTTCTTTCCAAACCCCCCAGCAAAGATAAGGAAGTATAAAATCCCACAATTTAATAATCAGAGGGTTCTTAGAAAGAGCTTTCCAAGACAAAAAGAACAACTGGATAGTAGCATGAGGGACCTAGTCCATATTCATTAAGTCCCAAATTTTATCCCAAACCTCTGTATTAAAGGGGCAATGGAACATTAAATGATCCACCGATTCCTCATCATTCTTACAAAGAACACACCAATTAACAATGAAGAATCCTCTCTTCTTGAGATTATCAAGGGTTAAAATTTTGTTTTGCAAAAGGATCCAAAAAAAGATATTAATTTTAGGAGTCGTACTTTTTACCCAAGCCATTGCCCAGCAGGGAACCTCATAATCTTCAAAAGAATTAGCAAAAGTTGACGAAGTAGAGTACACACCACTAGGATCCTTTTTCCAAATTAGAACATCATCTTCATGGTTCAGACAATAAGCATTCAAGCAATTAGCGAGCTCAGCAAGATTCAAATCCATGCTAAGAATATTCACCCATGAGTCATTCTTCTAGTAATCACTAACCAGAGTACCAAACTGAGTCTTGCACTCCTCCATAAACCCATTCCATCTTGGATCCTCACAAAGGGGGTAATCCAAAATCCAAATATTTTCCCAAAAAAGTATCTTCAACCCATTTCCAGCCTTCCATTTGACTCCTTTCCTTAAAATGTGTTTAGATTTCTGAGCATTCTTCCAAATCTGAGATCCCCCTTGATCAGAATCAGAAAGGAGGAGATGCTGAAAATCAAAGTTATTCCAATTATATTTATAATCCCAAATACTCCTCCATTCCCCCTCTTCCTTATGCCATCTCCAAAGAAGTTTAGCCAATAAGAGTTCATTCATAAAAGAAATCCTTTGAAGTCCAAACCCTCCCTTCCCCTTGGGAATGCAAACATTCTCCCAAGCAATAAGAGGAAGTCTCTTTTTAGTCTCCATACCTGACCACAAGAAAGTTTTCTGTATTTTCTCAATAGCAAGTGCAAACTTTCTCGGGATTTTAAAGACACTCGAGGCATAGAGCAGCACACTTTGGAGGATAGATTTCAAAACAATGACCTTCCCAGCCTGACCAAGGAGGGCTCCCTTCCAGCCAACAAGTTTCAAGTGAATCTTGTCAATAAGAGAGTTCCAAAAATTATCAGGGGGAGATAAACCCAAAGGTAGCCCTAAATAAGTACCAGGCAAGGATCCACTTTCACACCCAATAATCCTTTTAATCTTAAATTGTCTAGCCTCACTAACATTAATAAAATAAATCACACTTTTATTCCAGTTAATGATTTGGCCAGAAGCATCCCCATAGTCAGTCAAAGCCTTCTTAATATTCCTAGCATTTCTCACCGAGGCCTCCCCCATGACAATAGAATCATCCACAAATTGCTGATGCGAGCACACTAGAGCAGAGGAGGAAGGGCTAAGACCAACAAAGTCTCCTATAAACACCATATTATTAATAAATCTTCCCAAACATTCAGCCAAGATAATAAAAAGAATAGGAGAGATTGGGTCTCCTTGTCTAAGGCCCTTGGAAGCCTTAAAAAAGGAGGAAGGGGAAGCATTAACTAGAATAGAAAAGGAAGCTGAAGAGATAAGCATAAAGATAATATCCCTGAATCTCTTATTAAAGCCAAACGCTGCCAAACACCTAAGGAGGAAGTTCCAGTCAACTCTATCATACGCTTTAGAGAGATCAAGCTTAAGCAGAAACCCTTCTTTCTTAGACGCCACAAGAATGGATGTTTTCATGAACCGTGATTATGGAATCCAAGATTTGCCTACCAGGAACAAAGCCATTTTGTTGACCAGAAATAATAGTTGGAAGAATGGAAAGAATTCTGAGAGTCAGAACTTTGGAAATAATCTTATAAAAAGAATTGCATAAACTGATAGGCCTAAACTGATCCAAACTATCAGCACCCGGCTTCTTAGAAATAAGGGCAATGAAGGTCCCATTTAATTCTCTAAGGATATTTCTTGAACCAAAAAATTCCTTAACACCATTACAAGCATCAAGACCAATGATATGCCAATATTTATGAAAGAACAAGAGGGGAAAACCATCAGGACCAGGGGCCTTATCACCCTCAAAAGAAAAACAGTCTTAGAAATCTCATCCGAAGAGGGAATGGAGGTCAAGACTGAGTTTTGAGCTTCAGAAATACAGGAAGGAATATTGTCCAAGAAGATTTGCTGCTTTTCCATATTCAAGTTTGGGTCACACTGTAGCAAGTTACCAAAGAACACCCTGGCCTCCTTTTTAATGACATCTTCATTATCAGTCATACCATTAGCCGTCATGAGTTTGGATGTTCTATTAGCCATCCTATGCTTCAAGGTAGTCATATGAAAGAACTTGGTGTTTCTGTCACCTTCTTTAAGAAAAACTTTTCAGGAACGCTGTCTCCAAAAGATCTCCTCCTTAGAAATGAGATCATGAAGTTCAACTAGTTTATTGCTCTCTTCTTCCCTAGAGACCATCTCATAACCATCAGCTTGAATCTTATTTTGAATGTCTTTAAGCTCCTCCAATATCTTGGTTTTGTTCTAAAAAATATTACCACAAGTAGTTTTATTCCAGATTTTAATGTGTTTCTTGACATTTTTCAGTTTGGCCGCCACTCTAAACATAGCTGTACCCTCGACATCAATATTCCACCACTCTTGAATGAGGATCTCCAAATTAGGATGAAGGGTCCACATTTTTTCAAATCTGAAAGGGTAATTCTTTTTAAAACTAAAAGGGTCAGCAAAAAAGAAAATTGGAAAGTGATCAGAGCCCACCTGAACCTGAGCATTAAGAGAGCATTTAAACTTCAAAATCCATTCATTGCTGATAAGGGCCCGGTCCAGTCTAACCTGAATAAGATCCTTACCAGCTCTTCTATTCGTCCATGTATACTCAACCCCAAGTAAATCAAGATCATGAAACATATGTGAGTCAATAAAGTGCATAAGATCTAATCTATTGTCCAAAATGGACTGATTACCTCCCCTTTTTTCAGATTCCTTTAAGGGGGTATTAAAATCCCCTATCACCAACCAGTTATCCTCAGCAAAAAGCTTTCTTTGATTAGAAATTTCTTCCCACAAAGCTTTCCTCCCCCATTTAGTATTAGGGGTGTAAACATTAGTGAGAACCAAACTAAAATTATCCTTAGAATTAACAAAATGCACATTCATCATATTTCTATTTTGATAAATGAGTTCCCCTTGAATCCATTTGTTAATCCAGAACACCGCCAAACCACCTGAAGCACCATCAGAGTCACTTCTAAGAATCTTTCCTCCCTTAAAGATAGAGAGACATTCCACCTTATCTTTGAGTATCTTAGTTTCTTGGATAACAAAAATATCAGGTCTATTATCCCTAATCATATTTTTTAAAATATCATGTTTGTGAAGATTATTTAACCCTCGAATATTCCACGATATGATCTTTATAGTTTAACAAAATGTTTTGAATCAAGGATAGTTCTCTGACAACCATCAGCAATACTCTTAATAGCCTTAGCTATTCTTTTATGCTGATTTGAAGGTCTACCAGCAGAAGATGGCAAAGACCCAACATCACCATTCTTGATGGCAACACTACCATTCTTAGCTATCTTACCCTTAGAAGGCTTGGGGTCAACTTTGGCTCCCTTCTTGTTGGTATCCACTGGGGTAAAATTCTCTCCATCTTTAATCCTTCTGCCTCTAGATTTCTTCCCTCCTGCTGTCCCACAGGTCCCAAAACTATCCTTCTTCATAGCTACTCCCTCAACATGGGAAATAGTGAGAATGTCCTCAACGACTCCACTAACAAAGGAATTATCCTTCACAATAGGGGCCTGGGGTAAAGTCTCCTTGTGGGAACCATCAGAAACCTTAATCCTATCCTCTGTAAAAGGAGTCTCCAAATATGGACCCTCCAGAGGATCCAGGGAAGGGTTAGCCAAATCAGCCACCATTGACAAAGGTAAGGCAGCACTAAGGTCCTTTGAGGGACCTGACAAAACAATATCCTCCCCATCTTGATTTCTCAAGTCAGAAATCTCCCCATTCTCCTTTGAAATATCATGCAATACTGGGGAATCTTGGTGGGAAACAACATCCAGACCAGCCGCATCCACTACAACCTCTGGATTGCTAGAAATTTCCTTATGATCCTGGTTCTTAGTAGGAGAAGTCACCTTAGCAGTCGCCACAACAATCTCTAAGGATTGAACAGTCTTTCCCCCTACTACAACACTTCTTCTATCCAAATGAGCAAGGTCCTTTGAAGGAACAGGCCCCACGACTTCCTTAAGACCTTCCTTGGGGATTTCCAAATGAGCTTGGTTCATAGTAGGAGAAAGCACCTCAACTGTCACCACAGCAGACTCTTTAGATAGATCTTTCTTTTCCCCCACTGAAGAACAACTACTATCCAAATGGGCAATGTCCTTAGGAGGAACAAGCCCCTCGACTCCCAACACTGTCTCTTTAGGTTGGGCTTTTTTGACCCAAATTTTCTTGCTCTTCTTAGCATTCTTATTAGCTTTACCTTTCAATAAAGGACATTTCTTAGCCCATTGACTCGCTTTCTTGCAATGGAAGCAAGCAAAAGGGATAGATTCATATTCAATCCTCTGGGCCCAAACCCCAAGTTTAGATTTAAGAGCAATAAATTCTGGGAGTTCTATCCCACGGGATGCTCCAACACAAAACTTGACAAAGTTCAATCTCCTCCTAGAAACCGTCACCGGATCTAAAGAGAGAAGTTCCTCGAAGGTGTTGGCTATGCCTTTGAAAACATCTTCGATCTAGAACTCAAGAGGGAGACCATGAAGTTTCACCCATACAGGAGCTTGAATAGTTGAATCATCCAAGGAGTAAAGATTGGGGGTCCATTTCTGTAGAAGCATGGTATGCTTCCCCATAACCCAAGGACTACTACACAAAATATCTCTCTTATCCTCATCACAAGAGGAACAAAAAGAAAGGCAGCCTTTAGCCATAGCAGAAATATCCACTTGACCCTTCAAACACCATTTTCTCCGCACAAAAGCCTGCACATCTTCAATATTAGGCCGTGCACCAATGAAACGCCCAACCAGGGTAGACTCCATACAAGAGATGTTTCTATCAATAATCTGATTAGGAATCTCAATAGAAAACTTACCTTTCTCCTTCGCTGAAATGTCTTTAACTGGCGGAAAAGCAGAGTTTCCTATGGGTCGAATCCCAAACAAGCTAGATCATTTTTTATTTTGTTTGGCACCCCCCCCCCCTTGCATCCCCCAGGAACCTGCCATCATCCGCATCCCTAGATTCGCCATCATCCCAAGATTTGACAGGGAGATTCCCAAACTGTTCTCCAGGTACAAGGGGGATTCAAAATCCTATTCCCGCTCGAACTCTCACCGATCTCGCTACCGCTCGCCATTAGTAATTTCAGCTTGGCCAACTTTGTTATTGTTATTGGGTAGAATGGTTTTTTGTGCTGATCTAGTTTCAATGAGAGTTTTGTAGAGGAATTCTCATAATCTTATTGCAGGTTAGATATGGCAAGCACATCCAACAGAGTAGAGATGGATAAATTTAATGGCAACAATTTTGAGTTGTGGAAACTCAGAATGGAAGACACGCTTGTAGATAGATATCTATGGGCTGTGGTTTCTTCAACGAAACCCCAAGCTACATCATGGGATGATTGGGAAAAGATAGATCGAAAAGCCAAGGGTTTGATAATGCTTTGTTTGCCTGATTCGGTGTTGGTTAATTTCCATAAAGAAAAGATTGCAGCTGATATTTGGAAGAAGCTTGGTGATAGTTATCAGGGTAAATTCTTGGTAAATAAATTATTCCCGAGAAGGAAGTTGTATCCTTTGAGGATGGGGGAAGAAGATTCTGTTGCTGATTACTTAAATGCATTTAATATGCTAGTTGCTCAATTGAATTTTGTTAGTGATAAGATTGATGATCAAGATAAATGCATGCTTTTGTTATGCTCTTTGCTGGACTCATGGGATCACCTTGTTGTGACAATTGGAAGCACAACCACTTTCAAAATTGGATGATGTGGTTGGTTTGTTGATTTCTAAAGAGACATGAAGATTTTTTTTGAGATGGCTAAAGAGGCCCTAGTTGCTTGTGGTAGAACAACGGAGAAAGGCAAGAAAAAGGACAAGGGTAAATCGAAGTCTCTTGGTAAGAAGTCCAAGGCAAAATGTTGGATCTGTGGCAAACTTGGTCATCTTCGAAAAGAGTGCAAGGAGGAGAAGAAAAAGAAAGGTAAAAAAATATCTCTGTTCTGACTTCGTAAAATCCTCTCAAGATGATGTAGATGCTTTTGTTGCAACCTTGGCAACACATGCATCAGAAGATGCGTGGTTAATAGATTCAAGTGCTTCTTTCCACATGACATCTTATAGAAATTGGTTTTCAAAGCATAAAGAATTTGATAGTGGGAAGGTGTATTCGGGTGATAATTCTCACCTGAATATTGTTGGTTTTGGTAGAGTCTGATGGAGCCCTATTTTTTTTTTGCCAAAAATAAAGACCTCCGTTTATGATGTAGAGACATGAAAATAAGTAATTATTGATGTCAAATATCATGAGAAGATGAATATGAAAAATCCTAGATTGTCTCGAGGAATGAAGCGACAATTATTAGTATATAAGGTTGAGATAAAGCTTCCAATCATAATGAATTGGTCTGATGAAATTCCTTTCTCAGAAATCTATTCTGTTCTAGCCTAGATGTCTATATGGCTCTTTACTGCAAATACATATTGGGCAAGTGGAAAAGGTTCATATCCAGATTCCAGACTCTTAAATTCTTGAATTACTGGTGTATTTTCTTCAGAAGAATTGCTTCAGCTCCTTATTCTTTGGCAGATTTTAGATATGATCAGAAAATGCCTATATATGAAATATATATTGAAGTCCATGATTAGATTAATATGAAGTAAAGCAATAATACTGGTGTAAAGGCTAATAGGAGGAGCAACTGGATATTTATATTGTCTCTACTAAAATCAATAAACCCACAAAACTTGACCTTCATAAAAGCAGCAGTGATATCAGAGATAGCAGCAATTAAGGAGATATTATCAGTAGTCCTGTTGAAATTTGGCTCGTATATGAGAAAAGTTGATGATGGAGATAGTGTATTTGTAGACAAGTATTAAAATAGTGACTAAAACTAAGCAAGGTTCGAATGGAGCAACAATCAAATCTGAAGATGTATATTGGACAGAGTAACTACTACACATGGTGAAAATGATGAGAAGTGCTCCAAGTCAGCATGTTTGGAGTATGTCTGATATGAACAGATATACATAGCAGCTAGAAGCATAATTTTATAAAGTGTAAGGGATATATTCGAGTCATCACTAGGTGATATGATATCCCACACATGAAGAATAACTATTAAATCCAGATTCATCTTGAGATTTAAAATCATCGTCAAACTAATTGATATACTGAAGTTGCCGAGGAACACAAACCCGAGAATATGAAGCAAGCCGTCTTTGATATAGAAAAGCCATTGTGGCATCAACAACAACCAAGGGGCATTAATATTATGGACAAACGATTAAATCAAAATTATTATTATCATGACAAAGTCATGGCATCTGTCAAAGAATGAATTTGTGAGGAATACACAACAAGAAATGGAGAATAATATATGTCCCCCCCACATACACATATTTATGTGTGTGTGTGTGAGTGAGTTTAATATGGAAAAGTGGAACCAATACTATCAAAATATAATATAGAGCATATGTGCTCGTGGATGATGCTCGACAAACAAATATGTGGAAGCCACGGCGGAAGGAAAATTTGACTTCATAGCACAACACTTACACAATGATGTTAGAATTCAATACTTGTCTTCAATATCCTTACCGTAAATCCCCAAATGTAAAAGGGACATGAGCACATATGAATTATGATTAATGGCAGGTGGTCTGGATACCCATGACATAATCAAACAATATCAGATTTCAACCAGTATACCATCTGGAGTCTTCAAAACATCGAGAACGATACAAGGATGGGCTATCAACGTGATTAATGGAGAGATGCCTACAAGTTGAAGAAATACGACATGTGGAGTAGCCACAGATAGCAAGGGACCGATATAATTCTTCATACAAAAAGCCATCGATTACCATTTGATGTTTGGACCAAATTCTCGAAGCCTGTGAAGGCAATAATGAAAGACAAATACACAAGAAAGAAACTAATTTATTGCTTTACTGCCTTGTTGAATACATTACAATAAGCCTCTATTTATAGAGGTCTGAGAACTGTCTAGAATTCTACCACACTTATATTAATATAATGCATTCATTATGGGCGGCTAAGTCAAGCGGCTGGAATGACTTAGGCGACAGATTGATTGCTATCAACGATGGTGGGAGGTGAGCAGTTACTCCGGACGGTTGGTGGGCAGTTGGTAAAAAACATACCACCAACACTCCCCCTTAATTTCTACCATTAACAAATTTTACATCAATAATTCCCATTTTCTCTCGTAGATATTCATAGTTACTTTTTGGTAATGCCTTAGTGAAAATATCTGCCAATTGATCTTTAGAGTTGCAGAACTCAAGGTAGATTTCTCCATTGTTGACCAACTGCTTGATGAAGTGGTACCTTGTATCAATATGTTTGCTCCTTTTATGAAATACACGATTCTTGGATAATGCAATTGTTGATTTGTTGTCACAAAGGATTGGTGTTGGTTCCTCCCGATGATGGTGAAGATCGAGAAAAACTCGACGCATCCATACTGCTTGACATGATGTGGAAGTGGCAGCTACATATTCTGCTTCAGCTGATGAGATTGTAACTATAGGTTGCTTCTTTGATGCCCATGATACAACTCTTGATCCAAGGTCAAAGATATATTCGGAAGTACTCTTCCTGTCATCCATGCTTCTTGCAAAATCACTGTCAGTATAACCAATCAAACCAAAATTGATAGCTTTGGAATATAGGATTTCATATCCTGTTGTTCTTGCAACATATCTCAATATCCTTTTTCCAACTTGCTAGTGAGAATTTTGTGGTGATTCCATGAACCTTGAGATCAAACTCACACCATACATGATATCTAGCCTTGTAGCTGTCATATACGTTAAACTTTCAACAAGTCTTTTAAACATAGTTGGATCAACATTTGAGCCCTTTTCCTCTTTGCTAAGTTTTGTTCCTATTGCAATTGGAGTTGATGTTGGATTACAAGTTATCATTTGAAATCTCGTCAAAACATCATTTATATACTTGGATTGACAAATGAAGATACCTTTGTCACATTTAATAACTTCAATACCTAAGAAATATCTCATGAACTCCAAATTTGTCATTTCAAATTCTTTCATCATTTCTGACTTGAACATGTCTATTGATAGATTTCCAATGAATATCAAGTCATCAACATACAAACACACAATCAAAATCTGACCTTCCTTATTAGTCTTGACATACAACGTGGGCTCACTGTTACTTCTATTGAATTGATTACTTATCATGTATGAATCAATCCTCTTATACCAAGCCCTTGGAGCTTGTTTCAAACCATAAAGTGCCTTGTTTAGTTTATATATCTTGCTTTCATGCCCACAAACATCATAACCAGGTGGTTGTTTAACATACACTTCTCCATCAAGAAAACCATTCAAAAAAGCTGTTTTTACATCCATTTGATATACTTTCCAATCATTTTGTGCAGCTATTGCTAAAATAGTTCGAATTGTGTCAAGTCTAGCAATTGGAGCAAATGTTTCATTATAATCAACCCCATATTGCTGTGAAAAACCTTTAGCAACTAGCCTTGCCTTATGCTTAACAATTTCACCTCTTGCATCAAATTTAGTTTTGTAGACCCATTTGAATCCTATACATTCGTTTCCTTTAGGTAAATCCATTAATTCCCATGTTTTATTTCTTTCAATAGAGTCAATTTCTTCATTCATTGCCTTGATCCATTTATCTTCTTTAATTGCTTCTTCAAAATACAATGGATCACAGGAAAATAAAGCAAAATTTGAGTATATGTCTACATTCTCTTCTTCTTGATCATATATCTCTTTTAAGCTTCTTGTCTTCTTACCTTTGTACCTTGGTCTTGAGAATGTAGAATATGATTCATCACTTACATTTGAACCTAGAGGTGAGGCTCCTTGCACCAATTTATTTGGTGGAGTACTTGGTGGTGTTTGAGTACCTTCTTCTTTTAATTCATGTGCACTTTGCAATATTGGTGCTTCTCTTGTGAGTTGTTTGTTAGCATTTCCATCCCATAAATCTTCTTCAAATTTAAATCTATAAGCTTTTGATTCCTCACTATTACCAATAAAGATACATTTTTCACTTTTATCATCTAATTTCCTTCTCAATTCAAATGGCACCAATGAATAAGCAACACATCCAAAAACTCTAAAATGGGACACATTATGTTTCTTACCATTCCATGTTGCTTGTGGAATTTTTTTCTTAACACTCGTTGGAGGACTCCCCTTCAAGATGTACACAACACATGCTATTGCTTTTGCCCAAAACTCATTGGATAAATTTTTGGCCTTTAACATTCTCCTTGCCATTTCCATTATGGTTCTGTTCTCCCTTTCTGCTACACCATTTTGTTGTGGTGTGTACCTCGTGGTAAATTGCTTCTTAATACCATGACATCTGCAAAATTCTAGAAATTCATTAGAATTGAATTCACCACCTCTATCATATCATAATGCTTTGATGTAGAGACGACTTTGTTTTTCAACCAAAGTTTTTTAACTCCTTGAATTTTTCAAAAGCTTCACTCTTTTGTTTGAGAAAGTATATCCAAGTCTTCCTGCTAAAATCATCAATAAATTCTAGGAAATATATACTTCCTCCTAATGATGGAGTTTGCACAGACCCACATATATTAGTGTGAACTAGTTCTAATGGTGCTCTTGCTCTATATGAACCTCCTACTAGAAAGCTTTCTCTATGTTTTGCCAAAATACAACTTCCACATGAACTTGTTGGTTTCACTATATGAGGCCATCCTTTCACCATATTTTTTTTTTGTAACAAGCTCAAAGCATCAAAATGAACATGACCATACCTCAAATGCCATAGCCATGATTGATCTGAAAATACTGTCTTGAATCTAACTTCCTTTCCTCCTTGAATGCAATGAATTTGCAGGGGGAACATTCGATTTTGTGTCATGTTGACCCTTGCAATTAACCTGCCACTAGGATTTCTATCCAAGATTTTGCAAACATCATTATCAAAAGAAACTTTGTAACCTTTTTGTACTAGTTGACCAACACTAATGAGATTGTGTTTTAATCCAGGCACAAAGTATACATCAAGAATATATCTTTTTCCTCCATTTTTGGTCATGACATTGATAACACCTTTTCCCATTATAGAGACTTTACTATCATTTCCTAGCTTTACTTCAGATTTTATAGAATCATCCAAGCTAGCAAACAAATTTTTATTTCTAGTCACATGGTTACTACATCCACTATCTAGGAACCATATATCACTACAACTTTCTTGAGCAACATTACAAGTTATGAATAAACTTCTCGAATTGTTATTAGATACATCTGAGTAATTAACACCATTGTTTTCAATCTCTTCTTGTTTCTTTCTACATTCACTTGCACAATGACCAAATCTCTTACAATAATGACATTGAATTCGAGATTTATCAAACCTTGATGATGGGTGTTGGAATGAACTTTTGCCACATCCTCCGTTCCAACTCTGAATGGATTGCTTTGTTTTTTTTTCTTGATTTGGATTTACATGTCCATCTATGCTTCTACCTCTTTGTCTTCCTCAGTAGTTTGATCTTCCTCTTCCTCTTCCAAAAGATACCTGTGATCTAAAAGCAATCTACAAAGAACTATCATTTCTATTCATTCTAGATTTATGAGATAAAAGCGACCCCATTAACTCATCAATAGAGAGTATTGTCAAATCCTTAGATTCTTCAATGGCAACAACAATAGCATCAAATTTTCTAGGCAAACTACAAAGTATCTTTTCAACAACCTTTTGATAAGTCAAATCATCACCATATGATCTAATCTAATTAACCACATTCATTACTTGATTTAGAAATTGATCAACTGAGTCTGAATCCTTCATACACAGATTTTCAAAATCACGCCTTAAAGTTTGCAATTTAGCAATCCTAACTTTTGATGTTCCTTGATATGCTGTTTCTAAAATATGCCATGCAATCTTAGACTTTTTAGCTGTAGAAATCTTAGGAAAAATTGATTCATCTAAAGATTGTTGAATTAGAAACAATGCTTTAGCATGCTTTTTCCTGTTATCTTGTAATCTATCTTTGTCATCTTGTGATAATACAGATTCATCTCGTGGTTCATTAAAAACTTTTTCAATAAGATCCCATATGCCTTGAGAACAAAACAATGTTTTCATTTTTATAGCCCAAAATTCATAATTTTTACCAGAAAATATAGGAATTTGTGGTTGAGCTATACTACTCCTAGATGCCATAAGCCAATGACATATAACTTAAACAAACAACAATAGAATACTTATTTTCCCCTTTTAATAATTTTTTTGCTCATTATACTTCATTCCATGAAATCAGCTCATACCTTCTCTCAAACATTAAACTGGCATCTTTTCTTCTCTAGATCTTCACAAACACTAATCTCCAACTTTAGAAGCTTATGCTTTGCATTAAAGAAAATATTAGAAACTCCATTCACTGCTACAATAATTATACATATCAGCAAATATTTCTTTTCTTCCTGGGCCTAGATCTTCATGCTCTGATACCAATTTGAAGGCAACAATGAAAGACAAATACACAAGAAAGAAACTAATTATATTGCCTTATTGCCTTGCTGAATACATTACAATAAACCTCTATTTATAGAGGTTTGAGAACTATCTAGAATTCTATCACACTTATTACATAGCATATAAAATATTAATATAATGCATTCATTATGGGCGACTAAGTCAAGTGGCTGGAATGACTGGGATGGCGGATTGTCTACTACCAACGATGGTGGGAGGTGAGCAGTTACTGTAGATGACTGGTGGGCAGTTGGTGAAATTAATACCGCCAATAGCCTGCTAAACAAAATTCCTATGCCCTTGGAAGACGTAGGGATCATGAGGATTTCGGTGCCTATTTTCTCAGAAAGCTGCTGGAAACATTCGCTACCACTAATTATTGTTTGATAACTCATATTCAATGATATTTTGTTTTTGTCGCAAGTCTGTGATGTGCGATAGGGGGGAGCATCACAAGTATAAGAAACAAAGTATTTAATCTTCGAATTGCTTAGAATCCATGAGACGAGAGTGCACATTGATCGCTATGTAGAGACATAGATGTGAGGTCTATTTATTGCACGGGTGATTCACTGCTTAAGTGACCCATCTCATTTACTTGGTCATACAATTGTATCATCTGTACGAAATTATATTATATTATGATTATGAAATTATATATTCATTATCATTAGTAAGTAGTTGAGATTAGGTGCTAGGGATGTATCCATTCCTTATGCACCTCTTCATAGTTTACAAATATATGATACAAATCAAGTGTGAAGACAATTCATATACAAATTTCTAAAATTTCTACATACTCAAGTTATATGCACATTTGATATATTACATTCTTTCATTGACAAAGAAATGGACTTTGTGAACTAAGCCTTTGGATGTTGGATTACTGAATAAACTTTTTATGTGATTATGGAGTCAAACTCCATTGGATGGATCATCTGTAAGGAGTGTTTGGCATATTCTGTAAGCATAAATTCTAGAGTTAAAATATTATTAAGTTGTGTCCTTTATAATTATTTGTAAATTCTAGAAATGGTTTATATGATATATAAGTGGATAGGATCATTTATAGCATTTTAAATTTGATTATTGTAGATATTGTGAAACATTTAATTGTTTCCGAATCTGTGTCTAGTTTGTCTCCCAACCATAGGAGTTTAAGCACATTCTAGACTAATTTGAAATTGCATTTATAAATTTGATCCATCACGTCTTGATTAGTAAATTGTTTATGGTTAAAGTGCATAGAATTTCACAAAGTTGTATGTTTTAAACTTATAATACTGACTCTATCGCCCTTTTAATTCGACATTGGTCTTTATGTTATTTTATAATTCATAATCAATACATTGGCAATTATTTCATATCTTTCTTTTGAAGAATTAATATATTCATTTGTTGCAATAACTCAAAAACATTCTCATTTACTTTTGTTCTTAATTATAATTTGCAAGTTTAAAGTTTTCTGTAATCCTTGCCATTTGAGAAACTTTCATTGCATTCATATTCATATCGATCTATTATAATTATCTTGGACTCAAGTGATTTGTTCAGGATAGGTATACCTGCCTTGGCCTTGTAGAGCCAGAAGTGCAAAAGATCTGAACTGAATTGATTGGTCTTGTCAAGTTGGCTTTAACCGGTTGGATATCCTAGCATTGAGTTGGCAAGACTCATAGGATCCCAATCTGCGGTTTTGGAAACCAAAAGAGTCAAGATCATATTTCTTGATGGTAGAGTGAAAAGGGGATTGATGGTGTGTTTCATATCCCAGGTTTGGCATGAAATCTACTTTTTGTTAGCAAGCTTGGTGATGTGGGCATGTAGGTTGTCTTCTCAAGTGGTGGATGCAAGATGACAGTAGGGTCTATGGTGCTTGCTAAGGGTGTTAGGATTGACACCTTGTATAGGCTAGATGCATGCACGATTAAGTACAAGAGTGCTTTTGTGAAGTCCAAGAAAAGGGCTTTGGATTCTTCATCCTTACTAGCAAATCAAGAAAAGAATAAGATCGTTTTTTTCCACATCTGATGGTCGTGCTTTCTGGGTACCTAAGGGTGCAAATGCTTCGGATATGAAGCTCTCAGTTGATTTGCTCGCTGATTTGGATTCCTTTGCTTATTAATTGCTCTTCCTTTTTCTCTGTCTTGAAAACAATGGTGCTTTTCTAGTTAGCCTCATCACCCATTATATACGTAGTGCAAGTCAAGGGATGTACCCTTATGCGGAAGTTATGCAACACTTAGGTAAAATAATTGATTAGATTTTGTTATTTTATATTTATCATTTATTATTTAGGTAAATGAAAATAGTTTATTATATTTTGTTATTTTGTTTATTAGAGTTCATTATTAACTGAATAATAATGAATATTATATGATGGTTATTAAATAATGATTGTTATTAATTTAATAATAACTATTGCAATTAGATTGCGAGTAAAACAATTATGTGCATTACTAGATTACAAGTATAAGTAATGGAATAGGTAAATTACAAGTAAAATGATTATATGTATTATTAGATTTAATATATTGTGTGGACATCAATAGAGGTCCATGACATCATTGGCTATGGTGTCAGTGTGAAAGGTTACAAGCTTTGGGGTCCAGTTGCTGAGAGGGTGCTCCATAGTAGAAGTGTGATATTTTGTGAGTTGAAACCTTCCATAGTTGATTTGTAGCCAGAGAAGGAAGAGAAACATAAAAAGGAAGTACTTCATATTCCTTGTGCCCCTAAGGAAGAAGAACTACGAGTCCGTGATGGACTTGATAAGAAGGCAAGCTCAAGCAGCTCTGAAAGTTTTGAAGAGGAGCAAGAATCTCAACCTCAAACTTTGAGGAGGTCTACTTGTGATAGGCGACGACTTGATAGATATGGTTATTCACCTAAAAGGTTTGGATATTCAGAATTCTTTGTTGGATTCTAGTTGTATATTTGCTTTGATTGCTAACATTGATGAGCCTAGGACAATGAATGATGCAGATTCTTGGATGGAAGCCATGAATGAAGAGATGACAACATTGAAGAAGAATGCTACATCAGATTTGGTACCTTTGCTTGAAGGACGAGAACTTGTTGGATGTATGGGTGTTCAAGAAGAAATTGGCTCCACATGACAGTGTTGAGAAGTATGAGGCACGGTTGGTCATGAAGGGATATTCAGAGGTGGAGGGAATTGATTATGGTGAAATATTCTCTCTTCTAGCAAAGGTGACATCCATTTGATTCTTGTTATTACTTGCAACCGCTTACCATTTTGAAGTTGAGCAAATGGATTTGAAAACAACATTTCTTCATGGTGATTTGAAGGAGAAAATTTATGTCATAACCAAAACATTTTTTGTTGAGAATGGTAAAGAAAATCTTGTTTGTAAGTTGAAGAAACCTTTATATGGTTTGAAGTAGTCTCCTAGAATGTGGTATCAAAAGTTTGACACCTATGTGTTGTCCTTGGGATTTCTGAGATCTAAATCTAACCATTGTGTATATTATAAATATGAAAATGCTCACATTCTTATCATAGTCTTGTATGTGGATGATATGTTGTTTATTGGGAATGGTAAAAGAATGATTTTTGATTTGAAGTCTTAGTTAGTAACATAGTTTGAAATGAAAGATCTAGTTTAGGTGCAATTGGATATATACTTGGGATTGAGATCATTAGGGATAGAGCTAGTATAAAGCTGGAGAAATTCAGCATGATAACTTGTAAGCAATTAGTTGTTCCAATGCTATAGTGAACAAAGCTTTCGAAGGAGGATTGTCCAAAATCTCCTATTGAGATGGAGGACATGTCTAGAGTATCCTATGCGAGTGTTGTTGGCAGCTTGATGTATGCTATGGTCTGTACGAGGCCAAACATTGGCTAATCCTAGAAGAGTGCATTAGGATGCAGTTAAGAGAGTGCTTAGATATCTGAGGGGCACATTTGAGTATTGCATATGTTTTCATGGTAATCCTAGTGGATCTTGACACTCTATTTGCATTTGTGGATATGTGAATTCAGATTGGGTAGGTGATGTTGATAGAAGAATGTCCACTAGTGGATATGTTTCATGATGTTTGGTGGTGCAATTAGTTGGATAAGTAAGTGGTGGGTTGTAGCTCCATTGTCCACTATGGAAGCAGAGTACATGACAACTACTCATGTTTCTAAAGCGGCCATTTGGCTTAAGAGATTTTTTTTGATATTGGTTTTGATACAAGACAAATTACTATATGTTGTGACAGTTAGAGTGCTATTTGTTTAACAAGGAATGCTACTTTCCATGCTAGAACAAAGCGTATCGATGTTCAGTATCATTTTGTTTGTGATTTGGTGGAAGATGAAAAGGCGAAATTGGAAAATGTTGGTACTTTTGAGAATGTTGCTGATGCATAGACAAAGCTAGTGAGCATTGAGAAGTTTAGATGGTATGTTGGTTCAATGGGCTTATGCTGTGATACAATGGCTCTTGTAAGATCTTCGTCAAGTGGGAGATTGTTGGGATAAGGTGACTGAACCTTATCATGTTTTGTTGGTTTTTGATTATACATTTTTGGAAAGATGCTAAATGAGATCAAATCTTCCACTAGGATAGACTTGGACCAAAAAAAATAGAAAGCCATTTTCTTTTGGCTTTGTTTTTTATGCAAGATTTGTGCATAAAAGGAAATTTCTAAATAAGTTGTAAATACATTGAATCTAGACACTTTAAAAATTGTTTCCTTTTGCACAAAAACTCTATAAATACAATTTGTTGTTGAAGAGAATTGTAAGAGGGAGAAGTGTTTGAAGAACGTTGTTATGTTACCAAAACTATTCTGGATTTAGATATCACAGCTGATTACTCTTGGAGAACATTGGCTCTGGGGATTGTATTTTCACTATTTTTTTGTTAATAATACAATTGGGTTTAGCATTGGAGTGGTGGGTTTTTTCCCCAAAGGGTTTTCCCACGTATATCTGGTGTTATGAGTTTATGTCTTTAAATCTGATATTTGTATGTGTTTATCTAGTTTGTAATAGCTGAAAGATTATTGAGAAATTCCAGCATCATCTTTCCTGTTAGATTTAGTAGTTGGAAGCATTATTCTGCACTTGGTTTCCTTTCAAGCAGCATCCACAGAAACTTGGTGCAGTGCAGTGGTAGAGGAAGAGGGAGCCCTCTGGCCAGAGGACAAAGCATTTGTAGGAGCAGCAGCAAGGGATGCGTCAGGGCAGGACATGGGGTGACCTTGGACCTGTTGTTGAAACATAATATACTACTAATAGAAGAAAATAACTAGATTTAATGCCACTTAATATTAAAATACATTGCATTCTGATAAGTTCAATGTATTAGAAATGAATTCTTGTACAATTGCAAGATCCTAGTTTATCAAAAGAGGTGAGATAATATTTATATTCTGAAATAATGGATACCTTTCAATCCTCAACCCTTAAGCCAAAAAAATGTAAAACTAAGATTTATAATGCTAATCTCTGTCTCACCGTATTCACTATTGATATCCAATTATTCACTACTTTTTACTCAATGTATAAAATTACAGTGGAACATCTTTTTACTTCAAGAATCTATAGGCATATTCTCGAATACAAGCATTTGAACCAAAGCAATCTACTTCAGTTGATCTTTGACATCTATTACATCACTAATATTTTTCCTCAAAAAATTGTCTTGAAACTTCTAGACAGAAAATAACCAGAAAGATATCTTACATTAAATAGAGTGGCAGCTGTATGGGCATCCAGTGCACTGAAAGGGTCATCAAGTAGATAAAGATCAGCATCATTATACACTGCTCTTGCAAGCTGAATCCTTTGTTTCTGTCCTCCACTCATATTCAACCCTCTCTCCCCTATCTCAGTCATGTCTCCGTGAGAGAAATTCTCTATATCCTTGTCCAATGCACAGGCTTTTATTGCATTTTCATACCATTCTTTCTCCATTGATTTCCCAAAAAGTATGTTTTCTCTGACAGTCCCACTCTGAATCCAAGCTGATTGAGCTACATAGGCAATGTTTCCATATACTTCAACCTGTATACAAATACGGCAAACGTTTTTGAGCTATGCAAAATTTGGAACATGACAAAGCAAAACTTACAAAATAGTGAAGTTTTACGTACAACACATATTTAAGATACCTCTCCTGAAACTTTTGGGATTTCTCCAAGAATGGTATGCAACAGAGCAGATTTTCCTGATCCCACTGATCCACAAACTGCTACCTTTTGTCTATTTTTAATCTCCAGATTGATTCCTTTTAATGTTGTACTTGTAGATTCTGGATCCCAACTGAAAATACCAGAATGAATTTCAATCACACATTGTGATGCATCTAATGATTTCCTCAAAAATGCATCTGGTTTCAACTCACCATCTTGTAAAAATTTGTCAAGACGATCTAAGGAAACCTTAACTTGAATCAATATGGCCAGCACATCTGGTAGCATTCTTACCGGCTCTTGAAGGATACGGAATGTTGCAAGGACTGTAAATATAGTAGTTGCAGTTAATGGTGGGTTTCCTATGACAGCACAGGCTGCAAAAACTATTGATGAAATAATAATTGGTGACATCCAGTAGAGTATGGTGCCATATGTCCTATTGATCTGAGATGATGATAACCATTTGAACTCAGAGGCTCGGAGGCTGTCAATCAACCCCTTGAATTCATCTTCCCAAGCTTGTAATTTGATTATTTTCATACTATTTAGGATCTCAGAAGTTGCTCTGAGCCTTTCGTCTTGAGCAGCCATGAACTCAGATTGACATTTTTGAAGAGATTTTGCAAGTGGCCTGTTAAGAATTATAGTGAGAACAATGACGACCAAACCTGGAATGGTTGCCAATCCAACTGTAGCAAAAAGTATGCCAATGGCCACCAATATTTGAAATGGAACAGTCCAACCCCAATGTAACCACCACGGAAACTCTCCAAATCGGTATGCATCTACAGCTATGTAGTTTACAATTTCACCAGCAGCATGACTTCGCCTTGCCAGGTTTGATAGCCGGAGTTGCTTCTGATACACAGATGCCATCAATGCGGAACGCATTCGCATACCAGATCTTCTGGAATTGAAGTACCAGTGCCTCTGAGAAAAGGACTCAATAATCTTCACCACAAACAAACCACCTACTAGAATGAATCCTTCGTATCTGAAACTGTGTTTCCTACCTGCAAATTGTACAAAGGACCAGAGAAACAGGGGACCAGAAATCGTTGCAATTGATCTCAGAAATGCGAAGAATCCTGTGACTACCATATCCTTCCAAAAGCATTTTGATAGTGCTTTAAAAACTGTCGGTCTGTTTAGCGGACCCTGTTTCCTTTGATGTTCCCATGCTTCTGCAAATACTCTTTCAGCTGTGGATGCCTCATCTTCAGGGACTAAATGTGGAATATCCCCAATCTCTAATGGTTTTGAATAACCTAGGTTTAGCAAAGGATTGAGCCATCTGAAAGTCATACGGCTAAAAATGCTAGCTTTATATAGAGGGGTGACTTTAAGTTTGGTTTCCTCTAATTTAGTTGCCTGGAGCAGGGGCTCAGTCAGATCCACTGGGCTAGATGAAGTCCAGTGTCTAATGATTCTGATGCTACAGTAGAAAAGAAGAAAGCAGGTTGCAGATGTTGTTATATCTAGAATTCTATTTGGGGAGAAAGTGTAAGTTACAAAGATGTTTGATATAGATTTGAACATTATTACTATTCCTAAAATGAATTCAATGATCCACCAGGTAATGGCAACTATGGCTGGTGGTTTCTTGAGATTGAGCTTTAAGGAAATTGCTACTACAATCCATGTCAATCCCTGAATGCAGTAAAGAACCGGTTTTTGTTTACTGTTTGTTTGATATATCAATATCATCCATAAGCCAAACCCTATGTTTGCCAGGCCAATAACGAATGAAAGCAAAGTAGTGATTTTATGTACACCTGATCTACTATAATGCATATAAGGAGAACGGCTTCTCTGACAAATAATAAGGGTGACTAGGAAAATTAGCATAAACAAAAGATTGCATGCAGTGGTGTATAGATACTGTGGGAATGTTTTAGACCATTGATGGTCGTCTCTCTGTAAGTGTAAATCCCAGGTGTTACTGCAGCTATCTCCACAACTAAAACTAGCGCCATGGAACCATGAGACTGCTCCTGTATTTGTCAAAAATATAACCAGTCAAGCAAAAGCCAAACCTAACATGAAGTTTATGATGTAAGTGCAAATTATTTTGCTCCATTTTCATAGCGAATATAGTATTCAAAATAATGGTTCTGAAATCAATTTTAATCACCATCTTTTCAAATTACTGAGTGCCATCTAAAATGTCAATTTAGAAACATGTACAGCTGAATTTTTCCACTGTCCATGTAGTATTCGAGATATTATATTTAAAATCAATATATATTAAATTAACATCTCCTCAGATAACAGAATGTGATCCAGAACATCAAAAGAAAGCTTACAAACTTTCCTGAGACAACCTCTTGGATGAAATAAAAACTATTATGGATGTCTCTAATGACTGAAGATGAGTCTAATGTGGTACGTTAACATAGAATCGCTGGACAAATAATCTTCCGTATCAAACCCAAATTCAAATCCAAATCCAAATCAAATATGATGAATGCTCGTATCATGGTGTAACGATTTCATATACTTTTTAGTTTTGAGATCTTATGCTTTCTATCATACTCACAGAAAGCCTCCTCCTTACTGTGTAAAAGCTTTTCCTTTAAGTAAATAATTTGTAAAAGTACTCTCAAACGGCTACAAGCCACAGAGAAGTAAATCTATAGAGCCAAGTTGCCTCAATAATCAATAATATCATGTTCCAGTCAGCCAAGTTAAAGAGTTTCCACAATCTGTCACAGTGACTGATTCTGTAAGTTTTACAGTTTAGAGTTAGAGATAGTGGATACACACCTTCCAACACGTTCCACGCCATTTCCTATGATCTACTTGGCCCTTCTGCCTGCACAGAAATTCCTAACTTGTATAAAAAAAACGTTCATTGCAAAGTCTCTGTGTACTGTGCTAACTATGACCCCCATGAACACATTCTACACACCCACAAATACGTTACCACTGATATAAACACAGACGTGGGTACACAAATATATCACTAGATTTGAAATTATGGATAGCTAATGAGTATCTTCCATCAAAACAAAAAGAACTGAAGTTGAGATGCTGCCATTCAAATGTCGTTCAGTCTATTACGCGCAGGGTGGCTAACTGTGTATTTAAAGGCTTTAGTCAAGAGCAAAGGAATCATTTGATAGGTGTTGGTTAAGCCTTGGATCCACATCCTACTCTATAGGAACCGGGACAAACACAAAATATCTAATAATCCTGGAGTAATACAATAAGAATGGCATAAATCATTTCCAATTGGATCCGGACACAAACATTGATCTCTACAGCAATGCGACATTTTTTAAATGGAGATTAATTTTAGGCAGGATTTAGTTAAGGCTAAGGGGCATCATTATAATGGATGACAGAGTTTTGCATTGAGGACCACTTGACTCTTATTATGAACTCTTCTAACTTCATGAATAGACAAGGAGAATCCTATGACAGATAGTACTTTTTAATGACAGATAGTACTTTTTTAGTTATAAATTTGAGTTTATTACTTTAATTTAGATGCAGAAAAGAAAATCATTTGCACTAATATTACATTACTATTTGGCATACATTATTAGTCATCATTTCAATATTATGGATACAAAACTTTCATTTAAAATCCCACGACGATGTAATAATAATAACGGTGTGGCATTGGTCATTTTTAACAGGTTTTTAACAATTTTGTAAAATTTTCTCATGCATGAAAGGTTTGCAATTGTGTTAATATTTTGGAACATGTGTAAATAAACTAAGTACTATAGCATCTTTATCCTATGAATAATATTATATAATTTATTATTTTATTGTAAAAAGTATTTTTCCTAAGTTTTATTAATGCTGATAGGCATTTTACAATGGTAGAATGGGTGGAGTGGGAAGGTATGAATGTGTTAATGTTAACATTTATTTTTTACATTAAATTTGACAACTATCTATATGTCAAAATCTTAATATTTGTTATAAATACGGTATATTTAAAAATAATAATTAATAATTATTACATAATTTTTTTTGCTAAAATTATAATCTTAAAAGGTATAAATAATAATTTTGAAAAAATTTAAAATTAAAAACTTCAGTGCAAAAAAAATGCAATAATTTTTTTTAAGAAAGTGCGAAAAAGAATGGAAATAATTTTTTTAGATGTTGTAAATTAAATTTTAATTATTTTTATAATGGATATCTATCGACATTTCTTCAGATAGATTTGTTTAATATATCTATAATAGTATTAATTTGTAGGAATGTTTTAATATGCTAACTTATATATATTCTATAATATAGAGAAGTTGAGAGTTATTTAGATTTTAATTATGTATAATATATAGTTTATCAAATTTTAAATTAAAGCCTTATGAACTCCCATCTTCCTTATATATTATAGAATATATATAAGCTAGTTATATGACAATTTTCATGTCAAATAATTGTATTTTTAATAGTTGTTGAAATTAATTTTAAAGAAAGGTTCATTATATAGTGTGGTATGGAGTAACCAAAGAATTAGCTGTTTATAATTTTCATGCCACATAATTGTTTTATTATTGAAATTAATTTTAAAGAAAGTTTCATTGCATAGTATGGTGGTAAAGTGGTAGTATTGTTGTTGTGCCCACCAAGGTTGAGATCCTTTTTGAGCCATTGTTACTATGGAAAGATGCATTAGCAAAGTTAAAACCAATTCATAAGAAATGCTATCTTTCACATCAAAATATTTATATTTTGTGATAGATGATTTAAAATAATTTAATTTAATATATATTTAATAATTCAACTAATTTATAAATATAATACTACAAATAGACCTTTGAAAAATTTGTTTATTTATGTTGATTGGGCTTGGTATTAATTTGTTTTAGTGGTAGGGTCAGATTTAATTTCATGTTTGGGTTTAGTTTTGCTTAGTATTATTGTTAGAAATTGATTTTGTTTAACGAATAGTGTTAGTTTTCTATTGGATGACGATTGAACTTGGTATCTAGTATTTCATTCTATTTAGGGTTGGGGCTTAATATTATCTTGTTGGGGTTCTACATAAAGAGTAAATTGGGTTTAATGCATTCTTATAATTAAAGTTCAATTTGGTTCAATGCTCTAATATGTTTAGGATTTTGTTCTACACAAGGGGTTTCCCCCTCCAAATTATTGTTTGAGAGACTTCTGGATGTGAGTGGAAAGAGTACATTGATAGTGCTGATTTTAACCTTTTTATTTCATATCCAATCCATTTTGATATAATGAACTTCAATAATTTTAGTGTACTATTATTCAATTATATTCAAAGTTAGTATTTAATTTGATGTGAATTAAGGGTTATTTAGGTTTAGTTTTCATTTTTAAGGTTCAATAAGTTAGATTCACAATAATATTTAAATTTACCTTATTGGCAGAGTAAGGCTTCAATTCAAATATAAGATTTATTTTTGTTAGTTGTATGGGTTAACTTTAGTTTAGCATTTTGGTTTAATTTGTTTTGGTTTTGTTATGGTTTACATTCAATATAGTTTATTTTAGGGTTATGTTTAATGTTTAGATAAGTCTAGAGTAAGCATTCATTTTCATTGATTAATACTAGATTTATTCTAATTTGGGTTAATGTTAGGGTTAGGGTTAAGCTTTGATTAGTATATAATTTTGTATCCTATTAGAGTCAGGGTTGTTTTTGGATTGAACAAATGGTTTGAATAGATGTACAATAAGAGTCATTACACACTATTACCATCTCTTCCCCCTATCTAAGATCTCTCTCTCTCTCTCTCTCTCTAGTAAGCCCTAATTATCTTCTTTCTATAGTAGTGCATCATCTCTGAACCCCTTAAAAGTGATAATGGGGAGGGATTGAGGGATGAGACTCTAGTAGGGCTTACGAGTGAGAGAGAGAGAGAGAGAGAGAGAGAGAGAGAGAGAGAGAGAGAGAGAGAGAGAGAGAGAGAGAGAGAGAGAGAGAGAGAGAGAGAGAGAATTGTCACTCTCTCATATTACCCTATAACTACCCCACCCCATCCCTCTATCTCTTCCAAGTCTCTTTTCTATATATATATATATGCTATGCTTATCTACCTCTCAATTCACTCTCTCTTACAATGGCTATATTTCTCTAACCTCAATATCCATATCTCTTTGTGTCTCCCTACTTTATATCTCTTTTCATATCTATCCTTGTCCTCTTTGTCACTCTATATCTACATCTCCCCCTCTCTAAATATTTAGTTAAAGCTAACACCTTTGTCTACTCTATTCCCACTCTTCTCTAATCTCCTTTTGATATATATGTCTCTCTCCACCCCCATCTACTCTCCTCTCCACCTTAAACTATATCTTTCTTCCCTCTCAATATCCCATATCTTTATCTCTCCGTCATGCACTTCCTCCCTATCCCCCTATACATCTCTCTACATTTACCTCATTTTAAAACTCTCTCTCTCTCTCTCTCTCTCTCTCTCTCTCTCTCTCTCTCTCTCTCTCTCTCTCTCTCTCTCTCTCTCTCTCTCTCTCTCTCTCTCTCTCTCTCTCTCTCTCTCTCCCACATTTGACCTCATTCTCCATATCTCTCCCTCTATATATCTAACATACTTATCTCTCTTCTTTAAAAATAACCTGAATGGATAAAGGTAAGGATTTTACTAGGTTTAAGAATATTTTCTTAAAAATGTTATAATTTAATTTGATTATATCTTCTTACTTCTTACATCTCTCTTCACCCTCTGTCATTCCCACCATATTTATCTTACCTATTTTATACAACTAAATTTTTCCTATCTGTCTCTCTCTCCCCATTTCTCTCTCTCTTTATATTACCCCCTCTCTATCTATATCTCAATATCTCTAAATTATCCAATCCATTTCTCATACTCTATATTTCTCTCTACTTATGTTTTCTTATCTACCTCCCACTTCCCCTTTATCTCTTTCTATGCATACTTTTCTTTACCCAATATCCTTATCTCTTTATCTCTCTTCCTACTCTCTATCTATTTTTCTATCCCTCAATGTCCCTATATATCTATATCTCTCCCTCTATATATTCTATGATGTCTCCCTCCTACTATATCTCTCTCCCACTCTTCTCGCTCTAATCTCATCCCCCCTCTCTATCTCTCTCCCCCTCCCATCTACTCTTGTCTCTACCTCTAACCATCTCTGTCTTCTCTCTCCATATACAATATCTTTATGTCTCCTCCTTGCATTTCCCTCCCTATCCCCCAAACCATATGTCTACATTTACCTCATGATATATTCTCTTCCCTTCTATTTCTATCGTTCTCTTTCTCTTCCTTGATAACTCTATCTCATGTTAGGGTTGTTATTTATTTAACTTTATGGATTAAGGTTAGGGTTTAATTAGGTTTATGATTATTTTCTTAAAATATTTATAACTTTAGTTGATTATATCATCTTGCTTCTCCTTACATCTCTCTCTTCACCCTCTATCATTCCCATTACATTTATTTCACATTTTTATACCACTAAATTTCTTTTATTTCACTCCCTATTTTTCTCTCTTTGTATATCTACTCTGTATCTAGATCTCAATGTCTATCATCTCATTCATATATCCTTCCATCTCTCTTGCTCTATATTTCTATCTCTACATATCTCCCTCTATTCCCCCCTTTATCTCCTTCTATGCATATCTTTCTCTACTCAATACACATCTCTTTGTCTTTCCTCCTACTCTTTATCTCTTTTCGTATCCCTCAATATCCCTATATATCTATATCTCCCCCTTTATGCATTTTGGGTTGTCTCTTTCCTACTCTATTCCCCTACCTATATCTCTCCCACTCTAATCCCATCTACTCTTGTATTCCCCTCCACCTAATTATCTCCATTTATCTTCCTTACCCCTCTCTCTCCTTCATGCACTTCCTTCCTATTTTCCCTTACATCTCTCTACATTTAAGTCTTTCTATCAACATTTTACCCCCTCTCTCTCATCCATTCTATTTGTTTATCTCACAATATCTGCCTCCTTTACCCCTCTTTCTATGTACCTTCTTATACTTCTATATCTCTATCATTGTAGACACCATCATTTGTATATCTCTCTACCTTCTCATTCCTTTCTATCTCTATGACTACTCTATATTTATCTCTTCACCATATTGTCCATCTCCTTATTAAGTTCTCTATCTCATACAAGTATACACATTTTATAATTCTCTTCTTATATATATATAAGCTCAAGCGAAATCTCTATTTCCAAAGCATATGCTTTGATAGCATCTCACAATATTTGTGTAATATGAGCTGTGAATATATTAAAGAGTGCTATTATATTGGCGTGGCTTTCAAATTTTCTTAGAGATAATTTATAGATATTCAGGTAAAATTAACCGACCCTTTTTCATCTTCAATCAGGATAAAATTCTATTGAGATAAAAAAAAAAAAAAATCTAGATTCGCTCAAGACTTTTTTATTCCATATAAATTTGGAAAGAAAACAGACTATTTTTAGTCCGTTGTTCAAAATTTGACAGAGAAAGCCTCTATCAGAGACTGTTGGTATTTCGATTCTGCAACACTACAAATCGAAATAATTTTTTGTACTTAAAAATTGAGGTGTATATTGAACGATTATAACAACATTTCATAGTCATACTTTCTCTGGTCACAACCAGAACTGGCAAAACCCAAACGCTACACACATTTTCAATGCAAGTTTTTAAAATGTGAAGTGCATCATAATTTGTCACGGTCGAATTGAGACACAAAAGAAAATGTAGTAAAGTCGAAATATTGGAGGCACATCACAAAATTCTCCTGCGGCAAATTGATTAAATCATTTTTCAATTTAGATCAGAGATCAAGTGTTTGAGACTCATACATTATCAAGTTAAAAAATTAAAAATTCATGGCTACATACTGTCCGTGTCTCCCTCAATAGCATCGCTAAGTACAGATGCCATGAGAATTACCATTCCAATCATTACGGCAAAGAAAAACTCATATTCTCTCGAAAATGCCATTTTCATTAGGAAAAGCTCTAAAATGCTACAAAACTTATGTAATGACTAACAAATAGTTTTTAGAACACAAGAGTATATTTTCTAGAGAGCGTCTTATATAGAATATTTTGCACACTCCTTGCAATTAAACCCCAATGCTTTAGAACTTCCGATATTCCTCTTTCTTCTGATGATATTGTTGGAGAAAAGTGTTCAATTGTTTACATTGTATTTGGGCTACAGAAGTGGAAAGGTGTGAATGAACAATAAAATGCAGATTGCAACATTGAAACTGGACGATGCAGCTGTTTTTTTCCCATCATTTGTCAAGAATACCATAAAATTTTGAGTGATGTGGATGAGGTAGAATAAGGGACGGTTAACCAAATAACAGTTTTATTTTTATTCTTAGGGAGATTCAGTTTTTTCACCTAGTCCCTTTGGTCAAGAATCAAGGATTCATCTGAGGCACGATCCTTGTCTTGCATTCAGTAAGACTTCATTTCTGGTAGGCTCTCTTTGTGAGCCATTCAACTTCACCAGTAGACGAAGGGTCCTTTGACCAAGTAATAGTTTTTAGTATGCGATAGTTTATAATTAAATGGTGGAGATGTAAGTTTGATCCAAAAGTAAGTTGGACATGTTTATATGTACCCGGATAACCAACATCCATATGCTATGATTGTAATTGTTTTGATATTCTTATTTGATTTAGATTTATAAATATTAAATTATATTTGTTTATTTTTTCCTTAAATTCATTGTAACATTTTTCTTTTGGATTAAAAATGATTTTAATTTTATTTGTGATTATGAGTCAATTTAATTTTAATCGGTCATTATTTATTGATTTTTTAAATCAAAAAGATCAAATTGTACACTCAAAAAATATCTAAATGACATCACTCATAAGTCATTTTAGATCATAAAAAAGTATTCACCATTAACCTCTTTCATGCACAAACTTATTTATAACTATTTGCACTCCTAACATAACCTCACTTTACGCTAATTACTCTAAATATAATAGTTGTTACATGAGAAAGTTACAATAGACACTACTTCTTAACCAAGGTAATTCTAACATTTATTGTACTTTGTGCATGTCTCAATATCTCATTATCGTACCACATAATTGTCAACTACTTACAAATGTGTGTTGCTTGATATGTGTTTCGATTCTTTTCAAAATGATTTATTTGACATTGAGATTTGTCCAAGTTGTAAGTGGAAAGTTAGAAAAATATCTATTATAAAGCTACTAACCATTTACATATGCTTAATAGGTTTCTTAGTTGATCTTCCAACTTTTTTTTTTTTCCCTTTTTTCTTTTTCTTTTTCTTTCTATTAGAGATAGAATGTCAACTCGATTACAGGAGCAAAAACATCAAAAACATCACACAGGATGTTGAGAAGTTTAGCTAATGACTAGTAACAAACTAAGGCTACAACTACATACAAACTGAAAGAAATGCAATATCCACAATTATACAAAAAGAAGTTGATTATAAGCAACAACGAAACTAGTTCCAACCATCATTAAGGTTGCTCTTGTAAATGGGGTTATCCCATCCATCTCCATAGAAAAAAGGCTCTGCTTGAGTACCATTAATTTTAACTTCATGAGTGTGTCTATTCACTTCTGTAGGCATGCCTTGATTGTCTAGAGTAATTGGATTTTGATAAACACCTTCATTTCCACATTGTGGATAATTGGATTTTGTCGGGATACCTTCATTAGGGAAACTGGTATCAACAGTCGTGGGCACAAAATTGGACAGTTGAATGTCATCTTTGAAAATGAGCATGTTGCCTCCCTGAGTAGCGAAATGATTTTGTCTCTTGGCACCTCTAGAAAAGCAATAACCTATGACATTATGTGAGAGGGTGAGTTTCATATAAAATCTAGTAAGGTCTTGCTGTCTATGCTTAAATATTTCCTCATTCCTTTGCTTCTAGATGAACTGAAAAATTCCATTAGTACAGGAAAATTTAAAAAAAAAAACATTAAGTTTGGTATCGAAGTTGTCAACAGAGCCAACAAGAATCTCATGCCAAGACAGAACAAGTTTATTGTTCCATTTGACAGGTTGACCAAAATACATTGCCCAAATTTTACAAGCAAAAAAGTAATCAAAGAAAAGATGCTCAAAAGACTAAAGCAGTTACACAATGAACACTTGATATGTTGATTATCCATAGGAGAAAGAAAATGGCCAATTACAAGCTTTTTGAGGAGCAACACTCATCTAAAGAAAACCTTTTTAGGTTCTACATGAGAGTGCCAAAATAAATCTAAGACAAATTGCCATTTAGTGCATGACCAGTCAAAGCCCCAAACTTGATTGATTCTATTGATAATAGCCATATCATAATTCAACAAATTATAATTTTGCTTCCAAGTAGCATCTTTCAACAATTTACCATCATTCCATTTAATTTTATCAATATACTATATAGAGCTACAAATCTTGCGAGGAAAGAAATTACCAACAACCTTGAAGATTAGAGTGTAGGTCTTCTTTTGAGAACAAGAGAGCCGATACTTGTTTTTAAGGGCTTCCGAAGTACCCAATTGATTTTCCATCAAGATATCTTACAATAAAGAGTTACCTTTGGCCTTCCAAGCTTTAGCCGAGTAGCATTGGTTAAAGCCAGGGGGTTTATTGTTAAGATTAACCCTCCACCACAAAGACCTATCAATCACAATATACCAAGGGTTATTACCAACTACATCCCTAGATCATAACAAGTTTATGACTTGGCTCCAAGCTTTCCACAATGACTAGAATACAGTAGAACCTATCACTTTAACTTTAAAATCACCCAAGACAATATCAATGATAGGGACCTCAGACCATTGCTTTCCTTTTTAAAGTTTGTCTCTAGAGATGTTGTTTCTAATCAACACCTTCCAAGGTTGATTACCATTTAAAGCTTTAATGATCCTCTTGGAGGCTAGGGCAATGCCTTGAAGTCTAATATCTTTCATTCCATGCCCCCCAATTGCTTAGGAAGACAACACCATTCCTATTTCACACAATGCCTCTTCTTATTACCCATATCATCTGACTAAAAGAAGTCCGTCAGATTTTTTTGCAATTTATTGTACTGGTAATTGGCAAACAACCATGTTGAAGCAAAGTAAGAGAGAGCCTTTTGAACCTCCCGTGCTTTGCTAGTAAGATAAAACATATGAGTTTTCCACTTACTATGTTTATTCTTACTATAAATCTAGTTCCACATATCTTTGAGTAGAAGGGACCACAAAGAAAGGAATGCCTAGGTATCTCACAATCTTGTGAGGAACCACCCATTGCCAACATTTGTTTAGAACCTAATTAGGTGGGTATTCATCCTACCCAATAATAGAAGACTTCACATGCGAGATCTTATCCTTAGAGGCTTTACAAAAGAAGAGGAACCTATTCAACATGTTATCTTCCTCAAGCATAATAAACAAGGGAGTGTCATCAACAAATTGCTCAAGGATCAAGTCACCATTGTTAGGGAGTCTGATACTTTTGAGGGGAGGACCCAAATCTTTAGCTTTGAGAATATAAAACATAACAACTACTACCAAAATAAAACAAGAGGGGGTAAGGGGGCAACCCTGCCTAATGGACATGCTGAGACAAATAGTATAAGATAATTCCCCATTCACCTTAATGACCATGGAGGCATCTTTGAATAAGATGTTCACCCGTTTGCAAAAGATGGGGGGAAAAGCCAAGGTCTACAAAACACTAGTCACAAACTGCCATACAATCCTATCATAGGCTTTTTCAAAGTCAAGGAGAATCATGCCACCATTTTTCCCATTGTCCTTGCCCAATTCATTGCCTCCCAACTAGTGATCAGATTTTCAAGTATAAATCTCCCTTTAATGAAGCTAGTTTGAGAATCTAAAACAATATCATCAAGCATACTAGTGTATGTATGAATTGTGGCCTATACTAACACACACACACACACTTCAACATGGTCATTATTTGCGAATTCATCTTGGAATGAGCATGAGATTGTTCACCCAAGATTTGCCCTGCAAGTCGACCTGTTGCCTTCTATCTAAACAGATTTTGCCTGTTAATGTCCTCAGAATCAAGGTGCAGGCAACTAGACCCTCTAAGAACGAAGGATTTGAGAATGCAATTAGTCTATATGAGTATGCAGATTAATCTAGAATGAAATATGCATTTTTAATCTAAAAACATGTAAAAGAAATTATACTAAATGTATGCATATTAAATCTAGATGACATTAAGCTAAGAATGAAAATATATGAGAATATCTTAAAGCTAGATGAGTGTAAAATGCAGCAACAATTCAATGCTTCTTCAATTCAACCTCCCAAAATGAAAAAAATGAGGGTCTCTTAAATAGATTTTCTTGAAATATTTCAACGGTTGAGATCGATTTCAATCAACGGTCATGATTGAAGATGAGGTTCAGTTAAGGTGGAAGATTCCCAAATTAGAGGGAGTTAACTGGCTCAGATCTGAGTGTAAGAATTAGTTAGCTCAAATAAACTTTAGTGTGAGAGTAAGTGATTTGGGTCACTTCTAATTTGATTAGTAGTTATCTAGGAATTTCCATTTTTGAACTGAAGAGAAGAATTAGGAGAGATATTTAATTTAATAAAATGAGATATGCTCTCATAAATATATTTTCTATTTAATTAAATAATTTGATTTAATTAATTAGAGACACTTTTCTATTTAATCAAATAACTTTATTTAATTAATTAGGAATAACTTCTTATTTAATTAAATAACTTTGCTTAATTAATTAGAAGTAGCTTCTCTGTTTAATTAAATAATTTTGTTTAATTAATCAGAAATACCTTCCCCATTTAATTAAATAATTCTTTTTAATTAATTGAGATAGGCGTATTTATTAAATTAAATAAATTTAATCCTGTAGTACATTAACCTTAGGAGATAATTTAATTTAATAAAGTATGAATACTTTAGATTAAATTAAATTGAAATCAAATAGGTTTAATGTGGCTAATATGAGTGCATACTATATGGATTAAATAATGAGTATGATGAATGCAGATTAGGGTTTTCTACATCTGACAATTAAGTCAAGTAGCGAGTAGCAAAATGAGAACTGCCTATTAGAATAGGTCTTAGAATTGATCAGAATAGACCAGAATTGGTGTAATGGAAATGAGCCAATTTTGGGGTATTACATTTTGCCCCTCTTTGAATGAATGTGAGAGCAGCACATTCAATTCAAAGAAAATCAGAAAGCATGATGCGAGGATCAAGAAATGAGATTGGTTCCGAAATTGATGATATGAAGACCAATTGATAAGCTTTTAAGGACTATCTCTAGAACAAAGCTTAATCCCAAGGAATCCAAGTAGAATACCTAGATACCTAAAATTGATGAGCATTTAAAAGGTTTCTTCAGAATGAAGTTTGACCTTTAAGGATCCAGATAGAACACCTAGATACCCGAGATTGAAAGTATTTAAAAGATTATCTCCAGAACGAAGCTTAACGTTTAAGGATCCAGATAGAACATCTAGATACCTGAGATTGAAAGCATTTAAAAGATTATCTCCAGAACAGAGCTTAACCTTTAAGGATCCAGATAGAACATCTAGATACTTGAGATTGAAAGCATTTAAAAGATTATCTCCAGAACGGAGCTTAACCTTTAAGGATCCAGATAGAACACCTAGATACCTAAAATTGATAAGCATTTAAAAGATTATCTCCAGAACAAAGCTTAATCTTTAAGGATCCAGATAGAACACCTAGATACCTAAATTGATAAAAGATAGCAAGATCGAATTATGAGTCATAGAATCCTCCCCAGAATGAGGCTTGATTCTTAGGAGTTGAGGTTTAGATTGTTCCGATACCTGTAATCAAATGATGACAAGATGAAAAAATGCTAGAAAGAGGGAAACAAGATGCCCCTAGTGGTGAGATGCCCCAAATGATGAGGACATAAGATGGGAACGAGATGCCCCGAGCGATGAAGATTCAGATTGATTTGAAATTCAAGTTCAATGATGTAATCATCCTGCCCCCTCGAGAGCAAAATCCAAAGATGACACACCAGAAATGTGACATAAAGCAATAAAAGAAATATGAGATTCAACATACTATAGAAGAAATTAGAAGATTCAAAGTTGATTTGGCATGGTGTTGAGGTCTAGAAGACCAAGTTTGACCAAAACCATAATTGAGCAAAGTTGACTTTTTCCAGAATTTATTTAAAAATTTTGAAAAAAATTGAGTTGAAAAGATTCCAAGATACGCAAAGTATCAAAAAAATTCAGACTGCACAAGCATTTGATCACGTTGGTCCCAAAATTTTAAAACACATTTTTGAGGCACTGAGGTGTGTCAGATTTCAAATTTGATCCTGAAAATGGATTTAGAATGGTAAAATTAGCCAGGGGTGATTTTTGCGCAAATCAGAGCACTTTGAAAAATTAGGTCAATAGCTATATAAGGGCCCAAGGGGTCATTTTCAATTCATTTGTGCTTTTTTGTCCTTTAGTGAATTGAGCTCTAAGAGAGACATGGTAGTGAACATGAGATATCATCGTTTTGAGTGCTCCAGATGACACAGTCGGCCAGCAGACTACGAACCACCAGTGAGTCATCAATTTTCCACCTTTGTACTTTTTCTTTTATGTAGTTCGAGGTCATTTATTGCATGTTTTAGCACATTTTAGGGTTGGTCAATTGATCTTCGTGCGAGACTGTCCTTTCTCACACGAAGATGTTCTTTCCTCGCACGAAGAAACAGGGTGCGCTATTTCTTTGCGCGCATTGGTGAGGTTTCTCGCGCGGGAGATACCCACATCTTGCTTGAAGAATGAGATTCTTCATGCGTGAGAACTTTGTCTCTCGTGCAACGAAGAGATTCTTCGCGTGAAAGAGAGAAACTTTGCCCGAGATCTTGAGATCTTTGCGTGAGATCTGAAGATCTGAACGCGAGAACCCATGACAACAAAGGTTAAAATGTTCAATTTTGTACATAAAATTTGCATTTTTATTAGCTTTGTTCTGCCATTTCATTCCGATACTGATCGTTTGCTTGTCGTTGTTGTTTGTGTGAGTAGGAGGTCTTTGATGACATCGCATTCAGATCACATTATCCACCATATGGAGAGTTGTTGCGGAGTCTTGATGATGCGGATTGGGCACATATTGCTTGATTGGGCTTGTCATCTCTATGCCGGATCCTAGCCGTGATGGTGAATCACGGCCTACTCATAGCTTTGGTGGAGCATTTCTATTCAGAGACAAACACCTTCCATCTACCAGTGGGGGAGATGACGATCACCCCGAAGGACATCTGGAGGATATTGTGGATCCCTTTCCATGGAGCTCGAGTGGTTTATGATATAGTGCCCTGAGCGGGTACATAGGTACTTTTTGTTATGTTTGGGAGGGAGCTACAGAGAGGTCGAGCCATCAGTTGGGATGAGCTGGTGCACACATATGGACAGATGCACAGACTGGCATCTGTGCTAGTGATCTTCTTGAGTTTCTTTTTGATGCCTGACAGAGGACAACATGGGCTAGAGTGTGCGTGAGGAGTTATGCTTCGCCGAATGGTAGAGGCACTTGAGATTTTTGGGTGGGGTCAATATATGCTAGCCCACTTATTCCATGAGATGCATGAGATAGTCTTCCATGAGAAGAAAACTATGGTCGTCAGTGTTTATGTGTTGCAGATCTGGGCATGGGAGCATCTTCCCGTATGTAGGCCCATTCACAAGGATGCCCGAGAGCCAATGGAGCCATATATCTGCAAATATCGAGGGCATATTACCCAGGTCTTCCTGGGTAAGACAAAGCATTGGAGGACACATCTCGATGACCTGGTCTCCATCATATGGCAGCCTTGGCGAGAGACAGAGGATTGGGATGACGCCTAGAGAGAGTTGCCTTGGATGTTCAGCTCGCGACCACTATTGGGCAGGACCACGTAGATTATAGAGCAGTTTGCAATTTCATGGGTGTGGAGGCAGTATGACCGACCACAGGATATTTCACAGGAGTACTGCGCCTACACCAGACTAGCGAGGGATGTAGGGCGAGGGTGGCCTCCACATATGGATCCAGGCCGATCCATGATAGATGTGCGCAACTTAGCTATGGTTCAGTGGGATTGCCTTCCGGAGGTAGCAGATGCAGGGATGGCGCCTACCTATTAGGCTCATTTGATTAACCATCCATTCCAGCGATTCACAGATCCACTGGGGATGACAGGTCAGGCACAGAGATAGATGCCTCAGCAGCAGCAGACATAGGCACAACCATAGGAGTAGCCACAGATGCAGTCATAGGTTTGATATCGGGTACAACAGATACTAATTCCTCCATGTCAGATGGGATTAGACACAGGTGTCGGGGATAGTGGGATAGGACATGGTCGACGCTAGAGGCAAAGGACGGAGGAGCAGGCCCCACAGCAGGAGGCTCCACAATAGAAGGTGCCACCACAGTAGCAGGCACCACCACAATAAAAAGCACCTGAGATGCTTGATGAGGATATGCCAGATCAGCTTGCGGCTAGGGTGCAGGACACAATACGACGCTACTGAGAGCGGATTTGTCAGGCCTCCTGACAGTTGGGAGATCTACAGATATAGGTAGCTGTTTAGGACTCACAACTGGTGGAGCAGCAGCGGGAGATTGATCAATGGAGAGAGCCCGCCAAGACTGTTGAGCAGAGGTCAGTGATGTTGTAGGATGAGGTGCGATTACAGTCAGCCCGAGCAGCTTACTACTTTGCTGCGTATTCGGCAATGATACCTGATGAGGCTCTCCAGGTTCCACGCTTTTCACAGTATGCTCGAGAGTCGAGAGGTGCACGACCTCTTGTTAGACCCGACATGCCACCACCTCCTGCTCCTGCTCCTCTTAGAGACAAGAGCACAAGATAGAGTTAGATGCTGTGCGTCTGGCTCTTGATTTTGATCTCTGGTTATGCATTGATTGGTGTGCCAGCACCATTTTGTATCATTTTGATCGATAGCACTCAAGTAGTGCCCATTTTTGTACTAACCCATTTTTTTGATTGATATATATATATATATATATATATATATATATATATATATATATATATATATGAGATTTTTGAGCCAAGTATCAGTGTGTACATGTCATTGTGTGTGTCTGCCTCACTTTGATGTACATGAGATATCAATATGATGATTATGAGATGTATGTTGTACTTTGATATGATGTGATTATGAGCATGTAGAGTAGATATTATGAGTATATGGATGCAATGCATATGGAAAATGGACTGACATCTCATGTAATGTTGCATGTTTTTGCTTGGTAGTGATAGGTATTCCATTGAGGAGCGCGAATTGACGAATCAAATGCTTGTGCAACAGTGGAGAAACCTGATAGGTGTGAAGATGCCCCCAATCCTTTCTCATACAAGGAAAAAATAGAATCACAACTGAATTGTGTGCTTATACATGTTAATTATGTAATGCAAAACTATATTAAATGTAACCCTAGGTCTGGTTACCAAGCCTCAACAATTTATCATCATTGGATATAGAACAAAGCTCGTATATTATACAATTCTCACTGACATTACAATCATGGGAATATGAATAGAACATACGTTATAGGTTTGTCGAGATTAAATGTAAGCATTCGAGGCACAAGAAGCTAGAATGACCAGAACATTTGTCCCTTTTAATATAACAAGTTAACATAAGCATCAAAACATACATGCTAGGATGACCAGAATGTTGCTTGTATGACAGACACACCAAACACATGGGAGATCCATCTTATGCTAAGTATTCAGTATTTATTCTATCCGCAATGACCCTTGCATTTGTAACCTCAAAAAGAAGTGTGCTAGGTATAATCGCAGTGACCCATATGTTCACTTAGCAGGATGAGTATCGATATTTATTGTAGCATGAAGAGTTCACTCCAACAAACAAGGAAAAGAACCAACGTTATTGACATATTCTAATAACAGGAATTGAGGTACACCCGACCATCCAATGCAAGATGGAGGCTCTTATAGTGGACACCCCTCTTATAGGAATAGATCAACTTATTGGAACTAAACCACAGACAGAAAGCAAAGAAAAGATCATGCCCCCAGTCGTTACTTCTCTAGTAAAAAATGACATCATCGAGTTGCTCGAGGAGATATGATAAAGCAAAACAAAGAAAACAAAGCAAGTGCTTAGCATATCCAAACAAGTATGTCATTTTGAAATCATTATTTGTCATGGGATTGATGTCAGGTGTCAGTGTCCAGAACATATTTGAAAGGAATCTCTTCAGTAGGGTGACAATAGTAGGCAGAATGACTAGTGACTAAGGTCAAAGGGGATCTTCATGATGAAGAACCTAAAAAAAACTGAGTAACAATAGACAGACACAGCCAAGATGACTGGTGACTGACGCAAGAGAGATCTTCCATAAAGAAATCTGGAGGCGTGACCCAAGCAACAATAGGCAGACACAGTTGAAACAACTGGTGACTATTGCGAAAGAGATTCTATAAGGAGAATCTTGAAAATGAGGGACACTGGCAATAGTAGGCAGACGCAGTGAGGACCACTAGTGACTGTTGTGAAGGAGATTCTATGAGGAGAATCTCAAAAAAAATAGTGATACTAGCGACAGTGGGCAGATGTAGTGAGGACCACTGGTGACTGTTGCGAAGGAGATTCTATGAGGAGAATCTCAAAAAGAGTGACACTAAAGGGGAATGCCCCTAAGCTGTGACAAGACTCAATCCATGGATACATGAGCAAAAAGCAGGAAAAGTAGGAAAGTGAAAGCATGAAAGCGACTATACAAAATAGTTAGAAGATGCGCTGCAAGATGGAGCATTAGGAACAAGAGGCGCCTGTTTACTAGGTTTTCACCTTCTTGACAAGATTTTCCTTTTTTTTGCTACCATGATGTCTGTTTCCAAGTTTTCACCAATGGCACTTTTTTTTTGTATTTTTGAGATTTTTCACTTTTTTTGGTGTTACCAAGGTGCCCATTGCTAGGCTTTCACCAGGGAACAATTTTTTTTCAAAACTTTTTCTGATTTTTAAGATTTTTTCAGGACATTTAGATATGTACAAAGAGCTGACTGACATTAGATCAACTATAAAACTGCTTCAGGTGGAGAGTGTTGACAGGTTCTTTAAGCACTTCTCCTTCGGTTTTGGAAAGCTGATAGGCACCAGATCCGTATACTGCAGTAATGATGTAGGGATCAAGCCAGTTTGGTTCAAACTTTCCTTTTTGTACTCGCTGTTGTTGATTCTTAGGGTTCTCTCTCAGGATGAGGTCACCCAGATGGAAGTCACGTGGCTTGACCCTTCGATTGTAGCTTCTTGCCATTCGTTGTTGATATGCTCGCAGATGATCACATGCCACTTGTCGTCATTCATCCAGTAACACAAGCTCTTGAAGCTGAGCTATCCTGTAGTCATCATCAGTGATAAAGCCCTTCATAGAGATTCTCAAGGTAGGAATATCAACCTCTATTGGAAGCACATCATCCGCCCCATACACTAAAGAAAAGGGAGTCGTGCTTGTTGGGGTCTTGATGCTTGTACTATATGCCCATAGGGCTGGATTGATCTGAAGATGCTAGTCTCTCCCCAATTTGCTGACTGTGCGATGGAGGATTTTGAGGATCATCTTATTGGATGCCTTAGCCTGGCCATTACCTTGGGGGTAATAAATGGAAGACCAATGTTGTGTGATTTTAAATTTCTTGCATAGTTCCTTGAGGTCTTTATTCTTGAATTGTCCTCTATTGTCAGTAATGATTGAGGACGACACACCATATCTACGAATGATGTAGTTTGTGATAAAAAGTGCTACAGTTTTTCCATCAGCAACTGCGAGAGGTACTTCCTCTACCCACTTCGTGAAGTAATCTGTAGCCATGATGATGAGCTTATGTCCATTAGAAGAGGTTGGGTGGATCTGTCCCACCAAGTGGAAGGCCCATTGTTGGAATGGCCATGTTGTAGTAGAGGGAATCAACTCTCTGGCTGGAGCGTGGATGAGATTCCCATGTAGCTGACATTTCTTGTAGGACCTAGCATACTTGATAGATTTTTGCTCCATTTTGGGCTAGTAGTAACCAACTCTAAGGAGTTTGTGAGCTAGTGTCAGGCTATTGGAAAGAGCTTTGCAAATGCCCTCGTGAACATCAATTAGTGTGCATTTGGACTCTTCGGGTTCCAAACACCTAAGAAGTGTTCTGTCGAGACCTCTCCTATACAGATCGTTAGCAATAATGACATTGTGTGAATCATTACGGATTAGATAATGCTTCTCATTCTGGGTCAAACCTTTCAGAATGGTTTGATTGCAGAGGTAGGACTAAATGTGATGGTAGTAGGATGATTCTTGTCCTATAATAGAACAGATCATCTTAGAATCAGGGGTGTCATAGGCTGGGTAGTGTAACACTTCCACCAAGAACTCATGTCGGAGATCATTTTCAGGAATTTGTAGCAGGGAGGCCAGAGTGGCCATGGCATCAACCACTTTATTATCTTCTTGTGGAACTTGCTGGAAGGCGATGTGTGCAAAATACTTCTTTAAGTCATCAACCATGTGCTTGTAAGGAATTAGTTTCTCATCCTTTTTTTGGTACACATCATTAACCTAGTTGATGACAAGCTGAGAGTCACCAAAGATATCTAACTGATCCACTCTCCATTCAGCTGCAATTTTCATTCCATTGATCAAAGCCTCGTATTCAGCAATGTTGTTTGTACAAGGAAACAAAATCTTGTACGCTTTGGGTAGTGAGTATCTTTGTGGTGTAATAAAGAGTAATCCAACACCTGATCCTTGTTGTGTGAAGGACCCATCAAAGAACATAAACCATGTGTGGTGCGTTAGTGTCATAATCGACTCATCTGGAAAATCGATGTTCATTGGCAGAAGACTCTGTATGGGTGCATCGACCAGCTAGTCTGCAATTGCCTATCCCTTTATAGCTTTGCGTTCAACGTATTGAATGTCAAATTCACTGAGTATCATAACCCATTTAGCCAATCTTCCTATGAGAGCTTCTTTAGTGAGCAAGTATTTTAGTGGATCTATTTTAGCCATGAGCCTCGTAGTGTGGGCAAGCATGTAGTGTCTCAACTTCTAGGAAGCAAAGACAACTGCCAAGCAAGCTTTCTCAATAATGTTGTAGTTCTTCTCATAAGAGACTAGTGTTCGACTCAAGTAGTAAATAGCTCTTTCTTTGTTGTCATTATCTTCTTGAGCCAACAAGATTCCCAAAGACGTTTCAGTGGCTGAAATGTATAAGAGCAAAGGCTTCCCATGAATAGGAGGCATCAGGACTAGTAGATTGACCAAATATTGTTTGATCTATGTTAAGCTTTGCTCACAATCCTGGCTCCAATTGAATTTTACACCCTTATGTAAGGTCTTTGTGAAGGGTTGTGATCTATCTGCTAATTGTGAGATAAACCTGCGAATAGATTGGAGCCTTCCCTGTAGTTCTCTCATCTAGCTGATGTTCTGAGGTGGTGGCATATCCATTATTGCTTGTACTTTCTCCGGATCTACCTCAATTCCTTTTGTAGAAACAATGTATCCTAGTAACTTCCCTGATGTGACTCCAAATGTGCATTTCTTAGGATTCAGTTGAAGACTAAATTTTTCCATACGATCTAGGATGGGCCCCAAATCTTGCAAATGAGTATTGCATTTAACACTTTTGCCCAAAGTATCATCAACGTAGTCCTCCATGGTTCTATGCATCATGTCATGGAAAATTGTAGTAATAGCTCGCTAATACGTAGCACCAGCATTCTTCAAACCAAATGGCATCACATTCCAACAAAAGGTTCCCCATGCACATGTGAAAAATGTTTTCTCTTGGTCTTCTAGTGCAATTTTTATCTAATTGTATCCAGAAAAACCATCCATAAGTGAGTACATCTCATAGCCAGCCGTCATGTCCACAATCATATCAATATTAGGGAGCAGAAAGTCATATTTAGGACATGCCAAGTTAAGATCATATAAGTCTGTACAAACCCTGATAGATCTATCATGCTTGGAAACTGGAACAATATTGGATATCCATTCAGCATAATCAATGGCACAGATGAAACCAACTTTTAGAAGTTTCTCCAATTCTGCTTTGACGAGCAATGCAACGTGAGGATGCATTTTCTGAAGCTTCTGTGTAACTGGTTTGATGCGTGGTGCTATGGACAAGTGATGCGTGATAAGATCAAGATCCAATCCTGGCATGTCAGAGTATATCCAAGAAAAAAATATTTTCTTTTCTTTGAAAAAGGCAATGAATTCTTCCTTCTCTTCAGGTGATAGTGATTGTGCCAGATGTATCATATGAGGATGTTCTTCTGTGCCCAGGTTAATTGGCTACGTTAGCTCTATCAACACTGGTGATCTCTCTTGAAAGTGACTAGGAAGCACATCAAATATCTCATCCATGGGTGCCTCAAAGAGGTTTTCACCCTTGGATACGTCTTTTGTTTTGACTTTTTTGGGTACCAACACTGCCACAATGTGGTTTTCACCATCAGACCTTTTGCATTTTTTCTTTTTAATTGTATGACTAAGATATTTGATGTTAGCCTTAGTCATGTTGATACTCTGCTCATTGGTGGAAGATGTTACAGGTTCGATAGTGTTTAGGTAACAGGTGAGAGCATAGTCATTCTAGAACATGGGGACTTCGCTACATGTATTAGGGTTCCAATCTATAAGCTCGGAATGTGTGAGTGAGAGAGTAGTGGCTAGTTCAATTGCATTCATAGTATAGTCATTAAGTGCTTGGACCAACAATTCGAGACCTATGGCGACCTCGTCCACAAGTGTGTTCAAAGGCCTCAAAGTACGAACGTCAGTAATTGATGACTCTAGGACACTAGTTGGATCAAACCCATGTGACCTAACCCTAGAAATTTCACCCACTTCGATTTGGTTCTCATAGACATGCACTTGGTCAATGTCTTTATTAGTAGTCGCTTTTGAAAGAGAGTCAAACTCATATTCCTTAGAATCAATGCTACATGGCAAGAGACTATAGAACTCCCCATTAGTGATAGGGACATACTCACCTTCATCCTCTGGGTTCTTACATGAATACTCAATATGGAATGATTGACTAGATTCTCCCTTTTCTGAATGATATGTGAGTTGCTCAGTATTGTCCTTAGAAGAATCACTAGTATTATCCACAGTACTAACACGTGGCACAAAGTCATCTGGCTCAACAAAGAATTTAGTGAGATCATAAGGAATAGGATGAGGACAGGAATCCTCATCATCGAATTCTTCCTTTTGAGTATTTGACTCAACTTGTGACTCATTTTCAGATGAACTGTTAGGTGTTGGTATCAATTTATTTGGTCCCAAATGAAAAGGAACCTTCTTAAATCGTAGGCTAGTTGTATCACAGTTGCTTCGAGCTCTTTCTTTGATAGGATCAATTAGGCCATTTTTATTGCACCCAATAGGGCCAGCTCCCTTGTAACCAAAACACTTCATAAGCCTAAGACCAAGCCCATATTTCTTAGGAGTGATTTCTCGAGCTTTCTCTGTTAGGTTCACTGGAGCCTTTTCTCTATAAAGCCATGCTGCAATGGCTCTATTTTCACTTTCATCTTCTAAGAGCACTGTAGCCTTGACAAAAGTGCCATTAAACTTGGTCTGGGGTGTTAGCACGAATGACTTCTTTGCCTCTGAAGGTCTCCCATAATGCCGAGGGGACTCTGAGAGAGATGTTAATGAGAGCACTGGTTCAATGTGGTACTCTCCCATGCCAATTTTTTTCAGTTTGAATGATTGTTTGATTTGTTTCAGCTTATTGTCATGATAATCAGTGGATTCATGATTAGCAGGGATGAAAGTTTCAACAGCCTTGAGCATATTGCAGGTATAGCTAGTAGTGGCAGGAATACTAACTTCAGAACCATGAAATAGGAACTTGATGCATTGGTGGTAAGTGGATGGCATAGTGCGCATCTCATGTATCCATGGCCATCCTAACAGCATGTTGTAAGCAAGGGGAATGTCAAGCACCTGATAGGTGACATCCCTTTCTATAGGACCAACGCGAATGGGTAAAACTACAAGACCTAGAGACTTTCGTTCCACTTTGTCATACGCTTTGAGAGTGATCTTTCGTCAAGGATCAATAGAGTCCTCAGAATAATTCAATTGTCTAAGCAAAGCAGTAGAGACAATATTTAGGCCAATGCTGTTATCAATGAGTACTCGACGAACACGTGTCTGATGGATCATAACCTCAATATGTAGAGGTTGATTGTGTGGGTGACTCAGTGAGTTATCATCCTCCTCGAAGAAGGTCATAAGATAAGGTGAGGTTAGGTGACCTACCATGGATTAAAATCGTTCAAGATCAAGATCTTGAGGAACATTTGCCTCAGCGAGGGCTTTGTCCAGAATCTGCCTGTGAGCAGGCGAGATTTTAAGTAGCTCAAAGATGGAAATCTGAGCATTAGTTTGTTTCAATTGATCGAGAACACTATAACTAGTTGCTATCAAGTTTGTTGTGGGTTTTGCACCTTTGCCAGATGGACCAACAAGGGCTTTGTCTTTGTGTTGTTCAAGATCAGAAGTAGAAAGCCCAGGGCCTTTGAGCACCAACTTGGTGTGAGAATGAGTGACAACATTAGCACAATGTTGCGAGGGTGTTTTATCCACTACGTTGAGAGTAGGGCCCTTTAAGACAAATGGTGTCTTGGGTTTGTCGTTATCTTGTTTTCCCTTAACAGTAATAATGTCGCAGTATTCAGAATCCATAGGTTCAACCATGTGAATGACATTGTCATCATTGGAATATGTATAGTTGACTTTGTTGTAGGGTTGTGGTTTCGAAGTCTCTCCTTTTTCATAAGCTGGGAAAGGTTCTTTGAATGCCTTGTGATCTAAGTTTTTGTTATGTCCATCTACCACAAGATCACCAGCATCAATCATGTCCTGTACTTTATGGCGCAAGTTTATGCAATTGCTAGTTTTGTGTCCCTTATTTTGGTGATACTCATAGAATGAGGTTTCATTCCACCATGGTGGACGTGGTTGTGGATCATAAGGTTATCCATTGGTGAAATAAGCTTGTGTTGTAGCAATGTTTTGTAAACCACATCCAAAGGTTCTCCCAAGGGTGTATACTCTCACTTAGGGCTTGTTGTCCATGAGTTTCTTAGTTTATTCCTGGATGGCTGGTTGTCAAGAGGAAGTTTCTCAACATTTTTGGCCGCTTTGAAGTCATCCGTGAGATTAAATGCCACTTTAGCAGGTTTGGGTGTGACATTGTCAACGACTCCATCATGTACAATTTCTCAGTTCTTGTTGACATGTTTGGTTTTATCCCTATTGGAAGTGGAACCTTGTTTTATGTCCCTATAAAGAGTGAGTTCACCTTTCTTGACCATAAATTCCTCGATACAGTTAGCTTGCGTGATCATGTCTTCAAAGGTACATGGACCTTGAAGTTGGACTTTATATCCAAAATCAGGTAGGAGGTTATTAGTGAAAATGTCAAGCTTCTCCGTTTCTAGAATTTTGCTGGAATACTTAGCGTACAGTTGTCTCCACCATTGGAGGAATGTGAGAAAAGGTTCTCCAACTTTCTGTTTAAGCTTGCACAAATCTCAAATATTGACAGGGTGTTGTATGTTATGAGAATACTGCTGAACAAATAGATTGACAATTTCATCAAAGGTCTTGATACCAGGAGATAAATGTGAGAACCACTCCAAAGCCTGACCACCTAGGCTTCTAGGGAATAAAAGCATGAGGTATGTTTGATCGTGTATAAACTCCATAGACAAAGCACCAAATTCTCGCAAGTGATCTTAGGGATCAGTAGTACCAAAGTACTTGTCATACTTGGGTAGCTTTATGCCTCATGGGAAAGGTGGCATGTTTATGCTTTTGTCAAATGGAAATGGACAAAGAGCATCCAATGTGTATGTCTTTGTGGGTTTCTCCTTCTCATGCATCATCTGAGCCAATTGGTCTTGCATAATTTTCAATTACTTTTGGAGTTTAGAAGTCTCAGTTTCTTCTTCAGGCATGATAATGGTTTCCACATTGAAATGAGAGGGCAACTTAGGTCCCTCTTGGGCAAGTTTGAGAAAGTACTTTTCTTTTTCTTTGTTGAGTAAGATTCCCATGACCTTTTGAAATTTGTTGTCTCTTCGACATTTTACTATGTGTTTAGGGAGTATTTCCACCTCTTCCTATTCCTCATCGGTGTTGTGGTCTTTCTCATTCTCTTTTTCATTCCTGGATGGTTCTTGATGTCGACTATAACTACCATGTTCAGGTTCACGATTAGTCATTGTGGGAATGTGTTTAGTTTTAGTGTGTTGTGTTTCAAAAGGTCCTCTGAAAAAGGAATCAAACATTGTGTTTGGTGACACAGGACCTCTACTTGTCTCAGTGTCCTCTTGGTACAAATGATTCCTAATTTGTTGCAAGTTTATGGAAAATGTTTGCTGAATTCGAGGTGACCTGGCAGATGAGGGAGATTGTGAAGATGCCTCACTAGCCGAACTAGATACAGGTTATGTAACGAAAGGTAAGCGACCTCTGTCATGATTATGACCCCTAGCATGACCTCGTCTAAGTCTAAGAGGATAAAACACGTTGTTGCTCCTGGTTGCGATAGTCATAGACAAGGACAAGAAGCAAGAACCTGGATAAGGACTGCACTAAGACTGAGTCTCAATAGGATAGGACAAGAATGCCGTATACTAAAGCACGAGTAGTCTAATTTGAAGGCTAGAAAAGCCAAAGGTTATGACTATCGTAACATGGAGTATGACAAGCATTAAGAAACAAGAATCTAGAGAAGTAAAAGGTAAGACTAGTCAAAATGCAGATCACAAATATTTGGTTTAGCTAAATGCCACTATTCAGGACTGTGTACAGATAGAAAAGGACAACTTAGTGTAGGAAATTGATTGGACTAAGATCAAATATTGGTCAAACTAACTAATTTGACAATTTTATAGCAGGATTTCGCACAAAGATTCTCTGCAAGTTGCGCGACGAAGTTCATCGGGTTGTGTGAAGAGTCATGACAGTAGTTTAATTTCGCGCGAGGAATTTTTCTGTATCTCACAAAGAAATGATAGGAAAACTTAGGACAGAGGCAAGATCTCATGCGAATATATGCAAGATCTCATGCAAAACCCTGAATAGGCTTGCGCAAAAAGATGAATTCTTGTGCAAGAAAGTACAAGTCTACGCAAAAATCAAGACCAGATTAACAACAATGTTGGATTTCAAAGAGATTTTCAGACTGTTCAGACAGATTGGACAGATTTATTAGACAAATTTGATTGGACAGACAGTGAGGTTAACTTATTAAGACATTTGGACAATGTTTTAGGATTCAATTCAGGCAATGTGTTTGAACAAGACAGTGGGAAGCAAGCAGTAGTCGAAAACAACCCTGTCGAGGGCAAAGCAACTCGACATGATAGGGGAGTCTTGACCTTTGTTTATTGTAGATAGTTTTGGACTTGTTTATGACTCGAGAACAAACACGCTTTTATCCCTAAAAACAAAAATTGGTAGAAAAGGCAAAACCTTTGTCCCACATCTTATGCACATGCGTGTACCTCACACAGCCGTGTCACCCCTTAGAGGGCGCCTGTGTTTTTGGTATATTTAAAGGACTCAATAGTATACGCTGAACGAGTGCCCTTGTGGCAGGGGACAAGCATGTATACCACCTTCAAACGTATAGTAGCATGCCTATGGTGAGTTCTATAGGAGAGATTCTTTCCCTTCCTTGCACAAAGATTATGCCTCCTTTCAGATGTGAACCAAGTGACTTCTAACTAAGAGGTTTTTACTTGGCTTCCATTTGTATTAATTTCTGGTGGCTTTGCAAGTGGAGTTGAGACTAGTGGCCCACACCAGCATCTGAAAGTTCACACTACTTGCTTAGCAAGCCAGGGGCCGACGCCGACTAGTGCATAGACAGAGCTTCCCCTTGATATGCGATATCAAGAATCAAGGGAAAGAAATTAATCCAGCTTTGGAGTCTTTCGCTCTACAAAGCATCTTGATTATAGTGAGTTGGAATCTATGACAAAAGGAGTGTGCTCATTGGGTCGTTCTCGGAGGTTGGATCACTCCGACAGACCCTCTAAAGGATTGACTCAGACTGGTGGTTTGATCGCAAGGGTTAAAGTTTTTGATTTCCCCCAAGGGAAAAGAGCATACTCCTCTACCTTATTTTCTCACCCAAACACGCAAAACAATTTAATCACCGACTTAGCTTAATCAATCCCACCTTGGCCTATTCCAAGACTTTGATTCCTTAAAAGAAAATCATCATCCCTTCATTAAAGGCTTTGTTTGGGAGAACCACTAAGTTGCTTACCTCCCTCGGAATGCCGTCTTTCAAAAATGTCTAGGTTTCTGATTCACCCTTGGTCATGACCTCCAAGTGGTGAAGAGAATAATCCCCTATTCTTTTGTCTTGCAACCTAAGAAGTTCACAAGCCCCTAATTAATCTAGTTTGGAAAGCAAGAAAATAAGACACGTTGTTTTGTAGTTTTAAAAATGGTCTTCGTCAAATGTATCTTTGGTAATCGTCCTACAAGCAAACTGTTAGTACATGTTTGAGTGTGTTGTATGAGGAATCTTTGACAAATCGTCCTGCAGACAACCGTTAAGCTACAAAAAATCAAAGAAACATATCAACACAAATTCCAAGAAAAGTACGTTAAGAAGATTGAATAAATTGTTCATCCTGGAATGAACATGAGATTGTTCACCCAAGATTTTCCCTACAAGCCGACTTGTTGCCTTCTATCTAAAGGGATTTTTCCCGTTACTGTCCTCAAAATCGAGGTGCAGGTGACTGTACCCTCTAAGAACGAAGGATTTGAGAATGCAATTAGTCTATATGAGTATGCAGATTAATCAAGAATAAAATATGCATTTTTAATCTAAAAACATGTAAAAGAAATTATACTAAATGTATGCATATTAAATCTAGATGACATTAAGCTAAGAATGAAAAATATATGAGAATATCTTAAAGCTAGATGAGTGTAAAATGCAGTAGCAATTCAATGCTTCTTCAATTCAACCTCGCAAAATGAAGAAATGAGGGTCTCTAAAATAGATTTTCCTGAAATATTCCAACAGTTGAGATCGATTTCAATCAACGGTCATGATTGAAGATGAGGTTCAATTAAGGTGGAAGATTCCCAAATTAGAGGGAGTTAACTGGCTCAGATCTAAGTGTAAGAGTTAGTCAGCTCAGATAAACTTTAGTGTGAGAGTTAGTGATTTGGGTCACTTCTAATTTGATCAGTAGTTATCTAGGAATTTCCATTTTTGAACTGAAGAGAAGAATTAGGAGAGATATTTAATTTAATAAAATGAGATATGCTCTCATAAATATATTTTCTATTTAATTAAATGATTTGATTTAATTAATTAGAGACACTTTTCTGTTTAATCAAATAACTTTATTTGATTAATTAGGAATAACTTCCTATTTAATTAAATAACTTTGCTTAATTAATTAGAAGTAGCTTCTCCGTTTAATTAAATAATTTCATTTAATTAATCAAAAATACCTTCCCCATTTAATTAAATAATTCTTTTTAATTAATTGAGATAGGCGTATTTATTAAATTAAATAAATTTAATCTCGTAGTACATTAGCCTTAGGAGATACTTTAATTTAATAAAGTATGAATACTTTAGATTAAATTAAATTGAAATCAAATAGGTTTAATGTGTCTAATATGAGTGTGTACTATAGGGATTAAATAATGAGTATGATGAATGTAGATTAGGGTTTTCTGCATCTGACAATTCAGTCTAGTAGCGAGTAGCAGAATGAGAATTGCCTATTAGAATAGGTCTTAGAATTGATCAGAATAGACCAGAATTGGTATAATGGCAATGAGCCAATTTTGGGGTATTACAACTAGCAACCCTTCTAGCAAGAAGCTTGGCAATGATCTTATAAGACAAGTTCAAAAGAGTGATTGGCCTCCAATTTTTAACTTGAGATTTATCCCCACCTTTGGGTAAGAGTTTGATCACTCTATTAATATTCTCACATGACTCCTCTATTAATATTATCCTGAAGGGATCCATATTCATAAGCCTCATCATACATCTATAGGAGTTCAATGGAAATCTAGTCTATATTTTTTTTTTTGTAGAACTCAACAGGGATACCAACCATTCTAGGGCTCTTCCCTTTAGCCAAGGAGTTAATACAATCTCTTGAATGCCAATGTTTTGGCTAAGACTCTTAGCCTTCTCTTTAATAACCTTACTAGGGATGAATTTCAAACATTTTCTAAGGGTCTCCGTATTGCTTTGCTCCATTTCTAAAGTGAATAAATCTTTGCAATAATTGTGAAAAACATTAATAATCTCCTTGTTGTTAGTGATCATGCTATTATCAGTCTAAATAACCTCAATATTCTCTCAGGTCTACTTATTTCTAATCAAATTTAAAAAGTATTGGACCCTTTGTCACCATCCTTAAGCCAGTTGGCCTTAGCTCTAACCTTTTGTCCCCAAATTTTAAGCTTGAGTTTAGTATTAATTAGGCCAGTTTCAAGGTCAGCATCATTTCCTTTGTCTTGAAGCTTTCTTTCAATCTTATGACATCTTTTATCATATATATTCTCTTTCATTCTCTTCTCTTTAGTTTCCTTAGTTCTGATGATTTGGAATAAATTCCTCGAAGTGTCCATCATAATCTCCCGATTCTTTCTAACCAAATAGTTGCCATTGCAGAATTTGGAGAGGATAGAAGCATGTCTTATTGCAGTATTAGTATCTTCATTAGGTAATAACGAGCTATTCAACTTGAAAGAGCATTTTCTACTCTTGGGCTTGCTGTCAAGATCATGAGTAGATTAAATGTGTAGAAAATTTGGGGAATGATCAGATAAGCTAGTAAACTTAACCTTAATAGGACAGACTCTTGACAAATGATGTCATGCAAAAGTAAAAGGGTTCAAGTAAACCCTATTACAATAAATTATTAGAATGCTTGCTTGATTATTACACCAAGTGAATCAAATGCCACCTAGTTCTGGTCTTCTTTTCTCAGTAGGGTCCTTAATTTTAAATCTTCTTTTGAATTTAGCCTAGAAAAAAAACCCATTACCCTTCCAATCATGTTTTATCCCACCTTTATTATCTTAATTATCTTCAATCATATTACAGTCATGTGTGAAAAATCCATTTACTATCAGGGAGATTATTAACTAGCCAGTCCCACAACCTAGCCCCATTCTTATAGTCATTTGGGGCAATAATGTTACAAAGATTTATATTACTCTCCTTATCTTTAAAAGTAACCCAAATAGCTCTATGACAATGTGAAAAGTTGTAAGAGACCATTCTATCAACTAATGGGGACCAATGAACAAGGCAACACTCCCTTTACCCCTCTAATGTCTAGAGTATATATATTTAGCATTATCCCAAAGAAATTTGAGAGTGTTGAAGGCATGATAACTTGAAACCTTAATCTCTTGAAGACAAATGATATCCTTCTTATGCATTTTATCACACCAATTTCTCACAATATACTTCCTACCAGACATTTCAAAACCCTTGATATTCCAACTATGAATGTGTATATTCATGATTAACTGTTTGAAGTGTTGTTGGGCTTACATAGCCTATTAAAATAATCTAGAATAGCATTATCTTGGATCTTGTTACTCCGTTCACAATTTTTACCACTATTGGTTCTTTCATAGGTTTTTCTTTTCTTTTTCTTGCTGATAACTTCTTTGAAACCTTCATCACCTAAAGCTTGAGGTGTATCATTGTTGCGGGTCAAATCATTCACAATCATAGTCTCAGATTAAGGAAGCTTGGAGCCAAGAAAATCTCATTAGATTCTAGGGAGGAGTTATTAGGTCCAAAATCCTTCATGTGGTGTATCTTTCTAATGGCTAGCCCTTGAGCATTTAATTTTGGAGCATTATCTTCATTGATTTTCATTTTGTTAACATGAACATATTGAGGTATGGAACCAAAGGGGTTAAGAGAGCTTTTGAATATTTTATTGTAATGGGCAATTCCTTCAATTATGCCCATTCAACTTACAATGAAAACATGCACCCACATCCCCTACTTTACAAATTTTCCAACAATATATTTCATCTTCAATTTTTAGTGAACTTTACTCAGGAAACACAATATCCAAATTAAAAGACATGATAGCTCTAGTATTTAAATGTGGTAGGGTAATCTTAGATTCCTCAACTTGGAGGGCAATTCCTAGGGGTTCTAACATATACAAGATAAAAGACCAAAACTTGGGTTGAACCCCTTGAATCTCCACCAAGAATGGAGAAGAAGATGTTTGAACACTTTTGGGTGCCCAAGGAAATACCCTAAATAGGGTTTTCCCAACATTCTAGAGGCCCTTCTTCAAGAGTTTTTCCTGCGTCAAATGTTTCTTCAAAAACACAACAAACAATCCTTTTTGCACCATTCTACTAAAGTTAACGAAAATTCCCAATTTCTTGCCCACACATTGTTAAACTAGTCATCTAAAAATTCACAAGAAGGAAGAAACTTTAAATCCATGCACACAAAAAAGATAACAACATTATTCAATCTATCTTGTTCACACTTAATTGCTTTTACCATGTCATTTCTCGACTCTAGAGTGAGGGTATCTGTAGCTGACATTGGGACCTTACCTTCCTTGTTGACCACAGGTTAGTATCTTCCTATACCCTCTCCTCCTTTGGGTCTTATCTCCATTGGAATTTTCCCTTCTTCCTCCTAGTTCCAATTCTCTCTTCCTAATGGTTCCATTGAAGGTGATTGAGTCTCGTATTAAGGGTAACAAAGATTCTACAACCACCAATCAATATGATGACTTCTATGTCTTATGGCTATTAATATCACTAGTTTGATTATTGCCATTTTTTTGCCTCTCTCCACCATCATTTTCTAATGAAGAGGCCATCGATCAATCAAGTTTAGGACCGAGCACAAACCATGCACAAAATAACTCAGAATCTAAGTCTATCTAAGCACACACATGTGAGAATTGGGTTTGCATGTAGAACCCTTGCCTACAGAAAAGAAAGTAAAAAGAAAGCATGGCAAACAACTACACAAGCACATCACACAACAAATGCAGGCACTCATGAAAAAATACACAATCCCAGTAAAGGACAAAGGAAGACTTCAAGATCAACCACGGAAGCAGCCTGCAACATGGTGCTAACAAAATCACACCCACTTGCAGATTGCTTCTCCCCCCAAGTCCAAATATTGTTGGAAAGGCTGAGTAAATCTAGAGAGTATTGATCTTGAAAATCTTTACAAAGGCACTCAATTGATAATAAGATTTGACCAAGGTTAAGTGGGCAATTATAAAACTTTCACACCCATACTTAGCAACCTCAAATGATATTTTTCAACAATAACTTTTCCATTTGGAAATGCTGATAAACGTATTTTTTTATTACATAGATTAGTTTTATTTTCTTAAAACCAAAAAAGATTTAAAAAAATGACCATTCAAAATAATTTCCTTGCAAGTGATAACTTTTATGTGACACTGGCACATTAAAACATATACATACATTTAAATTTTTTGAACATCTCAAAACATGTTCAAGCAAATCCATGGCATCTAAAATTTTTAAATAGATTTTTAAAAAGTTTTTATACGCTAAATACACCTAGGATTAAGTATGTGCAAGAGAACCTTGATATAGAACTAGACAAGTTACTATTTTCTTTGAACCTAGTTACTCCATTCCCAATTGGCCAAATAAATTCACCAAAATAAATTAGATCTCTAAATACGTGTATAAATATTAAGGGTACTTGTTGAAGTCAAGGAAATTTGAAGTCATAAACACCCTCTACCTACTACTTAATCTTTTGATCTTTGTTAGTAGGATAAATCCTATCACAATCTATTGCAAGGAGGTCAAAAATCCTCTAATCAAAGGACACTAGGTTTCAATTTTCATTCAAGATACATTATTGCATCAATGTCCAATTCTTGTATTCCCATATCATCTAGATCTTTCTCAATTTCACACATAGTGTTCAAATCTTGCATCTACTTCAACTATTGTACTGCTTCTTTAGAAACTTTTATGGTACTAATTTTTGAACACTTCTAGATGTTGAGAGTGGGGGTGAGTCAACATATATTGAAAATTAACCATTTATTAACCATATCATTCCAACTAACATAAATGCAAAATTACAAAAATCAAACAAGAACAACACAGAATGACACGAATATTTTTATGTGGAAAAACCAGTGTGGAAAAAAACCATTGTGAGAATCACACTCACTATATAAAAAATAATTACAATTTTTTAGGCCAGACACCAAAGAAGCTCTTTTCTATTGATTTGGACTTGCATGCTATGATACACAACCTTAGAGAAAGACAATTACTTGCAAATACTAAAGATCAATTCTTTAGGGAAAGATACAATAGAGATGATTATAATGAACTAATATTATTGAACTAGTGATAAGTGCATCCTCTAAAATTTTGACTATAGTTCATAGTTTTATACATTTGAAACTAACTCCATCATTTCTTGTTTTCACATTTGTACCTTTAGAATTCTTAGCACACTAAATACACTACCACATTCACAACTTACAATAATCTTCGAAAGATATAATCCTTTATCTATTATTGACAATAAAAAGTAATATCAACCAAGTCAACCTAATAAGATGTAATGTGCACACCTTTAATTATTGGCTCTAAATTTATCCTCCTATGCATGTCGGAAAAAAAAGATGCGCAAAGCATCACACCATGTTTGTACACCTTCCATTTAATCCTAAATTAAAGCCTTTGACAAACTTGCTACCACACAAACTAAAAAAACTTAGGTTAGCCCCAAAGATACCCAAAATGTATTGTAGACATCCCTAAAACCAATGGATGCTCAACATTGGATCACATAACAAAAATATACCAATATCAAAGAACCACAACAACAAAACAACTTACGCAGAGAAATGTAAAATATTCCTACAAATCGATACACTGGTTTTGCAAGGATAAAACTTATAATATTACTAACTTAGCTATGCAATGAATGAGAAAATTAAACCAATGGTTCAACATCCTTTGACATTTACCTTTTGACATCTTTGAATTCTAAAGGAATTTGGAGCGATTCTTTTGTGAAAGTTAACTATGACACTAGTATACACCTTTATAAGGACTTTTTTGAGTGGTCTATTTTGAGAGTCAACAATTTGATAGGTGGAAATTGTCATGCAAAATAGATTTGGGATTTTTTTGACCCATTATTAGTAAGTGATTTAAAATAAAAAAAATCTTCCACAATCATATTTGTTTGGTTTCTGAAATACCTAATTTGAGGGATCTGCATCTTACACATTGTCAGAATTGTCTAAGTATCCCTTTATGGAGGTTTACATTTAAAGTTAAATTGATTTTAATGATAAAAGGAGTTTTCCTCAAAATTGATTAATTTAGTGAACTCCTCCATCCATTTTGAGAGCCCACTCACCTGATTTGATGTTTTTCTAAGCCTAAAAGAAATACTATATTTTCTCATTTTTAGCATACACAATATTTTGTCTTCGTGGTAGCTATTTTCATACATTGACATTTTGACACCCGATGAATTTCATGTCAAGTGGGTTAATTCTTGGGATTATCCATATGTGGTTGTACTACCATGGTCAATTGCAAAGCTTTAGAACAAGGTTTGTAATTTCTTCAAGGGCCAAACTAGATGTTGTATATATGATATTAACATTTGTATTTTGAGAAAGTTTTAAAATGGTCAACATGACCTTTAATATCTTTCATATAGAGTGGAATTGTGTGAAACATTTTTACACATGTGCTTAATGCTCCTAAGTGAAGTTGAATTCTTAGTGGTGTCTTCACAAAGTGAAATTCGATATTTTTCAAGATTCTAGCTCTTTTATTTACTTTAGACTGATTGAATAAGTATCATATACAAAGCATATGAAAAACAAAATAAAACAAAAGACATAAGCAATCAAAGAATGCATAACACAAATGTTTTTGAGGAAAATCCAGTTGAGGGAAAAACCCTAGTGGGGATGATCCCCATATTGATCTCACCACTATAGTAAAAAGTTCCCTTTTAAAGGCATAAGTACAAAATAATATCTTCAGAATGCACTTGCATTTAGGCATTTGATTAGAGTTCACTAATCATTTACAATGCATAGATCCGACCCTTAATCAGGTTCACTAATCAAAGTACAATACAAAATTGGACTTACTACTTTTTATCGATTTGCCTAATAATCAAAAGTGCATAAAATAATTACTAAATTAAGTTATTTAATACTTTTATTAAATTGTGTTTATTTTTGTAATATTAGAGATCAAAAACCCTAAGTAGGGTTAGGGCTCTTAGGGTTAGGCTCTTTACTAGAGGCTTTTTGGTCATTTTAGCACACATAGATTTTGGGAGAGAAAATCGATGAATCAAAATTACAGGAAATTTTCAAAGCTTAGGAGCATTTTGGACTACATAAATTAACCATGTTGTGTCAAATTTCAGCTTTTAGTTTTGAGGTAGGGTTTGAAAAATACGTTATAGAATTTCATTTGCAAAGATATGTTTACTCTGTGTCTTCTTGGGTGCTTGCAAATTGAATTGTTGATTTATTGTATTGATATTTGGATCAAGAAATATGTTTGTGGAAATTGGAAAGAGAAAACTTGTTTGATCATGTTAGTAGAAAATTTGATTGAGAAATCAATAGATCTAGTAAACTCTAGAGAAATCTAGAAATTTATCGAGATTGTGTTCTTTTAAAAATCCATTTTCATATTTAGAAATTTTAACAATAGAAAATTGGAGAAAAAACAACAATGAAATCAACTAGGGTTTTAATCGGTAAAATTTAGAATTAATTGGTTGGATTTTCCCTATTAGACTGTGTCTAAAAATTTGATAAAAAATTATTTTCTTTTTATTTAAAAAATATCTATTTTTTTGTGTTCGGGGGACCTTTCCCTTGTTGGCGACTGCAAGGCATTACACATGACTATGACTACCCCTTCATTAGGGGTTGGAAAGTTCATTTATTTTTATTTTTATAAAAAACTATTTTTATTATTGTTATTTTTATTATTATCAATCTATTAAATTTATAATTGTTATTTATTAAAATTTAATGAATTCATATATTATTAATTAGAAATGTATTTAATTTAAATTCTTATTAATTTAAGATTTATGTAATAAATATTAGTTAAAGCTAATTTATTTAAAGTTATGATGTATTAAAACATTTCTATTTGAATTGGTTAAAATTATTAAATTTTTAATTGTTAGTGAGGAATGTTAACATATTATAAAGGTATTTTTTTTTGGTCAGTAATAAGTTTATATTTTATTGATATAATAAGATTTACATTAAAACAAAAAGGCCCAAACTCCTCTATCTTAAATGATCATCCTATCAACTACACATTGATTCCTCCTATACTACCAATATATAGAAGCCTCTTCAGCCAGCTTATAAACTTTCCTAAACACACCTAATAAGTATGTATTCATTAAATCTTCTACTTAGGTCCTGATGATCTCAGCATGCTTGAAACAGACAAACTTCCACATTGACGAAAGCCAAAAAATGTTTTCTTTGATTGCATGTCGATTCTCAAAATGGTTTCACAGTCTTCAAAGCCCTTCATTCTCCCCTTGCTTTGACATTCGCTTCAAAGGCCCCCTTGTTCTAGAAGATCATGGCATCTCTTAGGAAACTGCATTCCAACGCAGCCAACAAAACCATCCAGTGCTCTCACCCTTTCTGTAAAATGGGTTCAAACCATTCTTTGACAAAATTGAGTGCCCTCCATTTTGTCCCCCACCTTCCCAAACACGGCCTTCTGTTGCTTCTTTGTTTTGAAGGTAAATGTTGGCTCCATTAAATCTTTGCAGTCACTCTTTTCTTAATTCAAATTTTTGCATTGATAAACTACCCACCACTCCTATTAAAAGAGCCTTTCACACGCTTCGATTAGATGCGGCTCTGTTTTGATTTAATGCGCTAGCAATATTTTTTATAAATTTCCTTTGCTGCTGCATGTTTTACACTTCTAACACAAGCCAAAAGGATTACACCATTAAAATATGCCTTTACCTCCCTCTTCTGACTATTCTATCCTTTGGAGCCATTTTCAATAAATGATTCCTACATTAAATAATCATTGATTCGTGTGATTCAATTCCACCCCAAAATCTAAATACTCTATCCTCACTGATTCATCATTTAAGGAGGTTTCCCATTTTGATAGAGTATCTGCCTCTATGTTTCCTTCACGCCTAATATGAGTAATTTGATAGAGTGTCTACCTCTATGTTTGCTTCATGCCTAATATGAGTAATCTTATAATCCTCAAAATTACTTAGTTCTTGCAAAATTAAATCAATTACCATTTGGAGATGCCATGCATTAATTTGTAGCTTTGATATTGCCTGCACCACTATGAGGGAATCACCTTCTAGGTGTAGCTTTTTTATCCCCTCCTTTTTGGCTAACCTTATTGCTAACAGAGTTGCTTGACACTTTGCTATGTTATTGGTGCCTATGGGTAGCTTTTTTGTTTCTTTCAACAATATGCGGCCTGCACTGTCTCTCAAAACAATCCCAACTCCTGAAGCCCCTAGATTACCACTCGTAGCTTCATCAAAATATGCTTTAACCCATCCTTCCATTGGGGCTCTTCATTTTATCCTTATAGACTTCAAATTTTTCTTATGAGTCACCAGTGCACCTGAGGGAGATTTAAACCTTATCCATGGTCATGAGATTTATAACACACTATCCTCCTTTATATATGGGATCTACATCACTTGCCTTTTTGTGGTTGAGGCACTATCTGTCTCCTCTATAGCATTGATGATCCTACTCAAGCATCTTCTCAGAGTCTCTTTCTCTCCTTGAAAAATTCTTCTATTGTGTTCCTTCCACAATTCCCATTTAATCAGTGATGGGGTAACTAACCATACGCTTGAGAGAAGTTTTTTTTCTTTGCTCCCTTGGCCATCCATCAAATACCTTGTTAACCTTTTGGGTTCTTGGTCCCTGCCATCCCAATTTAAATTGGACAAAATCCTAGCATTTCCTTGCATAATTACATTGAACCAAAAAGTGATCAAGTATTTCCTCATTCTTCTCACACAAGGGAATCTTGATGATCCTATTATGTCTATTTTCCTTAGCCTTTCAACAAATAAAATTCTACCATTGTAAGCCAGCCACGCAAAGGCTCCTCCTGCCTTGGGTAGTATATCCTTGTTCCATTAGAGATCTTTTGAGGTAAAAACTTCATTGTTTGTTTTAGCTAGAATATTATAACCGAGTTTGACTAAATAATTTCCTGAAAGGGATCTACACCATATAATTTTATCCTTCTTTGTGCTCAAGAGAAGTCTTCTTTCATCTAAGATGCTCTTCATTTGCTGATTTTGTTGTTCTATCAAACCCTCCCTTGAAAAATACCTCGAACACCATTCCATCCCTTCCAAACCTTCCTTCTCTTCCACATAATCTGACACAACTTCCCCCCATCTTTCTTTAAAGTAGGCTTTTAGCTCATTAAAGTTTTCATCACACCCTAGGACTTTATGACCAGTCCAAGAATCCTCTCAAAATTTTTCTTGTTTCCCATCACCAATATGCCAAGAAATGTGCTTCACAATAACCTGCCTGCAAGAGAGCATAAAAATTCCATATTGCTGACCCTCTTAGTGGATCCTGCACTGTAAAAATCCTATGGCTATCATCTAAATCTAAATATTTTCCTTTCAACACTCTCACCCAATAGAGTTGTGGGTTTTCACGCACTGTCTATATTAGTTTAGCTCCCAAAGCTTTATTCATAAGTTGCCAGTTTCTAATCCCCAATCTACCCTTTTCCTTAGGTCTGCATATCTTTTCCCAAGCAAGTAAGGGTATTTTATCTCCTTCATTGGACCCATTTTGAAATAATTTTCATATTTTCTACTCCAAAATTTGAACAACTTTCACATTATTGCGAACATTGGCAAGATAGAGATTACTGTTTGGAGCATTAAGATTCTGCATGTTGATGACAACCATTTATCTTTCCATCCCTCCATCTTCTTTTGGCATTTATCTATCAAATTATTCTAGAGGTTTGTTTTGTTTCTACCATCAAAAAAAGGGATCCCTAAATACTTTCTAGGCATCAAGCCAATTTTTATATTCATGATCCTACAAATTCTAAACATAACACATTATGGGGTGTTGAAGAAGAATATTTTTGATTTATTCCAACTGATGAACTACCCTAATATTCTTCCATAAAGCTCTAGAGTTTGCTTCGCCACTTTAGCTTCTGATACATGTGTTGTTCCTGCTAGAAAGGTGTCATCTACAAATTGTAAATGAGTTAAGGCTTCCACTACCTCTATAATTTTGATTCCTTTCTCCAGTACCTATTTACACTGCTTATTAATTAACCTTCCCAAGACCTCTACCATAATAATAAAGAGAAAAGGGGATAGGGGGTCCCCTTGTCTAATGCTTTTCTCTTGTTCAAAATAATCTTGAGGGCTTCCATTTATCAAAACTGAGAAACAAGAGGTAAATATGCAGCTTTCCACCCACTACACTCATTCTTGTCCAAACCTAAACCTCCTTAACACAATTATTAGGAAGCATATGTCTACTTCATCATAGGCCCGCTTTATGTCTAGTTTAACCATCATATTTTACATTTTTGAGGCTCGAATTGTGCGGACTACTTCATGTGCAACATTAACTCCCCCAAAAATGGGTCTTCCTGGAAAGAAACCACTTTGATCTACCAAAATGATCAAGCCTAAAAGCTATTTAAGTCTGTTAGCAATCACCTTTGAGATAATCTTATATATTGTGTTACATAGAGATATTGGTCCGAAGTCTTCAAAAGTTGTTTGTGGGGCTTTTTTTGGCACTAGAGCTATGAAAGTGTTATTGAAGTCTAAGAATGAAGCCCCCCTATCTTGATTCCTCAACCAATTCCTACAATTATTTTTGAAAAATAAACCCCAATTTGTGAAAAAATATTGCCGAGAACCCATTTGGGCCTAGTACTTTATCCCCACCTAAACCCTTTAAAGCTTCATCTACTTCACACTCCATAATTGGGGCCATTAGTTTTTCATTTTGAAACTTAGTGATCATAGCTTGAATGACACCCAAGACCTCTTCCACCTCATTAGGGTTTTGTTCTACTTGTTGTTTCTTTTGAGAGAAAAAATTCACTGCCTCTACATTGATCCCCTCACTATCTTGGATGAGAACCCCATCTAGATTTTGAATCTCAAAAATTTTATTTGCTACCCTTTTAGTTTTCACTAAATTATGAAAAAATTGTCTATTCCTGTCACCCTCCTTTAACCATACTTCCCTTGATTTCTGTTGCCAAAAAAATTCTTCTTTGGCTAGACACTCATCTAATTCCTTTCTTAGAGCTTTCTCTTCCTTATAGTCCTCTTCAAACATGCCATATTCAATGACCCAAAGGCTTAAAGTTTTTAAATTCTCCTCTATATCCATTTTTTATATCAAAAATATTAGCAAAGTGCTCTCTATTACAAGTCTTTAGCCAATCCTTAAGAAATTGTAGTTTAAAAAAAAAAATGAAAGCTTTATTACCTTTTCTTGCTGGAGCTTTGTTCCACCATTCAACGACCAAATCTGCAGAGCCTTCTATTTTCAATCACATAACTTCAAATTTGAAAGAGCATCTATTCAAAGTTTTGTCATCTTAAATTCTCAAAAAGATTGGGAAATGATATGATCTATGAAAGGGAAGAATCTCTGTAGAACATGACCAATTTGCCTTTGCCCAATTGCCTGATATGCCAACACTAGGACATATAATAAGAAATATTTAATACTTTAAATGATGAAATTCAGCTTGGTCTATATGTGTCAATCGGAGAGCGTAAGCTTGCGAAAGGTGTATGAGCAATATGCTATCAAGGGATGGTAGTTGTGAGATGAGAATTTATGAATGCATCTATAACACACAAAAACAAACTCACACCAAATTAAAATGCTTCTGTGACAGGAACGATCACTTCTAGTAGTAGAAACTTACTGAAGTCTAACAAAAATATTCTATGATAAAATAACTACAACTCTTCATAATCTAATTCATATGAAATGTTATTATACAATCAAATATAGATATTATACACATAAACTAAATCCATACTATGTAATGCTAAGATAATTAACATACAAATGAAAACTAATTTAAATGCACTCCAAACATAACTCACATAAAATAATCACCAGGTAACTTCAGAGTGGGCCCTTCCTGCTCAACTACTTAGTGAAGAAAAATAATAGCCATACACCTTTGTAATTATGCAAATATGGAAGTTATATTTTAGAATAATAATAACAGTGTGTGTGTACAATAATCCCTTCTACAAAAATTTGTACATTCAAAACTTGCCTCCGTCTACTATGATATTTGACCATATATATGCCATTGCTATAAAACAAACACTAAACAAAATATGTACGAGATATCTACGTGGCTGGCTTACAACCAAGTAGATATAAAAAAAAAATGCCACATGAATTACAATTATAATTGCACATAAATATAGGAAACTAAATACTAATAAAGTTTCCCACGTGAGTATATGCAACACAATTTTGCCTTGGTTGTTTTCTATTGTTTCCCTTGCATGGCTGGAGGTCATCGTGTGATGGAAACAAAGGTAGCTATTAAGTAGTTTAAACTCCATATAGATTGTAATGTATGTGTCCAACCAACATATATTCTCAAATGAGATTGAAACAATAGACATTTTATTTTGGAGGAATAATAGTTCACGTACAAATGCGACAGGAAGTTACAGTCCCAACTGGTAGGTGACAGGAAGTTGCAGTCTTGACTAATAGGCCATAAGAAGTTTGTTAATGACAAATAAACATGCTGCAGAAGTAAATATTAGTAAAAGAATTCAATTAATTTATTTTCCATATTTTAATCCCAAAACAATATTAATACTGCTTATAAATATTAAACCATATGCAATGTAAAACAATAAAATGGGATGGAATATAATGGAAATGGAATAAGGAAGTGACTAGTTAAGTGCATAAAATGGATTAAAATATGGCATCAAATTGGTTGTACTCAGCTCTCATCATTCCCCCCAACTTAACATATTGCATGTCCTTGTGCAATAATTATGATCATGAGGTCTTTAGTTTTGACTGGAAACCTCTTAGGTTTATGGATTTTGGTTTTGTCTCCACCTCGAACCATGATCACTCATATATAAAAACAAATCCCTTTCTTTGCTTCACATGATAAGATTCGTTATTGTTTTCTTCTTTAATAGGGATATCTCTTTCAACTTTTCATAAATTATTTCTCTTTTCTCTTTTCTTTCTTCTTTTCTTTTCATTTTTTTTCACTTTTCATTTTTAATAGCATCATGAGTAAAAATGGGTGAAATAGGAGAGATGAGAGACAAAACAAAGGCTATAATTGATAGTATGATGGAATTATTAAGGGTGATGGATGCAAGATAATAGGATGACATGCCTCCCCCCAACTTAGAGATTGACCATCCACGGGAAACAAGGAGAGGATAGGGAGGGACGTTGCATAGTGATTAACACAATAAACAATATAAATAAAGTTAAGAGATAAAATAAGGAAAAAAAAAATTGATTGGTTTACCAACATGTGGAGAGAGACCAAAGTTGGAACATAGAGTAGCTTAGCAACCAGGACCACCAAAATGGATGAATCATCAATAATGAACAAAGAGAGGCATCCAAAACTACAACACCATAGAAGACCACCATCTGATGGAAAGCATTGAAGAGAAGACCATTGGAAGGAACCATAAAACTATGACAAAGAGGGAAAGCTGAGGGACCACCATCATTAATTTAAGTACTAGATATCATATAGTAGGTAGAAAATTCTAGAGAAACACCTCAACTGAGCATGCAACACATACTAGGGGTGATCAAAGATTTGAGGACCACACGGAGCTGCAAGAGGAGTAGAGTGACAAGAGGTGCAAAAGAACCACTGGAGCCAATAAGTGTTCCTAAAAAGAATGATTAGTAGAGAAACCAAGAACACCAATTGTTGCATTTTTTAGTTTTTTTATTTTTTATTTTTTTATTTTTTCATATTTTTTCAAATTTTTGTAACGACAAGTAACTGCTAGCAAGCCAGTTTCCAATCACTGACCGCTTAATGGTGCTGTAAAAATAGTTTTCACCACTAATAATTTATTTTGTAGTTAACATCCATCAAAAAATAATTTTTAGATATTAACTGGCCAACAACACCCAAAGGTTTTCATTGTTGGATCTTTTATTGCTTTTTTCTTCTTCTTTAAAAAAAATAAAAATTAATTGCATAGAATGACCAAAGAAATGAAATCTTGAAATGGATGATGAAAAATGATACCATCTAAAGCTCTATTTTTTCATGACCTCAGAGAAGGCACTGTTGAAGCTTGATTGCATAAGGAACTTGAAATGATGTCTAGGAATAATATCCAAAAAGTTGGGAAGACTAAAACATTACACTATCAAATTTGATCTACATATCTCATGCCTCTGAATTTGAAACCATGTGAAGAGATTTAGAACATACTGGGATACTTGGATAAAATAAATACTCACAAGGATGATGATACTCTTATGACATAGTGCTCTGATAATGATAAAACTAAATCACCCAGCATGAAGTTGTGCGACATATCCAATCCTTGTAAAGAATGTGATTGATCCATAAATACACCTTTGTTACCAAGGAAAAGGTCATAGAGTGAAATACCAATGATAGTTTCCAATGTGTCCATAGAACTTCAAAGAGGAGGAGACACAACTCAAGGAACGAGTGTGATGATCTGCAATATCTTCAAAGTTTTTCTTGATGTGTAGCTCAAAAATGATCATGAATCTCATAGACCAAGTTGCATATTTTCATCCATGTGAGAAATCACCAAAGAAAGGAAATCTCATTTCAAGGTAATGAACACCCTATGCCATAATTCTATGTGATCTTGAATAGTGAAGCACAATAGACATGCACCATATAGATAACAAGCCCACACAATGTTAACAAAGCTAACATATTGTGTTTTGAAATGCTTGTGTAGAGAAGCATCATTAATTGGTTTTGTACCTCACTAGAACAATAGATCTGTAACCATATTCTCGAAACCAAGCATATCAAGTATAGTAAAGAAATTTTATCCAATTAATAGCCGTACCATTAAGTGAGTAATGCATTTATACAAATGGTAGGTAGATTCATTAATATAAATAAATACTTGATAAAAACAAAAGAATGTGATTACAGTGATTATACCAATGTCAATCAACATAAGAACACATACCTTGAATTGTTGAGATGTCACACGGTGAAGTTTGCTAAAAAGACCAACAAAAAATTCATTGAATCTTGATTGGAAATCATATAAGAACAACAAGATTGGAGGGATTCCCCCAACTTAACTTCATGCTACAAGGTCATGAAATCATTAGGATAACCAAAGAAATTAGGCAACCCATGAGAGAGTAACACATCATTAGAATTTTGTGAGCCTTTTTGAATGATAGTTAAATCAAATAGTTCAATAATTCAATGGATGTACTCCCAAATTAACTCTAGGTCATAAAAGCATAGGGAATTTGAATTATCCAAGAAATCAAGAAATGGATTTAGTACTTGTTATCAATGAATGATCATCGTAAGATACATGAACCAAGAATGAAGAATTTATGGATATTAATACCTTGATCCTTGTTTAAACAAATCATCCATAGTTTAATTGGTCATTTAACAATGAGGAATAACAACTATCCAATTTTAACATCTTGGTCATTAATGCATAGAAACCCTTGTGCTTAATCAATTATTGGTCCCAAATCAACAAGTATGTGAGGAATGCTCATTTTAATCACAGACCTCCAAATATCAATATGTATAAGTACAAAAGTAGTAGAATATAGATCGTGGAGGATATGGTGCCATGTTTGTAAAATATGGAATATATATGGTTCAATATTACTTAGTAAATGATTAATATTAACACACATACTTATGAGTCCAATAATTAAAATTGGTGAAATTTGAAGTATGGGCCCATTTATGGGTAGTTGGAATTCACTAAGTGGAAAAGAAGAACAAAGTTGATTATAATTCAATAAGTAATATTGTTCTTCTAATTTAAGTAAACCAAAATAAAATCCCTTATATACATCAATAGATTCCAATGTTGATTTATCAATTTCAAGCAAATCATTAGATTGTATAGGGATCCTTTAAAGCTTGATATTATATATATTTCTAGCCACCTTATTATGTAGTGTTGTATGAGGCAATATAGTTGCCTTTGATGGATAGGGTGGAGTGCAATGTGAATGGGATAATGAATATGGTAAGAAGTGTGAAGGAGATAAAGTAGATGGAAATAAGAAGGATGGGTGAAGTGAAGGTGGTAAGGATGGATATGGTAGAATATAGGAGGGATATATGGGTTGTTGTGAGCATTCTTGATTCCATTCATCACGCATATTATGTAAATAAATGTGTTTTGAAGAAACATGTTGGCTTTGTAATGAAATAGAGTGACAATACATGTTACCAACATAATGCATACCATGATCTTCTTGATTTGGTTCTTGAGATTGTTCATCCATTATAAGGAATATGTGGACACTTCCACCCTTATTATGGTAAGGATTAGAAATAGATTGCACCTCATTCACCATGTTCTCATGATTGTTTAGGCATATACATTGGGCATCTTTCTTGTAGCAATTAGAACAAAAAGTGGTTAGATTTTCATCATCAAAATCACATTCTTCTAAGAATTCATAAAATGATATTTTCTTGGTTAGACATAAAGATACCATTTGTACATACCTATGATGATGGAAGATCAATATCTTTTAAGATGCATTCATTAGGTAGAGAGGCTATTACAATCTCACCTTTGGTTAGCATGGTTTCCTTGCCAATTTATTTATTTGTTTTTAAATTTGAAAGTGAGGGTTTGGTGGCGGAAACCACTAGAGGGATCAAGGGGCAACACAAAATTGATGTACTTGAACAACCTTAAGAATGTATTATTTTAAACATTTTTCTTCAAAAGTGTCTTTTCTTTACCAATAGCTCACAACAACTAATGATAATATAAAATTAAATCTAGTTCCTAAAGCAACTAATGAATCTAATTTTTAAGCCTACTTGCAAACCCTAAAAAAAAACTCTAAAGCAATGCATCTATATGATTTAACCAATGAAAATTAAGATTAATTACTTAAGCAAGGCTAGTAGTTGCAAAAATTTTCATCCTAATGCATTGTTCCTAACTCAAATCATCAAACTAACATGCCTTTAACACCTTTCCCTGGCAATGACACCAAAATAATAGGCCAACACTAGGGCAGATAATAAGAAATATTTAATACTTTAAATGATGAAATTCAACTTGGTCTATATGAGTTAATCCGAGAGTGGAAGCTTGCAAAAGATGTCCAAGAAATATGCTATCAAGGGATGGTAGTTGTGAGATGAGGATTTATGAATGCATCTATAACACACAAAAACAAGTTCACACCAAATCAAAATGCTTCTCCGATAGGAACTGTCACTTCTAGCAGTAGAAACTTACTGAAGTATAACATAAATATTCTATGATAAAATAACTACAAATCTTCATAATATAATTCATATGAAATGTTATTATACAATCAAATACAGATATTAAACAAATAAACTAATACAATATGATTAAATCCATACTATGTAATGCTAAGATAATTAACATACAAATGAAAACTAATTTAAATGCACTCCAAACATAACTCATAGAAAATAATCATTGGGTAACTTCAGAGTGGGAACTTCCTCCTCATCTACTTAGTGAAGAAAAATAATAGTCTTACACCTTTGTAATGATGCAAATATGGAACTTATATTTCAGAATAATAATACTAGTGTGTGTACAATAATCCCTTCTACAAAAATTTGTATATTCAAAACCTACCTCCCTCTGCTATGATATTTGACCATATATATATACCATTTCTATAAAACAAACACTCAACAAAATATGTACGAGATGTCTATGTAGCTAGCTTATGGCCAAACAGATATAACAAAAAAATGCCACATGAATTACATTTATAACTGCACATAAATATAGGAAACTAAATACTAATAAAGTTTCCCACATGAGTATATGCAACAAAATTTTGCTTTGGTTGTTTGCTATTGTTTCCCTTGCATGGCTGGAGGTCATTGTGTGATGGAAACAAAGGTAGATATTCAGTAGTTTAAAATCCATATAGATTGTAATACATGTGTCCAACTAGCATATATTCTTAAATGAGATTGTAGCAGTAGACATTTTATTCTGGAAGAATAATAGTTCATGTCCAAATGTGATAGGAAGTTACAATCCCAACTAGTAGGGGATAGGAAGTTGTAGTCCCAATTGACAGGTGACAGGAAGGTTGTTAAATGGTAGGAAGATCTATAATGACAAATAAACATGCTATAGTACTAAAAATTAGTAAAAGAATTCAATTAATGTATTTTTCATATTTTGATCCTAAAACAATATTAAATACTACTTATAAATATTAAGCCATATGAAACGTAAAAAAATAAAATGGGATGGAATATAATGGAAATGGAATAAGGAAGTGACTAGGTAAGTGCATAAAATGGATTAAAATATGGCATCAAGTAGGTTGTACTCGACTCTCATCATTGCCCACCACAAAGAATCTATCCAACTTTTCTCCTATATGCAAAAAACCTTCTCTTTGATTTGTCCATGTGAATTCACCTTTCTTGAAATGAATCTCCACTAGGCCACTATCATTAACAAAGTTGCTAAAATCTCGTTGGCTTTCCAAGCTCCATCCTTTTTCACCTCTTTTGTCTTCAGGACTCAAAATTACATTAAAGTCACCTCCTAGAATTGCCATCTCATTGTCTATGGCTTGTAATTCACTTGCTATAGTTTTCCATAATGTCCTTTTCTGAGCACTATTATTTGAACCATATATGTTTATCACTGAAAAGGAGTAGTGGAGTTGTTCAACATTGACTTCTACCCATTGAAAATTTGTGTCAAGATGGATAGCAGTTACCTTCAAAATATTTGACTACCATAAAATAGCCATACCCCCTGAAGCTCCCTAAGCCCCTGTCAGCAAACATTCCCATCTTCTAAATTTACTCTTAAACATTGCAAAATCCTTCTCCTTTATCTTTGTTTCTTGTAATAGCACCAAATTTGGTTTCAACTGATCAAGATATCTTTTGATCAATCATATCTTGTTAGAGGCATTACAACCCCTGATATTCCATGATAGGGTTTTCATGGCTCTTAGGAAAAGGCTAAACCTTTTCTTGATCTTAAATTTTTTGATTGATTAACTACATTGCCTGCCAATTCCAACTTTGTCTTGATAGATTTAGGTCCTCTCTTCTTTTTTCTCCCCATGTTTGAATTCAAATTTTTAGAGCTTGTTTGTCAATAGATCTCTCTTCCAAAATTCTTGGATGCTCCAATAAACCTAAGTCATTTAGGTTATCCTCCCCATCTATCTCCTCTAGAGTTGATTCTTTTGCATCCCTCATGCTGCTGCTTTCCAAAGCTTCCGCAAAAGAGTCACTAGGGTTTTGAGTTGGGGAGACCTATATATCCTTATATATATTATTACTCTCTTCTCTTTGTGCTTGCATCATCAAGGGTGCCTTCATGAACCTTCCTAACATATCTTTGGAGTATGCTTATAGGTTTAATGGAAGACTCTTATCTACAGGAATCCCATTCTCAAGGATTTCTAAAGGAGTTTTACATATCTTTTCTGACATAGATGTTTTCTTTTGATGAACCATAATTTCCTTTTGTGGTTCAACTCCCTCTTGGCCTTGCCATTGTTCCATAGGAATTTCTTTGACCACTTGAGTAGGAACCTCATTAAACCCTTGCTCTCGCTCCTCAGTCACCATAATATCATTTTCCATAAAAGTTGCTGCGCTATTTGTGTTTAAGCTCTCTTGTATCTTGCCGAGTTCCCTAGAGGAGTTTTGTTCCTTACTTTTCTCCATGTCTCTCTAAGATTCCCACAATTCAAGGTCATCTAGTAGTTTGTTAGCTTCTAGTCCCTTCCCTTTTAAAAGCCTACTATTATGTATCACCTCTTTAGGAATAGGGCTTTCTATCCCTTCCCATACTTCAAAAGGCTATTTCTATACTCCTTTATCCATGCACAAGGTGACAAAGTCTAGGAGAAGGTTTCCTTCCTTCATGTTTATAAGAACCCTTGGGTGAGAAGATGAGTCTTTTAAGTTTAAAACTTCTTCTACTTTGATAAAAGTTCTTATAATATTCCTAATTTGTGCTAAAACCTCCTTCCCCTAATATTCAAAAGGTAGATTATAGGTATTTATCCATATAGGAAAAACCTTTAGCTTTTCTTTGCCTGGATCAAAATTTAGCTCCTAGTCTTTCAGATATATTCCTTGACCTTCTAAAAGGTAAGGGCCATTTTTTAAGATAACTTTTTTATCTTCTTTGCTAGGAGAAATCCCCATATAAAACCCATTTGTTAGGGTTTTAAACCGACATTCCTTTCCCCAAATTTCTTTACATCCCATTCTTATAGTAGTTACAGAAGGCCATGGACTGAGCCATTTAAAAAAGAAAGCTTTCTCCTGTAGCTCTATAATAGCTCCTTTCCATTTTGCATTACTAATATGAATGGAAGACATTACCTCATAGGTGACATGATCATCTGGTTTTTGGAGAGAAACTATAGTTATCTCTGTTTCCTTTGCCTTTTCCTGTTGATGTTGCTTTGGTCTATAAAACTTATGAGCTATTTATGTAAAGTTGAATCTATCAAACTTTGTGTAGATCAATTTTTGGCCTTGCTCTTGTTTTCCCCATTTCTTCTCATTCCCCCATTTTTGTCTATAAATCCTTTGTGGTGGAATGAAATGATCACATCTTTGTGAGAAGGGAAATGTTCTCTAGTACCTTGTTTGATCATTTTTATTCAAAGGCCAGCGAATTCTGCTATGTTGCCTATAAGACCACCCTTCAAGCTATCTTAAATCCAATTGTGCATTTTCTTACCATCGGTCCTTTCCTACCTAAGTTGCACATATCCGTTGCTACCCTCTATGATTCCATTCCCATTCCCTCTCGATTCACAAGGTACAAGGTATTACTATTATAAAGGTATTATTATTATCACTATTTATTAATCATTATTTACTAGTTAGTGATTATGACAGTTTTATTTTGAGATATTTGATTATGAAGACAATATTTCTTATTAAAAACTTGCATGCTATTATTTTATGAGCACGTCCTTAGAAACAAACTAGAATTTTGAAAACAAGTGATTTAACCATATGACTAGAAATCTATGTTTTCTTTATGTCTTATTTATGTTGATGTATAACATCAATAGAAGTAATGATTAAAAACTGTGAATTTTGTTCATCAGATGTATGCTTACACACATACATGTATGTATGTTTGTTTGTATAACTGTTATAACATATGTTTGGATGATTATCATAATATTATTGGTAGTCATTGTAATGTGAATATCATCGGTAGACATTGAAATGTGTATGTTATTGATAGACATTGTAAAGTGTATTATTGAGGTTCTTGTGTTTACCACCGATCACATAATTCATTGTATTGCTGTGTTTGTCTTAACTAACTTATTGGTTAGTGATGCCTCCATAGAGGCATGACCCTACGTGGCCAAAGGCCATGTAGAGTCATGACTCTATGGGGGCATGAACTTTCACACTTATAAATATAAGTGCATATCGATGGGAAATATAATCAATACAAGGCATTATAGTCCCAACAATATGCACATTCATTTTGTAGGACAACTCTCGACATTATCCATTGGAAGGTGCCGTATATGTTGTCACAAAAATATCCATTGTAAGATAGTATATCCTCAACAATGCTCAACACTAAAGTTAAAGACTCAACAATCACTTGGGAGAATACACTTTGCATCTCTAGTTTTACCATTATTCAAGTAAGGATATCAATTATAGTCTATATTGAACTAATAGTTTTATCTATCAAAGATCACTAAAACTAACATGGTATTAGAGCCATTCTGATAAGAAAATCTATTATTCAAAATTAAAATCTAATGTCTCATATTTATAAAAGTTAAAATTATATTTTCAAATCAAAATGGTGAATCATGTAAGGCTAGAGGATAGGCTTGAGGGGGCATCAAATTTTTCATCATGGAAAATTTGAGTCATGATAATCTTAAGAGAAATGGAATTAAGGGAGTATATAGAAATGAACATATTCGTGCTTGAAAATGATCCAGAGAAAGTAACTTGGAAAAGACACAATAACAAAGCAATGGAAATTATAATAGATTTTGTAAAAGGTCATATTCTTCCATTTATATCTAGTCTCAAGACTGTGTTTGAAATGTTCTCTACTATCAAAGATACATTTGAAATCAACAATACTAGTAGATTATTAACTCTAAAAAAAGATCTACTATATATAAAGATGAAAAATGGAGAACCTATTACATCCTACTTTCTAAGGATTTCTGAATTAGTAGATCAACTTGCAACAATGGAAAATCGAGTTGATGACAAAGAACTTAGCGTGATAGCATTACGAGGACTTTCTCTATCTTGGGAAACATTTATTTGAGGCTAAGCTCTTGACCCAAGCTTCCCAGACTTGAATTACTAAAAAATGAATGCACACAAGAAGAATCAAGATTAGTCGCAAGAGGACTAATTATAAATCAAGAGGGAGACATTCAAACTCTTCATGCAAATTCAAACATGAAAAGAAAATTCAAAGATAATAAGAGGGAAATTGACAAACTATATAAGAAACATGATTGGTCCAAAGTTAGATGTTTCAAATGTGATAAAATTGGTCACTCTCATAACTTTTTCCCTGAACGAAAGAGAATTCAAGCAGCTCTAGCATAAATCAAAGAAGAGGAAGTAGAGAAAGAAGATAGGGAAAACTATGCATTTTATTTAGCTCTTTCAAGTGAATTAAAATCAAACAACAACACTTGGATCATAGACAATGGAGCATCTCAATACATCATCGGTTTGAGAGACAAATTTGAAACCTTCTCAAAACACTCCTAAGAAGAAGTTACAATTGGAGATAACTCCACTCATCCTATCAAAGGTATTGGCTCCTATTCAATTTACCTAAATTCAAGAATTAATCTCCAACTCAAAAAATGTTTTATATGTACCTAGAATAAAAAGAAATCTAGTCTCTATTTCTGGTCTTGCTGATCAAGGATTCAAAATCACTTTTCAAGAGGACAAAGTTCTATCTTGGACAAATAACTGTAATATCAAGAAAGCCATTTCTATTGGATTCAGAGACAAAAGTCTGTATAAACTATGTAACAACCAACACTTAGCTCTAAGTCTTGAAACATCAAACTTTACCAAAATTTGGCATAGAAGGCTAGGTCACCTTCACTATCATGCATTATCATCTATAGGAAAAATTGTAAAAGGTTTACCTAGTCTCAAAAATGACCACTTAAGCATTTGCAAAGGATGTGCCCTAGGTAAAAAAATAGAGCAATCATTTCCTAAAAGTGCTCACAAATCAAAATCCATCCTTTAGCTGATTCACATTGACCTTTGCAGCCCTATGTCTGTACCTTCTCTTAGTGGGCACCTCTTTTATGTAATTTTTATTGATGATTACTCTAGAAAAACTTAGATCTACTTTCTAAAACAGAAAGAATCAGCTGAAGTATTACCAAAATTGAAAGAATTCAAAGCCCTAGTTGAAAATTAGTCAAGATAGAAAATAAAAATACTAAGGTTAGATAATGGAGGTGAATACATCTCCAAAATTTTTAAAAACTTTTGCATTGTTGTTGGGATTAAGAGGGAGTTTTCTGTACCATATAATCCTCAACAGAATGTAGTTGTAGAATGTAAAAATAGATCAATTTTTGAATCAATCAGAGCAATGACACACAATCAAAACCTTCATATTTCCTCTAGGGATGAAGCATCTAATGCCGTAGTCTACATTCAAAACATATGTTCACACTCAATATTAGAGAACACCACTCCTGAAGAAGTATTTATGGGTATTAAACCAGATCTAAGGCATCTAAGAATATTTGGATGTCCTATTTATATCCATATTCCTAAAGAGAAAAGAACAAAACTAGAACCATCTAGAAAGAAGGGGATACTCATTGGATACAATGAAATAACCAAAGGCTATAGGGTTTTTAATCTAGGTCAAAGAATAATTGAGATTAGTAGAGATGTGAAATTTGAAGAAGATATCGCCTTTAAAATTTCCATAAACAGTGATGAATCTATTATCAAATCTATTCTTGAAGTAGATGAAAATCACCAAGTAGAAATTGAGAGGGAGAATGATATTGAACCATCTTCTACCTCTACATCTAATCATGAAGATTTTGAAAATATCAACAATAAAAAAAGGCCACTTTGGGCTAGGAAAATGAGAAGAAAATAAAGTTGAACCTAATGAAGTAATTCAAGAAAGTAAAAGAAAACAAAAAAAGACATGTTATGTTGCATTATTAACTAACTTATATAAATTGAACCTTCAAATGTTAAAGAAGCACTATCAAGTCAATCTTGGAAAGAAGCAATGATTGAAGAATATAATTCTATACTTAAAAATGATGTATGGGATTTTGTTCCGAGGCCTAAAAACAAATTAGTTGTTTCTTCTAAATGGTTGTTTAAAATTAAACATGCATTCGATAGCAACATTGAAAAGTACAAATCCAGATTTCTAGCACAGGGTTTCTCATAGAAAGAAGGCATCAATTATGAAGAAAAATTTGCACCAATTGCTAGATACACTTTAGTTAGAACCATCTTGGCTGTTGTTGCATCCAAATGATGGAAAGTTCATCAAATGAATGTCAAAACAATATTCCTAAATGGTAAAATTGAAGAAGAAGTTTATATCGAGCAACTAGAAGGATTCTGCACCCATGACAACAAAACTCACGTTTGTAAATTAAAGAAAGCTCTGCATGGTCTCAAATAGGCTACTAGAGTGAGGTATGAAAGGATAGACAACTATCTAATGAAGTTACGATATTCTAAAATTGAAGCTGACCCTAACTTATACTTCAAAATAAATGGTGATGAAATGATTATTCTTGTGTTATATATTGATGACTTATTAATAATAGGTGAAGAATATCTCATAAAGAAATTCAAACAAGAACTCACAATAGAGTTTGATATGAAGGATTTAGGTCTTCTGCACTACCTTGGATTAGAAGTCTAGCAAAAGGGTAACTACATTTTTGTGAATCAAGGAAAATATACAGTTGATATTCTAACAAAATATGGAATGATGGAATGTAAACTAGCTTCTACTAAAATTAGAACCTGCAAATTCTACTTACTTCAAGCATATCATTGGATCTTTAATTTATTTGGTGAATACTCATCCTGACATATATTATGCAACTAACACCTTGAGTCAGTTCATGTGTGCACCAAAGAACATACATCTACATGTAGCTAAATACATTTTGAGATATCTAAAAGGTATTATTGGCATGAGAATCAAATACGATCACTTGTTAACATCAACCTTCATGAATATTCTGATTCTAATGGGGCAAGTAGTCCTATTGAATGTAAGAGTACTTCTGGATGTTGCTTCAGTCTAGGATCTGGAATGGTTTCCTGGTTCAATAGAAAATAGTCTTTAGTTGCATTAAGTTCTACTGAAGTAGAATACATTGCCTCTTCCTTGGGTGCTAGAGAAGTGGTATGGGTACGAAAGTTGTTAGTAGATTTGTTCAAAAGACCTTTGAAGCCCACTGTGATTCATTGGGATAATCAATGTTGCATCAAGCTTTTAGCTAACCTAATTTTCCACAATTGTTCCAAACATATTGAAATTCCTTACCACTACATTAGAGATATGGTGGGTCAAGGAGTCATTCAATTGGAGTACATCAGTACTAATGAGAAAACAAAAAATATCTTTACTAAGCCTCTTGCTAAAGTAAAGTTGGATTACTTTAGAGGAAAGTTGGGTATGATTAAATTGTAATATTGAATATTGAATTTAAGTTTTCAATTCATGTGAGTTTATGCTTCTATTGTTGTTTAGTTGCATTAGATATGTAATGAAAGGTGATGATCTTTCATGGATATATATATTCAGAAGGTAATTTTTTGTAAGGTGACAATCTTGCAAATGATATGCCTGTTATCATGGGAATCTCTAGATATTGTTTTAGACAATTAGAGATCATTGATAATGAATCCATTATGATTACTCTAGATATTGTTTTGGGCAATTAGATATTGTAATATATGTTATGATAGTGTTCATAACATGGTGATTTTAATTATTTGACTAGTCATTGCTTTAGAGTGTTAAGATCAAATGATGTATGAACATATATTCTATTATGAAGGTGTATTACTTCTCCCTTACTAAGAGGGAGTGTTGATGTATAGCATTAGTAGAAGTAATGATAAAACCATGTTATGTGAATTTTTTTCATCAGACGTATGCTTACATCTATATATATGTTTGTATAATTTTCATAACATATGTTTTGATGATTATCGTAATATTATTTGAAGACATTGTAATGTGAATATTATTGGAAGACATTTTAATGTGAATAGCATCAGTAGAAATTGAAATGTTTATGTTATGGATCGACATTATAAAGTGTATTATCGGGGGTCTTATTTTTACCACCAATCACATAATTTTTTGTATTGTGGTGTTTTTCTTTACTAAACTATTGGTTGGTTATGCCTCTATAGAGGTATGACCCTATGTGGCCAAAGGCCACATAGAGTCATGACTCTACAGGGGCATGATCTTTCACACTTATAAATATAAGTGCAGATTGATTGGAAAGATAATCAATACAAGGTATTACAATCCCAACGATTTTCACATTCATTTTGTAGGACAACTCTTGACATTATCCATTGGAAGACAACTTATATGTTCTCACAACAATCTTTATTGTAAGACAATATATCCTTAGCAATCCTTAGCACTAAAGTTAAACTCAAAAATCACTTGGGAGAACAGACTTTGCATCTCTAGTTCAACCATTATTCAAGTAAGGATATCAATTATAGTCTATATTGTAGTAATAGTTTTATCTACTAGAGATAACTAAAACTAACAATTTAGAGTCTTGTGATATTTATTTTGTTGGAGTTATTTAGTTGGCCAAATTAGGATGTGCACTAGAGGTTTGTGAGATTATTTTATGATGATTTATTTTACTAGATGTGGTGATGTATTTATGGTTCAAATTGAAATTTATGTTTATGGGATTTATTTTGATGAGCATTTATGGTGACTTGAGTTTTAAGAATCATTGTAAATTTTGGTTGTCTGTTATGAAAAAAAATTCAATTATCATTACTTTTATGGTATGAGACACAATTTTAGTTGTGAGCTTAGAAGAGGTTATATAAGTGCATTCTATGGGGGTGGCTTACAATAGGAGTTTGAAGCCCAAAGTGGACAGTGCTAGAGTAGCCTATCATAAGTTGTGTAATAAGAGATAACACAGTAACTAAATTTTTTTAGACACACATTAAAAAGATAATTATATGTGTTGCCTCTCCCATGCCTTGAGTGCTTGTATAGGCTAAGGATGGGAATGAGATGATACCTATTGAGATGTATGACTAGTTTTCCTCATCTTCATGAGATGGTATTCTGGTTCTGCATGAGCCACGTTGAGGTTCTAAGATCTAGAGTAAACAATCCAAGATAACTTAAAACTTGAGGGTCTAGGGTCTCGTGAGAGGCTAGTCTAAGGTAACTCAAATGGTTTGACCACATGAAACTCCCTAGTATATAGCATGAATCTCCTCCATATAGTTTTTATTTACCTTTTTTGGGTGTTATTCATTGTTGTCCATATTATTTATTATTGGTTGTTGACTCTTTTGATAATTGAAAATTATTGATTGGTTATTATTCTTAGTATTTGGCAATGATTTAAAAGTTGATATTCTTTTACTGGTTTTTTGTTATTGGTTTTGGTACTTGTTTTTTGAAGTTGGTATCTTGTTGATGTGGTATGTGGTTTTGGTATCAGATGATTGTTGTTATTCCAATAATTATTATCTTTTCTTTGTTTGTAGTTTGTGGTAGCCTTAAGGTAGAGAGAGATTTCAAGATTTCTTTCCTAGGATTTGGTTTTGTGATTTGATATCCATGTATGGATCACACATTATCTCCCTTGCATGGTGGGAGTGAGCTTGAATAGGTTACTATGAGGTCAGGAGGTAGTGACTTCCTACCATTTGGATCACCTACAGATTGACATTGATGTTAGATATTCCTTGATGCACTGTATCATTCTTATTCTCATATCTTGAAGACTTTCTATTTAGATTTCACACCTAAAGGATTTGATGAGAACAAATCCGTAAAGCCTCAACTTAACCCATCATTGCATAGATACTATATTTTTATTTTGTGACTTAGGATGGGATATCTCGACATATATTTTGATACTTGATGGATAGTATATTTTGCTACTTATCTGATGATATTTACCTTGTGATTTTCCAATTTGATCTATATTAGGACTTAATTGGCATAGTCGATGAATTAATGGATGTTTACTTAGTATTTAATTATTATGATAGAAAATGGAATTATGTTGTGATTCAAATGCTTAAATTGATCTTGCTAGGAAAGTCAGTAATATGCAGATTTTTGGGGTTTAATGATTAAATGTATGTAAGCAAAGGATGGAGAATAGGAAGTTAATTATGAAATGTGTTATATGTGAATTGTAGAATAATAAAATTATCATGTATATTTACTTTCATATGTATTTTATATGATACTTTTCATTGGATTAGTGATGCTCAAGTTTAGTGTGTAGGAAAGGAACCATGGAAACATAACGAGGAAACAAGGTATAAACACATGTTAATATGACACTACCAAGGTCAATCTTTAGAAGATTCATAAACCTCATTGTGATGTGTTTATTTTGTAAATGTGATATGTATGTGTATAGTATGTATTTCATGATTAGATTCAGAACATGTCATGTGTGATGTATAGTGAAATTTTGTGTGTGTCACTTGACACTTGTACTTGTTATGTGGAAATGAAATGTTCTTTGAAGATGGATCATGTAGCCACCTTATCTCAAGTTAAATTCATTAATTATGAATTAGACTTAATTACCTTGATTTAGTAAGGGAAACAAGGGTTACCCCATAAGAAATTTGGAACTGGATTGGACTTAGCATTGTGAGGGTCAAAAAGTAGCTCTAAGGTGAATTTGTGATGAAAATAAACCCTACCCATGCTAATACTTTAAGTTAAGGGGGTAATAGTGACCAATAGGGTGCTTAGAAGACCTAGGAGACCCCAAAAAGAATGCATTTTATATTGAATCCAAAAATGACAGTCATATATAGGGGCATGGCCAAACTAGAAACACACTTACCCACTCTCTAACTTTAGAGACATTTAGGGTTTGGAGGAAGAGGATAAGGAGCTCTACAAAAAATTTCATTTGGAATTGCTTGGAGTGAGGTTGGTATCCATTGTCCATGGTGTTTCTTCATTTCATTGTAGATTTTATATGGTGTTTCTTCATTGCATTGTAGATTTGATATCATGTAGATGTGGTTTGTGAAGAATCTTGTTGTATGTGTGTTGAATGTGAGAAGTTTTTATGCGATTTCTTCCTTGAATCTTTTTTTGTACATGTTTTTTGCTTGTGTAAATGGGTGTGAGGCATCACTCACCCTTGGGAGGGAAGAGATGCTTGGGTGAAGGGGTTAGTAGGGCTCACCCATGTAGTTGAGAAACTCTCCCTTGTTTGGAGATGATTTTGATGTGTTTCAATGTAGTATGGACTTCATGATTACTTGCATTCTTGGGAGGTATAAGGAGGTGTATGAAGAGGGAAGATATTGTTAAGCCTTGAAAGGGCATGTTACTTGTTGGATTATATGAATAAATGATATTCTTGGATTTGAAATTCTCCTCATGGAGAGAGCTCACCTTCACCCTATATCTTGATTCTATTGTTGAATCTATGTACATGCCTTGGGATGGGTTGTATGGTGTTGTGTTGAGTTGTGCTATTCTAGTTATGCATGATAGGTGAATGTGAAGGTGTTCAACTGTTTGTGTCTTTTTTCTCCAAGGTTGGTGTGTGGCCTCCTTGAGGCCTAGGTTGGGAGGTGAGCCTCCATGGTTCACCATTTTTGTCTCTATTTTGAAAATTTTACTTGATGATCTTGGAAACTTGGAGTTCATGTAGTCTATTCATTGCATAGGAGAAGAAGACTCTATTATATTATGTTGAAAATCAAGAAACAAACTCCATATTGTTATGTGAATTAGTTTTTAATTCAAGAGTTTTGTTATTATTCTCATTCATTTGTCATTAGAGAGATTGTGAATCATCTATTTATTGTGAAAAGGTCCCTCCATTTGTATATCTTGATATGGTGATTTCACTACCTCATGTGCATGCTTGATAAATGTTGGATGTAAGCTTGAGAGGATCATGAAAGAAAGATTTATTGTGTTGATGTTTTTGGTTCATAATCTTGGATAGGAATGTATTGAAGAGAAGAGTTAAGCATCAATGTAGGCATTAGTATGATGTAAATAAGACTATCCATTGTTGTTCTATTATTCTCCATGCTCATAAAAATAATTAGATGCATTATGTGATCAATCTTGATTCATACATAGTTGTAGAATATGTATTTGGAAGATAATGGATTTGTATTTAGTTTTAATCATGAAATGGAAATCATTTTGGAATTTGAATACTTGATTTTCATGGATATACCAGCAAATAAAGATTTGATTTATGTTCATATTAGAATATCTTACAGTTAGATTTTGTTAGATTTTGTTAGTATTATGTTAGTTACTTTGTGTAATACATTAGATTGCTAGATTTAATAGGTATTATAATGCATTATACAATGTTCAATTTTATTAACCCAAGTATAAACAATTATAGAGAATGCATGAAGAAACTAGGCAAAAGTTTATGTTCAATTTTATCAACCCAAGTATAAATAAATATAGAGAATGCATGAAGAAACTAGGCAAAAGTTTAACTTCAAAGAAGCCTATAGGTGCCCATTTACTTGCTAGAAAATGTATGGCAACTCAACTAAATCTATTCCCAAAAATTACAGTCAATAGAATAATAATATCAAAATAAAATAAACATATTTTAACTCTAGCAATTTAAAATTATAAATGTCAACTATCATAGTTATGAAGGCTACCCAAGTAGCAAACACAAAAATATATATAATATAATGACATATGGGTACAGGAAGTACTATGTCAGTTCAACATTAAAAAAATTAAATAAATAAATTTTTTTATTTTTATAATTTTCCCATTCTAGGAGGTGGCTTGAACATCAGTCTTGTCATGGGTGATTGAAATGAAGTTTTATTAAAAAAACAATTTAAACAAATGACAATTTGGGGGAGGGGGAAAGGAAAAACCTTCCCCCTTCCCTAACTAGGCGGCCATACCCATTAAAGGGGGGGCATTTATTGCTTCTTAGGTGCCTTAGAAAAGGCACACCTTCCTCCTCCTCCTCTTTCTCATGTGGGAAGAGAGAGAGAAGGGGGGGGGGGGGGGGGGTTGGTAAAAGGAAAGGAAGTAGGTTAGGGGGTAAGGGTAGGTAGGTAAAGTAAGTTAGTTTAGTTTTAAATTTTATTTTATTTTCTGTTTGAATTTGGTGCATTGCTAAGTAGAATGGGGTAATATGGGATTAGAGGATTAGGAAATGTTAATAGGAAGAATTAAAATTAAAAATTTAAAAGTTTATTTATTAGAATGGGGATAGATTAGATAGGGTTTAATTTTTTAGAATGTATTTTTCGGTGGAAAATATATTTATAAGGTAAGAGCCAAATTAGCATCCTAATTATAAGAAAATTTGTTGTGATATTAATGTTTATACGTGGAATATTAAGGTGTTAAGGTTGGGGATAAATTAAGTAGGTTTAATATCTATATTTAGGGGATAAGTATAGGGGATTTTAATATCTAGGTGATATTAATGTTTATACATGGAATATTAAGGTGTTAAGGTTGGGGATAAATCAAGGGGGTTTAATATCTATATTTGGAGTTTTAATTCAATTGTTGTGATGTCGGTTTGGATGGGATAATATAGTTTAAAAAAAAAAATTGTACTAAGGAGGGAAAGTAAAATATAGCTATATTTAAATTAGGAATCAAAATTAGGAATATAAAATGTATAGAATTGAAAATTAATTGGATGGTGATAAGGGTTAACTTAGGAAGTGTTGTATCCTTTAGACTAATGGTGCAATAGTGGTGTTGATAATGAAATTGCAATCTACTAAGTTTCATGGGATTCAAATTTAATGTTTAGTTAGTATACAATTAAGTAAGAACTTCTGACTGATCAAGAAACATTCACTTAAGGAATTCACGAATCCAACATTCCATATTGGAAATTGATATACCATTATCATCATGCAAGGGGTAAACCATCTGCTAATAGACGTAAATATCATTAGTAATAAGTGAAATTTGGAAGTAGTTGACACACAACATACACTAGATTAAGATTGACATAACTATATCTTCATATTTGGAGATGACTTATGGAGTTAGTTTGGTTAATGGAGTTACGGATATGTATCTCACTTATCTTATCGAAATTCAAAATATTAAGGAAATGTCCAAATATTTGTCGTAACCCATTACCTTGGAATGCAACATTCATGCATTTAGTTATAATAGTTACCATGTAAGAATAACCACAACTTGATAAGAGTGAAAACCCTTTCAAATTAAAAAAAAAGTCATTTGACTAAATTGTATACATTAACGTATCTTTCAAAAATAATTTTTTTTTTAGCTCTGTTTTTTCCTTGTTGAGTTTTGGGCATGACAAAATCCATAGATCTAGTAAAACACTTGCATGCAAGACCCTGTCATAAAGAAGAAAAAGACAAGAGAAGGCAAGGGTTTGGCTCTAAAAATATGGAAGAATATATTATTAGACTAAAAGAATGAATGAAAATGCAATGGATCAATACTAATAAAGGAGATCGTAAAACCCGAATAAGGAAACCTTAAAAGGTAAATGATATTTAATAATTAATATTTAATTATTAAATAGAAATGCATGGGCATAAAGTGAAATCTTAAGAAGGGAGTAACTTAGTAATTTAATAAATGATATAAAATTAATCCTTTACTCTAACAATACCTATGTAATCATGTATCTTGAGATCCTACTAGATGATGTATTGTACTTGTATTATTATTGCATATCATGCGACATGTGTAGTGAATGTTGAGTATTAGGTGTTCGTCATTGTATTAGTTGTACTTATGTATTATTTATGAGATTTTGTAACTATTATTTTTGTTATGGCTATAGAAATCATACTTAAGACTAAATCTAATTAATAACACTTTCAGACATGCGATTCAAAATGAAGGAACCCTTGAGAAATGAAAACTATTAGTGCATTGCTTATTTGTAGTTGATGTGTACATGTTATATTACTTATGCATCATTATCTTGATGCTGTCTAAAATCTTAGGAAAAAAAATATGTTCAGTAAACATTGCAACTTAACGGGTTAATTTCTCTTGCGTTCCTGAGTGGGGTAGGGCAATTCACCATACTAATAAATCACTACTTAATTACTCTGTTCTTCACAAAACTGCCAACCTGATACTTAGAAGTGAATATCTCCATGATGCAATCTAATTAGGCCTTTTGATGACTAGATTTGACATAATAACATGTCTACTCCCATTCCCTACAATCACATGCCCTAACTCTTCTACATCTACTCATATGAAACTGATCTACATAACTACCTGAGCACTATTTCTAGTAAACTAAAATATTCTCTAAGTGTAAAACTTCCAATAGATCATCTTCTTACCAAAATGACCATTAAACGAATAGTAGTTGCCATACATGTCAACATACTATGCTTTGCTAGACATCTTGCTACAACATGAATGTTGGCATGTGCAACTACAAAAAATATGAAATATCTAACTTTAGGCATTAAAATATCAAAAACCTAATGGCTTCAAGAAAAATTTTTTAGTAGTATTATTCCCCTATCGAGAGTCATCATGAATTGTATTCTCATGGTTCTTGGAGGTCATTTGATTATTTTTCACATGTCATTCTAGAGGTTGCCTAACATATTTTTCCTTAAGTTGTAGAGGCACCAGAAGATAATTTTGAAGGTTACACACTTAAGTGCTTTTTTCCTAGACGTATTTAGGGATCCTAACAAGTCAATATAAGATGAAAATGTTTCAATTTGATTGTTTAAAAGCCAGGGACTTGATATTCATTAGAATAAATAAGGTAAAGGAGGATAGAGTGCAAAATATTTATTATTTAAATAATTTTGAAATGATTTAAGTAATAATATTTATAAGGAAGTGAACATTTTTATCACATCTCATTAATTTTGAATGTGATGAAAATGTGCTTAAATCATTTTATCTTAAAATGATTTAATTATGTTCCCAATTAGTACATAGCAAGATATAATACTAAATTGTCTAAATCATTTCTAAAATGATTTAAAAGTGAGAAATGAGGGAGGAAAGAAAATAATAGTGGACCACTAAGCATAATTTTAAAAGATATGCTTACATTGTTTTAAGTGGACACATCACACATGCTCGCACCTCTGCAACTATAAAGATAATATATTAAAGTTAACTTCAATTATGTGATGATGAAATTTTGAAAGGGAAGATTTTAAATTAAACTTCTAATGATTGTGAGAGTAAATGCAAAGGTGAGCCTAACACAAAGTTCCAAAGGTTGTGAACATTAGAATTAGAAAATATTTCTCCAACCACATGCTTGTCGATTGCACCATTGCAAGGCCAAAGCAAAAACCATGATAGGACTTGTAATTAGGTGATCGAAGGATAAAGATTAAAATATTTTAATTTCTGGCCCCACTTTCTATGTGTGCAATGCTCATGTCTCCACACAAAAAATATAAAATTCTAAAAAGAAATTGCAATGGTCCAAATCAAAATTACAGGTAATTAACAAATGCCACTACACAATATTTTAAAATTTCCTTTGTGGGAAAATAGAGGTAAATAGATGGAAATGGAAATAAAGGATGGGAGGAGATGATATAGAGAGTGTTAAAAGGGATGGGAAGATATGCAATTATATATATAGGGAGTAGGTAACTATATAATGATAGAGATAGTTTGAGAAATATTGAGTGTTGTTTTCTTAACTAAGTAAAAATGTTGATCACATTTACTTTTCTAAAATAGTTATTGGAATTAATGTAATTGAAATGTTGTAATTAGCACCATTTAAAATTATGAATAAAATACTTTCATTTACAATAATATATTGAATATATCATATCAATATGTTTTAAAATATACTTAAGATCTCTATAATGATACTTTCACATCAAAATTAATATTTTTGAAATATTAATTTTTTATATAGATTAACAAATATATTAAACATATGCTAACATAAAAGTTTGCATAAGAGAATTATTTTTTAAAATTTCTTTTAAATACTAATAGAACATGTATAGAAATAATATGTTAAAAATATAAATTTTGAGTTAAAAAATAAAAAAAATGGAATTGAACATAAATATAATTACATGATTAAATAATTTAAAAAAAAAATGATACTTATAAAAATGTATAATTAATCAACATAAATGTTATTACACAAAAGTCAATTTATAATTTATAATTAATTTAATTTAATTCATCTTTATAATATTTATTAGTATTAATTTTTATAAATTAATAATATGAATAAATATGTATAAGAAAAATAATTAATATATTATGATTTTATATTAACGAATGAAAATTATTTATTAAACTAAACTAAATATAACCACATTGTTAAATAGATTAAAATAAAAGATATCTTCCTTTTTTAATATTGAAAATGAAAAAAGATAAATATTTAGGATTAAAATTACAAGTAAAATCAATTTAATACTTATAAAGAAAATAAAAGTTAACACTATAAATGTTGACATGATAATAATATCATGATTTGTGTTAATAAGGATGTTGAGTTCTACAACTGCCCCTGTTTCGGGATAATTCACCCTTATTAATGCACACAAATAATTGATGTCGATGCACATAGTTGGTGCAAAGATATATATTTTTGGTCGAAAAAATAAAATTTGATCCTTGTAGAAATTAATCTAGTCCAACGAGATTAAAGAAAATGGTGCTAGCCAATCTTCACACAAAATGCACCAAAGAACAAAAAAAAGTGAAACATGATTCTTTTTCAGATTCACGAAAACACAACAAAATTTTGAAGATCAAATGCTAAAAATTTCAATTTTTTTATTGTGTTTTCATTTTTTTGAAATTTAGTCAATGGTGTAATTTGTAGAGAGGATAGCCACGTCCAAAGAAAATTAGGTTTAAATAATCACTTAAAATAGAAAATAGATATAGATATTAAAAGTTTGTATTTATATGTTTTAATAGATATAGATATTAAATAGATTAATTTCTATTATATTATTTGGTCATCTTTCTTTTAGAATTTCGTTGGCATTTCTTTAGGTTGTTTATATTTTTAATTATTTCATGTATTAATGAATATCATGCATATTTATACATTTTCATCTTTGGTTGTGTTTTTATTTTGTTTCCAGCCTTCTTATTCACCCTTCGGGTCACCCTCTTTTGTTTTATTTTTTCTTTCACTTTGGTTTTTAATAGTAGTTCTGTCATTATTTCTGGTGGTTGTTTCCCCTCTTGTGGTTGGATGTATTTTTATCATTTTTTGGGGTTCCCTTCCCTCCTTGTCCCTTTTGTTGAACCTCAAACTTGTCTTGATTGGGGTGCACCTACCCCCCCCCCCCCTCCTTTCCCAACCTTTTTATCCTTGTTGGGTCTGCAATCTTTCTACTTTTTTCCTTCAGCTCTCTCATCCTGATGATGGATCACAGAGTGTGATCCGAAACGTTGATGCAAAAATTGTAACACAATCTACCCAGAAAACACAGCTAAGAATTCTAATGGATTGTGGAAAACTACTATCTACAATGATTGGTTAGTTTAATTGAAAATGAATTGAATGGATGCATAAGTATCCTACCTTTGGTATTTTACTCGAGTAGTATGTGATTATGGGATAAAATATTATAAAAAAATATTTATCATACGAATTAGTGGATCTTGGCAAATAATGGCTTGCAACTGAACTTTTTCTCAACAAAAACCTTCTCAAAGGTCTCCTACTCTGGTCGATCAATGGTGAAGGGTCTCTACATTTAGTGCCATCTCTTTGGCTCCTCTACCTAGTCATATTCCACCTAGGGCTCCTACCTTAAATTGTGTTTCTTGGGCTTGTTTTGAGACAAGGAACCCATTTTATGCTTTAATGGAGAACCATCCAACTTCAATGAAGAGACATGCTCTTTCTTCCCTTATGCCAGATTCTTAGGCCAATGTCAAATGGAGGAGAGTTGATTAGATGCAAATCATTCAAGGAAACCCTAGGAGAGTCCCTAAAAATTCTCAATTGGGTGGCCCAATTAGCTCGTTGAATTGTACCATAGGTGCTAATGCAATCTTGCTTGCCTCCTCTAGGGGTCCCTGCCATTCCCCTGTAGCTCCTCCAAAACATATGCCTAAGAATCCCCAAGTTTTTTCCATTGAAGAGGTTTGAAATTATCCAAATAGGGTCTTGGGTAGGGCATTTGATGAACCTAAAACCCTAATTATTAGTGATAAATACACCCACATGTTGTGGAATTATTGCAAATCAAAGGACTTTTTGTTAATTGGAGTGGTTACAATCCCTTAGGAACCTTAGTTTGGAATTGGATCAAATCCTCTTACAATGGCCAGGTAAAAAGTCTTTCTCTAAAAAATAATGTTCTCTTTTTAGATTGTTCTTTATTAGATTTAAGAACCTATTTCCTACGTGGTGACCTCATTTTTTTGAAATGATATCACTTAAAATTTATTAGATGGGTACCAAATTTTGATCCATTATCTTTTGATAAAATTAATGTTATGGAATGGGTTATACTTAAAAATGTTCTAGTAGAATTACTGCAAAGTTCTATTCTTAGCTATATTGGTAACTCTCTAGGTAATTTTAGAGGGTTTGAGGCTAATTTTGTATCATCTAATAATGTGAAACTCTTACTTGAAATGGATTTTTTTGGAGGTCAGTTTTAAAAAGATTGGAATCATAACAAATAACTCTCTCTATTATTTTGATCCAAAAATTTTTCATGGTGAAATATCTGATATAATAAACTTGCAACCCCTCCATGCTCAGATTGTAACATTCAAGAAAACTTCAAATCTCTTAAGTCTCAGTGTCCTCCTTTCCCTAATTCAAAAGTGGACATCTCTTTCAACCGATTTGGAGGAGGCTTTATTATTTCAAATGGTTCTTCCCCTTCTACAAAAGGATGGACTGAGGATCTCCTTGAAGCTATTTTAGAGGAAGGGGAAGTTGTGGAGGAAGATGAAGTGGCTCCCTCTACTCCACATGTTAATGATGTGGTAGATAATCCTTTGATTCCTAAAGATAATCCTCTGGAAACAAAAGTATCTGCTGGGGAATCCACCAATAGAATTCTAGGTATTCTCTCTATTAAGGAACCCCCTCTTATTCCCCTTATGGGTCCTCTTGTAGAAGAGGAAGAGATATCCTTGAATAGTAAGGGTTCCTCTAGTTCATATATAAGCAAGGAGGATAAAGAGGTCATTTGTGCTCAACTTAATGAAGATGTTATAAATATGTGTACTGAGGAATCATTAAGAGAGGGCCTTAATGTGGAAAAAAAAAAGTAATTAGCCTCCTCCTACAATGAGGAGGTGAGGGATATACTCATGAAGATTTGAGGAATAATTTAATTAGTATGAAATGAGGATAGTCTAAGGGGCTTGGAACAATCCCAGGAACCTTGAGCTTCTCCAAACTAAATCAAGCTACCTAAGAAAAGAGGAAGAAAATCTTTGAGTGAGATTAGATCTAAAGATGCTAAGGCTGAAGGCCAAACTTAACTTACTAAATTTTTTGCTATAGGGAAGGGGAAGTTCCTTCCCACATAGAAATGAAGGTCATAACATAGAATGTTAGGGGCCTAAATGCCCCTAAAAAGCAACACTTACTTAAGTGATACCTGTTGGGTGTTCATTTTGCATGAGGTCAATGGCAAGAATCCATTGCATAATTCCTCTCTTGAAAAGAAAATATTTTTAAGGATCCACTCCAAGGTTCAGTATTTGTCTTGCGACGTACCAAAATTTGCTTAGTAGAAGATAAATGTGAGTGTTCACAAGGAGGCCTTTGCTGGTTCTAAAAACTCTTTTATCTCAAGATCGAAGTAAATTTGTTCGTTGTCTCAAAATATCACACCAAAAGAGAACAATATTTTTGTATTTTCTATTTTTCAATGAATGCAACTCTAAAAATGCAACTAAAATGCATTCCTATTCTAACAAGGGGTTAGCAAAGAAAATAACAAAACTAAAAGAAAATAACATGAAATACAATGACTTGAAATTGAAATTCCTAAATGGACATAAACTACATAACACAACACACTGCGAGTTAAACCTTTGAAGAAATTGGTAGGAAACCAATGAAAATAGGAGCAACACAGTTTCCTAGAATCCACTGATGCAAATGTAATTGAGAATATTTAACAAATCAAATGATGTTACACTCTTCATCAAATCGCAAGGCCACAGAAAGTGCACTCATGCGAGACAAAAAGCTATGTAGACACAATCAGGTGATCTCTTCTCAAGCTCGTTACATCAAAAGAATTCATATATCTGTAGCAAACACCAAAACTAAAAGATCACACAACCAGAAACAACAAAATAAACCTTTGGCTCAATCACAATCTAATGAATAAAATCCATAAAACAATGACACATTCAGGCAAGAATAACTACACTCCAAATGCTAGCACCGAAAGCATAATTTTATTGCATAATAACAACAACCCTTGTTACATTTTATAATGGGGTATTTATAAGAAATTGTCTCCTCAATTTGTGTTGAGAGTGAGAGATATCTTGATGCAATAAAATGCTTTTAAAACATTTAAACAAACTAAATATATACAACCTCACCATCAATCTAGTGCTTAGAGGGACTCCATCCATATTTATTCATTAATTGGATGCATGAGCCCTTTACATGTTGAAAACAATGAAAGAATGAGAGAGAAAGTAGGAGGAAACTATCATTCAAAGTGGAAGTGCATGGAGGTGCCAAAAATAGAAGCTAGCCCCTCACTAGGCGTGTGTCAGAGTTAACTTGCCATCAAAATGCATTCCCAATGCATGAAAAGTGATATTTTTGGAATTGGTAGTCAACTATCGATGCACCTCTAAATTGCAGAGCTACGGACCTGCAAAGTTGCATGAAAATGCAGAGCTGCAAACCTCGACTGGGTCAAAATCTCAAAATTTTACCAAGTGTCAAAATTGAAATTCTAGCATCTGGGTTTTGTTCATCTTCACCCCAAAGCTATGTTTGGATATTAGCATTTGAATTTCTCTATCATCTTAGTAATATTAGCCACATTTGGAAGATCTAAAGCCTCATACTTGTCCTTGACCTTCTATCTATAGTTGCCCACCTCAATTCAAGTCTACAAAATCTTTGAGTTTGGTGTCCAACTCTAACAATGCTTCCTCTGTCTTGAAGGCTTTTCTGATGTCTTCATCACTGGATGCTTCCTCTAATTCTTCTTGAAATTCTCCATGACTACCTCAACTAGAAATAGCTTCTCTCATTCTTCATCTTCAAAAATGTCCAAGCATGCATCACTGTACAACTTTTCTGCTTCTAAAATTTGCTCTCAGGCTTGGTCCTTGAGCCTATGTATCTCATCATGCAATGTTTCCATCACTTTATTTCTATTTGAAATCTTCTCTATCCAATCATCTATCATGTCTAACTCTTCTTTGGTATATACATCAATCAAAATGCAGGACCTTTTCCCTTTTATGGCTTGTAGAGTTTTCAAATCTTTGCTCCATGTGCGTACCTCATCCATGATACTGAAGTCCTACCTCAAAATTGCCCCAAAATTATCTTTTGATCCTCTCATAAGCTGACTCAATCTGTTAGGATATTTCCATTAGGACCAACTTGTCACTAGGGTACCTTGGGAGTTTCTTCGGATTGATAGATGCACCACGTACATGAATGTATGTAAATGTCTGAAATTGGATGAAATAAGCTCTGAGAGCTGTGATCTGTGCCTTGGATTCCTTGGAAAATCTCTTCCCATTGTCCCCCTCTATGAATCAAATGATGGAAAAGATGAAGGCATCATTTACAATCCTATACTCTTTGCTTTGTGGTGAGAGCTCCTTCTTCACCAACTGAGGATAAACTATATATGGTCATGCAATCAGATCCTGCATACTACCTTTCTTGTACAACCCGAGATAGTTGGTTGTCCTTGCTGCAAGTAGATACACCACATAAGAAGTCATATAGAACTTCTTGCTGTCTTTTACGACCCACAACTGATCACACAAGTTCTTTCTAAGTGTGGTAGCCTAATCTAGTGGTATCTTTGCATGTCTGATGGTCTTGATGAAGTTGACCATGAATGAAGCAAGATGACCCACTACAGGAAAACCCATGACTTTTCTCAGGAGAATGATTGAATATTTGATGTCATCCTTCATGTATCCTCTAGTCATATCTACTTTGCTGATTTTATTTCCTTGAGGTGGCTTCTTAATGAAGTATAAGGAATGTATGATGTCGATGGCCTCCTGGTGGTGATCTTTAAACCATCTCTCAGCTGCTTCATATGAGAGTCTGATGAACTGATTGGCTCTAGGTAGATGAAAAAATCTCTCGATGTTATTAGGTCATAGATCTAAGATCACTTCTCTAGTGACACTCTTAACCACCCTTTCATCAAGAACAAAATGCCAAGATAGGGTCATGATCAACTCAACTGACTGTACCGACACAGGATGTGACGTTGCATTCACTAATCTAGATTGGATTAATGTGGACCTCAAGGATAACCTTTCTGTTGGACTATAGAAAACTCTCAAGAATTCTCCCAAGTCTGTGTGTTCGAGGTCCATGTATTTGATTTCAGCGTACTCATCGAGTAACCTTGATTTTGGGGTTATGCCTTGGAACTTGTAAACAACTAGTTTCGCTGTTGATTCAGATGTAGACACCATCTGATTGTGTTACCTGTGCATCATGAGAAAGAAAACACAATCAATAAATAGATAGTGAAAAATGCAAGTGAGGAAAAAAAATGTCCTCTTTTTGGGGACCTATTCATTTTATTAGAAATTTATTATTATTATTATTATTTAAATCTTTTTAATTTTTAATTTTTAATTTTTATTTTTGATATTTTTTTGATATATATATATATATTTTTCAAAATTTAAAACAACATAAATAAATAAATAAATAAAGAAGGGCTGCTTCACATGCGCCCAAGGGTGGTGCTGCAATGCGAGCCCAAGGGCAGCATGGTGCATGCTTGAGGGAGGCACTGTAGTGCGTGCCCAAGGGTGGCATGACATGCGAGCCCGAGGCTAGCGTGCTTTGTGTGTACCTGAGGTCAGAGATGTAATGCCTACCCAAGGGTAGTGCGGTGTGTGAGCCCAAGGGTAGAGCTACAACACTCACCCAAGGGGGGTGCGACACACATGCCTAAGGGCAGCGTGCTGCGTGCACATATTCGGCTAGTGTGAGGGGGGTTGGGGGGAAACTCACCCTAGCTCCTCCAATGTGAAACTTGAGAGAAGAATGAGGATGGGGGGTGGGAAAATGGACTTTATATAACTTTCCTCATTGCGCGCACCATGCCTCGATGCACGCATGGGGGTGTGTGTGATAATGATTTTTTAAAAAATTTAATTTTTTTTCCAACCTTGATTTTTTTGGAATTTTGACGCAATGTTAACCAAATTTTCTTCTTCCAACTTTCGAACTATGAGTCCAAGAGTCAAAAAAATTAGGGGGGTCCCCATTCCTAGTGAGGAATGGGGCGTGTGTTGTGAATACCACAACAAATGAAGTGGTGCTAGAAGGAGGGCCACAAACCAAAGAACATACTCTCGAAAACGAGGAAAATTTCACAAAGTTTTAGAATTTTTTGCACCCTTGCAATAAATTTCATTTTGTAGAAGTACAAAAAATACTTCAAAAATTTTCAAAAATTTAGGTATGCAGGTCCACAGGTCCGCATGTCCGTAGATCCATAGGTCCGCAAGTCCATAAAACTTTGTGGTGCACAAAATCTAGAACTGTGAGAAAGTGTACTTCTATAGAGGTGCACTTTTCTCCAAAATTTGATGCAAGCTAGAGGATATTGATCCAAAATCCCCATTTCAGCTAGCATTAAGATCTATGCCAAGTACACACAAATTTATCAAGCTTACCCACTTTTGTAAACCACGTAGTGACAAGGGAACATCCTGAGTTCAACCACTCCCTTTCAAACTTTCATCATCTTCTTCAACTCCACCTCCACTCCAACCATCTAGTGAACCAACACATACTCTGATAGCTATTCCCCAACAACCACCGTTAGGTCCACCAAATCCTCCTATGGTATTTTTCACAAATGTTGTAGACTCACCAATAAACTCTTGAGAGGTGCACTACATGACCTCCCAAAGAATCCCAAGAAGTTTTGCCCAAGATTCATCTATGGTGAAACACAGACTGCCAAAGATCATGTCAAAGTTTTCAAAGAAATTTGCAACTGAAAGCAAGTGGCTAATGAGGACGTAGTTCTTCATTTATTTCACTACTCTTTGGGGGAAATTGCCTTCAATTGGTACGTCAATTTTCCACCCAGATGCATTGGAGATTGGGATACATTCAAAAAATTATTTTTGAAACAATTCAAAACATTCATCAATCCAGCTATGATACATCAACAATTCATATCAATAAAAAGGGACCCAAATAAGATAATTTCATGCTTCAACCATCACTTTCATATGGCCTACTACAAATTGGAAATGCCATACACAATACTTGTTGAAGTTGCCATTCAAATTTATTTGAATGCTATGGACCCTCTTACTGTGATCTTTCTGAGAAGACTTCCTGTAGCAAATATTGACACATTAGAAAAAGTCTTTGCAGAAGCGATCACGTTCATGAAGCAGTCCAATCCTAATGGAGGAGGAATGATGCTTCCAACACAAGCAGTCTCTATGATGCCAACATACCCCATGGGAGCACCCACCATGCCTAGCTAGTTCATACCTATAAACCCGATTCCATTGCAATAGGCACCCACTCCACAAACTCAAGTGATAACATATCCAGGGTATGAGCCCTTGAAAACAACTTTCTTTGAATAGAAAGCAATGGTTCCTGTGGAAGTAGATAAAAATATTCTTTCGAAAGTTGGTTGAATGAAGAAGACCATGTCACAAATGAACAACAAGTTAACACATCTTAGATTGTCACAAGGAAAAAATAACAACTTCCAAAGAAATAATGCTGGCCCCTACAACAACAATTTTGGTTAGAATTACAATAGGAACTTCAACAATAGTAGTAACAACAATGCAAGAAACAACAAGGGCGGAGGAAACAACTTCAATCCTTTGGACCGCAACAATGGCTTCCAAAGGAAAAACTAACGATGGAATAATCGATTGAATAATGGAAGCATTCCTATAGATAACAACAACAACAACATTCAATATGCTGATATCAATCAATATGATGATAGCCAAAATGTGCCTAGCAATGATGGTTCATACTATAATGGTAATTAGGAGGTGAATCAAAACTCACAAGTGAATTACAATCCTCCTCCTATTCAATTCAACACGATGCTATTACTTACGCTTCTACATAGAATGCATAAGTGGAACAAAAAGCAAGTGAGGAATTCTCATTCCTTTTTAGTCAAGAACCTGACCTTCAACATGATGAGATGTTTGCCTTTCGAAATGACAATTAGAATACATATAATCTGAGAAATAGAAAGGATCCCTTGATAGATGGAATTCCTCCTAGTTTGCAACTAACTCCACTCGATCCAAGAGAAAATAACAATCCACCACAAGTAAGGCCAATCCAAGGAGGACAAAAATATCAGAATCAAGTTAATGTACTGACAATACTGAAGAACCCCGTTTGGTCTATTGAAATGTACAATGCAATAGAAGATCTAAAGAAAACTAAAGCCAATATATCCATGTTTGACATGTTACAAAATTTTCCACAACAAAGAGAAGTGGTAATGAAGATGTTGGATAATACAAGGGTTTCCCACAATATGAATGTTGTCCCTCAAAAGATGGTGCTGCAACAAGTAAATGCTACAGAAGCGATGCCCACTATGTTCAAGGACAAAGTTGAGGTACCCTCATTTTTGCTGAGCATATGGATATATGGGAAGAATCTTCATAATTACCTCATTGACTTAGGAGCTTCATGTAACGTAATGCCACTATCAATAGCCCAAAGGCTAGGAGTTAGCCCTCAATCCTCTAATCGAGTGGTGATACAGTTGGATAAAATAGAGGTAAAAGTCATTGGAGTATTGAAAGATGTGTAGATATAGTTAACAGTTGATCCTCAGATCCAAGATATTATTGACATACATGTGGTTGATATCCCAGAGACATATGGATTGCTCCTGAGTAGAGAATGGACAAAATGTCTTAGAGGATGGTTCTATACAGACTTCACTCAATTATGGTTGTCGTGGAAAGGATTGAACAGTCAAATCAAGATAGATGCTGAGCCCAAATGGAAAACAATAATCATAGATTACAATGCCCTTAATGAGATAACATTCTTACAATCGAATTTGGGTTCATACAAAGTGATGGTATTGAATATGGTTCCAAGCAATACACCTCAAGATAAAAATGAAGAACCTAAGGTGTCGGTACCCAAAAGTGAAACCGTGACACAATTCATAGATAGTATGGTGACTAATTTATAATTTTTAGGAGAAGAAGTTGACCCCAACATCCTCCTCCTTCCAATATTTTTATGATTACAGAAAGTTAGTCACTATGAATTTTAATGTTCATCATGTCAAGAAGCAGTTGCGAAGGTATTGACCCACATGATGGAAAACAAGGATACAAAGACCTCAACAGATGAACTCACAGAAAGTCAAGATTCAGTGAATTCATCCAACCTTGTTGAAAAGACTAAAGAATAAAGTGAAGATCTAAATGTATCATACAGTGATACCTCTTCAGATGGTGGAGGTTTGTCTTCTCCTCCTCTAGGGATGATTAAAGTTTAAAGAAGAAGATGATATGTGAAAGGTAAAGGATGGACTTCAGTAGTCATTCATCTTGAAGCTAGAGTTGAGGAAATCAAAGAGTTGATAGGGGAAATTCAAGAGAAACAAGAAAAACACAAACTTCCCCTATCCCCATGTTATGAAGGGGATTCATCAAGCCCTACACGAGGAAAGTTACAATGGGTTCTTAAGAAACAATTATTCAAGGCTCAGGTAAAAGAGAAGTTAAGGACGAATAAGCATAAAGTCAGAAAACCCAAGTAAAATGCAATTTGGACACTCCATTTTGATGGTTCTAAGTGCAAGATGGGAGCTAGTGTAGGTATCAAATTAATCAACCCAAAAGGTAGATCTTTCTATGTCGTATATCGATTGCAATTCAAATGTACCAACAATGGTGTAGAATATGAGGTGTTAATTTGAGGACTCCTCTTTGCACTTGAAAAGGCAGTCATAGCTCTTAAAATCAAGGGGGATTCCCAATTGGTCATATGAAAAGTAAAATCCATATATTCTTGTAATGATAAAAGATTACTTGCTTATAGGAAAAGGGTGTGGGACATAATGGATGACTTTGAGGCCTTAAACATCAAATCCATTCCAAGGAGAAAGAACTTGATAGAAGATGCTCTTGCCATCTTAGCTAGTGCATTGCAACCAGTTGAAAGGACCAAGTTGAAAAGATTTCTAGTAGAATTGGTCACTGTTCTATCCATCCCTGATAATATCAAAAACTTTTAGGTCTTTCAATATGATCAACATATACTTGAGTTTATCATGTGTAGTCATCATTTTGAGGGATAGGAAATTTATAATACACCAGATGATAGACCTAAAGATGATGGACTTGAAGATGAAGATGGGATTTTGAATTTAAAAACAAACACTATTCTAAAAGGGATGGTTGAACTTGAACACATCTTTGACCGTGATGAATCGACACTCAATAGAAGGGAAAATCAAGAAAAGGGACTTGAAGAATGTGATTCGTATAATTTGGGTATCGACAAAGAACCAAAAATGGTATAGAGTATAAGGATGTCATTCCCTGGAGCTATGAAGAGTTGAAGACTTATGATCCTATGATTATCACACATGACATCCCATTGAAACCTGATGCAAAGCCATTTCAACAAAGATAGAGACCAATAAATCTAATTATTGGACCACTAATTATGAAAGGAGTAAAGAAACTATTGGATGCTAAGATCATATTTCCTATCCATCATTCCACATGGGTGGAAAATTTGGTTCTTGTGCAGAAGAAGACCGAAGAGATTCATCTTTGTGTTGACTTTCGTAACTTGAATCTAGCATCTTAGAAGGATAACTATCCTCTACCCTCACTAGATGAGGTATTGGAAATTGTTAATGGTTCAAATATGATGTCATTCTTGGATGGTTACTTAGGATATAATCAGGTGATGGTTGACGAAGAAGATAGGCTAAAGACTACTTTCACAACAAAGTGGGGAACATTTTCTTAAAGAAGGATGCCTTTTGGATTGATTAATGTGGGAGATACATTTCAATGAGCCATGGATGAAGCTTTCAAAGGATTGATAAATAGGTGTATAGTCATCTCTATGGATGATCTAACTATTTTTTCAAAAGATCGAAGTACACATATTGCTGATTTAAAGCAGGTATTCAATAGATGTTGTAAATACGACATATCCCTTAATCCCAAGAAATGTTCATTCAGTGTTACTAAAGGAAAACTCTTGGGACATGTCATTTCCAAAGCTGGGATCTCTATTGATCTGGATGGAGTTGAGTCTATTTTTAAGTTAGCACCTGTACACAGTCAGAAGGAATTGAAATCTTCCTTTGGAAAGATAAACTTTGTATGCAAATTCATAACTGGTTTCTTAGAGATAGTCCATCCTCTCAATGATTTACTCAAAAAAGGGGCTAATATAGAATGGGTATCAGAGATAAAGAAATTGTTCAAAGATATTAAGGTTGCCATTTCCACGGCCCCAGTTTTGGTGAGTACAAATTATGAGTTGCCATTCAAGATTTATTCCTTTGTTTCTGAACACTCTTATGTAGGGATCCTAACACAAAAAAGAGAGAAGGAAGATGAGCAACCAATTGCTTCTATGAGTTTTCCCTTAAAGAACACATAATTGAAATATTCAAATCTTGATAAATAGTCCTTTGCATTAATCGAGGTAGTAAAGAAGTTCTGTCACTACATACTTAGAAGTAAAGTGTATGCAATTGTACCTGATCCAGTAGTAAAGACACTTTTGATGTAGAATGAACTTGGTGAAAGGAGAGGAAAGTGGATGCCCATACTTCAAGAATTTGATCTCAAAATTCAATCTATGAGATTAGTTAGAGGTCAAGGGTTATAAAAAATGATAGCTGATAACCAGGATGGAAATGAAAACAAATTCAAGTTTGACAATGAAACAGATGAAGATGATCAAAAGAACATGGTTATATCACAAGTTGATATCAACCAAGGTGCAATGACAAATGTGTGGTACCAAAATATTGTTTATAATCTCTTACAAGACCAATTCCCTAAATGGATGAATAGCTCACAATGTAGGGAACTTAAGATGAAATGTGAGTCTTACATGCCACTTGATAACAAGTTGTATAAAAGGAACTATGAAGGGATCTATCTAAAATGTTTAGGACATGAAGAAGCTAAGGATGTCTTGGAACATTTCCATGACAAGTATGGTATAGGACATTGTTCAACAAAAGCAACAACTCACATGATTCTAAGATTGGGTTACTTTTGGCCTTCGATATTCAAGGATACTTTTGAACACATGTGCCCTTGTCATATATGCCAAACCAGTGCTAACAAGGAGAGGCACCCAAAAATTCCATTACAAACAATGTATGAGGTGCGCCCCTTAGCAAAATGGGGATTGGATTTCATATGTCTAGTCAATCCACCATCATTGACTGGACATACATTCATCCTTACAGCTACAAATTATTGTACACGATGGACAAAAGCAAAGACATTCAAAAATTACACTGCTAGGGTGGTGACTAAATTTCTAGTGTATGATGAAAAAAACATAATTAAAAAATTCTTCACAAGGAGGGGTCATGGAGATTGCGATGGCAGACCAACGAAGCGTAAAGGGGTGAGCTCTGTGAGCATTTTTGCTCCTTGCAAGGCTAGGGCCTACATGCCCTTGCATGTTGGTCTCTAGCACCTGGTCCTGGGTCATGTTCACCCTCTTTATTTTGGGATTGCATGCGGGGATGAGGGTTTGAGTTAAAGGAGGGAGGAAGTTGCGTTTTGACTGTTGGATGATTGTGTGGAGGTGTAGCTAGCCGGGTGTTGACATTTTGTGAGTTTTTTCCTTCTACAGTGGTGTGGGAGGCACAACAGTGAACAACTGGGTCTGATTTTTGACTTGGCTTGGTGCTATTGTCTTTAAATCCAGGCATGGGGCAATTAGATGCCCCTAAGACTCAGATTATCTCTGAAGATTTGGAAATGCCTGATACCTCTTGTCAAATGCAAGGGGAGGCTAAAGGTCGGATGGATAATATACCTTCTGGGGAGAATGTGACATCTTCAAAAGGTTCTATCCAAATTAAGAAGATGAATGGGTGTTTGGAAAGATTTGATGATCGACCAGTGTTGATTATTCAACCAGAGAAAATCTCAAAAGATGTGGAGTATTGGAGTAAGCATGTGCTCATATGCAAGTTTTTGGGTCTCCAACTCCCTATCCATGTGTTGGAATCGTGGGCACACCGTATGTGGAATCCGGAAGGGGATATGGAAATTCTTTTGGCAGCTAACAACTATTTTATGGTTATTTTTCATGCATGTCGGACAGGAACAAAGTATTTGAAGGAGGTCCATACTTTTTAAACCAAGTTGGGCTGTTTATCAAGCCCCGGCACACTGGATTCAACTCCGTTGAAGAAATATCGTCTTGAGTCCCAGTGTGGATCTGATTGCCACGTCTACCACTAGAATTTTGGAGAGAGGATATTCTTCATTCGATTGCTCTTCTGCTTGGGAAACCAATTGGATCAGCCTCCCAAACCCAAGATCAAAAGGTAATTTCATATGCATGAATCTGTGTGGAGGTTGATCTTCTTAATCCACTACTTGATTCTATGGAAATTTGCTTAGGTCCTTCCTCATGGACTCAACAATTGGACTATGAAAATCTACCCTTGAGATGCAAGATTTTTCATGAGTATGGGCACTTGCAACGCAAATGCCCTCAAAATAAGTTTTCTCAATCATCAATAACAACTTTTTCAAACCCTAAGGATGACAAGGGTAAAGCCCCTTTGCCAGCTGGTCCCTCTACAGATAAGGAGGGTTTTATCCTAGTGAAGCCACATATTAAAGGTAAGAGGCAGAAGAGAATGTGGGAAAATAGACAAAATGATGATACCTTCAACAGGTTTAATTTGCTAGAGAACTTGATACAGGAGGAAGGTATACCTATTGAGATATCCCTGGGCGAGGGTTCTCTTTTGGAACCCCAGCTAGAGGAAGTTGGGAATCTAGTCCAGATTCCTGAAGAAGTACAAGGCCAGCCAATTGGTCCAGATGAATTGGTTCAGGAGTTATGTTATGACACTCCTGGTGGGTCACATCCCCATGATGGTCCAAATATCATAGCCTCCACCCATCTTGGCAAGAAAGGAGTGACCAATGACACAAAAGGCTCTAAAGCTACATCCACATTGGGCTTACAGCAAAAGCCCTTTAAAAAGGGGATTTCAGAGAAGTCTACTAAGAGTGGAAGGAAGATAGATCAAGAGAAAGTTAAGATGATAGGTGAGACTTTAGTTGAGGCGGGGTTTGTGAAGCCCATTGACTCCCATTTCTCGCAATCTTCTAAATGATTATTATCTCTTAGAATGTTAGGGGATTGAACAACATCCCTAGACAAAAGGCTGTTCGTAGATTGATAGATCCTCACTCTCCAGATATTATTTTCATTCAAGAAACTAAACTCTCAATTGATGAATTGAATAGTTGCGGGCCGATGTTATGGCCATATGGTAGCTGGCAGGTAGTTGGTGCTCAAGGAAACTCAGGTGGTCTTGCTTGTCTCTAGAATCCCAAGAAAGTGACTCCCTTGCGGTGGATTGTGAGCAGCTCTTCCATCTCTTTTATGGCTTCTCACTTTGAGACAGGTGAAAGGTGCTTGTTCTCCAATATTTATACTCCTAGTGATTTGGTAGGCAAATCTTTTTTTTGGTCACATATTATATTTGTTCAATCTTTAGATCCTTTCCTTCCTTAGATTGTTGCTGAAGATTTTAATGCTGTTACTAGTCTTGAGGAAAAGAGAGGTGGGTCTTCTCGATTGGGTCCTTCTTCTAGTATGCTTAGAGATAATATTAGCTCTTTGAATCTTATTGATGTTAAGCCTGGTTTTGGCACATTCACTTGGAATAATAGAAGGAGTGGGATGGAGGCTATCTTAGAAAGGCTTGATAGGTTCCTGGTATCTTGTTTTTGGATGAATATTTGATGGCTTACCAATTTAGATATTCTTGACTAGAGAGGCTCTGACCACTGGCCTATTAGGCTCTTTGTCACTCCTTTCAAGACTGCTAAGAATCCCTCCTTCAAGTTTTAGCTGATGTGGTTGAGAGATCCTTCCCTTCAGAATCTTATGATAGCCTGGTGGCATGAGGGTAGGCCTCCTCATGGTACTTCCATGTTCACCTTTGAGAAGCGCCTTCAACATGTGAAATTTAGGCTGAAACAATGGAATAATCAGTGCTTTGGAAACCTTCAAGAGCATTTAAAAGATGCCCAGGCCCAGCTAGATGGTATCACTCATCAGATCAGGGACCATGGAATGACTCTAGATTTAGTATCTGAATAATCCTTAGCTTTAAAAGAGGTTGAAGAATGGGAGCTTCGAGAGGAAATATTTTGGAAGCAAAAATCTTGAGTGGATTGGCTACAGGAGGGAGATAGAAATACTACTTTCTTCCACAACATTGTTAAAGCTCGCAGGTTTGGAAACTCCATTACTTCTCTTGTTTCTTCTTTCGAAGATCATCTCTTTTCCAAGGAGGCAATTTCTTTAGAAGCCACTAATTACTTCTCTCAACTCTTCTCAAAGGAGGAACCTATTTCTTTGATTAAGAGAAGGACTATTTTAGAATGTATTCCTCATCTTGTATCTGGCAGTATGAACAGAGATCTGCTTAAACCTGTTATGCTAGAGGAGCTGGAAAAGGTGGTATTTGCTATGAAGAAAGGTAAAGCCCCGAGCCCAGATGGATTTCCCATTGAATTTTTCCAAGAGTTTTGGGAAATTATTAAATTTGATCTTCTAGATGTTGTTTAGGAATCATATCATAATAAACAAATGCTCAAGTCTTTGAATGCTACTTTCCTAACTCTCATCCCCAAGATTGATGGGGCTAATAGGTTGGATCAATTTAGACCTATTTCTCTATGTAATGTCACATACAAAATTATCACTAAATTAATTGCTGAAAGGCTTAAGCCTTTCCTGGCCTCTTTGATATCCGAGGAGCAGGGAGGCTATGTTAGTGGTAGACAAATTTTGGATGGTGTGGTTATTGCTTCAGAGGTTCTATGGCTACGTCCAAGGAAAAAGCTATGTTTATTAAGCTAGATTTAGCTAAAGCTTATGACCGAGTTAGTTGGGAGTTTTTGAAACAAGTGCTTCTTACTTTTGGATTTGATAGGGAATGGGTAGATTGGGTTCTCAGCTGCGTGACTTCCACATCCTTTTCTGTTCTTATTAATGGAGAACTGACTAATCTATTCTCTGCTTCTCAGGGGCTTTGATAGGGAGATCCTATATCTGCATATCTATTTATCATTATGGTGGAGGCTTTGGGCAGATTTATAAAATCTCAAGCTAAGCAGGGATTTATCCAGGGGTGGAAGTGGCACAATAATATTCCAGCTTATACACACCTCTAGTTTGTGGATGATACTGGATTGATGGGTTTGGCTACCATTAATGAAGCAAGGAACTTCAGAATGATTTTGGATACTTATTTGAAATCCTCTAGACAACAGATTAATGAAGGTAAATCATCTAGTTATTTTTTTAATACTCCTCAGGCGATTCAGGTCAGGATTGCTAGAATTCTCGAGTTTCAGGTTGGATCCCTTCCATTTATTTATCTAGGAATTCCTCTAACCCTTGGGGCTCAGCTGAAAGAGTATTGGCAAGGTCTATTGGACAAATTTCATAGCAAGGTGAGTCACTGAACTCATAGATGGCTCTCTTCTATTGGTAGGGTCATCCTTCTCAAAACTGTGATTCAGGCTCTTCCTATTTATAGGTGTCTAGTGCAAACTCCTCCCATTGGAGTTATGAAAGACTTTGATGCTCTGTCGTGACAATTCCTTTGGACAGGAAATCTCCTCTCTTCTAAATGGTGCTTGGTCAAATGGGACACTGTTTGCCTACCTAAATTTGCTGGAGGATTAGGCCTTAAATGTATGGCTCTTGGTGTCAAGGCTTTGGCAGAAAAGTTATATTGGCAGTGGTGCAAGAATCAAGATTGAGATTGGGCTAAGATTTTGGCTTGTAAGTACTTCCTAGGAGCAGAACTACAGGATATTCCTAGACTGAAGCTGGATGGTAAGGGATCCTTTATTTGGGACACTCTTAAAAGAGGAGCTCCTCTCATCAAAGACTTCTGGATATGTAATAAAAGATCATGTGTGCTTTTCTGGTTTGACTCCTGGGATGGCTATCCTCCCATTCTCTCCAGCTATCCACACCTTCAGCCTTTATATCAAATTTTTTCAGCTATAGGATAGACCAAAGTAGTTCACTTCAAAACTTTGAGGAGGTGTGGCTTGATGGTTGTGGCTAATTGGAAGGATCCTTAGGATTGGCCCCCGAGGGGCTCTTCAAAAATTTGGGTGGAACTAGCCAATCTTCTCTTAGTTAGGCTGTGCAGCTCTTCTAGGGACAAAGACATCCTGGCTTGGGGTCCCAACCCTAAAGGTACTTTCAGTGTGGCCCAAGGCTATTCTCAACTGGATAGTCAATGCAATGAATTTTAGGAAATTTCCTAGTGGAGGAAAGTTTGGAATAGGCTCTCATGGCCTAAATGTAATTTTTTTCGATGGCTGGTTGCTCAAAAAAAATGTCTTACTTGGGATAACCTCTAGAAAAGAGGGTTCCAAGGTCCTTCTTTCTGTCCCCTTTGTAGGTTGCATGGAGAGGATGTTTCTCATTTATTATTCTTATGCCCTCTCTCTAGAGAAATTTGGCATAAGTGGTGGGAAGCATGGTGTCATTGATGCATTCATGCTGCATCTCTTATTCAGTTTTGGGATAGTCTTGGTAGACCCCCTGCGAGAACTTCATTCCTCCATGTGGCCTGGGCTGTTGGACCTTCTTTCATTCTTTAGAATCTTTGGCTGGAGCGTAATTACCGGATCTTCTATAACTCCAGCTTGGGAGTCACTAAACTATGGCAGTTGATCTTAAGTAGGCTTCAGGAGACCATCTATGCTAAATGTGATATGACAGAGCCAGTGGATCCTGTTGATTCCAGGATAGTTAGGAATTTGGGATTGGTGGACAAAGGTTTGGGGAGTAGAAGCAGTAAGAAACCTCAGCCACTAAAAAGAAAAGTGAGCAGGATGGGTAGATGGAGACCTCCACCAAATAATGTCCTAAAGATCAACACTGATGGCTCCTCCCGAGGTAATCTTGGACAAGCGGGTGTAGGAGGAATTGGGAGAGATGCGGATGGCAAGGTGGCTTTAATTTTCTTCGTTCATAAAGGAGTTCATTCCAATAATGTGATGGAAGCCTTGGCCATTAAAGTGGCTTTGGTGCGGGCTTATTCTCTTGGATGGAGGAGAATTGTGTGCGAATCAGACTCTCAGATTATTGTGGACATGATTAATAATCAGAGAATAGATGACTATAACTGGCATATTGCCTCTCTTGTTAGAGAGATTATTCACTTGAGCAGCTTTATGGATGATATATCCTTTTTTCATATTCCCAGGGAATGGAATGGAGTTGCTGACGTCTTGGCTAAATGGGCTTCAAAGAAGGGAGCAGGTTGGGATATTTCTGATAGAGATGATCTTCCTACTGATTATATGGGAATTTTTGAGCTTTTAGTGGAGAAGGATAGATCTTAATGGCTTTTGAATGTGGTTTGGTAGATTGGGCCTGAGGCCTTTGTATTTGGTCTTTTCTGAATAAATTTTTACCCCTTTTCTCAAAACTTTCTAGTGTATGATAATAGATCTGCTTTCGCATCTACATTCTTGACCCAATGGGCATTTGAAAACAAGGTCATTATCATGTTCTCTTCAAATTACTACCCGCAAGGAAATGGGGTAGTAGAATCCACAAACAAGAACTTTATCATAGTAATAAAATGATTGTTGAAGGAGAATCCTAGGGATTGGCATACACAACTAAAATACGCCCTATGGACAGATCAAGTGAGAGTCAAAAATTCCTTGGGGACTTCTCCATACTTGCTCATTTATGGACAAGAACTAGTGTTCCCACTTAATCTCAAAATTTTAGTTTTGAAATTCATGAGTGGGTATGCTGAGGATGTTGATAAAGTTCAAATTAGATTGATGAATCTCCTAGAAATCGACGAGAAATGAACAACCATGTTAGAGCACATGGCTAAACATTAGGCAGTTGTAAAAAGATGGTTCAACAAGAGGGCCACGATCAAATCATTCAGGATTTTTGACCTTAGGCTACTCTGGGATAAGGTCAAAAAAAAGCTGGGCAGTCATGCCAAGTTTCAACGCTTGTGGATGGGCCCTTATCAAATTGTGAAAATTATAGGAGAAAACACTTTTAGGCTCAATTCCTTACAAGGGGAATTTCTTCCCTTGCCTATAAATAGGCAATTTCTCAAGCATTATTTTGAAGCCTAAGAGACAAAAACACAAAAAAATTAGTTAGATTTCATTTCTGCATTTAGCTTAGATTTTCATTCCTGTAAGTGTGTTTATTTTTGTAAGTGTGTTTTCTTTCAAGTTGAGTGTTTTCTTTTAGTCATGTGTTTCCTTTCAAAGTTGCGTCAGTCCTAAGAGGTAAGGTGTACTTGAGATTTTCTCTTACTATTTCACTAACCACTTAGTCTCGATTTTAGGAAGAGGTATTTCTTTGTCAAAACATTTAGGTGATTGTGTCTCTTGTACCAACCAAGTAGTAGATATTTCTTGTGGAAATAGGGGACTCTCAATTTGTAAATTAGAGGCTTAGATCACCAAGTTCTCAACACTTTGCAATTTTAAAGATTTGATTGTTTTAGGTGTTGTTGATTTGAAGTCAAAAATGGTGAGAGACAATCCAAATTTTAACTATGTTCAAATAGGAAGGGTCTTCTCAAAGGGTTACTAAAGATCATTATTTGGCATGAGAGTTTTCAAAGAGTTCTAAAAGAGGAACGCAAGGGATGTTCACAAGCGATCAAATATGAGAAATGACACCGATATTCTGACTACACAATCTAAGCATAGTCAGGATACAAAAAAGAAAAGAAAAGACAAAAAAGAAAAGAAAATAATATGGTGTTAAGTCTAAAGGATTCCAAAGATCTAAAATGCCAAAAGATACGGCCTCAAAAAAAAGTATCTTCAATTCAAACTATTGCTTCATCAAAAGAATAATATGGTGCTAAGTTTGAAGAATTCCAAAGATCTAAAATGGAAAAAGATACGATCTCAAAACAAAGTATCTTCAATTCAAACTATTGATTCATCAAAAGTAACATTTTAAATGACATGGAGCAATTACTCAAAAGCCAAAAATTAAAAGAATGTGGCATCCCACCAAGAGCCCTTGAACTGATTCTCTCATTTGGTCAAACAATTGATTCACAAAATCCATCGTGGAGTTGTTGAATGACTGAGCTAGGAAGAATGGAAGATTGTTTCAAGTTGCCAAAAAACTTTGACTGACTGCATTCTGATATGTCAAAGGGAATGAATACACAATGCACACACTAAGCTGGAAGGTTTCAAGTTTTGATATTTTTGACTGAGAAGTCATCTGAAAGATGCTTGGGATGTTCAAAGCTTGGTTGGTGTTTGACACATGTCAGAGAGATGTTTTTTGATGAAGAAATGCTTTGTCATTTCTTCCTTTTTTTGGGGCAATTTTTTGTAGTATTCACAACACAGAGCCCATTCCTCACCAGGAATGGGGACCCCCCTACTTTTTTTGACTCCTCGACTCATAGTTCGAGAGTCGAAAGAAGAAAATTTGGTTAAAGTTGTGTCAAAATTCCAATAAAATAAAAATAAAAATAAAATAAAATCAAAAAGGTTAATTTTTTTTATAAAAAAAAATCATCACACACACCCCCGTGTGCATGCTGAGGCATGGCGTGCACAATGAGGCAAGGGCTATAAAGCCCTTTTTCCCACCCCCCATCCTCATTCTTCTCTCAAGTTTCATGTTGGAGGAGGTAGGATGAGTTTCCCCCAGCCCCCCCCTCTCGCTAGCCAAAGATGCACGTGTGCATCACCGCCCTTGGGCGGGCATTGCAGCTCTGCCCTCAGGTGCACACAGAGCACATTGCCCTCGGGCTCACGTATCGTGTTTCCCTTAAGTGAGCATTGTAGTTCTACCCTCAGGCACACGTAGAGCATGCTACCCTTGAGCTCATGTGTCGTACTGCCCTTGGGCGAGCATTGTAGCATCACCCTCGGGCTCGCAGAAAAGTGCCTCCCTTGGGCGCGTGCTGTGCCATCCTTGGGCACGCATTGCAGTGCAACCCTTGGGCTCGCGCGAAGCCACCCTTCTTTATTTTATTTTATTTTATTTTATTACGTTTTAAATTTTGAAAAAAAATTTAAAAAAAAAAAAAAAAAAAAAAAAAAATAATAATAATAATAAAAAAGAATTTTCTAATAAAATGAATAGTTCCTCTCTTGTATTTTTTACTATCTATTGACTGATCGTGTTTTCTTTCTTGTGATGTGCATGTAACACAATAAGATGGCATCTACATCTGGATCAGCAATGAAACTAGTTGTTTACAAGTTCCAAGGTGTAACCCCAAAGTCAAGGTTACTCGACGAGTACACTGAAATCAAAGACACAGACCTCAGACACACAAACTTGGGAGAATTCCTAAGAGTTTGCAAAAGTTCAACATAAAGGTCATCCTTGAGGTCTGCATTAATCCGATCTGGATTAGTGAATGTAGCGTCACTTCCTATGTCGGTATAGTCAGTTGAGTTGATCATGACCCTATCTTGGCATTTTGTTCTTGATGAAAGGGTGGTTAAGAGCATCACTGGAGAAGTGGTCTTAGATCTACAACCTGATAACATCTAAAGAGTTTTCCATCTACCTAGAACCGATCAGTTCATCAAACTCTCATATGAAGTAGCTGGGAGATGGTATAAAGATCACCATTAGGAGGCCATCAACATCATACATTCCTTATACTTCATTGAGAATCCATCTTAGGAAAAGACAATTAACAAAGTGGATATGACTTGAGGGTACATGAAGGATGACATTAGATATTCAATCATTCTCCTGACCATAGTCATGGGTTTGCCTACAGTGGGTCATCTTGCTTCATTCATAGTCAACTTCATCGAGACCATTAGACACACAAAGATACCACTAGATTGGGCTACCACACTTAGTGAGAACTTGTGTGATCAATTGCAAGCGGTAAAAGACAAGAAGTTCTATATGACTTCTTATGTGGTGTATCTACTTGCAGCAAGGGCAACCAACTATCCTGGGTTGTACAAGAAGGGTAGTATGTAGGATTCCAATGCATGGCCATATATATTTTATCCTCATTTGGTGAAGAAGAAGCTCTCACCACAAAGTAAGGAGTATAAGATTGTAAATGACACCTTCATCTTTGCCATCATTCGATTCATAGAGGGGGACTTTGGGAAGAGATTATTTGAGGAAGCCAAGGCACAAATTAGAACTCTCCTAGCATATTTCATCTAGTTCTGGACATTTACATACATTCAAGTAGGTGGTGCATCTATCAATCCAAAGAAACTCCCAAGGTACCCTAGTGACAAGCTGGTCCTAATGGAAATATCCCAGTAGATTGAGTCAGCTTATGAGAGGATCAAAATACAATAGAGACCTTGTTGGGATTGGCTTTTTGTAATAGAATCATATCAGGTGAAGAGAAAGTAGGATATCCTAACTTTTGAGTGGGAATGGGAGATCTACCATCTTGAAGAGTATAACTCTCCTCAGCCATTCTTTGACAATGTTGGTAAAGTGGAAAACCTAGCAGGAAATGAGTTCTATCATGAAGATGCCATTGAAGATCATTGGATGAACGTCACAAATGACTATGATGTTTGCATCAGGGACTATTGTAGGATGACTTTGTATCTAGCATAAAAGGCTCTCCATTTGACCATCTCTGATGAGATAAGGCTACAAGACTCCAAGGAACTACTAGATCCCCTATTCAATGCAGATAAAGTGGGTGAGAGACCCATTCTTAATGCAAAAATTGATAGAGAGGAAGGCGATGATATTAATCATCGAGCAAGACATGTCATTCAAATCACAAAGAGTTGGATCAAGAAACCCTTTCCACTTGATCCAGTTTTGGATACAGTGATCTTCCATGCACATGCTTACCTAGAAAGGGGTAAGGGAAGGAAAATCACAGTTCCTATCTTTATGCTCCAGTCTCCTATCAAGCCTAAAATAGTCTACCAACTCGATCATCCAGTGGGATACTACCACCCTTCAAAGAGGAAGGGAAAGAGGAAGAGAGGCTCTCCTCAGAGGATTCAGATGGAGGATGTTGAAGAACAGATCCCTTCCCAACAATAGGAATCAAGTCACCAAGAGCCCTAGGATGGTGGAGCTTCTCATATCTAGGTTGAATTTCCATTGCCTCCTATTTTGTCAAGTCAACAAGAAGAGTGAGAAATTCCAAAGACCTCCATTCCTCCAGTGCATGAAGAGCCTGCTTCTCCTATGGTTCCATATAAACAAAAGAGGATCAAGGTTAGAATGAACAAGAGGCAAAGAGTCCACAAAATATTAGTGCCTAATCCATCTATTCTTGAGACCATTCTAGAGGAAGAATTAGATGAGGAAGAAACAAAATCAGATGAGGAGGAGGAACAAGTACCCTTACAAAGGAGAACTCGGCTGACAAAAGCCATAGAATTGGAGAAAAGGAAGAGTGCCATGAGTATCCTACCACCCACACAAGTAGAACCTGTAGAATTCTCTTCTTTTAGAGATGAAGTGTAGTGATGGGTGAATGAGCAAAGGGAGCAAGGTAAAGATGTTATCTCCATTTTAGATTTTGATTTCATGACTGTGGGTATGAAGTTATTTGGAGATAAGATCAGAGACACACCTACAAGTGAACTTCAACAACAAGACTGGATGCAGATGCCACCAGAAACACAAGGTCCTCATTTCACTCCCCCATCTCCACCATAGGTCATGAGGGTAGATAAGGGTTCAGTCACTCCTCCACCTCCAAGTTTGAAAGAGGAACATGTTCAAAAGGAACTGTCTTTACAAGAGCAACTAGAACTAAGGGTTATCGATAAGCCATCAAAAGAGGCACATATAGTAGAATGTGTACAACAACCTTCTCAAGAAGTTGAGGATCAAACTACAGGATCTATAGATACTGAGACTACAGAAGAAGAGTCCTCATAGCAGGAGACTATGAGCAAGAGTGATAAAGGGAAGGAGGTAGTTGAACACATCCCTTCATCATCTAGAGCCAAATTTGTAGAGAGAAATATCCCAAGATGGTTTCAGAAAGAAATAATGAGAAGTGCCAAGCATCAGTTTCATGCTTCAGAGGATGACATTTGTGATATTACAAAGATTTTGAACAAGATTGAGTCTCCATTACATGGTGCAATGCCATTTGCATTCATCACTACTACACAAAACCAAGACTTATTTGCACAAGTGGCTCACCCTCTTGAAGGTACAGATGCAAAAGCTGTTAGTCTTGAGGACTATGAAGTGAAAGATATTATGTTAGGAAAGCCTGCGCAGAATACATCCTGAAAGATGATGACTATGGGAGTCAAAGAGGTTCTTAGCCACATGGAACAAGATGAGTTTGAAATCAGAACACTTCAAAGGTAAGTGGAGATCCTAAAGGGATATCTAGCCAAAGTTATTGGTCCTCTTGATTCTGAATGCCCTGAGGAGACTTTGAATACCATTCTTAGAGAAGGGGAAGGTGCACGACTCAATCAATTTTTGAAAGATTGTCAGGATTGGTGAGGCAGCCTTGAGGATAAAGGTGTCACTATAATCATAGGAAGTTTGAAGTTGTTGCATGCTATGCAAGAGAATGTTGATAAGATCATGGCAACTTTGAGGCAAGACTTCAGTATCATGGATGAGGTACACACATGGAGCAAAGATTTACAAACTCTACAAGCCATAAAAGGGAAAAGGTACTACATTCTGATTGATGTATATAACAAAGAAGAGTTAGACATGATAGATGATTGGATAGAGAAGATTTTTGATGGAAATAAAGTGATGGAAACATTGCATGATGAGATACATAGGCTCAAGGACCAAGCCCGAGAGTGAATTTTAGAAGAAGAACAGTTGTACGGTGATGCATGCTTGGACATTTTTGAAGATGAAGAATGAGAGAAGCTATTTCCAATTGATGTACTCATGGATAATTTCAAGAAGACTTTAGAGGAAGAATCTAGTGATGAAGACATTAGACAAGCCTTCAGGACAGAGGAAGCACTATTAGAGTTGGACACCAAACTTGAAGATTTTGTAGAGACTTGAATTAAGGTGGACAACTAGAGACAGAAGGTCAAGGAAAAGTATGAAACTTTAGATCTTCTATATGTAGCTAATATTATTGAGATGATAGAGAAATTCAAGGGTAAATATCCAAACATAGCTTTGGGGTGAAGATGAACAAAACCCAGATGCTAGAATTTCAATTTTGACACATAGTAAAATTTTGAGATTTTGACCCAATCAAGGTCCACAACTCCATAGCTTCATAGGTCTATAGGTCCGTATCTCCACATTTTCATGCATCTCCATAGGTCTGTAGCTCTACAGCTTTGTAGGTCCGCAGGTCTATAATTTAGAAGTGCGCCGACAATTGACTACTAGTTCCAAAAATAACACTTTCCATGCATTGGGAAGGTGTTTTGATGGCAAGTTAACTCCAACACATGCCTAGTGAGGTGCTAGCTTCTATTTTTGACACCTCCATGCACTTCCACTTTGACTGATGGCTTCCTCCTACTTTCTCTCTCATGCTTTCATTGTTTTTAACATATAAAGGGCTCATGCATCCAATTAATGAATAAAATATGGATGGAGTCCCTCTAAGTACCAAATTCATGGTTAGTTTGTATATATTTAGTTTATTTAAATGTTTTAAAAACATTTTATTGCATCAAGATATCTCTCACTCTCAACACAAATTGAGGAGATGATTTCTTATAAATACCCCATTGTAAAATGTAACAAGGGCCACCATTATTATGTAATAAAATTATGCTTTTGGTGCTAGCATTCAGAGTGTAGTTATTCTTTTCTGAATGTGTCATTATTTTGTGGATTTTATTGATGAGATTGTGATTGAGCCAAAGGTTTATTGTGTTTTTTCTAGTTGTGCGATCTTTTAGTTCTAGTGTTTGCTACAAATATACGAATTTTATTGACGTAACGAGCTTGAGAAGAGATCAACCGATTGTGTCTACATAGCTTTTTGTCTTGCATGAGTGAACTTTTCATGGCCTTGTGATTTGCTAAAGAGTGAAACATCATTCAATTTGTTAAATATTCTCACTGACAATTGCATCAGTGGATTTTAGGAAGCATTGCTCCTATTTTCATTGGTTTCCTACCAATTTCTTCAAAGGTTTAACTTGCAACGTGTTGTGTTATGTAATCTATGTCCATTTAGGAATTTCAATTTCAAGTCATTTGATTTCATGTTATTTTCTTTCATTTTCATTATTTTCTTTGCTAACCCCTTGTTACAATAGGAACACATTTTAGTTGCATTTTTAGAGTTGCATTCATTGAAAAACAAAAAATACAAAAATATTGTTCTCATTTGGTGTGATATTTTGAGATAGCAAATAGATTTACTTCGATTATGAGATAAAAGAGTTTTTAGAACCAGAAAAGGCCTCCTCATGAACAATCACATTTATCTTCTACTGAGTGGATTTTCATATGTCGCAAGACAAATACTGAACCTTGGAGTGGATCCTTAAAAACATTTTCTTTTCAAGAGAGGAATTACGCAATGGATTCCTGCTATTGACCTCGTGCAAAATGAACTCCCAACAATACCTTACTGAGTCTAAAACTTATATAATAATTTTACAAGAAACTAAAATGAATCGATAAGAGATAAATTCCTTCGTTAAGAAACTTGGCTTTAGAAAAATTTATAGAAGTCCAGCTATTGGGGCTTTTGGTTATTTGGCAATGATTTGGAATGCTTGCTCTATTTTTCTTACTCCATTAACTTGTGAACGAAAGTAGATGATAACCTATATCAAGAGTACAAATTTTAATATCTAATTCAACCTTTTTAACATGTATCTAGGTCTACTCCATCCTCAGATAAAATAATTTTATAGATGGAATTAGATCAAGCTATGTCTCTAAATACCACTCCTTGTATTTTGGAAGGGGACTTTAATGCAATCTCTACGTCCTTTGAAAAAAGAGGTGGCCTTTCCAAGGTCTCTTAGGAATCCATGGATTTTAATAACTAGATTCATAGATATTGATTTTTAGAGATCAAATGTATAGATAATGCCTTTACCCAGAAAAACAAGAGACAAGAACTCAGTCAAATTGTGAAAAAATTGAATAGATTTTTAATCTTATGGAAGATTCCTAATGAAGTCTCTTTAATGCTATGTAAGATACTTCCTTACTATGGTTTTTTCCATTACCTGCTTCTTTTAAATATTGAGTTAAAGACTTCTCTAGCCAAGAATCCATTCAAATTTGAATTAATGTGGTTTAAAGATGAAACCTTCATCAATTTTCTTGAAAATTGGACACATTTTGAAATTGTAGGATCTAAAATTTATAAATTAGTACAAAAACTTATGATTATTAAATAAAATCTTATTTGGTGGAACAAATCTCATTTTGAAAATATCTTTAAAACCAAAACAATTATTGAAAAGGATTTAGCCAACTTAAACTCAAAAGTAATGAAGAAAGCATGGATGTAAAATTATACCTAAGGAAAAAGAGCTTATGCTTAAACTTGAAGATGTACTTGCCAAGGAGGAATTTTCAAAAATCTAGAGAAACTTGGCTAAGTGTAGGTGACATAAATACAAAGTTCTTTCATAATAAAACCAAAGTGAAAAGGTCAATCAATAGAAATACTAAAATTAAAAGCAATGATAATATAACTACTAATAACCCCTCTGAAATTGCAAAGGAGGCAATTTATTACTTTAGTAGCATGCTAAAATACTTGGAAGGAACAACTTTAAGCTCTCAAAATGAGTTTCTTAACAATATTCCCAATCTGATCTTAGATGATTAAAGCAAGGTTCTTCTTTAGAAAATATCCAAGGAGGAAGTTACAAAAACTCTCTTTTAGATGGCCCTATATAAATTTCCTGGCCCAGATGAATTTCCCACATGTTTCTTTCTAAAGAGTTGGCATTTTATGGGGGATGGAATAACTGAATCCCTAGAGAGCTTCAAACATTTTAGGGGACTTTGTTGGAAATCTGATTGAAAAGATCATTATTGAGGAAGGAATATTGTTTGCAAAGAGGGAGATTGTTGATAAAGAATGTTTTCAATCATTATTTTTGTTGGTGTTTTAAAACTGCTAAGCAACAAAATGCTTAATACCAAGATGACAGTACTCAGACAATCTAAAGACTAGCCAATTCTTATTAACAATTGCATGTGCAAAGCATTTGGGCCCAACTTCAACAAAACAAAGGGTGGTTTTGTACTCTTCTAGCTCTGCAAACTAGGGTGGGTATACCTAGGGATGATTCAAGATTGGAAAAATTGTATGAGGATTATTTTTAGTTTCATTCTGATTCTCATCTCAAATCCTCAAATACATACACAATTCTTGATAACTTGATAAACACATCCCATATAATAGATATGGCCAAAAAATTCTTCTATAGATCTGCAGGTGTTCTCAGCAATAGTGGCTAACTGAAGCTAAAATATTCCATGCAGACAAGTACTGGCCAACTTTTAAGATCTACAGGAAATAAAGTAAAATTGATTGAATTCTGCAATTTTTTAAAAACCATTTGTGACACATTTCTCTTACAGCTAGATCAAATTTTGATCAGTGCCTAATCCATTGGGGTTTAGAGTCTATAGAAAATTCTTAGATCTAATTTGTTACCTTACAAAAAATCTCATCAGCAATTCTTATCAGAACTCATCATTCAAAATACTTCCCCCTACTACAGTAATCTTATCATATTCATCAGAGCTTTTACTTAATCCATTTAATTAACAATAGTGATAAACAAATATACAACCTAACTAGATTGCATTCAATTGCACAAGCCTTTACCTATACAACATCAAGATAACCAAGTAATAAAAATGAGACAAAGTTCAGAAAGAACATATATGGGGATAGTTCATAATTTGTATTCAATTTCCTTGAAAATTGTATACAATTTACAATAGACTCAGAATGACCTTCAGAAGAAACACAACTCATTCTATATTCATGTATTCTCAAGATCTGATAGAGAAAATACACCACCAATTCGTTTAAAACAATGGACCAAAAATAGACTAAGTATATCACTTAGGAAATAGAATTTAGACCTTTCTCTAGCCCTGGAATCTCACTTATATAGTGTGAGATGCAACAAGCTTCAGGCTAAGAGAAAATGACAGGCGCCCTTTACAAGGAATATCTATCACAAAATGACAAAAATGTTCGTAACAGAAGATGTCCAAATCAAAACATTGTTTTTGGTGGGTCAGCTTCTGTCACATGCTCTAATGTTGCTAAGTTGGTTACTATTCTGATCCTTCCTCGTATACAACAACCAAATTAACCAATGATGAATTTTGTTTTGATGATGGCACATCAACCTCCACCTATGGGTTTTCACCATCGTTATTCTATTTGGTGGGAGTAACTTCTATCTTTTCCCTTTCTTTAGTTGTATCAGCATCATGTGGTCCCGAGTTTGCAATTGAAGGTAACAGATTATGCTTATCTTCTTCTTCTGGTTGTGTCTAAGTAGTGATGGGGTCAAGATTTGGATCTCCTTACCTTTCACTTCATGACTGTCATTTTCATCTTCATCAAACTGTTCACCAGGAGCCATGTTTGCCATCCACTTGTCAAATAATGTGTCATCTAGCCAATTGTACTGCAAAATATCCCTCTATCTTTTTAGCACATAAACAACATCATTATTTATGGTAACGAATTCTTGTTTTAAAGAATCAAAGAATATTTGGGCCTTCACCATTTCTTCTGTTGTGGTAGCCCACCATGCATGCCTTGATTCATTAATGACTTGATTCATTCTTAAACAAAATAAATTGTCAAGTTCCTTTGCCCATTCATCTTTTCTTTTCAAATTATTCTTTTTATCTAGGGCATGAGGAAACAAACTGAATTTCTGGCTCTTGTACTTTTTCAAGTAGTCTACTACTATGTGTTGTAAATAAATCCTTTTATTATCAAAGTCAACAACATCAGAAACAATATCAATTTTTTTTTTAATTTGATCAAAAGAATCATCTATAATAGAGAAACATAAAAATGTTATTTCTTTCTCCCTTCTTACCCATTTATTCACAATAGGCATTAGAGCCTCATCATTAGCTTTCAAATTCTCCCAGATACTGATCACCCTAGCCAAATGATCATAAATTAGCGACCATTCAACTTTTTCCCCCAAATATGTGAGAGCTTTTCTTAGTTTATTTTCATATTTGGATTCCAATTCTACACGTAAGTTCCATAGTTTGCCTTTTTCTTCTTTGAAATCCTCAGCAGTGTAGTATTATGGCTTTTGGGGTGTATCTGGTATTTCTATGAGGGGGGTGGATTTGAAAGGTTCAACTGGGGGGCAAGGGTATGTTATTCTTGGCCTAGTGGACCTTCCCAATAGCTTGTTCTCAAGCTCAATTCTCTTTTTTACCTCTTTATTGTAGGCATTCACCACTGTTTCATACTTGCTCTGCAGCTTAGTCATTTCCTTTTCTTCCTTTTCTATAGTAGCCAAGGAAAATTGAGAATAATCCACATTCATGTGGGCTGTCTATACATGTGAAGTATCAACAACTCTCCTCACAATGATACTCCCTATTAGTCCTGAATCATCAAGTTGTGATGGAGTAGTCCTGGATCCTCTTCTTAATGACCACATAACAAGAGCAGCTTGGTCATTACTGAATGCAGTTCCCAAGAATTCCCTTTTATCTAGATCTTGCAATCCCAAATTATTTGACACAAAATTGAAAATCAAGGCATCAACAATGTCCCAATTGGGTAATAATAAAATATTTGCAGCCTTTACCATCTGTCTCCCTTCTTCAGGGGTTATATTCTAGAATTCTTGTATCATTTCTTCCTTTATTTGATCTTTAATGGAGGCTTCATCTATTTCTAGATGCTTTGCTTTCATATTTTTACATCTTTCCCCAAAAATGTGCATGTTTGCCTTCTAAGCAAACTGATGGAAAGCCCTAGATTTTACAAAATTGTCATCAGACAAAAATTGATGACTGGCTTGTTCTAAAATAGGGTCTAATTCCCTTCCCCTGAAATCTGCTATAGTTAACTCAAAACTTGGCATGGGAGGCTCCTGGGGGTTTCCTTTATCAATCTCTACCTGGGTAACAAAGACTCCCCCTCATGATCCAATTTGTTCAATTTTCTCATCAGTGAGCTGCTCCTCAATTCTCATAGGGGTTTGGGAAGGTGAGTAAATTTCATCATGTGGTTGCTCTTCCCTTATTATCTTTCTTCTCTTAGGAGAGGATTTAGGTGGCCTTTCTTCAAAAACATCACTAGTAGATTCAACTATCTGTTTTCCTTTATTCACAATGGGTCTTTGATCCTGAATGAGAGTATATCATGTCCTCCTTTGCACAACTAGTGGGCCTGCCCCTATATTGGGGGTGAAGCCCAATTTTCTCATTCATTACCTCCATTATTTTGGGGAATGTACTCATAAGCTTATTCACTCCATCCGTAGTAGTCACAACATTAATAAGAGGGCTGTAATCTTTATCAAAACAATTAATAAAATTCAAAACTTTTGAATATACTCTCCATTTTTCTTTCTTTGTTTCTTGCTCCTGCAGAGAGTATTCATTCTTTATTACATCTTCAGGGAAATAAAATTCATGTTGAACTAGATGAAGCTTGATTCTATGCCTAAGAGAAGAATTAAAGAAATCTTCTGCATCACAAAAATGAGAGTGAGATACTACCATTTTATATTGATCCAAAAATTTGTAGAGGAAGACCCACCCCTCCTTGGTTATTACAAACTGGTGGACTACTGTGCAAGTGGGAAAAATTGATCCTGTTCCCCTCTTGTGTGAAAAGGCTTCTTCCACTCCTCCCAACTGCCACAAAAATTCAGCCACTCCTACCTTTAAGGGCACTTGGTAAGGTAGTACATGGGGTGTCCCTTTGAATCCATAAACTCTGATGATAGTTGAAACTGAATAAGGGATGATATCTCCCCAATTATGTAAAATTTTTAGATGATGGGATTTGTCCATAGGCCTAACAAGATACATTAGTGCCTTAGGAATTTTGGGATTGTCACTCAATATGAGGCATCTCAATTTGGAGGCGAAGTGCCTATCAAATCTAACAAAACTAGCATTTTTTGCCTCCTTAGTCATATTTGCACTCCATAATTGAACTGGTAGTGCTTCTCCTTCTTGTTTTCTATTTAGAACCATTTCTTTACCAAAGTATGTAACACCTTTAAATAGAAACATATGCATTAACAAGGAGTATTGACCCCAAACCTTTTCAACGTTACCCTTTGCAATCCTTACCAATCCACTATGAATCTCATCAGCCAGATAAGAAGAAAAATAAAAAATTATTTCCACACTGAATGAGGAGATTTGAGTGATCATATACATAAAACTCACAGGGATAAAGTCTTCTTCATCCTCTTCATAAACTTTGCATAGGGTCCTATATATCTCTACTGCCCTGGCATTGAAGCAAGATTTCTTAAAAGGTTCTTTAGAGGATGATGTTATTGCTGGTAGGGTTCCAATTCTTCCAATGTGCACCTTCAGTGCACCTTGTCTAACTACATCCTTCTTTGACATATATTCCTTTTCTAATTCTATCAAATTGATGGGCACATGATACCTAGTGAGAGGTCCCAAACAAAAAACTTCTCTAATCTCTTCTGGGCTGATGGTGATTATAATTTCACCATCTATTCTTCTCACTACCCTAGTGGCTTGATCATAACTCTTTGCCATGGCCTCAAGGAGGTCATAATCCATGAATACACTGGGAACAACTAGCTTTCCCAGGTCAAAATTCCATATATTGGCATGTGGGGCATACAATTTCCTTTCTGCAAACCATTTCTTAAACAAATTCAAACTAGTTTGCAAAGTTTGAGCATCCTGAACCCAATTACCCTTGTCATACAATCCATCAGCTATCCTCAACCTAGGGTTTAATGAGTTCAACTTTTTAACTTGCACTGTCTCTATAGTAGACTTAGGCAGCAACTCAAGCAAGTCATCATGTACATTTTTATCCAAATAATTTACCTGACCTGAAAATCCCTTTTTTAGAGGTATCTTTGATTATGCTTTATAGAACTAAAACACTTACAGAGATAACAACAAATTTACTTACTTGAATTCTGTCCTTGTTTCCCTCTGTATTCCTGTAGATTTTTTTTGCAAACAAACTGCTTCACAAGCTTGCCAAACTCTAGCACGATTTTCTTCAGTAAATGCTTCTGCTCAGGAATAGCTCATAATCTTTGCTCGCGTAAGGTGGAATTGATGAAATCTTCTGTATTATACTCTATTTTTTTTCCTCACATGCAAAGCTTTCATGTGTAATTAATACATAGAGTGGCACCATATTCTGCATTTAAATCTGCATCGTCGATCTTTAAAAATCCTAAGATCATGGGATATGGAGAAAAACAACTAGGCATTGCACTTGACAAGTTGGTCAATTGATCTAATTAAAATTACCCACGTACACAACTCTTTCCTTGATGGTGCTTCTATCTGGACCCACTGGTAACTGAGGACACATGTCAACAGGTCACTTCTTTGCTATACATAAAGAATGAGCACCTTGCTATAGCGAAGCAGTGACAACCATCGATTCGATCTTGATCTTGCAGATGATATGTTATCGTACTACTTAGAAAAATAGTGGTGGGTCCTCATTTGCTACCTCACTATACATATTGTTCAAGCAACTTTTTATGGTGAGACAAAGATGACCATTGATCTGAGATTGAATCAAAGGTGGAGAAATTGCACGAAGTTTCCTGAAAGGTGGTGGGTCCCATACTTGCTATGTCGCTTAGCTTAAACAACTTGTAACTTTCCAAAGTGAGATAGCGAGGACCGTTGATTTTTCTTTGCTCTGACAATCAGGATCTCTTGTACACTTGATCAGTGGGGCATGGGTCTAGAGTATTGATGACGTAGGAGATTCTACACTGCTGGCACCCAACAAGACTTTACTTTAGTCCTAGTCATCATCCATGTTACTAGAAGTCCCATCGACAGTTGATTTTAAGCTGCCTCGCTACTTCACTAATGACAAGATGCTAGAATTTTCCTATAGTGAGGTAGCGAGCTCTGGCAATTTTAATAAATCTCAGTGTTGTAAAATACCAGGACCCATCAAATTGTTATTGCTCCTACCAATTGGTTCTGACAATAGCAGTTATTACTGATCATGTCACTTGGACAAATCAGGGTTATTGATAAATTTCGATGCCATCGTGCCTTTGACTTCGTGGCACCTCGCTACTTCACTAACAACAAGATGTAAACTTTTTTTGATAGTGAGGTAGCAAGACATCAGAATGATCATCATTCTGATGCCGACTTTTGATTGCTTCCATTGGGTTCCTTTTTCCATTCTGACAACACTTGCTAGGTGTCTATGACAGAATGATTGGCCAAAAAATAAATCTTCGATTGTCGTGTTTCATTTCGTGGTCCCATTTTACAACTTTTTGGCACTCACTACCTCGCTATACATAAAGAGTGCCCATGTTTTCATAGTGAGGAAATGATAATGGTTGATCTATTTAGATCGGACGGCTAGGGAATTTGAGAGGAAAAGTAGCTCGAGGGCGCAGAGGATAAAAGATAATAGAATATTCGAATTTTTTTTTTTTTGAAAATTCAAACATTTTGCACTCAAAAATAATATGAATGGACTAAAACATAGGGTTATCACAAAATTTTCAAAGGCTAACAAAAGGATGACTTAGTTAGAAACCCATTTATCAATTTATGGAGACAAATATGAATTTTCTATATCTAGGCAAAGGATTTCTATGATACAAAAATTCAGACCAATAGTGGCTCTATCTAGGGACATTGAAATCTCTAGATTCAAAAGAGGGCTCAAAATTTCTGGGAGAAGGAGACCACACACAGATTCCCAACAGATCAACCACTTACTAAGAGAATAACACACATAGGAAAACTATGCACAGGAAGAAAAAAAAAAAAAAATAGACAAGAATTTACAAATATGTACAAGAAAACCCTAAACTACTATTCATGGAAATAATAAGTATTTTTTCAAGAAAAATACCTCTTCAAGAACTGTCCATGAATTGGAAGTTCAAGAATATTGTCTGATAGACCTTTGAGTACATAAGAATCCTCACCCCAAGTAGTTTTGATCAAATAAGGGCCTAACCAGATAGGATCAAATTTGCCATGTTTACCTTTATCCTCAATTCTGTCATTCCACATTAAGACTAGATCTCCATCTTCAAACTTTTTTCTTACCATTTTTCTATCATAGTGTCTTAACTTGCAGTTGCAACTTTTGGTTTTTAAGAGATGCTTCTCTTCTGGTTTCTGTCAGTCCTACCAATTCATCCATCCTTTCTTGCATTTCATCTGTAGTATCTTCATCATACAACTAAATGTAATTGTAGAGTCCCATCAAGTTGTTCTGAGGCATTTGTGCTTGAATTCCATACACGATATCAAATGGAGCTACACTAATGGCTTTCTTCACAGTTACCCTGTCAGCCCATATTGCTAACTGTAACTTGGAATCCCATGCCTTTTTGTTATCATCCAAGGTTCTCTTAATAACCTTCAACAGGCTCTTATTTGTGGATTTAGCTTGTCCATTCCCTTGTGGATGATAAGGAGAAGATGATGACCTTGTTATTCCATATTTATCACAAAATTTAATGAACTCCTTAGACCTGAAGCACATTTCATTGTCTGTTACAATTTTCTGAGGGCAACCAAATCTGGAGATAATATTATTTAGTAGGAAGTTATTGACAACTTTACTTGTTCCTCAGATAAATCAATCATATATTTCTTGCTTTAATCCCAAAATAGGATTTAGTTGAAGGATTTAAAGAATTTAGACCAATTGATTTATACAACACTCTTTATGAATTATTCTCTAAAACACTAGCTAATCGAATGATTAATCTTCTCCCAACTCTGATTAGTGAGGAGAAAACTAGTTTTGTCCTAGGTAGGTCCATTTATGATGGCATAGTCATAGCCCAAGAAGCTATCCACACTCTCAACTATTAAAAATTCCCTAGCATGTTGATTAAGATATACATTGGTAAGGAAAATGATAAAGTGGATTGGAGGTTCTTGTGGAAAGTTCTGCAAGCCTTTGGTTTTTCTAAATGTTGGATCAATCTAATTTCTGAATGTATTTCTACCTCATGGTATTTTGTGCTTGTCAATGTGACCCTTGAAGGTTTATTCTCAACCTCTAGAAGCCTTAGATAGGGAGCCCCAATTTCCCCCTTCTTATTCATCATCATGTTTGAGGATCTTGGAAGAGCAATAGGTAACTTTAAATCCAACAAAGCTCTTAATGACATCCAACTATCCCAAGAAGAGAATGCTACTACCCATCAACAATTTTTGGATGACACAATGTTATATGGGGAGGCCACCATGAATGAAGCAAGAAAAATGAATAAAATCCTTCATTCTTATATGATTGCCTCTGGTCAAGAAATCTAAAATCTTCTTTTTTAATATGAAAACCTCAATGCAACTAGATGTATGTAATACTTTGAACATAAAGAAAGGATCCATACCACATAAATATCTTAGTATTCAATTGGAGCTAGGGAAGAGGAAATTTTCTAGTTGGGATATGATCTTTGACAAAATTAATAAGAGGATTCAATGTTGGAAAGGGAAGTGGTTATCCCAAGCTGGTAGAATAACTATGCTAGAGTTAGTCTTATCTAGTTTACAAATTTATCATCTCTCTATACTTGATCTCCCTTCCAAAAATAGGGACAAAATCAATGGAATTCTAAAAAAATATCTCTAAAAAGGCTCTGAAGAAAAAACAAAAATATCCTCGTTAGCTTGGGATAAAGTTTGTAGACCAAAATTAGAAGGAGGTTTTGGTTTAAAAAAATTGAAAGATCAAGGTATGGATCTTGGTGCCAATATCAAATAGAGAATGATCAGGTTTCCTCACTTAAAGTGGGATAGAACCCTATTCAAAAAATATTTTCTATCTAATGATCCACTTAGCATTATTAGAACCATTAATCCTCCAAAAGGATCAAACTTATGGAACATTATGCTAAGTTACAGATCCATCATCCAAAACAAAGTCACTTGGAAGATAGGATATAGAAATAAGGCTAGATTCTGGTTTGATTCTTGGGGGAGAGGGGATACCAAATTATAATTAGAATTGCTAACCTTTGTTCTACCTAGGCTATTCTAGAGGAAAAATTAGGCATATACCTATGTAATTATATTGAAGTAGACAATGGGACTTTGGCTGGTTGGAAATGGAAGTCATTTTCAATCTACAATATTCCCCCCCAAGAGGAGATGGAACTTACTAAAATACTTAGTGGTAGAAGTATCACTTTTACAAGTCAAGAATACATTCTCATGCGGGATGGATCAAAGAATGGAGATCATAACACAAAAGATGGATATAATTTCATCTCAAATCTAAGATTCCACCCCAAAGTGGACCTCCTCTACTCCCTATGTTGGGACTCTCTCTTCCTACCTTAAGCTAGATCCTTCTCATGGCTATCCCTTTAGAAAATAATCCTCACTATGGATAGGACCAAGAGATTTGGAATAGAGGGGGCCCCTCACTACCTTCTTTGTGAAAGTTCAAAGCAAGATTCATATAACATCCATTTGAATCATTCTTATACTTCTAGGGTCTAGTATTAGTTAATGGGAAAAATGAATTTCAAAATGATTCTTCATAATTCTTTATTACCTCACTTACTTTCTTGGCCTAAGTTAAATTCAAGTAGCATCTACTTTGGTTTATGGATCACATTCCCATCTATAATTGTATGGGAATTATGGAAGGAAAGAAATAGAAGGGTCCTCAAATACTCTACTATAATAGAGGACCAAATAATTTTGAAATTTGAAGAATCTATAAATGAGACTCTAAATTGTAGAATTTTAAGTAGTAATGGGACCTCCAAACCTATGACTCAATGAGATGACAAAAAAAGAAATAAGTGGCCATGACTGAAATTACCTACCTTTAATGGACATAATAGAATAGTAGTAAGGATAAAAGAGCACTATGTACTTGGTGCACAGCTCTTGAAAATTCCATATCACCTGCTATCATCATATCATCTCATCATCCCATCACCCACTATCATCATCCATTAATTCTCAACAACCACTATCATGCACTATCATCATCCATTAATTCTCAACAACCAAATCACCCACTATCATCCCTTCTCCCCATCCTCAACAAACCCCTCACCCTCTATACATAAACAAGTACTGAAAATGTACTTCTATACAAAAGTATACAAGTTACACCAATTGGTAACCTATATATTTAGTAACCTATATAGTTTTGTATAGAACTACCTTTTGTATAGAAGTATCTTTTCAATACTTGTTTATGTATAGAGGGTGAGGGGGTTAAGCTTAATTTTGATGGTGCCTCTAGGGGTAACCCAGACACAGATGGAATATGATGCTATATTAGGAACCATCAAGGTGACTTCATTGCTAAATGTATGAAGCCAATTGGGAAAGTTACTAATATTGAGAAGAATTTAGAGCCCTTATTGAAGGGTTATGGCTCTGTGTAAACCTAAAGATGAGTCAGGTAGAAATAGAAGGTGATATGCTATTGTGCTTAATGCCTATATATCAAAATATCTCCCCAACTAGAGACTAAATTGTCTCCTATCAAAGGCCTAGAATTAGCCAAAAACATCAAGAAAACAACCATCAATCATATCTATAGAGAAGGAAATATCATAGCAGATAAATTGGCTAATAAAGGATCAGATGACAATGACAAAACTATAAATTTTCCTCACCCTACCCTTCTTGAATCATTAAAACATTAACTTAATTCATTAAACATTAAGATACCTTTAAAAATTATCTTAAGGCACTTAAGATATTTTTGATAAATCTAGTTTAAATTTAAAACTGACCTTATTATCTGGAGGGGACATAATACCCAACCTCTTAACTTAGACCTAATGTACCATTTATTGGCCTCAACTCTTAAGGACTATTCAACAACAACTAATGATGCTATTATTGTGTCCCTTGGAAACCCCTCACTTAACCTTTCTATCTTTTATCACTCATCTTAAGTAATCTTTATTTATACAGTTTTAATCTTGGATGTGCTTTCAATGTATTACCATTTAATGCATAAATAGGGTGGAAAGTACCTTTCATGAATGCACTACTTCATTCTTTGTTTGAGACTTAACTTCACTTATTAACTTGAGAAAGTTAGCATTATGGGCATTCCTTTCCTCTCCTCTATTTATTGAGGAATTTTGGTCTCATTTTACATTAAAAAATAATGGAAACTCCTATTTAACTTACATCTCCTTCTCAACTCTTGACATTTGATAAGCCCATCAAGATTGAACAAATTATGCTATTTATCTCTATTAAGAACAAAGTGATATGGAGGGATGCTCTTTAGTTCTTAGGGACCTAGTCTATTATTTGTCTTAATAGGTTTCATTCTAATGCTAACATCGTAGCTATCTTCACAACAGTTTTCCAACATTTCTATACTGACAATGAACTTATAGCTAGTCTTTTTGTCACAAGCTATTTAATGACAATCTATTGGGAAATCTTCACACCATTCTCATTAATATTAGATGTGATCTTACTATTCCCCTGGAGGATAACTATAATTTTCTCTTTATTAGGGGGGAACCTATCCATACCCACCTAATTATTTTCACTAAAGATCTGGCAGGGTTCTAGGAAGATAGGGAAATCTACCAGAGAAACATTAGGTTTCTCCTTTTCTTCTTCTCCATTTTGGACCCCACTGATTTAGACTGGCTGGAGCATTACTTTGAAGAGGAGGGGATTCTACATGAGAGGGCCCTAAGGACAATCATTGAAAACCTCCACAAGGCCTTCAAGGAATAATAGTTTCTTAGGTTCATTTTTGAATAATATTATGCATGAAATATCCTCAAGGATGACCATTGATGGTTAAAAAATGATTTTTATGGTGAATTAGAATGTGAAGTTGCATCTTTTTTTGAGATCTTCCAGTATTTTCTTTAAGATAGATATGAATTCGTAGAATTATTTTTTGGATAGTCATTTAAATTTTGAGTGCTAAAAAAACTTTAAAATGGTTTATTATCGTAAAAGGACTATATATATTTTAGATGGAATTATATTTAATGGTTTTAAAAATACTTACTTCTTAAACTCTAGAGCTATGTTCAACTAATAATCACATTTTGATGATTTTACAATCCTGATTTATGTGGTACTTTTAAAACTAGTTAGTTAATATGGATGTCATGATTAAGAGAAGTTTCCTCATCTAAAGCTGAGAATGGCTAGAATTATATCTTTCTTATGCTTTAATACTATTCTAGTTCAATTTTATGGCCTCCAAGGCCTTTAAATTTAAGGATTCAATAATGTGGAACTAGGCACATTTCTTTGGGTTCCTTTCAAAATGATAATGATAATTCTATTTCAATTAAAATGAGCCAAGATTTTGTCTTATGTAACCTAGAAAGTATTAAGGCTAGGGGACTAAAGTCATTGACAAATGTTAAAGTTCCAATTACAAATTGTAATTTATAGTTTCTAATCTCAGTCTAGTTCCAAATGTTGAAATTGCCTTGATCTTCAAAGGTGGTAGAAAGGTGAACCTTAACATAATAAATTTAATCTCCATGGATAATGTGGGCTTTCTACCCTTGTTTAGTTTTGTGAAGTGAAGAAAGGAATGAGATCAGGCCTTAAACATAACCAAAAGGCCTCGTTCTGGCACACATCCTTTTAATGGCTTTACTCACTAAGTTTGGGCCAAGGCATTAATTTTAGGTTCTCTCTTTCATAAGCCCCTATAGTGGCTTTTGAGTGCAATATTCTTTGGCATAGAATATCCATGACTATCTCTTAATTAATATATTAGTGTGCTCAAGATTTTTGGCACTAACCCCCTTTGGAGAAAAATATATTTGGGTATTTTTGTACAATTATTTAGTAGGTGGATATGTTTTAGAGAACATCTTCTTATATTAGATCACTATCCAGTTTCTTCTATTCTTATCATTGTAATTTGAAGTCATGAGAAAATAGTTAACTTTTCAAACTATAATCATTCAAATATGTAAATATTCTCTCAAAACTTTGTAATAGGGGGCATGCCCCCTAATTTTTTTTTTATTTTGTAAAAGAGGATATGCCCTTTTCAAGTCTCAAATTGGGGAACCATACACACACATGACTTCAATCAGGGTTTTTTGAACCCCATTCTTTCCCCCTAATGCTTGCACTTGAATAAAGTTTTGTAAATAGTTTGAAATTAATAAAATAGGCGTTTGCCTCTTATTTGTAAAAAATAAGAAGAAGAAAATATTATAAATCATTCTAATGTTTCACTTCCTCCACATGGTAGGATATCAAAATGACACAACTAAAGGAAAATGTTGGGAGAAACTGTTAGGGTTTGGGGAGGATGGTGCCATTGCATAATGAGATTTCTAGTAGGATTTTGTTGGTAAATAAATTGTATGAGAAGAGATTAATAGTGGAAAAAATGATGTTATACAAGTAATTTAGAACATTTAGCACACTAATTTGATGAAAACCTTAGATTTTTATGTTTTTCTGATGAATAGTCCCTTTCTATTAAGATTTAATTTAAAACTACATATTTACAATAATAAAGGTCAGGAGATATGAGATCATCTCATGAGAGTCTACATGGCCTTAAGGATGAAAATTACATCTATTTATAAAAGGAAAAATATTACCAGCCACCTCAAGTGACAAGAGTAGTGCTAACTGAGGAGATAGGTCTTGGAGCTCCTCAAAACACCATAGGTCAACTAGGTTTGGTGATAGGTTTGGAATAGACCAATCACCATCTTTAGTGGTTTTTTTCCCTTTTTTTTGCTCCTTCTCTTAGGAGACAAAATTGTCAAAGCCAAGTGTGTTAGCAATATGTCCAATCAATCAAATAAAGTAAGTCATGGCTGTCATTTATGGCAACATATTTGTTTTGTAGATTAACCTCATTCAGTTGTAGAAGAAAATTGTCTAAGTATCAAATAGTATTACAATAGTAGGACAATTTTGATGATAATAGAATATTCCCTTGGAATATTCTCTTACATAGTTGACTAGAGATGCATGACAACATAAGGATGATGTATATCAGTGCACATGTTCGTACAATCAACCAAACTCAAGTTATGATGAAAATAATGATGCAATATTGACACAATGCACAATAGAGCATATCCACAGAATATTGTTAATGATTTGATTTATTGTTTTAATTATATTTTCTTATTGAGCTGAATCTAATAATGTTATACGAGCTGACTAAAGAAGAATTCACTAAGATGTTCGATATAAGTAAAGTATTTCATTTGCAAAGGTGAGTTGAGAATTGTGAAAAAGGTGAAAGAGAATTTAGTAATCAGTTGATGTGAAGTTGATATGATCTTGTGAAATTAGAGTAACAAGTGAATGTGACACTTTGATATGTGATGTGAAGATTTGATGTAGATAGATATGTGCGCAATTACCATTGTGTGAGAAACATCAATCAAAAGGCTTGCATAGTACAAAAAACAAATCAATATTGTATGTATACTCATTTCATGAAGAACTTATTATATAGTTGCATGTTAGGGCAATGAGATCTTCTTGCACACATTTGTATATAATCCACCAACTCCTAATAGGGTTAAAGAAACTCCTTATAGGGTTGAGGCTTCTAACAAGGCCTAAGTCTCCTAACAGGGACTTGAGACACTATACATGCTTCATATACTCCTAACAAGGTCAATATCCTCAACTAGATTCTTATATATAGTGAATCATCTAGTGGGTTCCATCCTCATCAAGGTTTTCCCTTAGCTAGGGTTTCCCTACTTAACAAAATATGGTGCTATGATATCTTTTTGTGTGTGGTTGTTTTTGATTAGATAAACAAGTTTTAGAGGGATCCTGAAACCCAATAGTTAAAACATATAAGGCTGATAATAAGCGTGAAGGCCCAGCCAAAAAAGTAAAAGTTCAGAGATTGATAATAAGCATAAAGCCCAGCCAAAAAGTAGAGTTCTAAGAAAAGACCAGGAAAAAAGACAAGTAAAACCATGGCCTAAAGCCAGACCAAAAGCCAAAAGACAAGGAAAATCAAAAGTGCAAACGAGAGTTATTCCTCACTCTTTCACTCCAGCTCTTGCATAACCTGAGCAGCCTCGAAGGCCAGTTGGTTCTCCTCCACTTCCAACTATTGTACCCTTTGGTCCCCCTGGTCCTAATTAGGAATGGTGTTTTCCTTGTGGAGTCATCTTCCTTGTCTTTTCCTTCCTCATCATCCTGCATTTCTTTGTCTTTGATCCAACCTGTAAGAGAGATTGTTGGAGATGAGGAAAGCCAACTCTGAAGATGCCCAAGATCACCTGAATGAGAGAACCTGTCAAAGAGAAGCCAAGAAGAGAAAGAGCAAGGAGCAAGGGAAAAACCCTAAATGAACATGAGGGACCACAAGTATGCAAACACAATGAAAATGTATTTACAATATGCACAAATGATGTGTTATGTGATGAAAATACAAAGAGAGAGAGCCCACTTATAAATAGCTCATGGAAGCTTGTAGAACAAGCTGGAAGGTGGTAGAAGATAAGGATTACAACTCAGCACATATCCACAAAAAGTGGAACATGCTAGAAGGAAACAAACTCCCGTGTTGTCAACAACTAACCACTACAACTATTAAATATGAAATATTAAATAAATGCATTAACCTAAGTAAGCTTAAGTAAATAGAATAAATAATAAATAATTAATTATTTACTCTAACAACCCCCCCTTAAGTGCAACTTAGGGAAATGCCTTAAGCTCACAAAACTAAGATGAATGCAGAATGGGTCCCGACGACGAGGCCATGTTAGGTACCCATGTACAATGCAAGAAAATGCAACCTCTGTAAAACGGGGAAAGAGAGAAAACCACATGGGAAAAACCCTCCCCCAAAAGGAGGTAAGAACCTAGTGAAAAACTAAAGAAGTCTCCAACTAGGGAAAATGTCCCCTAAAACAGGAACAAGGAGTGATCATGAAGAAGCATCACTGAAGCATGAAGAAGCTGCAAATCTGCCAAACTACTGATCAGAAGAACCTCCATGGAAGAAGAAAGCATGAACTGAGCATGTCTATATGGTAGATGATCCATCTCACCGAAATGCATAGGTAGCCAGCCACTGCAATCGCCTTGTATATAGGATCAACCACTAAATACATAGTTCACACTATCAAACCATCGAACCATGGATGCATTAGAACAATAGCATAACCCCCCCTTAATGTAGATGGGGTGTGATGACAGGAAACTGAGAAGGTGGGCCAAAGTCTCCTGCAAACGAACCAAGAACGAGGAGAGAGGGAAAGAGGTACAAACACCTATAAAGACACGATCTAACTGACTCTGCATGGGGCTAATGTTGTGGAAGGGACACTCACTTTACAAAGGGAGAATGCCTAAAACAACAAACAAAGATCCCCCCATGGTGCTTTATGAAAATAGTGCAAGTACAACTGACTCAAAACAACGTTCATGATCCCCAGAATGCAAAAGTGGCACTTTATCTCAGTGTGATACAAAAAAGTGCTTCAAAATGATAGCTATAATGATCAAAACTAAAAACAAGCTGATACAAAAGAAAGTACAGCCTAAAACAAGAGAATCCATGCCAGGAAAATGATCCTCGAGCCTAAAATACTCAAAATATCCACTATAGAGCAAAAATGCCAAAACTATGATAGAAAGAGAAAAGGTCAAAAATTAAGAGAAAGGACTACATTTCTGAGAAGGTGGGAAAATCAGCTTTCCAAAAATATAAAATTTTCAAAAAACGGGCATGAGATGCAAAAGATATGCTTGCCAGAGTAAAAAACACAACTTCAAACTTCAACAGAAAAAATAGGAAATAAAAAAGCATCAAAACCTAAAAATACCTACACTAAAGTCTCCATCTCAGAACCAAATTTTTGGCACTTCTTTCGGATCAGAAAAATACCTCCGTATGGAAAAGTTATGGCCAAAAAACCACAAGTAGGTCCAAAACCAAATCAGGAGAGGTGCAAGCAAGGGCTGATGCAGCGCTAATGTCATCAAGTCACGTGATTAAATTTGATGGCTAGACAACCGTCATCGCAAAAAAAAGTGCCACATGGCAAAAATGCTGACATGGTAGGGTCCACGTGGCCATATGCCATGTGGCACCCCTGCCATGTGTCTCATGCAGACAGTAGCTGACTGTGCTTAAAAAACACTATCACCGCTGATTGTGCATAGGGGTTGTAGGGGCGATGGAACCAGGCTGAGCGACGGCCCAGAGCAAAGAAATCGAAAGAAACTATCATAGCTGGTGGAGGGACTCATTGCAGAGGGTGGAGCAGACGGTGGAGGTTGTTGTAGGTGCTGAGGGCGGAATGGTGGCGGCAACGGAGAAACCCATGGCGGAGATTAATGCTGGCGGAGGAGGGGGCATGGCCAGTACAGAGCCACCGCAGTGGGGGAAATCGGGAAGAGCCGCCTAGAGAGCGACGCGCAGGCAGCTCCGTAGTGGCTGCTAGGCGGTGCTGCGGTAGAGCGGCCCTGCTTATATATATATATATATATTTTTTAAATGCTGAATCATCCGTACATCCGTATGGAAGTGCCTGCAACCAAAATTTTTTTGCCTCCCGGAGCTTTGTCTCCAAAATTGAAAAGTTTTATATGAATCCTAATTGCAAACGGCCTTTCAAATCCAATGGTGATGTCCGTTTGGTGCCAATATGCTCCAAAAAAATGCTGATCCCCTAATTTGAAGAAAAAATGCATAAAAAAACTAGGGTTTGTGACTTCAAATCATGACTTCAAAATTTTTTCAACCAAGCAACAACAGGAAGGCTCTGATACTATGTTGGAGTTGAGAAAAGCCAACTCCGAAGATGCCCAAGATCACCTGCATGTGAGAACTTGTCAAAGAGAAGCCAAGAAGAGAAAGAGCATGGAGCAAGGGAAAAACCCTAAATGGACATGAGAGACCACAAGTATGCAAACACAATGAAAATGTATTTACAATATGCACAAATGATGTGTTATGTGATGAAAATACAGAGAGAGAGAGCCCACTTATAAAGAGCTCATGGAAGCTTGTAGAACAAGCTAGAAGGTGGTAGAAGATAAGGATGACAACTCAACACATATCTACAAAAGGTGGAACATGCTAGAAGGGAACAAACTCCCGTGTTGTCAACAACTAACCACTACAACTATTAAATACGAAATATTAAATAAATGCATTAACCTAAGCAAGCTTAAGTAAATAGAATGAATTATTAATAATTAATTATTTACTCTAACAGAGATGATGTTGTTGTTAATGGAGCTTAAAAAAGAGAACATATAATTTACAAGGTTGTGATTGTAGTTCTCCAGGTTGTGTATCCTTCTCTCTACCAGACTGAGCCTATCAATCAAATTCATCCTCTTGTTAGCATCCATCCCTTTCCTTGTTGCCTCAATATGTCTCACCTGCTCTTTGACCTCCTCCAGCTCATGGAAAAGCCATTTGATTGATCTATAATTGTTAATCATACTATTATGAGCATTATTCAAGAGGTTCTTCCCTATCTCCTTGGATTTCTCTAAAATAGCCACTATCACTAGGTCAATGAGTTCTTTCAACTGTTGTTCCTCTTGATTTTCCATGAGGATTTGGAGATTCATGGCCTCCCTAAAGATGCCCATCTTCAAAGTCTTGACATGAAAGTTTATCCAAGCTTTCTTCCTATCATCAACCTACACTTCCCCTTCCCCATACCCTACATTCTCCTCTTTCTTTTCCTCAGGTTGGGCTTGGAGGTCGATAGGAGATAGGGGCAGCATTGACGCCTCCTCAAACTATGAGCGCACATCCTCCAAACTCTCCCTCTTGCATTTCTTCCTTCCACTTTCATCCTTAATTTCCTCCTGCATCTCCTTAACCACCTTCTCAGACTTTGGCTCCTCCTCCTCATCACTAACTCCCTCCTCATCCTTCTTAGGAGGCTTCTACCCAAGATCCCTAGGGCTTTTTCTTCTAGGGGTTATGGGGGAGGGTGATTTTTCAGCTTGGTGAGTTGCTAATTTCTCCGAAGAAGAGATCCCTCCTTCCTCAGAGCTGAGGCTCTGAATTTCATTCGAGTTAGAGGAGTAACTAGAGCTATCAAACTCCACCTTCTCTACCTAAGGGGGAGTGATGCTTATAGTCTGAGCCTTAAAGTGCTCATGGATAAGCAACAGAAACCCCTCATGTAGAGCTAGGTTTGTGGTGGGCTTCTTTTTGAAGCTATCCACCGCCTTACTCATCAAGATTAACAGATAATATGGAAAGGAAATATTTACATTATGCTGAAAGTGATTCAATATAACAACGTGGTGGGTGCAAGATCTATCAAACCTAGGGTCCAACGTGATGTACTTGATAACAACTCTCAGAACATACCTCCACCACTTCTTCATGAAGTTGGGGACATAGTATGTGTCAATCTTTCTCAGTGCCTTCAATTCCTTCTCACTCTCCACAAAGTCTCTTATCGCATTGGCCGAGAGCTTCTTATCATTGAAGAATTTAAAACCCTCATTAGGGATTTTAGTGATAGTTGCAATCACCTCCTCCATTATCCGGAAGTAGACCCTATTCACTTTCACCCTGCCATCCTTCCAGGACCCCACCATGCTTTTGGTCACTTCCTAGTCAAAACCATGCAGCTTCATGATATAATTGGTAACCCCATCCTCTTCTAGCTTTTCCCACACCTTCTCCCTATTTCTCCTTTTCTCAAAATCTCCCACTGGCTCCTTTCTGCACCTTTCGCCTACCATTTCTGCACATTGCCCACCCTCTTTACTCATGTGCTCCTCACTTTGTGACTGAAAGGGACCATCGAGAATTAACAATAACTAGAGAAAAATAGCCCTACTATTGTTCTTGAAGTGAGTGCAAAAAACAACACGTAAAGCATGTCAATTAATCAATAATGAGTTACTGCAATTACGATTTTGCATGCTTCCATATTGAATAGTACCCTTATTACTTAAAACCTTCATAATCATAATTATGGCTTGATTTTCTATATACTTCTTTAGATCTTGTCCAAGTCACTCACACTTTTAACGTCCACTTACAAACAAATTTTGGGAAGCCAAATCAGTTTTTGGTCTGCGTCAACCTCTATGTTCACAAATTTTTTTATTAACCCTTGGTTGTAAGCACTACAGGCAAGAAGCCCCACTATTTCACCAAGGGTCAATGGAAAAATATTCTCAATTAAGATCCACAGTAGAGAATGGCCCTGTGGGGACTTGAACCTTAGTTGTAGGCCCTATAGTCAAGAAGCCCCACCATTTACATTGCTCAACACTATTAGTTTATTTTCTTATGCACATCATAAAGTGGTTAATAATATTCCCCCCCTCTCAGTATTATCTATTTCTAACAATTGGTATCAAAGTATAGTTATTCAAAAAAGTTTTAATAGCTTGAATAAGATCCCTATGGATATGGAACAACTAAAGAAATATCTTGAAGAAGCACCTGAATAGATTGATCTTCTTATTGATAAAAGAGATGGTCTCAAAGAAAGATACAAGGATGCAAAAGCCTACATTGGTGAATCGAAGGACAAGATAGATGACCTAAAATAGAAAGGTCCTACTAATCAATCTACTGGTGATGACATTGAAGAGATGAAGAAAGAAAATGTGATCCTAAAACATGAGTTAAAGATAGTTGAACTTAAGCCGAGTCTTAAGAAAAATGGAGGCAAGATTGATTATGAACTAAAAGTAGAGAATGTAGATCTAAGATCCTAGTTAAGAAAGGTAACATCAGAATCAAAATCTATTAAGTTAGAACATGCATAATTAGAGAAATACAACACCATTGTGAAAGGTGAGTTGGTACAAACCAAGCAACAACTTGAGAAATTATATACCAATAGTGATAAAATTGAAGAACAACCTAGTTATGATAAGACTAGACTTGGATTCTTTCTTGGTCAATTCGCTCAGAAACCTAATGAAATGAAAGAACCTACTACTCCTAAAATCAATAAGGACCTAAGAAAGATAGATGATACATCTAAAGACAAGGTGAATTTTTCTCACTCTGAGATAGTCAAAGAATCTGATCATGATATGAATATCAAGAGAAAAAAATCTTTTGCCTAGTGTGATGTACCTAAAGACACTAAAGTCAATAGTGAAGGTAAGTCTTTCAAACCTATCTCTAAATTTTATTGTCATGGATATGGTCATTATGTAGTAGATTGTAAGAAACCTAAATTTGATAATGATAATACAAATAGTAGGATGCATAGGAATACTAACCATGCATGTAATGAAAGTTGAGAAAGAAGACAGATTATTTTCTATAGATGCAATAATCATGGACACATTGCAAGAAATTGCAGAACACTTGATGATAAACTAAATGAACAAAAAAAGGATATTCCCATATGCTAGTTGTGTAACAACTTTGGACACACAACAAGGTTTTTTAGAAAGGACAAAAGAGACCTAAACAGGAATAAGAATTATAGGAGGAACAATAGAAGGAATGAAGTTAAAAATCAGCCTAATGAATTGAAGGAATCATTTGTGAAAGCAATGGAACCATAAAGCTCTCACACAACTATAGAAAATGCATTTGACAAGACGATGAAGTCACTTGTTATCTATGACTCTTCTCACTAGAATTGAGCACTCTCACTAGAATAGAGTATTAGTTATTGATAACTGATGCTAGAGAAGGTGTTAAGGGTTGCATAGTTGATAGAAGGTAGTAGACATTAAGAGAAGTCTACAATAAAGTGCACATTGCCTGATATAATTAGGATGAGGATATATGTAAAAATTAAACTCTCTGTTGCACAAAGATAATATACTAAACTAGTGGTAGATACACATTTATTGCACAGTATAGATTGCAGAAGATTTAAAGGACGTGAATTGATTTGCACACAACATTTTCTTGGGCAAAGTTTATGAGAAAGATTGAAGCTAGATTTGGAGAATAAAAGAACTCTGCAAGCATGCAAAGTCATCAAAAACCCTATCATGCATAATTAAGGTATTTTTCTGAATTGTTGAGAAAAAAATCCTTCAAGAATGGTAAGACAAGAAGTTTATAATGTAAGCAACATGCCTAGGTATAATTTTAAGAGACACCCATTTTTTAATTTGCTTGAAAACCCCATTGGAGCATTTTTGCAAGTTCTAGAAAATGTTCTTCATGTGGAAGATATCAGAAGCTACATTTACTACAAAATTGAAAGTATAGGTGACTTTGAGATTCAAAAAGAATTGGAAAAGATGTGCAACAATGATTTGTCATTGAAATCCAAACACAGATATCTAGAACATCTTAACCTAGTTAAGCATATGTTCTACACAGATTTTGATGATAACAAATGGAATAGAATTATTCTTAGCAAAGTACATGATGATCTTCTATGATTGAGAGATTCTATCATTAGCATTGATAATGACCTAATTCACAAGGTCATAGGGTTGAGCAATTAGGGCAACAATCTTGTAAACATCAAGAATGTGCGCAAGATTGTTGCAGAAAATCTCAACACATACTTTGATGGAAGGAACATGAAGGTCAACTCAATCCGAGATGATAGAGTAAGACTTATTTACAAGATTTTGGGTTACAAATATAACCATGGATCAAGAATTGATTCAATTCCTACATGTAACCTACCTGGCTGTAAGAGGTGAAGAAGTGAACATATGTGCCATTGTTAGAATAGAATTGTTGGAAAATATCTCAAGAATCAAGAAGTCAAGAAGTGTAGTATTTAGTTTTGAATCCCTTCTAATGCATATATTCTTCTATGCTATCAAGAAGTTTCTTGGTATTAAAAATTGGAATGAAAATGAGTGCTCAATGCTATAGATCACTTGAGCTTATAGGTCAAGACCTGAAGCAACCAGAGATAGTGATTTGGACAAATTAATAAATACTTTTTACATGGAAATGAAGAAGAGGTATAGAATACCTCCAGTACTTGTAGAGAAATACAAAGATGAAATATGCTTTATGGTTGAAACAAACTTTACATGCATGGAGGCAATACTTCCTAGGGTGAAATTTATTGAACCTATGGGATATGAAATGAGTGAGGACTTGATTGAAGGGTATGCATAGATAATCCTTCACTCTAAAGTTGATTCTAATTGTCCTAGATGGGGAACCTATATACAGAAAATGAGAGAAGTGAAAACCAATCAAGTTTTGAAGGAATCCAAGAAAAAGGTGGAGAAAGTTTTTTGTTCCATCTTGAAGGAATCTAGAATTTCAAGCAAAGAGTTTGATGAGGCTAAGGGGATAGCTATGGAAATGAAAGCCAGTGAACAAATTGAGCTCTTAACTCCTAAACCCATTACTGTGGCAAGACCTATTGAGGAGGTCACAATTGCCCAAACAAGTGCATAGACTCCTTCCGTGCCCTATGTAGTAGTTGCACATCAGCAACCACCAAGCAAACCAGTGAAGACAAAGGAAAAATTTGTAAAAATAAAGTCTACAAGGACATTAGCCCCTCCTAAAATGAGAGTAAAGTAGAAAATCAATCCCCCAAGAAAAAGGAGAAGAACTCTTCAGATAAGCTTATTTTAGTCTAAGGAAGAAACTGGTGACAGACCAGTTGAAACAACTAATCAGGAGGCTAAGACATCAGTAGGACGCAAAGGATGGAAGCCTAAGGTAGAAAACCTTAACATGCAAATTATTAATGATAACAATTTTGTATAGTTGAATAAATATTATGATTTGTATAATAACATGGATAGGAGACAACTAGAAAAACGCTGTAGTTAGAAATATGATTTTGAAGGATAAGATGTTTAATACCATCAAAGGGAAAATACCCAAAGATTTGTACAATAGACTACTAAATAGGAAGAAAAAAGTTATAGAAGAGGCAAGTAAGAATCCTGAAGTAAGTGCACAATCAGTAGAAGCTAGTCAAACACCCAAGGAGAGTGCACAAACAAAGGAGGATAGTCCTATAGCGTACAACCCTTATTATAGTACTGAAGTAGTAGCTACACCAAGCTCCCCTCCACAGATCACCATTGGTAGTGAATTTATGCATGTAGACTACACCAAAGTGACCGTTGATAATCAAAAGATCCATTCAAGGATTTTGGTCCTATCATTGCTAGCAATATTGTGGATTACAAAAGCTTTGATAATGAAGAGGATCATAAGACTACTGAAGAAACTACATAGAAGACGAAAACCAATACTATAGTAGGAACCAAAAGTGCACCTTTGAAATGAACAATAGTATTAGGAACTTCCACTTCTCCTACCCAAACAACAGTAGTAGTAGATCCAACTCAATCTAATGAAGAAGATGAGGTGAAGAACCTTATATCTTCTCTGAGCAAACTTCTTGAAAAGAAGAAATCAGTCAAGTCACTTGAGAAGACTTTGACCATCATTTTAGACAAGATGGAGAAGGTAATAAGCCCTATTGACACCCCAACTAATATTCAACATTGTACAACAATTTTTTACAATGCTTTTGATGATGATTCTTCTACACTAATGAATGTGGCTACCATTCAAGCACATACTGAGCATGATGGTAAACTTCTAAATATCATGTGCACCAACATGAGGAATGATATAGAGACTCTAAAAATTTGTATTAAAGCACTTAGGCAGTGCTTAGAAGAAGGAAAATAGGCATATGCTAAGTGTAACTTAGCACACATTCATCTAAAACAATATGATGACCAAATCAAGGATAAAGTGACTAAGCTTCAGACAGTCACTAAAAACTTTTTGAAGTCAAATCAAAAAGTAGACTCCATTGAACCTACTATATAGTTACTTCATGATAATATAAGGGAAATACAAATAGAGAAGGAGAAAATCCTAAAAAGGTTCACTGTCTTAAGAGCACATTTATTCCCTTAGATAACAATACTAGAAAACCAATTGCAAAAATGTTTGTCTGCAAAATCTTCATATGACAAGTTTGTGGCTACAGACCTCAATGCAATAGAATTGGTAGCATATGCTCTATGTGTGATTATCAATGTATCTGATGCACTAAAGTATAGCTAGAAGAAATGATTTGAGCAGTTAAAGACAAATTTCAGTGATTGTCTTTCCAAATTTTGACATGCAGCTACTAGATTTTGACAATTTTTGATAACTTTTGTCATTGATGTCAAAGGGGGAGAATATATTGAAAATTGTATTGTAAAGAATTGTAATATGTATGTAAGGGGGAGCAATAAGTTGTAATAGGACATGATAGGAAATGTAATATATCACAACATGAATACAAATGTCTTTTATGTTTTGTGTTATGGCTATTTGTTTTAATTATCATGACAACATGTTTGAGACTTAGTCAATTTTGCAAAATGTTTCCATCAATTCCAAAGGGGGAGATTGTTGGAAATATGTTCAATAAATCAAATAAAGTAAGTCACTATTATTATTTATGGAAACATATTTGTTTTTCAGATTAACCTCATTCAATTGTAGAAGAAAATTGTCTATTAGATAGTGTTATAATAGCAGGATAGTTTTGATTATGATAGAATATTCCCTTGGAATATTCTCTTGCATAGTTGACTAGAGATGCATTACAACATAAGGATGATGTAGACCAGTGCGCACATCTATACAGTCAACTAAACTTGAGTTATGATGAAAATAGTGATTTAGTACTGACACAGTGTAGAATAGAGCATATCAACAGAATATGGTTAATGATTTGAGTTATTGTTTTAAGTTATATTTATTTATTGAGCCAACTCTAATGATGTTATATGAGCTAACTAAATAAGAATTCACTAAGATTTTCTTTATAAGTAAAGTATTTTATTTGTGAGTTGAGAATTGTGAAAAAGATGAAAGCGAATTCAATAATCAGTTGATGTGAAGTCGATATGATCTTGTGAAATGAGAGTAACGAGTGAATGCAACACTTTGATATGTGATGCAAAGATTTGATGTAGACAGATATGTACACAATCACCATTGTGTGAGAATCATCAATCAAAAGGCTTGCATAGTACAACAAACAAATCAGTATTGTATGTATACTCATTTCATGAAGAACTTATTGTATGGTTGCATGTTAGGGTAGTGGGCTCTTCTTGCACACATTTGTATATAATCCACCAACTCCTAAGAGGGTTGAAGAAACTCCTAATAGGGTTGAGGCTTCTAACAAGGCTTAAGTCTCCTAACAGGGATTGGAGACACTATCCTTAGTCAAATTCTTATATATAGTGAATCATCTAGTGGGTTCCATCCTCACCGGGGTTTTCCCTTGGACAAGGTTTTTGTAGTTAACAAAATATGGTGTTATGATCTCTCTTTGTGTGTGGTTTTTAAAATTGCTTAGCACTATTAGTTTATTTTATTATGCACATCATAAAGTGATTAATAATATTTAGTTGTGGCTAAAAGGATTGAAAATACTAATTTACCCCCCTCTTAGTATTATCTATTTTTAACAAAGTGAGGAAACCATTTTTCATTGGTGATAGAGGGCCACCTAGAGGCAAAAGAAATAGGAAAAAGAGTAGTGGGGGACCAACTAGAGCCATGTTGAGGAGGAAAGGAAAAGTGGTTCTGTCACCCATACCAACCTCCAGTGGAGGAGTGAAAAGGGGTGTGGGACCTCAAGGTATGAGAATGATGACCAAAGGAGCTACGACTATAGTGCCATCCATAGGGAAGATTGTGGCTAGTAGAAAGAGACTGTAGGAAAAATTTGGCCATTGTACAAGGGACATTACACCAATATTATAAAAGCTAATAGAGATGGACTATGTTAAGGGCCACCTTATTGGTCTATACTTGAAGCTACATTATAATATTAATACAAATGCAAGTTTTAGTGTAAATTTAAACATTATTATCAAGAAATATGTGAGTGAAAATAACTTATTCCTGTCTTTCTATAGCGTAAAAATAAATCCATCCCAAAAGTATGCCAAAATTAGGACTATTCATGGAGGAACATGGGAGAATCCTCCAACAAAGCCCTATGTTAGGAAAAAGACTAATTTGATTGATGGATCTAGACTAATTGTAGTATTGAATGCTTAAATAAAATCAAATTTTAGCTAAAGTCTTATTACATGCATACATAAATGAAATTATGCATCAAACCATAAGAATTTAAGGTGAAATAAATAGAATTGAGAGAGAAGAAGATAGAGATTGCAAACAAAGTTTGATTTCGGAGTTCGCCACAAATGTGACTATGTCTCTGGGTCAGCTCCAATAGAGTATGACCGATCTGATTATTCTCCAAAATCAATTACAAATGCACCAGGACTTATTCCCTTAAACACATCAGCATAACATGCCCTCGACGTGTAGAATAGTCTTCCAAAATCTCTTAAACATTCTCCTGTTCTCACCACCTGAATCTCTTTCCAAAGCCTACTGCCCCCATTTTATACATCAAATTTAGCCAAAAATGGGCTAAAACAATTAACAAACATAATCCCCTATTTTGATTACATATTTTTGAATTTACCCCTTTTACCATTATTTTTTTATGATCTCATACCAAAATTAAGGGTTTTTTTTCAACAAATACCCTTATTTAGATAAGATTGGGCGGATTTGTTATGCATAGATAACAACTCTTCCCCTAATATTACATGTACCATAAATAGCCCATTGGTTGGCCTTAATTTTAGGAGGCCAATGGTTAGGAGTTCAACTCCCATTATCTCATTCTTTTAATTCGAATTAAATAACCATTTTAATTTGAATTTGAATGTTTTCCCTCTCTTTATGATTTTGTGATGTCATGATGACATCATCAAAATCCATACTTTAACCTAAATTTGAAACCATAACTTTTACATCCAATCTCCGTTCTTGATGAAATGAATGCCATTGGAAAGCTTTTGACGAGCTCTTTCATTTGAAATCCATGGTCAAATACTTTTGAGATGATTACTTTTTCACCCTTTTACAGCCTCTAGTCCCAATTTGACCAAACTTTGACCAAATATAACTTGCACGAACAAAATCCTTTTCACTCTGTTCAAGTTGCGTTGGAATCAGGATGTTGAGATCTTTCTGATGGTGCAAAAAATTGGAGATTTGAAGACACTTCAATTTTCATTGAAAATATCCATTGGATCAAAGACTTTGGTTTGAAAGGCCTAACTTTTTTTAAAAATCCAACTCTAGAAATGTTGAGCTCTTTGAAAAAATGAGAAGAGATGCAAAAAATTTTTAGGATGACCACATAAAGGGAATGTGTGATTGAGGAACCCCAAGTGTCCAAGCCTCAAGCCCAAAGGTAGGCCTTGAAAGAGCACACATTAGGCATAATGATTTTTTTTAGGTTCTATAATGGTAGACACATTGAAAGCAATCAAATATGCCATGTCTTTTGAGAAGTCTACAAATGTCAACATTGGTTGCAAATATTGACCATAGGTAAGTGAAGAACTAGCTAGTGATAACCCATCTTGAGTTTATAACTAGAAATAGGAGTACAAGGATATTGATTCTAGTTCTTCCACCAAGGTTTAACAAAAGAAACACCAAACTTGTGGATTGAGTGATGAGACAAAGGAGAAATAGAAAAATCAAAAGTCCATTGATCTAGACAAGATAAATGAATCTAAACCTACAAATCCTCCTAGGAGTGAAGATCCATGGGAACTCTTGAGAACAAATCCTTGGGTATTTTAATGCCACATTAATGAAAATTAAGAGCACTAACCCCTTGAGTTTTGGCAAGATGAAAACCTTATACACTGAAAAAGAGGTGACCGCTAGAGATTCTATTGGTTCATAGAAATTCCATGACAAAATCCATCACCATCCCAATGAATCCAATGCTTGATAGCCTCCCAAGCTCTCCATATGCTTTTAACATCAAAAGTACCATGGATATGAACTATTTCTTTCATAAGAAGAAGAATTTGAAATAATATCCTATTCTGGGAAAGCCTATTAATAGGGAGGCCTAAAAAATACAGTGGAAAAGAAGAATTTTCCAAGCCTCATTTTAGTTAAAGGATAAATGAACCACTTGGCACATTAAGATAATCCTTGTTTCTAGGTAGATAAGAGGCCAAGGCCTCCATATTCCTTGGGAAGGAAACAAAAATCCCAATAAACTCTATGAAAGTTATGATGATTTCCCTTAAAAGCATAAAGAAAGTCCTTGAGAAGATGCTCAAGCTTCATATAGGAAGAATTTGAAGGGGACCAAAAAAATGAGTAGCAGTAAGAAATTTTAAGCAAATCTAAAGCTTTCCTACAAGAGAGAGAGGCTTGTTCATACAATAATCCAATTTTTAAATTTTTTTTCTAGGAAAAAATTCCAAAGATCCATCAAAGAGGCTTGAAAGAAAAAAGAAATTCCCCAAAAGTGGAAGATTTCCCCATGCTGGATCCACTTCCATCCAAATTGAAGTATCCACAGAAGATCTAGAAGAAATGACTATCTGTAGTAGAGAGTTTTATAACACTAGATAGATGACTGTGAAGGAAGGAAACAAGTGTACAAACACTGGAGAGAAGCTTTAACATTAGATTATTACTTAATGAGAGTGATAAAAGAATCATCCAAAAAATGCCTATTGATAAGATTTACATGTGAATTAGGTAGGAAAATTCCTTTAACAATGTTGGAAGAGATTTCATTAGCAATAAAGTACCCAAACCATTCAAGTACAAGAACATTCAAGTCAAGAGATAAGGGACATCCCTAATTAATATACTTAAAAATTTCAAAAGCTTTGGACTAACAACTATTAATGGTAATTTGCATAGAGGCATCCCTAAAGATCATTTGAACTTAGTAGAGAAAACTGGGACTAAAGCCAAGAGCTTAAAAGCTTTGGACTAACAACTATTAATGGTAATTTTCATAGAGGCATCCCTAAAGATCATTTGAACTTAGTAGAGAAAACTGGGACTAAAGCCAAGAGCTTAAAGCATAGCTAAATGAAAGGCCACTCTATGCATTCATAAGATTTGGAAAAGTTAATCTTGAGAAAAATAGAAATTTTTTTGGACTTCTTGTCCCATTCCATGCCTTCCCATACTACTATAATAATATCCAAAATATAGAAATATTTGATAAAAAAAATCTTCTCTAGGTGAACCATTAAAGGAAGGATATGAAAAATTTTGAGGGCAAGATCCTTGATAATAATCTTATAGAACACATTAAGAAAATTAATAGGTCTCCAATTACAAATATCATCAAGATCTTCTACCTTTGGAATGAATTTTATGTTTTCTCCATTGATAATATCTCCCAAGGATTGAGAATGTAAAGGATCAAGATAAACCATATGAAGGTTTGGACCAATAAAATCCCATAGAGATTTAAAAATTTCATAGGAGAAACCATCATACCTAGGAGCTTTGTCATCAACCATGGATGAAACAACCTCCTTGAGGTCTTGAAGGGTGAGATTTTTACTAAAAAAATTTATGTGTTGAAGAGGAAGAAAAGTAGGGACCATGATAATTTACTCTTTAAGGGCTTGATTTAGCTTCCCCATGTAGTGAAGACCTTCTCATAGTGTTGAACAAAATCCTTGATAATGCTAGGAAGTTCAAAAAGAAAAACTTGGCCTTACTTATTTTGGTCCCAAGCTAGGTATGTCAAGCTCTCAATGCCATGAAAAACTCTTTAGAAGATTGGTCACCAACATGAAGCCAATGGAGACAAGCTTTAGTTTAAGCTCCTCTAGCAATGTAGTTGTATATAATTCACTTCTAGCACCAAAGATGGGAAATCAAACTTATAAATACATATCAAAAAAATTTAATGCCAAGGATTTAGTGGCCACACAAAGATCATTGATACAAAGAAAGTTTCCTACCATAGCTACATGTAAACCTTTTAGTATGAGTTATGGCATTTTTTCACCATTGAATTCAAATAAGTGATGATAGGCTTGAGGCTCCAAATTCCAAATAGACTGTATGTGGGCTAACATGTCATGGTGGTGAAGTAAATATGTGCTAAGATAAAACTACATTTTTGAAGGACTCATCTAAGTCATCTTCTAGTCAATAGAAAAAGTAATAAGAAAGTGGTTTGACAAGGTCACATCAAACAAGGGAATGATAGGTAACTCCCTATCTTTAGGGAAGGAGAAAAATACTAACCACAATCATGTGATGATCAAGCCTCTTGAAAATATTGTTAGAGCCAACTCTAAAATTAGATGAAGTTTTCCAAAATCCATCAAGGTGGTGGCATTTGTCATTGGGATAGAAAAGACCTAATTTATTGTGCATATAAGACCAAGCTTATCTCTATCTCTCTCCAAATTTACATCAAATTGGCATAAAAGGCCCAATTTGTTGTGCATATAAGACCAAGCTTCTCTCTTGATCCAACTTTCCATCAAAAAGGAAAATCTCATCGCTATCTTATCTAAAGCCACTCAACTATATTGAATTTCTCACAGTGAACCAAGTTGTAGGTGGTGAGAATCTATAATCTAATGCCATAGGTATGACCTTTCAATTGTATCATTGGGAGCATAAATATTAACAATCCCAAAATAATGTTTGTTCATGGACAAAAAAATCCATACAATTCTCTACATGGAGTCAGAGCCTTTATAAAAAAATAGAAGAATGCTATTTAGGTGTAAGAAGAATAGCTAGAGTACTTTGACCAACTTCCTAATGAGAAGAAAAAACTATACTATGTAGCCAAATAACACTACATGTTGTATTTAGCATGAATCCAATTATTTTGAATTCCTAGAGGAAAAAAAATCTAGACTACCAATCCTTTGTCTAGTATTTATAAAATTTTTTTTTCTGTGGAGCTTTGTTAGATCTCAAACATTCCATGAGAAAAAAATCATGGTAAAATACCTTGTCTATGGTCCTTGTCCCCAAGAGAATAGAAACTATTATGCAAGAAATTTGAATTGGGTACGAAGCTACAAGGCAAATCTGCTAGAGACAAGACTCTCCTCTCCTTTGAATCACCATTTGCATTCTCATGAAGATGCCTAGAAGGGCTATAAAAATGAAACAAAGTCTAAGAAACACCAATGGATCAAGCAACATTTAGAGTGCACACCCAAGGGGACTAGGAATTGTCTAAAAAAATCTCTTTCCCTTGTAAGCTAGGGTTTGAAAAAAGCACAACATTCCCCTACTAACCAAAAAATTGAACTAGACAGTAAATGATAAGTGGTGGTCTAAGAAGGAACACTCATGGTGGCTAGAGAAGCCAAAATCATAGGTTTCTTCTAAGTTGAGAATGAGGCTTATTTTCCTTTACAAACCATAATGTTCCATTCATCAATTTTAGCAACTTTTGTAAGGTGAGAACGAGAATCTTTGGGAGGGAATTTTGTTTTTGGTACTGCCAAAAGATAATATCTAATCTTGTTATTTGTAGACTAGTATCAATAACGAGTACTAGGGATATTCATAAACATCACCTTTTAAGTGAAGGTGTTACTATCCACTTGAATATCAACAATTTCTGTGAGGTCACATGAAAGGTCAACTTTAACACATACCCTTCTTTGAGAGCATGTGTTAAAAAAATGGTTGGTTTCAAGAAAAACCACCTATCCCAAAATATACAAAATAGTTTACATGAAAGACAAAAAAGGAAAAGGAAGATCAAGGAACTCAACCCAAACAAGGACCCTTTTTTGAGATAGTAAAGTCTTGAGACCAATGCTGGAAAGCTAGTGAGGAGGAGTAGATAGACCTTGACCCATTACTAAGAATAACCTCAACATGAGAGGGGTTAGATAAACAAAAAAATCCCTTGGTTAGGATTTGAATGTCGTTAAGGAGAATGTCATGAGGGGTCCAAGCCTTAACAACCCATTCTTGCAACATACTTATAGGAGGCATCCAACCCACAAAATAACCTATTAAATAATTCTTTTCAAGCCAATCACATGCATTTTGAAAATCTTGAACATGAAGCACAACATCAAGTGAGGACATACCTCATGAAGAACCTTCAACACAAACTTATGGGGATATTTATTCGATGGTGACACCATGAGAATCTATCACAAAAACTCTAACACAAATACTAATTACTATGCTAATATTGGCCAACACCATTAATAACCTAAGGATTTCCATAGTAAATGTGATATGACAGAGATAGTTTGGAAAGATCTTTGCAGCAAGACAAGACCTACTCGAAAAAACCTAGAAAAGGTTATAGACTGCCAATCCACCAACATATATAATCAGAGGAGATTTCAACAAAGTACATATATCTTAACTTGAAATTAATCATATTAGAAATTTCATAGAAATGATGTGAAATAATGATGGATATCCCTGAGAGAGATTCCATATTGTAGGACTAGAAAATGGGTTAGAACCTAGCATACTATGAAAAACCACAAAACTTAATCAAATACAATAAAAATTTCTAATCTACCATGAAAAACAATTGAAATAAAGGAAGTAAACATAAGCAAAACCCCCTCTTCAATTGTAGTTCCCATTTCCTTCTTTCTTCTCCATTTTGATGTAGCTCCAATTGCCTATAGTGTACATAATTGAAAGAGAATGAATATGATAGGGTGATACTATTGAGAGTACTAGAAGTGTGGTTCAAGCCTAATGGGTTCTAAGGATCTAAAGATATTCTAAGAGATCAAAAAAGAAAGAAATATGGCTAAATTTATAGCCAACATGCAAGAGGTGAGACATGGATGAGAGGATGCACACTTGTCAATTCAAATGTGCAACTTGGGGTGATATTCTTTAGAATATCTATGACAAAAATGACACAATATGCCACATATAGGATTCTATGATGCAAAAAAGTCAACATGACTAAATGTGGAAGAGAATCTATGACATGCATATGATACCTCAAAACCTTTTGTAGACACAAATATATGATTAAGGTGTCTTATTATAGTCATGCATGAGGAATAATATATGTAAAATATGACACACATTATCCAAGTGTTAACAGAGGATCTATGACGTATGATGTCCATGTTTCAAGACTAAGACTAGGTGGAATATTTATATTAAAAATTCATAATTCCACACAAATGGAAATTAGTAAAATAGAAATTAGAGGTGGAAAATAGAACTTAGAAAATTGACAATTCCCATAGTTTGCGTAGATGAATCAATTAATTAATAAATATCAATTAACTGAGAATGTAAGTTTAGTAAGAATAATTAGTAACATGGGATGAAAATTATTGAAATGGTATAGGAATAGATTATGGGTTATCTAATCCTATATGACAAATTAGTAAATGATTGGCTAATTTAATTAGATAAACGCAAGATTATCTTTTTATTGAGATGAGATGATTATGCAGATCAACTAGGATGATGGGGGGTAGATTAAAGCCATGATCAAATTGATTGAGTGATTAGGATTGGTAGCATGTCAAGGATACATGACATGGATTAAGAATATATGACATTTAACATACATTGTAACTGCCACAAGATTGAAGTTGGTTGATAAGGTTGATCATAATAACATTGATAGGCATTGTCAAATATTATTAAATTGTTTACATAATGCCACAATGTGACACTAAGGGACTCAACAATGTCAATGACTAGATGATGAAAATGTTAGTTTGACCTAGCACTAAATGACATGAAAGTGCTAAGGTTGGATGTGATAGGTTTGATAGATTTCCAAGGCACTAAGGGAGACGAAAATTCCTAGGGTTGGTCATATGACTATAGATTTGATAATTTTGACATGTTTCAAGTTGATTAGGGTTGATTTGGGATGACTAGAAAGGATTTAGATTATGTTGAAATGGTTTTGAGTTGATTGGATGAGATTTTGATGATGTTAAAATGTTTTGGAGTTGATTCTGTAAAGTACAGATAAAATGGGAACTGATTCTAAAATAATTTGCAATTGATTTGAAAGGGGATACAAGTGACAAAGAATATTGCTGCAATATGCTCAAATGATAATCAAGTTGGCCAAAATATCAAGATTAATGATATGAGAAAATAAGATGTTTTAGTATGAAAATGTGATTAAATAGTAGACACAAACCATTTTTGAGCATCTACATTTTGCCCCTCTTTGGTACAATACAATTTAGAGCATTGCGTCAAAGAATATTGATGAGTAAGACATAAAAGCATGACCAAATAAGGGTGATATATATGAGTTCCCCCTCAAGAATTTGAAAATGAGAAGACAAATCCATAGCAACTGACAAATAAAAAATTAGAGTTCATACGCAAAAGTTATGGGGTCCAGAGTACAAAATAAGCGTCAAACTATAACCCCAAGATAGTTTCAAGCATCCAAATACCCCAAGTGTTCCAAAAATGCACCCAAGTATGTGCAAAGCACACATGGCATGACCAAGTGTACCCTAGGATGACCAAGTATGCCCTGTGTGCAATTGGGAAGCCTAATTGCACCCTAGGATGCTTTGAGGGCTGAAATCAGTCCGACTAGACTTAGAATGGTCTAAAACTTTGTGTGCATGCCCAAAACCATAGAAAGAGGTGAAACCATAGGTAAAATGTTTCCAAATGTGGTCAAAAATAGTTCAAACTTGATAGAAAGTTTATAGGTAGTTAGGTAGAGGGTCAGAAATAATGCAAATAAACTTAGAATAACCTAAAATTTTGTGTGCAAGTTCAAAACCATAGAAAGAGGTCAAACATAGGTCAACATAGTCAAACATCATTAAAATTTGTCAAAATTTATGAAACATAGGTGAAACTTGGTCAAACTTGGGTCAAACTTAGGCCACACTTAGTAGAAAGCCATAGAAGGTTGATAAACAATGCATGATTATGCATGAACGTAGGAATGCAGGATCAAGATTATTTTGGTGTATTAGAGTACATAACCATGGTGGTGGTGGACAAGATGGACATTAGAAGATAGAGGAAATGAGATGAATAATAGTTAGTATGATGTAAGGACCTTTTTTCTTTCATAAAGTGCACTATATGTCAAAGGAGATTAATTTTGATATGGAAAATAGAATGCAATGCATCATGGCCATAGAGGGCTAGAGCGCAAATGTAATCCTTTTGTATAAACAAGCATGATGCAAATAGAGAATGACCTTATCCTTTCCGAGCCATATATACATGCTCCAAAATATCAAAGGGACATTCAATAGATAGAAAACAAAAGAGAACCATGAACCATCTTGACCACTCTCATAGATCAACTTATATCATCGAGTGACATAGGAACATGATCAAAGAAAAACAAAGAAAATAAAATCACTCACTAAAAAGTGCGAGCCAATAGCTAGTCTTGTCCATTTTTACTTTCTTTTTATTGTTTTAGGTCTTTAGAGAGTGTTTGATAGATTGATTATGTGGTAGGTTTGATTGTTGTTTCGATTGATAGGATCATGGTGATAAGTCAGATTGATTATTGGTTTACATTGCTGAGATAGTATGTTATAGTGTGATTTTCATTGAAGTGTAGTGCTTTGAGTTTCAATTTGTGAAAGTCCAAGTGTTTAAGAAGAAGGGGCAATTATCCACAATGATTATTTACAAGGTTTATTGCAGATTTTTGGTGAGTTTTTTTATTTTTAGGGTTTTTGAGGATATTTGATATTTTTGTGTTTCTCATTTCTTCAAGAAATTTTATGACTTTTAGGGATTTTTCTAGGACATTATGTGGGTTTTAATGATTTTTTCTAGACTTTATAAGCTTTTTAATGATTTGCTTAGGATATTATATAATTTTTATTGATTTTTCTAGGACATTTTTTGATTTTTAGTTATTTTTCAGGACATTATATGATTTTTAATGTTTTTTTGGATCATATTTAATTTTTTAGGGGTTTTTAAGGATCATGAAGGAATTTATAAGTGTTAGATTGAATCTGATATGCAATAAGTCTAATAGATAATGTGTGCTTAGGGACATGTCCTCAGTTCAATTTCAAACTCACTCATTGTATAGGTAATATGCCTCATACAAGACACAAACTATGTACAAAGCCCAAAAGACAAAGTATATACAGACTGGTGATGCTTGGATAAGGTAACAAAATATATTAACTAGTTTTTTGGCCATGATCAAGAATTAAGGGTATCTTGTGGTATGAAAGATGTGATCAAGGAATGATGAAAAGGGGGGGGGGGGGGTGGGGGGGGGAACCACATGGAATCTTGATAGATGGAGGAGAAACAATTGATTACACATGGTGCCTATTTACTAGGTTTTCACCATGGTACTTTCCCAGAGCACCTGTTTGATAGGTTTTCTCTTTTGGACAAATTTTTTTGCTTGACTCAAATTTTTGTGCTAAGATGCCTACTTGCCAGGTTTTCATCAAGGCATCAATTTTTTCATGACTTTTTTTTTCCATTTTTCCATTTCTTTTTTTAGGAATTTTAGATAGAATGAAGTATAGTTCTTGTGAAGATGCATGTTGTTGATGGATATGGGAAATGGTTCACCTTCCAGTGTTGTGAATTGATATACTCTAGACCCAAATGCCTCAGTAACTACATAGGGTCCTTCACAATTTGGTTCAAATTTACCTAGTTTCTCTCTATGCTACAGAGTCTTGTAGCTCATTTTTAGGACCAGATGACTGAGCTCACAATGATGATCTCATAATTTGTTGTTATAGATCCTTTTGAGTTAGTTTAGATAAGCTTGCATATGTGTCAAAGTGGTTTGCCTCTGCTCATCTAGCATTTCAAGTTCATGTAGTCTAGAGACTATAGTTTTCATCATCGACAATGTTTTGCAGGGGTACTCTCAATGATGGAATCTCAATTTCAGTAGGGAGTATGGCCTCAGTACCATAGACTAAAGAGTATGGTGTTGTACCAATAAGATAACATACACTTTTTCTATAGGCCCAAAGAGCTGGATTCAATCACAAGTGACAATCTTGACTAGAGTCATTAACTTTATTCTACAGGATCTTGACAATGGTCTTATTAGATGCTTATAGTTGGCCATTTCCTTGTGGGTGGTAAATACTGGAATATCCATGGTATATTTTTTACTTCTCATAGAGCTTATCAAAATCCTTATTTTGGAATGAACTACCATGATCAGAAATAATAGCCAAGGGGACTCCATAATGATATATTATATAGTTACGGATGAATCTTGAAATTTACTTCCAAGCAATGAAAGTCAAAGGGACAGCTTTAGCCCACCTGGTAAAGTATTTAGTTGCATTGATAATGAACTTATGGCCATCAGAGGAAGGAGGATAAATAGCTCCAATGAGATCAAATTCCAACTATGAAAAGGGCCATGTAGAGATAACTAGTTGAAGTTCTTGTGTTAGTGCATGGATTAGATTACTATGTATCTGGAACTTATGACATGTTTTGGAAAAATTGTATACATCTTGTTCCATGGTGGGCCAATAATATCCATCTCTTACTAGTTTCTTTGCTAGGCTCAAACCATTGAAATAAACCCCACATATACCTTCATGTACCTCATGTAAGGATATTTTAGCTTTTTGCAAGTCAAGACATGTGAGAAGGGTTTGGTTAGAGGATCTCTTATAAAGGGTGTCACTAATGATGACGTATCTAGCGTATTATTAGATAAAGTAGCGGCATTCATTCCTAGATAGGTTAGGGGGTAGGATTTGAGCATGTAGATAGTCATAAATGTCTTGATACCAGGGGGAATTATGACCAACAAGTTCACACACAAACTCAGATTAAGAGAGTTCAAATGCCAAAATCAAAATTTTCTCCACAAGGAACTAATAACATTCCACATTTTGAGGGATATCAATCATAGAAGCAATAGTAGCCATGGATTCAACTTGCTTATTGTGTATTCTCAGAAGCTGATAAAAAGAGATAGTAACAAATTTAAATTTCAGAAAAGCTGCCATATATTTATAAGACATTAAATTATCATCTTTGGTTTCATAGTCATCTTTGATTTACCAGATGAATAACTAAGAATTACCATATACTTGTAAATGTTGTATGTTTCACTGGATAACCAACTTTAGTCCTATTATCATTGCCTCCTATTCTACTATGTTATTTGTATAATAAAATAATACCTAGTATAACTTAGGGATTATATCTCCTTGGGGTGCAACAAAAATGATGACATCCCCAAACCATTTCTTGTATGTCAGCCATCAAAATAAAGATTACACTCATTAGCAATATCCATGTTAAATATGGCTTCATCTGGAAAATGTATCAACATAGGATGATCATCTATCATGGGTGCTTTTTCTAATTGATCGGCTATCACTTGCCCTTTGATTGCCTTTTCATCCATATATTCCATGTCAAATTTACTAAGGATCATAACCCATTTGGATAAGCACCTTGTGAGAGTGATTTTTCTTAGAAGATATTTTAATGGGTCAATCTTAGAGATACACATTGTTTTCTAATGTAGGATGCAAAGATGACAACAAGGCATGCTTGTTCAATGAGGGAATAGTTCAGTTCATATCCCACAAATGTTTTGTTGATGTTGTAAATGGCTCACTATCTCCCTTTCTCATTAGTTTGTGCTAAGAGAGCTCCTAATGATGTTTCTATAGATGAGATGTACAAAATGAATGGTTTTTCTAGAATAGGAGCCATTAAACCTAGTAGATTTAGAAGATAATCTTTGAGCTATTGAAAAGACTCATCACATTGGTTGTTACATTGAAAGGACACCCCTTATGTAATAGATGTTGAAAGGAGTGACACTTGTCCGCTAGCTATGCAATGAATCTACAAATAGATTGTAATCTCCCTTATATACTTCTTAATATCTACAGATTTGTTGGAGGAGGCATTTACAATATTGCTTTTACTTTTTTAGGGTCAACCTTGATGCCTCGTTGCGAAACAATATACCCTAGGAGCTTTCTTGAGACAACTCCAAATACACACTTTTTAGGATTCAATCAGAGATTATAACTTTCCATTCTATTGAATATTTTGTCTAAGATGCCCAAATGATCACTTCTTCTAGGGGATTTACAAAGTAGGTCATCCACATAGTCTTCCATTAAGATTCACATGTAATCATGGAAGATAGTAGTCATTGCTCTCTAATATGTTGCCCCAACATTTTTTAGGCCAAAAGACATGACAATAGAGCAATATGTTCCCCAAGGACATGTGAAAGCTATTTTATGTTAATCTTCATGAGCTATTTGATTTTCTTGTATCTAGAGATGTCATCCATTAGTGATAACATCTCATATCTAGTTGTCATGTCTATAATGATGTATATATTAGGAAATGAGGAGTCATCTTTGGGACATGCTTTGTTAAGGTCTCATTAGTCAGTGCATATCTGGATTCCCCCAAAGTGTTTTCTTATAGGTACCAGATTGGATTTCTACTCTATGTAGTCAATGGGTCTTATGAAGCCTGCATCTAGTAGTTTCTTCAATTCTTCTTTGACAAGGAGAGCTACTTGGGGATGCATTTTCTACAACATTTTCTTTACTGGTTTCATTGGTAAGTGATGAAGCACTAGTTTAGGATCTAAACCAAGCATGTTCATATAAGACCATGTGAAGTTGATATGCCTCTTCAGAAAGAATCTAACAAACTCATTCTTTTCTTCTTTTGATAATGAGGTTGCAAAATGTATGATCTTAGGTTTGTTAGGTGTTCCTAGATTTATCTCTTCTATCATTTCCATAAGCATTGATGATCTTTCCTTTGGTGAGGGTATGCCCAATCTTCCATCCTCAGGAACATTAGAGAGGTTTTCACCCTTGGATACATCCCTTTTTTTCATGGTCTAATGACACCTTTTGATTTTCACCAAGAGACCTGCTTTTGTCATTTTTTGTTATTTTTCCAATTTGGCGATTGGAAGATGGAGTTGACTCCCCAAAATATGCCATAATGTTTAAGTCAATGGAGAATCTAGACTTATGGTCTTCTTGTGCTTTGTATTCATGGAGTTTTAAGAATTTTGTGATGTCATCATCATTTTTGAATTGTTCAAAGGTCGATGATCCTTGTTGGTCCCAATCAATAAATTTGGGGTAAACTAAGGAAATGCCATGATCAATGTTAAATAAACTTTGGTCAAAGGCAAAGATATGGGTGTCATTATCATGTGGATCATGAGATCTATGTTTAGAGGCAAGAGGACTTGAGTCCCACCATATTTTGTCATAGGATTCTGGATGGGTGGTAGAGCTAGGTGAAGTTCTACTAATGTGTTTATCCTATATAAGTAATTCATTAGTATCAAAGATGTGGTCAAGGTCATAGGAACCATTAGGATCATCAATGTTGGGTTCACTTTCTTTGGTTTTAGGTTGAGTATTCTTAGATGTCTGTTCATTAGTCAAAGCATTCAAATTTTTAGATGAGGATAACTCAAAATTAGGAAGCCCTAATACAAATGGCTTGAATCCAAGCCCCAAGCTATAAAGTTGTCCTTCTATATTAGGTTTAGTAATTCCTTGTTTTTGATGTCCCAAGCCACTACATCTATCATATCTCTTTTTTTGCATGATAGAAAATCCAAGCCCATACTTTTTTGGTGATATAGGAGTAGGTCCTTGTTCTTCCTTAGACTTTTCAATCAATGTAGATGTGTTCTCATAAACATGCTCTTCATGCAAGCCACCTCCACTAGTGAAAGTCATGGAGGGCTTTTTTTGTAATGTGAATTTAGTTCTGATTTGCATAAGTTGTAGTTTGCTATATGATTGGGAGAAGTGGATAATTTCCTAATATAAAAGGCTTGAGACATAGAATATTCACCACAACCTAGGTCTTTAATTTCAATCTTTCCTTTGGATGCATTTATGAGCTTAGAGAGATTAACATACTTAGAGGAATCAAATGGTTTTTCTTCACTATTTACTAGGACTTGGTATGCCATAGTTCCTCTAAGACTAGCACAAAATTGGAAGGGGTTTGGATCACTAGGAATAGTAACCTCTACATTTTTATAGGAAAATTTTAAGCACTAGTGGTATGTAGAAGGAACCTCTTTCATAGCATGAATCTAAAAGTATCCTAGTATAATGTTCAGTTCATTTTGATATCCAGGACTTGGAATAATGTGTTCTCAATAGCTAGACCAACTCTTATAGGTATATATGATAATTCCCTTTGAGAAGCATTCACCATCATCATAGGCCTTTATTGTGATTATATGGGAGGGGTCCACATCTTATTCAGAGTAACCAAGACCCTTCACAACTTTAAGGGTATAGATTTTTATTCCTACTCTACCATCTATCAAGATGCATATGACCTTGGTGTTATGGATAAATACCTCTGGATGAAGGGGATCATTGTGGTTAGGTATGTATTTAGGAACATCGTAGGGTAAAAAGGTGATATTCTATGATACAAATAGGTTCCCAACCATGGCCTTAAACTAGGAAATGTCAATGTTATCTGGTACTATTGACTCTTTTAGGGCTTGATCAAGGATCATCTGATGCTAGGGTGATGCACACAATTAATCTAGGATGGATATTTGCACAAGGGTTTTTATAAGCTGGTCCACAAAGTTTTAATATGAGGAAGTAGGATCAATAGGTCTACCAAGGGCCGTGAGTCTAACAGAAGCTATAGGTCTAGCTAGGGCTCTAGGTAAGGTAATTTGAGTGTGACATGTAGTGACAAGACAATGAGGGTTTTTAGTCTTTAAGGTGAATGTGGATACGTAGGAGTCATTGAAATAATTGATGGTATAGTTATATTGAGTTTGAAATAGAGGCTTTCCATTTGTCATGATTTCCCAAAGGATCTTGAAAATATTGTGATCAAAATTAGATGCTAGTAATAAAGGGTCAATAGTAATCACACTGTCATTGATAAGGTCTTGAATTTCATGTTTAAGTTGGACGCTTGAGGTGATCTTCTATCCTTTTTTATGATGATAATCACTGAGCTTGTTGTCATCCCAAAAAGATGGCTTAGTTGTTGGTTCATCCTTGATTGAAGGTAACTGTAAGAAGTTATTGTTGAGTAACTGTTGAAGAGCAATTTCAGGAGGTATCCCTAAGGGTGTGAATTTCCTATCTTTATTTCTAGGACATATGTAAGGCCTATCCTGCATTGAGGTATCATTGTCTATTTTTTAGGTGGCATTTGGTTGAGAGTTTGTGGTTTTCTAGGATTTGTACCTTTGAGGGTTAGTTGATGTTGTATTGTGCAGATCATTTGTGCATCCATAATACCATCATTGGTTACATTCTTATTCTTGGAGGTAAAAATTGACTTGTCATTAGATGAGTTTGTATTGGTAATTTCCTTGTTCTTTTTGAGGACACCTTTACAAATGATGACATATTAAATGTTAGCTCCCTTTTTCATTAACTTAGCAATGGTTCTTAGACTTTTGATCCTAAGTTCATACATTAAATTAGGGACTAGGTTTTTAATTCACAAATTAACTTCTTTTTCTTTGGGAATGTCATGTGAGCATTGACTTACAAGGTTTCTCCAATGTAATAAGAATGTTATAAATGGTTCTCTCATTTTCAATTTGGTTGAGCATAAATCTAAAAGTGTCTCTCATTTGTAATGTTGAAGGCCAAGTGGGATATGAATTTTTTTGGTAATTCTAACCAAGATTTGATATTACTGAGAAATTTGGAATACCATTCAAGTGCTGACTCATTGAGAGGATGAGAGAATAGTCTCATAAGATATGTGGGCTCATCACTGAGCTCAATACAAGAGGCACAAAATTATTTGATGTGATTGATTGGGTTTCCTTTTCCTTGATATTTTTGAAGTCTTGGTGCCTCAAAGTGTCTTGGAAATGGAGGTATATACAGAGTTTTATCAAAGGGATTAGGATGTAAACCCCTCTATGTGTATAGAAATTATTTCTTTTGGACTCCCAATGACTCAAATTTTTTGTCCAATTATTTGAATTGGTGTAATAAATCCTCATTAGGGTGTTGCAAACAAGGCCTTTCTTTGAGTCTTTTATGTCTACGAATATATCTTTTGCTATGGTGAGAACTATGTCTACTCATTTATGATATTTTTGTATCAAAAGACTCGGGTGATGTGTTACTAGGAGGTTGAGGTATGTTGGCACCTTGAAGATAGAAAGGTCCTTGCTATGGCATTAATTTTGATTCTTGTAACATGGGTTGTTGTTGCATCACTTATTGTGGTTTTTGTTGTGCCATTTGTTGTGGTTGTTATTAAGATGCCTTTGTTGGTTGAATGTAAGGCCATGTTTGCAATTGTTTTTGTAAAGGTATTTGTTGCATTTTTTGTGGAACATGTTTTTGTTGCAACAATATTTGTTGATAGGCAATTTTTTTCTCTAACCATTTTTGATATTCCAACTACTATTTTAGTTGCTCTTGTTGTTTAGAAAACATTGCTTGTTGTTGTTGGAATTGTTCTTGGTACATTATGTGTAAGTCAAGTGGATTTAGGTTAGATTGTGTATTATGGAAGTTGGGTCCTTGTACCACTTGAGGTTGTTGTTGTGTTTGTGGATGTTGATATGCTGTATGCATGTTAAGTGGATTTTGACTTGGTTGTTCACTAGGCATGTTGGGGCCTTGCACCACTTGATGTTATTACTATCTTGGAAGTTGGTTATGTCCTTTAGAGGTGAAAATTATGTTAGGGTCTTTGTTTTGATACTTTTGTGTGTTTGATGTTTCACCTTGGGTCATCATATTGATTTGGAAATGGGCCACATTCTTTTGGGGAATTGGTGAAATAACAATAAGACTATTCCTTTGTGTTTCAATATGGTTTTTTGCAATAAGTGTTGATGTTTCACATGGCATACTCATAGGAGGCTTCATAGTGGTTCATGTTGTAGTAGTTGGTAAAGTTAGGAGCAAGGGTGCACTTTTTTATTTTCCTCCAAAGGAGGCATGTTTGTCATCCCTATGGTGCAAGTAACCTTAGGTACTTCTTATGGTTGCAACATTTGATTGAGGTCAATCCTTAGTGTCCTTTTGGGATATTTTGGAAGATTTTTGTTTCTATTGATTGATGGAGGTTCATCAAATAGGGGATTGGTATTTATGTGTTCAAAGATACCTTGGAGAATCTCAATGGTTGATTCTTGGTGACTTCTCCTAGGTGTGATCTTTGTAGTTGAATGCTCCAAAGGATGTTTCCCCTTGCCCAAGTCTAAATTAATCATAGGTTGAATGTTTTAAAATGTGAGGTTGTATTGATATTAGACTTAGGTCTTTCTACTGGGCTTAAAATTAACTAACTCTTGGGCTACCAATAGTTTAAAGTTCTTTCAAAAAGTTTTTTCTTGACAAGCCCTAACCATTTCTTTGTTAGTGACACCATAGTCTGTATTGAAATCATCACTTAGGTGAAAAGTACCTTGTTGTTTGTTTGTAGGACTGTAGGTACCTATGTTAGGTTTACTGAATTAAAAGGAGTGGGTTTGCTCATCCTCAAGTGTTGTAGGTACATTTCCACATCCGATTGGTATGGGTATGAATACAGGTTCAAAATCAAGGCTCCATTAAACCATTCAATGTGTAGGGGAAGTGTGTAGAGGGAAATTCATAGTATACTTGTTGTTAAGGGTTGGTTGTGTCATTTCTTGATGTTTAGGGTTTGGCACATACATGCTTAATGGGTCCACGAGAAAAATTTGCGAGGCTTCAATTTGATCCATGTGGAATGTTTGTTGAGGTTTCTTAGTCTTCTTCTATTTTGGACGAGCTTTAAGTTGTGTTTGTACTTTGGAAAATAAGGGTTGATACAAGTCTTCTAGTCTCTATGTTGATTGTGTTCTTGTGAGTGCTAACATGATACCTAGGATGCAAATGAAATGAAAAAAATCCCTAAATGGATTCTATGCCTCTCAAGTTCTCACCTAAACTACCAACTACACTCTGATAGTACCAAGTGTGCACCTAGACTACCAACTATGCTATGATAGTACCAAGTGTGCTCTTGGGGTATGCACTTGGTAACCAGAAGGGTGCAATTGGTAAAAGAGGTATTAGGGTGAAAAATATTCACAATATGAATGATCTAAGTGTTTTTAGGGGTTTTCTAGGGTTTAGGGATGCAATGCAAGGTGTGGAAATTTAGTTTAGGATTCTAGAACTTTAGATGAAATTCCCAACTATCAAGTTGCTCTAAAACTACCAATTGTGCACTAAAACTACCAAGTGCATACTTGAGTTGTGTAATTGGTAAAATAGGGGTGTAGTTGGTAAAATAGGCCAAAAATTGATAATTTGGAAGTGGGTATGCAAGATATGATTTTTTTTTTGGATTTTTAGGGGTTTAGATATGTTATTAAACCTAGGGAAGTACAAAATGATCTAGGGTTATGATATGCAAGATGTAAATGACCTAAGGGAATGATGCAAAAATACAAATGTGAGTGACATTTTGGACTTTTAATAATGGGTATGAATATGATTCTAAGGTATCCAAAAGGTAGATTGATGTTTGGACTTTAGATTTGGAAAGTGATGTTAAAGGTTAATGTATACAATGTGGATTATGAAAAGGGAGGTATGCTAAGGTTGATAATGAAATTTAGGATATGCAAGATAGGGATATGAAATCAAGTAAGGTGTTGGGTTTGACAAGTGATTTGGACAAGTTGATTTTTGGATAAGTTAATGGGATTTTGATATTTGAAGAGATGCTAGGGTTTTGGACAATGCAAGATGGAGTGATTATGCAACTAGGGTTAAGAAAAATGATATTTAGGGAGACTAAGGATATTAAAATTTTATGACAAGGGTTTATGCAAGGTTTTGAACTTAGGAGAAACCTTTGGAAAGTATTAACCTAAGAGTTTAACCTTATGAAGATGGACTTTGGATCTTGACCAAAAGAGACAAAAAATCAAAAAGATCAAGTTGATAAAAATGACAAGGTCAAATCCATCAAGACAAAAAGGATGACAAAAGGACTAAGGTCAAGATCCATCATCCATTGACATAAGGAGATACTCTACGAATCATACTTTGTGCTATTTTTTGACTAAATTAAAAGGGGTTTTAGGTTCAAAATGAGGTTTATCGAGGATGAAAATGAGGATTATGTGGATTGGATATGAAAGATTCAAGGATCATAGGATAAAAATTGATGTTTAGGGTATAAAATGATGTTCAAAGTAAGGACCTATACAAGCTTCTAGAGGTAGTTCTAGGGTCCCAAAATGTAGTCTGGAGGTCCAAATTGGCTATTTTGGCAACCAAGTGTATTATGAAATCACCAAGTGTGCTATGATAGTACCAACTATACCTAGGATGCACTATAGGCTAATTTGAATGCAATTGGTATTTTCATAGCATAGTTGGGAAGCTAGGTTGAAAGTTTGCTGATCTTGGAGTTGGTGACTACCAGACTGTTAGACCAAAGAGATAGTTTGTTGGAGATGATGTTATGATAAAAATGTAGTTGAAAAATGAGGGTTATGACTTGAGGAACTAAGCCTAAGATGTGCACAATGCGGGTTAGGACATGCATGCATGATGTTCAAGATATGATCAAAATGGGGGATCTATCCATGCACCTAGTTGGAATACTAGGGTCCCAAAATGATATATGGAAGTCCAAATTGGCTATTATGGTAACCAAGTGTGCTTAGATAGAGCCAAATACACTTAGGGTGTAGTTGGGGTTAGTTAGAGAATAGTTGGTAGTTTCAGAGTGTAGTTGGTAAAGTGGGCTAAAACTAGAGTGATTTTGGGCTTGGTGACTTCTAGATTATTGTTCTAGAGAGCTAGTTGAAAAGGGATAATGATATGATCCCAATAAGGATGAAAAATTAAGGTTAGGACATGAGGAATGAGGACTAAGACATGTAGAATGAGATTCAAGGCATGCAAGAATGCAAGTTGGGGGATGTAAGATGAAGATTGAGGGCTGAAATGTAAAGACTAGGAGATGCAAAATGAAGCCTAAGGGATGAAATATGAATACTAAGGAATGTTATATGAGGACTAAAAGGTGAAAAATGATGCCTAGAGGATATAATTTTGAGGCTCAAAATTTGACAAATACAATGGTATTCTATGCAAGGATGAAGCCTAAATCATGCCAAGGACTCCTAAGATTACAAGCCTCCATGTTTTCAAAGTATCCAAGTGTTTGAAATGTTTGAAAGTGTCCAAGGTCAAAGATGTGTTTGGTGCAAGTTTATAGATTTGGTGTTATCTTCATTAATGTTATTCACACACACAAGACAATAAATAAGAATAGTTATTATTAAACTTAAAAGATACATCACAATCTTGGCTTTAAGGTTTTATCCACTAAATTCCCAATTGAACTAAAGTTCAACCATGCTTATCTAAAGTAGAAAGCCTAGGATCTTAGCACCAAAAGATCCCCCTTATAGTGCACTCACTTCTCATGGCTATTGAGATCCACTTCCCAAGGGTCATCACTTCCCAAGGGAATTTTGCCTCTACTAAGGACTTTGAGAATGTGGGATGTCTTCATAGGCATGGGTGACCCCCTGAGCTAGTGGATAGAAAGGAATTTTTCCAATAAGACAAGGTATTTAGTTTGGGCACTCTATTTGACAAGTGAATGATAAACTTCAATAGAAGGTCTCCTAGCCCCGAGAACTGGGGTTCAACACATCACAAGAGTACTATAGGAGAGATATCATGGAAAGATACCACCATAACAACATTAAATATATCAAGTCTATTAAAGTGTTGACTTGGCTTTGGCCTGTTATCACTTTGAGTTTAACACCTAGGACTCACCAAGTGGTTAGTCTTGGTTCCAAGGTAGGCTTCTCTAAATAAATTTCATGGATTTCTCTTGCACCCAAGATCCATGAATGGCAAGGGGAGAGGATAAGTCCATGTAACTCCTAGGGTTCTAAACAATGTAGAGACACCAAGTAGAAAATAAAGTTCATTTTATAGCACCAAACACAATGTTAGCTAATCTAAGAAAAATACACACATAGTTTGAACAAGCACATAGGTCTTTGTTAACGTCATGCATCAAATGATTAGTAGTTTTTAATGGATAAGTCTACTCCCAATAATTTCCACATATTGAAAAAAAGTCATCAATAACACAAAAACATCTACTCTAGGTCCTAGAATTATAATGAAACCCTAGATGTAGATTATGACTAAAACATGACCTTTTTGTGAACTAATTGTGCCCTGACAATGCAAACTATGCTACAAAAGGCCAGAAACACTTTAGAGTTCTCCAAGTGTGCTCAGATAGTGCCAACTATGCTAATGGTGTAGTTGGGGCTAGTTAGAGCACTTTTGGTAGTTTCATAGCATAGTTGGGAAGCAAGTAGAGAACTATGGTAAAATGGGATCAAAATAGCACCCACAACTTGTAAAACTAAAAGTTATGCTACCAAGTGTGCTCCAATAGTGCCAAGTGTGCCCTTGTTGTACTTGGGGCCCAGAAGGGCACATTTGGTAGCTTAGGAGTGTAGTTGGTCATGTGGGAATAATAAATGAAGTATGTAGTGATTCATAAGCCCCTAAAATAGTTACCTAAATCCCCCAAGTGTGCCCTAATAGAGCTAAGTTCACACCAAAGATAGAGAGATACAAAAATGCATAAAATGAAAGCCAAAATCTTATTACTAGGCCTCCTAATTAGACTAGGTTTGATAAGAAAGAGCATACAAGAATTAGAATCCTTCAAATTAGCTCCTTTCTTGCAACTGCAAGCACAAAACAAAGAAACCCAAGTTAGTAAGCATGATCTTCACATCATTTTCACCAATTTCAGGACTAGAAAATGGGTTAGAACCTAGCATACTTTGAGAAACCACAAAAATAAATAAAAATACGCTAAACCCTTCTAATCTACCATGAGAATCAATTGAAATAAAGGAAGTAAACATAAGAAAAACCCCCTCATCAATTATAGTTCCCATGTCCTTCTTTCTTCTCCATTTTGATGTAGCTCCAATTGCCTATAGTGTACACAATTGAAAGAAAATGACTATGATGGGATGATGCTATTCATAGTACTAGAAGTGTGGTTCAAGCCTAATGGGTTCTAAGGAACAAAATATGTTCTAAGAGATTGAAAAAGAGAGCAAGATGGCTTAATTTATAGCCAACATAGAAGAGGTGAGACATGAATGAGAGGATGGACACTTGTAAATTTGAATGTGTAACTTGGCATGATATTCCTTATAATATCTATGAAAAACATGACATAATATACCACATATAGGATTCAATAACATACAAAAGTCAACATGACTAAATGTAGACAAGAATCTATGACTTACGTATGATAACTCAAAACCACTTGTAGCCAAGAATCTATGATGAAGGTTGTTTGTTATAGTCATGTGTAAGGAATAATATATGTCAAATATGGCACATATTAGCCAAGTGTAAAGAGAAGATCTATGATTTATGATGTCCATGTTTCAATAATAGCCAAAATATTTAAATAAAAAATTCATGATTCCACACAGATGAAAATTAGTAAAGTAGAAATTAGAGGTGGAAAATAGGACTTAGGAAATTGAGATTTCCCATAGTTTGCGTAGATGAATCAATTAATTAATAAATATCAATTAATTGAGAATGTAAGTTTAGTAAGAATATTTAGTAATGCAAGGTGAAAATGATTAAAATGACATAGGAATGGATTATGGGTTATCTAATCCTAGATGAAAAATTAGTAAATGATTGGCCAATTTTATTAGATAAATGCAAGATTATCCTTTTAATTAGATGCAATGATTATGAAGATCAACTAGGATGATGGTGGGTAGATCAAACCCATGATCAAATTGATTGAGTGATTAGGATTGATAGCATGTCAAAGATACATGACATGGATTAAGAATATGTGACATTTAAAAAACATTGTAAGTGCCACAGGATTGAAATTGGTTGATAAGGTTGACCATAATAACATTGACTAACATTGTCAAATGTTATTAAATTGATTGGATGAAGCCATGATTCGACACCAAGGGATTTGACAATGCCAATGATTGGATGATGGAAATGATAGTTTGACTTAGGGATGAAGGACATGATAATTCTAAGGTCATATTTGATAGGTTTGATAGATTGCCAAGGCACCGAGGGATATGCCAATGCCTAGGGTTGGATAAATGACTATAGATTTGAGATTTTTGAGATGTTTTAGGTCAATTAGGTTTGATTTGGGATGGATTTGGGTTGATTTGGGATGATTTTGGGTTGATTGGAAAGGATTTTGATGATATTGAAATGGTTTTGGGTTGATTGGATAATATTTTGATGATTGTGAAATGATTTGGAGTCAATTCCATAAAGTTTGGATAAAACAAGAATCAATTTTAAAATGACCTGCAATTGATTTCAAAGGGTATATGAGTGATGAAGAATATTATCGTAACATTGTCAAATGATAATAAAGTTGACCAAAAGATTAGAATTCATGATATGAGAAAATGGGATGTGATTAAATAGTAGACACAAACCATTTTTGAGTGTCTACACATATAACAAGAACTGAAGAGGCATGGAGATGAAAATTCAAGAGAAAGCCTAAAAGAATCCTCAAGTACTTTCAGGGAGTTCTTGAATTTAGAATATGATATTTTTAATATCATGGTTACCGCTAAAGAGATGAATTACAATGAAAGAGTGATAGTTGATATTATATGGATAAATTACATTTCCCAATTGGTATACAATGAGTATAGATATAATTCTAAATGAATTTGAGTATATCAATATAGTAACTTCAAACCATGTGCTATATATGGCTTTCATTTGTTAAATATGCTTGAAAATCCTTCAAACAAAATGTGAAGGAAAAACTAAGGCATGTTCTTTGTTCTTCAAAATTCTTGAAAGAGACATGGTCCAATGAAATGTTGAAATTTTGTGATGTATAAAATATAATTATTTTAAATGGGTCTTTGAAGTTTTTAAGAGAATACTATTGTGTGGTATGTGAAACACTAATTTCATTATAGATATGCATTGATTCTTTCATGTTTTACACTCTATCTACCATAAAGTTATGGTGACATTTTTATAGTCTTGAAGAAATAAAATGAAAATATCTGCAATTCTAATTGGATCTTGTTGGTATAATGGGGAACCATCTAAAAATAATATTGTATAGATGGGTAAAGAGGACATTAAGGCCATAATATTTTGTATTTTGTTGTGCAAAGAAGAACCTTCAACATTTAATTTTGTTATTTAGCAAGTCAACACATATGGTATGATGGATACATCATTAGTTAGGTGTGTTATGCCTATGCTACATAAATAGAGCGAGCCCTGCATGTTATAGAAAAATTAATCCTAGTTGAACCCACACATCAATAATCAAGTTTCCTTATGTCCTTTTAACAAAACAAATTTTGGTACATATATAAGCCAACACATATCCAAATTATTGTATAGGCATTGGGTATTTTCCTAGAGTGCTTTCTAAAAAAATGTTCTTATGATTGCAAGGTGGATATGATGCTCTTTTTTTTGGTCAAAGACCACTTCAATAAGTGAGGTCTTGTGCTGGGCCATTCTTGTTAGGTGTCAAACATAGTAGAAAGTGGAGATATTTGTATGGATTTCGTAATTTATAAAAGCATATACAAAATTATCAAACTATCAATGTGCACTATGGAATAGGAACTAAGTAGATGAACATTTGAAACATTAGTCAAAAGGAATATACAAAATTATACTTTCATCAATGAGAGTGTTACAAGGGTGTAGTAAAAGGATCACACATAAGTTGAATAGGTTTAATAATAATTCACCTACGTTAGGTTATTTGACATGAGGAAATATGTTTCACCAAATTTTGATTCAAGAAAATTAGTGGTCCCTAGTGTTTTTATGGATTCTAACCTACTCATGGCCATTGCCCAAAATTATGATCCAACAACCAAGATAGTGAGAAGAATAGATGGGGAATGCCTAGTAAGGATAAATGCTAAAATTTTTTGAGAAGTTTTTGGTTTAGAACTATTTTTAGATCATCATGTAACCATTGACCTACCAGGACTAGAAAAAGAATACTTGTCTAATAGGGATAAGATCAGGTAGGGTGCACTGAGGGCACATTTGGGTTCAATTGGAAATTTTCCAATGGTAAAAACTTCTACTAAAGAGCCCTTTAAAAATGATTTTTTCACTTCTAGGGCAATAGAAATATATATGACTCTGTCTAGGGTTTTTGGTGAGGATGACCAAAATTTTGTGCCAAATTTTTTTTGGTATATATAGACTTAGATATCTTCTTTTGGCGTTGATATTATTTTTGATTTTTCATCTTATATAGTAGAAGAGATCTGCATATGATTAGTTGGAATTGCAAAGAGCAAGGTGGACAATTTTTTTGGCCATTATTCACTATTAATGCACATGTTCCTATTTAAAGGGGTTACATATTTTGAAAAGGAGATGGTCTTGAACTGAAAATATGAAGAAGAGGATCTACCAGTTTAGTTATGGAGTGCAGACATGACCTGGGATGTAGAGGAGGCTAGTTTTGTTAGGTTTGGTAGGTATTTTGCCTCTAGATTAAGGTGTCTCTTATTAAGGGACAATCCCATAGTTCCCAAGGCATTGATGGATTTTATTAGACCTATGGATAATCCTTCTAATTTAAAAGTGTCCCACAATTGGGCAGATATCATACCATACCCTATTTCAACAACTTTTAGGATATATGGTTTCCAAGGGACTCCCCATTTACTACCTTACTAGGTACCTTTGAAGGTAGGGATAACTGAGATGTTCTAGCAGATAGGGGGATTAGAGGAAGTACAGTTGGCTAGAAGAAATAGAGGCTCAATTTTCCCCACTTGTAATGTAGCCCACCATTTCATAATCACAAAGGGCAATTGGTTATTCTTGTATAAATTCCTAGACCTGTACAATATGGTTGTGTCTCATCCCTATTTTTGTGACACTGAGGGATTTTTTGATGTGTTTAGAAAAAGGGTTAAAGTTGGTGCAAAAGACTACCAATTCTATTTTCTTGAAGATATAATAAGAAATAAATTCTCTTTGCAAGAGCAAGAGATCAAGAAACAAAAATGGAGATTTTATTCTAGATTTTTGGAATTCATTCATTTATTTGATAATAATTTCAAGCCTCTAGCTGATGCAAAAACAAAGGTAGATAGGTTAAATAAACTAATGACCACTTTTCCTAAAATTATGGAGGTCACAAATGAAAAGAAACTATTCTTTATCAATTCTTTCCCAAAAAAAGCCAAAGAGGTCATGAGGAAGTTATCTTTTACTCCTATAGTAGGATTAGGGCAGTTGATTGTTAATAAGAGACCTAGCTATAATGTGATCCAAAATAAAAGAGCCACTATAGATAAAGGAAAAAAAATAATAGGATCAACCAGTGTTGTTCTTGAGGAAAGACCTCATGAGCCCTCACCCAAGAGGCAAAAAATAGTAAAGGAACAAACATCTCAAATTGAGGAATATTCACCCACTTAGTCCCCATTACAAATAGGAGATGAACAAATCACTAGGGAGTAGGTGGAGTAGTTGGGATGCCAAGGGGGATTTTTAGTTACTCAAGAAGAATTAGAAGAGGGGAATCTTTAGGAACCTCCAATGTCAAGCCTTGAGTTAATTGTGGTAGATTATAGAGGAAGAGAGTTGGGCCTTGTGATGGAACATGCTTGCTATGATTTTTTTTTTTGATGATAATTTTATCAAATCAAGAGCCTTTTACCAATTTTCTTGGAGAACAAACATTGGCAAGTTTGAGGAAAGATGCAACAAATTGAAAATAGAGCATCTAGAAATGGAAGAGGCAGATGCACAAAACCAAGTCAAGGAAGAGATGATGCAGGAATTCAAGAGCCTAACCCCTGAAGAAGGAAGACAAATGATAAAAGCATTTGGGGTATTACTACTAACTAATTGGGATATTGAAGATGCTATAGTTTTTAATTCTGTTACAAATAAAATGAGTGTAGAGGAAAAGGGGAAGAAAGAGATGAAAGGTGTTAAATTTAATGAAGACCATGCTACATTGGTCAATGAGAAAAGGATCTAGGATAGGATCTTCCTAGCCTAATGATACTGGCTTGATAGGCAGCCTAATTGTGAAGAGAGTTGAAGAAACTACCACTAAAGAGGCACTGAAGCAAGGTGTTGGATCAACCAACCTCACCTTAGCCACAACTCAAAGAGACAAGAGATAAAAACTTGAGCTGTAGGAAAAGTATGAGAAAGTCTTGGTTGCATACAATAAAGAAGTTCAAAACAGGATTGAAGTAGAGAATAAATTGATGGGGTGATCCACTAGGACAAGAATTACTTATCCTCACCCAATCCAATCCTCTCATTAAAATCCCAAACACACCACAAAGGCCACAATATTATACTATAGAAGACTTTGAAGAAGAAAAAATTAAATTATGGGCACTGCATGTGGAACTGGATGTACAATATGAGGATAAGCAAAGGGAAGCTCTCATGTATTTACTTAATAAAATTGATTGGCCCACATTTTATGAGAAATTAACAAAGACAATAAATATATGGGATGAGATAAAGGAAAATGATGAAGCCTTGAAGCCAATTATCAAAAAATGGAGTAAAAGGAGTAGAGAGGTTGCTCTTTTATGTTTTTCTGTCATTAGTTTATCACATGAACATATAGAAAAGACTTATGATATTGTCAATGATCTCTTAGAATTTGATGATAAAAGAGTTGAGCTACAAAGAAGAATTATTAGTTATCTATACAAGTACAAGAGTGTTAAATTTGATTTGTTCCCACATTCTTTAGATAAAAAGAATAAATTAAAAAATATGGAGGAATGGGCCCAAGAACTAGATGACCTATTTTATCTAAGGATGTATAGAGTCATAAATGAGAATGGAAATGCATAGTGGTTTGTTACAACTAAAAAATTTGTAAAGGTTCAATTATTCTTTGAATCTTTAAGACAAGATTTTGTTGAAATTGACAAAGTTGCAGAATATGTTATGAAAATATAGCACGATATTCTACAATTTAATTGGCTAGATGACACACTTTTTGACAAGTGCACGACAAAATTAAGTGATGCAAAGTAGTTATAAAAAGTTGAAACTGATGATGAAGATATGGAACAAGATCAAGTACAAATTATTGACACATCAATAAGAAAAGACGAGGACAAAGATGAGCAAGCAATTGTAGTTGCAAGCATAGAAACCTAGGCTGGTGACTTGGAAGAAGAGAAATCATATTTAACTATTATCTTATCAGTTCATGATGATATGCATGGAGAGCCTTAGGTGGAAGTTAGCCTGCAACAAGAAAAGCCATATATATCACAATCAATCCCATTGGTGACAACCTCTAAGGAGCAAGAACAGTAATGAGGCCAATCATCAAAATTTTCACTAATCAAGAAATGCAACAAAAGGTTTAACAAAAAGTGGTCCCACAAAAAATATTATGATGTAAAGTTGTTTTGTTGCACAAATTTTTGTCTTTTTGTGATAGTAGCATTGTAGATATTTTTTTGTCTTTAGGATAGCTGTCAATTTGTTATGCCTAAAGCTTGTTGCATCTCATACTATATAAGTGAGATTCCAAGGCTAGAGAAAGGGGCCTGAGTCATTACACAATTTTAGTTTTTACTAAGTGTTGTTCAGTCTAGTCTTGATGCAAACTTTCTGATGTATTTTCTCTACAAGTATCTAAGAATACATTAATGTTACAGGATCTAGATGTCTTATCTTGAGTCATTTTGAGTTCTATTACAGTTGTTATACAGTTTTCAAAGGAAATTAATATAAAGATGAGTTGTCCCCATATCTTTTCTTCCTAAATTTTGTCTCCAATTGTTATTACCTAGATATCTTGAAATCGTATAAGCAAAGCTTGTTCAATTGAGTGTAGTTATGTTAAAGTTGTATATTATTTTCCAATATTGCTTTTAATTCAATGAATTAGGTAAATTCTTCAATGAAGTTGATAGGATTTACATGGTAGTAGGAAGGATGTGTATAAGAATAAGTTGAAGTGAGAATTGATGATAATATTGATTAAAATGCAATCAATTAGGTTTGGAAATTAGATAGACTCTAAATCCCAATGGATGAGGCATTGATCTATTAGTTCAGTCTACATATGAAGAAACCATGAATAAGTATCAAGCTTAATTTCAAAATCAATTTTACTTTTAATGTTTGAAGAATATCAAAGCTGGTCAACACTTGTTTACATTTAAATTCTAAGTCCTAGTTAGTTGCTCTTGCCCAGAATTACTTGTAAATATAAGAAGAATTATGACCAATCTATTATAAGAGATGTGTATTGTTATTGAATGTCATAGAATGAGTGAAGTGTATATGTAATATTACATTGTAAATCTTTCATCCCTTAGGTGCACCTGCCTTGGTTTTGTAAAGCCTAAAGAGTAGAAAATATTTCTAATTTTGTTGAAGTTGGGTCCAGATCTAAAGTACACATGATTTTTTATAGGAATTAGCTAATCCTTAGGTTGTTGTGATCTTTTTATCTTGGTATTAAGTATTTTGTTTCTTAATGGTGTAAAAGCACCAATAGAGAGAATGATATTTGATGTTAACCTTTGTTATATTTATGCTTAACTCATTGGTGGAAGATGTTATAGGTTCAACAATTTAAGATAATAGGCTAGAGAATATTCATTTTAGAATGTGGGGATTTCAATAGATAATTTTCTAGAGTTACAATCAATTATCTTAGGATGCATGAGGGAAAGTGATCCAAATGGTTTAAGTGTGTTCATGGTAAGATCATCAAAAGAATAGACTAACAAGTCGAGAACTAAAGTGATCTCATCCAAAGGTGCATTCAAATAAACATGAGACCTAAAATCATTATAGATGGACACATTAACATAATTTTTAATCAAACTTGTTTTACCTAGCACTAGAACTTTCTCCTACTTCAATTTAGTTTTCATATCTATGAACCATTACTATATCCTTTTCTATAGTAGCTTCAGATAGCAAGTTGAACTCATATTCATGGGAATATGTATTTCTAGGAGGTATATTGAAATAATCCTCTCTAGTAATAAGTAATTATTCTCCACTCTCAATAGCTTCTTGATATTTCTCAATTCCTTTCATTAGTTGAGGTTGACTAGATTCACCTTTTTGAAGTCGTTGAGGTATATAGAGTTCACCTTGATATTCAAGGTTAGCTAGTTGTATATCTTGTAGTTGTTTATAGGTAATCTAATGTATTGAAGCTATTTAATCAGAATTATCATCCCTTTCAACTATTTTCACTTTTGGAATTTTCTCCTCATGAACATGAAGTAAGTTAGATATATTTTTAGGTATACGATAAGGAAGTGGATCTTCCTCATTTGATCTCTCACTATGATTATTGGGGATTGGTACATTTCTATTCCTTCCTAGAAAAATGGTGTTTCCTAAAACCTATAACTATTCTATCATTATGCTTCCTAAATTTAGCTTCAATTGGGTTAATTAAGCCTTTTTTATTCTTTTCAACAACACCTTTTCCTTTGTATCACATTCTTTTCATCATTTTATAACCTCTTCGTTATTACTCTGAAGTGATATTTCATAATGTTTCACCTCTTTGTCTACACCTTCCCTATGCAACCAAGCCAAAATAGCTTTGTCCTCACCTTCATCCTTAAGAGGAATAGTTGACTATATGGTGGTACCATTATGAATAATATTTTCTTGAAGCTTAGATATTTTCATATCCTCAAAAGGTATACCATAATAATAAGGAGAAGGTGAGAGGGATTTCAATAAAAAAATAGATTCCAGCTTGTACTCCTCCATTCCTATATCTTTAAGCTTTAGAGACCTCTGAATGTATTTCATTTTAGTCACATGATTTTCACTAGATTATCTATTATGTAGCACAAATATGTTAGTAGATTGTTTCAATGCATTGCAAGCATATCTAGAATTAGTAGGCAGAAACACCTCTACCCCATTATAGGGAATTTTTATGCATTTATGGCGCAAAGAAGAAAACTTGCATCTCATGTATTGAGGGACTTTTGAGTAGAATATTATATGACAATGGTAGATCTAGACTTAAGAAAAATACATTTCTATGAATAGGTCCAACTCTGATAGATAATACAAAAATTCCTTTTGATGACCTCTCTTCTTCATCATAAGATTTGATAGTAAATTTATTGTGAGGTTCAATAGCATGTTTAGAGAAACTAAGTTGTGTTATTAGACTATAGGTATAAATATTAAGTCTAGTTCCTCCATTTATAAATAAATGTTTGACATGTGACTTATGGATCATGACTTCAACATGCAATGGTTGATAATGTGGGTGACTCAAAAAGTTATCATCTTCTTTAGAAAAGGACAAGTAATGTGTCAAGATGAAGTGGTCTGCCATGGATTAAAACTAGTCCAAGTATAATCCTTTAGGTACATTTTTCTCAGTAAGGGATTTGTCCAAAATTTCCCTATGTACATGTTGTTGGATACAATTGATTAATTGAGTGTTGTCTTTGATGTTACACAAATGTCATATCAATTGATAGGCAATGCTTACCTAGCCCACTTGGTTAGTGAAGATAGTTTTCCTTGTCTACCAAGCATTCACTAGTTTACTATGAATAGATGACAGTGTCTACCAAGCTCACTTGGGCATTAAAGGAATTGAGGAAGAAGAGAGTGTTAATCGAGCTCACTTAGTTAACAAAGGGAAAGTTGGATAGAGTTAGTGTTCAGCGAGTTGACTCGGTTGCCAAAGGATTTTTACAAGTTCACAGTGTTAATTGAGCCTCTATTGGTTAACATAGAGAATTTTTTCAAAGTTAGTTTCTACAGAGCAGGGTTGACCTACGAAGGATTTTTCTTGTTTTGGCATATGAAGCTTAATTATTTTATGTATTGATTCTAGCTGACTATGGTGATGAATATTGGTTATTGTAATTTGAGTTTGGGCTGACTTGACAATATGAAAGTTATAAATAAAAGGTCGAGTTGAGATTTTTAATGTGTGTGCAAAGTGTGCTGATTGAATTAAAAGGAAAAGAGAATGAGTGAACTTGAATGATAATCAGGTAACCTTGTGGAGCAAAAAAGTAATATTCGATCAGGAAGGATCAAGTTTAAGAAGAAAAGAGATTTGAATTCAACAATTAAGTTACATCACAATTAGGTCATTTCATTGTTACTCTCTAACTATTGCAGTAGTGATCTAAAATCTCTTAATAAAGTTGGTTTAATAGCCAGTTGTAAATCCTCTAACAAGGTGGCAATTCCATTGAATTGTTTTAAGACCTCTTGCAAGGACACTCCTAGCAGGGTGATTAATTCCTCTAACAAGGTCACACCTAACAATGTGTTTTGTAACTTTTAACATGGTTGGCTCCTAATAGTGCTCACTTCAGAAGAGTGAAAAACAATAACTAGTTACATTGGTGGTTTTTCCCAAATTGGGTTTCTACGTTAAATCTTGGTGTCTCATGTGTTCATGTTATTTCTATTATGCTTGAAAGTTAATTACTATTAATGTTTTAAGATCTACTAAGGGTAATTCACACTCTACATTTATCGAGTTACAACATTTAATGTGTGTTTATCAATTAACAATAGTAATCAATTTTCTCAATCTAAATTTATTGTTGATATCTAAGAGATTTGAGATTTATTTTAGTGATAATTGATTCACCCCCCCTTTCAATTACTTCTTCTATATTTCCAACAATTGGTATTAGAGCTTTTGGTGCTTACAAGAAAGGTTTCAAGGACCTAAGCTAAAGATTAGGATGTCTTACAAGAGGGAGATTCCAAAGCTAAACAAAGATAAATTTTCAGCATGGTAGGGACTCATGGGACTTCATCTGACCACCATTAGTGATTAAGGCTACAAATAACTTGATGAAGAATACAAAACTCCCACTAGTACACTATCTATTAGAGATCTTGTTGAGAAAAAGTACCATAACATCATGATGATTGATATTGCATTTTCTCTCAACTATGAGGAATTTGATGAGATCAAAGATTGTAAAATTTCTTTTGATATGTGGAACAAGCTAACGGATGTCTATGGTGGTGATGACAATGTAAGGAGAGCCAAAGTAGAAAGTGTTAGAGGATAGTTTGATTAGATGAGAATGAGATAAGATAAAAATGTTACCAAATATGTGGAAAGAATCAAAGCTAGTGTTAGTGCAATCAGAGTTTCTGGAGAAGAAATCAAGGAAGAAACTATTGTTAGTAAAGTTCTTAGAACATTGCTTCCTATCTATGCTATTGGAGTATCTACCATTCAAGAAAAGAGATGTGACCCAAATCACAAGTTAAGTTTGGATGCCTTAGTAGGAAGATTGATAGCTTTTGAGCTAGACAACTTTGACAATTATGTTCTAGCTTCCAAAAATGTTGAGTTTTCAATTGAAGTCAAACTTTCACTTAAAGAAAAAGGAAAGAAAATAAAGGAAATTCAGATAGAAAATGAAGAGGAAATGGAGGAAAGTTCTATTAGTGATCTTGAAGTTGTTGAAGTTTTACTTACAAAGAAATATTCTAGAGGTAGAGGAAATTACAAAGGTAAAGTTCCTTCAATCTACTTTTCATGTGAATAAATTGGTCATATTGCTGCTAGGTGCACAAATAGAGAAAGAAAGGATGAGAAGAAGAGCCACAAGTAAAAAGGTAAGAAGGAATCCAAAATTCACAAATCCTTCAAAGAAAAAGGTAAGAAGACTTATTTTATGGCTAAAGATTCTGATAATAGTGAAGATGAAATAGTATACATTGCTATAAACTATGAATCTGATGAAGAAGAAGATAAGATGACACTTATCTCTCATGTTAGTAAAAATGACACATGGATCATAGATAGTGGATGTTCACATCATATGACTGAAGATAGAACAAAATTTAAACATTTTGAACACTATGATGGAGGTAGTGTAAGGTTTGGAAATAATGAACCTTGTTGCATAAAAGGGAAAGGTCGCATACCATTAACTAATGAATTTGTATGTGACAATTCCTATTGGGTTGAAGGACTGAAACATAATCTACTAAGTGTGGCACATGTAATCAACATTGGTTTCAAGGTAGAATTCATGTATGGCAAGGCAAGATTGTTGGATGACAAAGGAAATATGATTGGATCAGGGAAACAAATAAGAGGTAACCTATTTTATCTTGATCTTGGTGATTGCTCATGTTTTATTGCTTAAATTGATGAAAGTTGGTTATGGCATAGAAGACTATGTCATGTAAACTTTGATAATATGGTCAAGATAAGAAAATTCAAAAAAGTAAGAGGTATCCCTAGTTTGAAGAAATCAGATGTTGGATCATGCAAAAATTGTCAGATTGGCAAAATGGGAAAGACTAGTTTTAAGAGCAAAAAATATCAATCTGAAGATGTCTTGGAAATTGTGCATACTGATTTATGTGGACCCATTGGAATAGAAAGTTATAGTGGAGAAAAATTCTTTATACTTTTTGTTGATGACTACTCTAGAATGATGACTGTTATGTATCTTAGAGAAAAGTTAGAAGCATTTGAGAAATTCAAATGGCATCTAGCAAGAGTAAAAAAAGAAACATGAAAAAGATTGAAATGCTTAATATTAGATAGAGGTGGTGAATTCATCTCCAATGAATTCAATAATTTCTACATTAAAAGAGGAATCAAAAGGCAAGTATCAGCCCCTGGCTCTCCTATGTAGAATGGAATAGTTGAAAGAAGAAATAGATCCATCATGGATTGCACAAGGACTCTAATGATTGAAAATAATGTTGCTATCAAATATTGGAAGGAAGCCATCAACAGTACAATTCATACTTTGAATTGAGTATAGTCGAAGGACTCACATAAAACTCCTTATGAATTATGGTATGGCTACAAACCCAATGTAAGTACCCTGAAAGTATTTGGCAATAAATATTATATCTTGAAAGAGTTTAGAACAGGTAAATTTGATGTAAAAAGTGATGAAGGAATATTCTTAGATATTCTTGTAGAATTAAGGCATACAAATGTTTGAATTAGTCTACTCATAAAATCATAGAAGGTACACATGTGAGAATCGATGAGTTTGCATAAAATATTGAAGAAGAAAGCAAAAGGGAACCAAAAGATTACAAAAGATTTGTTTACTTCAAACCTAATACATTGCCAAGCACATCTAAGGAGACTTCACCTCTAGAGTCCTCCACAACTACCAAGTTGCAAGAAGTTGAAACCAAGTTATAGGGACCTGAGCCACATTCTAAAGCTACCAAGTCAATGCCTACCAAGTTTGAATGACCTGAGATTGAAGTTGAAATTCAAAATGAAGATAGTGCAATTCATTCAAAAGGAAAACAACCTGTATTGGCCAAGTATGTCAAAAGGCATCATGCATCTGATTAGATTATGGGAGATAAATTAGAAGGTACTATGGCAAGAAGAAAATTAAAAGGTACATGTTTACTTGCTGATTTTGAACCTAGAAGTGTTAAGGATGCTATAGAAAATGAAAGTTGGATTGAGGCAATGAATGAAGAAATAGAATAGATAGAAAAGAACAAAACTTGGACTCTTGTTCCTAGGCCTAAAGATAAAAATGTGATTGGAACAAAATGGGTCTTTAGAAATAAGCTGAATGAAGATGGACAAGTATCAAGAAATAAAGCTAGATTAGTGTGTAAAGGCTATTCTCAAGAAGAAGGAATTGATTATGGTGAGAATTTTTCTCTTGTTGCAAGATTAGAAGGTGTTAGGACCCTACTTGCATATGTAGCTCACGGAGGATTCAAAGTATGTGAAATGGATGTTAAATCTGCATTCCTGAATGAAATTCTTGATGAAGAAGTTTACATTGAACAGCCAGAAGGTTTTGTTGATCCTGGCAAAAGGGATATGGTCTGCAAATTACACAAAGCACTATATGGTCTCAAACAAGCTCCTAGAGCCTAGTATGAAAGACTACATAACTACTTGATATAGATTGGTTTTTAGAGAATGAATGATAAAAATAGTTTGTACATCAAGGAAGAACTAGATAACAAAATTGTGTTGGAAAAAATATTTGTGGATGATACTCTATTTACAAGAAATGACGACTTATGCAAAGCATTTTTAGAACAAATGAAAAAAGAGTTTGAGATGTCCATGTTTGGTGAAATAAAATTCTTTGTTGGATTACAGATACACCATAACAAAAATGGTATCTATATCACTCAATCCAAGTATGTAAAAGAGATGCTCAAGAAGTTTGGTATGGAAGATTTTAAACTAGTTGGTACCCCCATGTGTGCTGGACTCAAGCTTACCAAAGATGATGATTCCAAAGAAGTAGATCATACCTTATATAGATTAATGATTGGAAAATTACAGTATGTAGTTCACACAAGGCCTGATATTTCCTTAGTAGCTGGAATAGTGGCAATATTATCAGCTAAACCTAGAGAAAATCACATGATGGAAATCAAAAGAATATTGAGATATCTGAAAGATACTTAGGAATATGGCTTATGGTACAAACTTGGAGGAAACCTAGATCTAAAGGTATTCACTGATGCTGATTGGGCAAGAAATCTTGATGACAAAAAAAGCACAAGTGGTGGAGCTTTCTTTCTTGGTAAAAGTTTGGTATCTTGGACAAGAAGGAAGCAAAACTTCACATCCCAATCTACAGTAGAAGCAGAGTATGTAGCAGCAATAGTGAATTATTCTAACATTGTTTGGTTCAAACAATTGCTAGAAGGAATGAAGGTTGAAATCAAAGAACCAATAGTCATGTATTGTGATAACACCAACACACTTAACATATGAAAGAACCCAGTGATGCATTCCAAAATAAAGCACATTGCTATAAAGTATCACTTTGTCAGAGAACTAGTGAAGGATAAAGAAATCAGATTGAAATATGTCCATACAAAAGAAAAAATTGTAGACATATTCACCAAGCCATTACCTAAGGATGCATTCTTGTATCTAAGAGGTAAGCTAGGGATCATTCCCCTATCTGAAGCTCACTAAATAAAGTTTAGTGATGCATCAACCAAAACCAAGTCAACGATCAATAAGTTGATGTAGCATAATCAAGAGAATATTGCATATGAATCAGTATTCAACATACATTGATACAAATTTGGCATGTGTTGTCTTTGGCATGTGTTGTCAAAGAAGGCAAATGAAATGTCCCTTTACTAATTTTTTTAATGATATTTCTAGCCTCAAATCAGAACTTTAAAATCAAACAACCAATATTACAAAGATCTGCCAATTTCCCAATAAAACCCGAATCGGGGATGTCCAAATTAGTGCCAAAAACTTCACAACTTCACAAATTATTAATAAATCTGAAAATGGAAATTTTTACAGAAATTTCAGCATCATAACAGCCTTCAAAATGACATTTCTAGATTTGTATAGCCTTTACACAACAACTCACAAATGTAGGGCAAAACTATGCTCAATCGGGCTCCCGAAATTAACACAAAAATGCCTGGAAACACCACAAAACACTCAAAAACTATCTCAGAAGTTTAATCACAACCCAATACATATATTCAACTCTATTTTAACATCATAAATTATGAAATACAATAGAAAACCAAACTGATATGAAACACTCAACTGAAAACCCAAACTCAAACAAAAAACAACCCCGAAAACACCCAAATCGACACTATTCAGCACAAAGGAAAACTCTGTATGAGCATGCACATGGAATGGCTTCAAACTCCCATCCTTAGCCTTCCTAGAAACCTGCAAACTCCCATTCTTGGGTCTCCTTCTCCACAGGTTTGGCAGCCTCTGAAGAACAACAAGAAAATTAGCAAGAATCAAGAAGTAGAATGAGCCCAAAATGCCTCCAAACCCCTTTTAAAGAGGCATAACCCTAACTCACATCCAAGAGGGGTTAATAAAATATAATTTAATAATAATTTTTATTTATTATTCCATTGGTTTCCAAATATTAGCCCCTTTTTCCAAAATTTCACCTTTTTGGAGCCTGCCTGCCTTAACAAAGTTTATTTTTTTTAAACTATTTGAATAAGGGACATGACAAGTCCTCCCCTCCCAAATATTTCTTGTCCTCAAGCAATGAAGGTTGGAATTCTCAAGAATATGTGCTCCTTCCCAAGTTGCATCCTCTAGTGGTAATCCTTTCCATTTGACCAAATGCTCTATGATGCTCCTATTTCTCAACCTTTTCTCTCTTGTATCCAAAATCTCTTCTGGTATCAAAACTAATTTCCCTTCATCATCAAGAGGTGGTAATTCTGTAGATACTATGGTTTGCTGGCCTAGAACCTTCTTTAAGCAAGATACATGAAAAATATTATGTATTTTGCTGTTTGGTGGGAGCTCCAATTCATAAGCTACCTCTCCTACCTTCTTGATGATTTTATAAGGCCCATAGAACCTTGGCTTGAGTTTCTCTGCCCCACTTCTCTTCAAGGTGCTTTGCTTATATGGCTGCAACCTAACAAATACCAAATCTCCCACCTCAAAAGATCTTTCAATCCTTCTCCTGTCAGCATATATCTTTTGTTGGTTTTGTGCATGTTGTAGATTATCCTTGAGGGACCTTATTATGTCTTGGCTTTGCTTGATGAAATCACTTGCTGTGGGTACTCTGCTATCGAAAAGTATTAGATCAACAAAGGAAAGGGCATCATAACCATAAAGAGCATGAAAAGGAGGCATACCAATAGACATGTGATGAGATGTATTGTAACAATACCCTCCTAGGTGTAACCATTTCACCCAAGCATGTTGTTGATTTGGAACATAGTTCCTCAAATATCCTTCTATCCATTTATTAACTATCTCTATTTGTCCATCTGTTTGAGGGTGATAGCTAGTACTGGGAGTGAGTTTAGTTCCTGCCAAATGAAAGAGCTCCTTCCAAAAAGAGCTGAGGAATCTACTGTCCCGGTCACTAACAATGTTTCTAGGCAAACCATGTAATCTAAAAATTTCCTTGAAGAACAATTCGGCCACTTGTGATGCCTTGAAATCAGATGTGATAGGAAAGAAATGTGCATACTTAGTTAGTCTATCTACCACCACATATATGCAATCCTTACCTTGAACCTTGGGCAACCCAGTGATGAAATCCATGGAAATACTTTCCCATTTTTGTTCGGGAATAGGAAGTGGCTGCAACAACCCTGCAGGAAAATTTTGCTCACTCTTGCTTTGTTGGCATACCATACATTCCTTAATGTGTTTAAGGACATCCTCCTTCATACCCTTCCATCAAAACCACTCTCGAATTTACCTATATGTCTTGAAGTATCCATGGTGACCAGCCAAAGGTGTGTCATGAAAGGCCCTCAATATCCTCTCCTTAGTTTTTGACCCTGGCACTAAGAAGATCCTGTTCTTGTAATAAATCAATTCATCAACAACCTTGTACCTGTTATCATCCACTAACTTATCAAAAATCTTGGTGGAAAATGAATCTTTAGCATACTCTAAAATTATGGAGACTTTCCAATCAGCAGAGATAGATGATAAGGAACACAAAGTGGGCTTTCTTGAGAGAGCATCAGCAACCACATTATTCTTTCCTTTCATGTATTCAATATCAAAATCATAAGCTTGCAATTTGCTTACCCATTTTTGTTGACAATCATTCAAATCCCTTTGGTTCAAGAAGAACTTGAGGCTATTATGGTTTGTCTTTACAATGAATCTCCCACATACCAAATATTGTCTAAACTTATGAAGTGCATGCATGATTGCCAACATTTCCTTATTGTAGATGGAGTACCCTTTCTCTGTTTGATTTAATTTTTGACTCTCAAATGCTATTGGATGTCCCCTTTGAGTTAGGACAGCCCCTATACCTTCTCCAGAAGCATCACATTCAACAAAAAAAGGTAAAGAGAAATCTGGAATTGCAAGCACAGGGCATGAACTCATTACCTCCTTAAGCTTATCAAATGTTTTTTGTGCCTCTTCTATCCAAACAAAAGCTCCTTTCTTTGTCAAATTAGTCAAGGGGGCAGCAAGCTGAGAAAATCCCTTGGCAAATCTCCTATAGTAGCTACACAACCCAAAGAAACCTCTCAACTGTGTAAGATTAGTGGGTGGAGGCCAATCCAAAATTGCCTGGATTTTTTGTTGATCAACCTGTACTCCTTTAGAGCTTATAATATGTCCCAAATATAGGATCTCTGTCAAACCAAACTCATATTTAGATAGCTTAGCATAGAAGGATTGCTGCTCCAAAATTCCCAAAACAGTGTCTATGTGCTTTAGATGCTCTTTCCATGTTTTACTGTATATCAAGATATCATCAAAAAATACCAAAACAAATTTTCAAAGATGCTGACTAAATACCTTATTCATACAAGATTGGAATGTTGCAGGTGCATTAGTGAGTCCAAATGGCATAACAAGAAATTCAAAGTGCCCATAGTGACATCTGAAAGCAGTCTTTTCCACATCTTCACTCCTCATTCGGATTTGATGGTAGCCTGATCTTAAGTCAATTTTTGAGAAGTATACAACACCATGTAACTCATCAATGAGTTCATCTATGCGTGGTATGGGATACCTATTTTTTATGGTCTTCTTGTTTAGAGCCCTGTAGTTTATACACATCCTCATTGTACCATCCTTTTTCTTGACAAGTACCACAGATGATGCAAATGGACTAGAGCTAGGCCTTATGAATCCCATGTCCAGGAGTTCTTTAATAGTTTTTTCAATTTCTTCCTTATAACCTCTTGGATGGCAGTATGGGGTTGTTATAACTGGTTTGGCACCCTGTTCTAACTCTATAACATGCTCAAAACCTCTATCTGGTGGTAATCCTGGAGGCAAATCATTGAAAACTATACTATGCTTATCAAGAATATTTTGAATTTCAAAATGGAAATTACCTTGATTCTTTGGAGAGCTTGTTGGTTGGATTATGACTCCTGCTGCCCATGTTACTTGTCCTCTTCAAAAAGTCCTCTCCATCCTCTTTGCAGAGACCGCCTTAGGTGCTCCATTCGATAACCCTCTCAATATGACTTCTTTCCCATTGGAATGAAATTTAAACTCCATAGTTTGATGGTTCATGTAATAGCCTCCGATAGAGTGCAACCATTGAATACCCAATACAAGATCTGTCTCCCCAATACCAATCACATAGAAGTCATCACATAACTCATAATCTCCTAAGGTCATCTTGAGTTGTTTCACCACCCGTGTGCAAGGCATAGTGAATCCATCAGCTACAGTAACATTGAATCCCTCAAAATCTTCTGCTTTAAGCCCTCTTTTCATGACAAATCCCTCATCAATAAAATTGTGAGTTGCCCCACTATCAAGAAGAACAGTCAACCTTTGCCCTGCTAGTACCCCTCAAATTTGGAAGGGATAGTATCTTGGGACTCCAGATAATGCTGCTAAAGTGCCATCCTTGCTGATTTCTTTTACTTTCTCTTCTTCTACCTCCTCCTTAGTATCATGAAATTCCTCATGCTCATTTGAATTAGATTCTGAAGCAACTTCAATATAGTGCACTTGACCTTTCCCCAGACATCTATGTCCTGGAACCCATGGTTCTCTACAAGTAAAACAAAGCTTTTTCCTTTGTAATTCACTCCTAGTCTCTTCATCTACCTTCTTTTTTGCCACATTTGTCACATCTTTTGGTGGTAGTGTTGGGAATGTCTTTTTCTAAAAATTTCCCTTATGTTGCCAAAGATTTGGGGGTTTTTGATTAGTGATTGATTTCATAGGCACGCAAGTTTCAAGTTGCAAGCTTCTTTTGATAGCTTCCTGTAAGGTTGAGGGTGAGAAAGCCTTAACCAAACCCTTAACAGAATCTTCTAAACCATCAAGAAAAAGATAAACGATCCTTTTTTCACTCATATCAGGTACCATTACAACCACTTTTTGAAATTCTTCTATATACTCATTAACTGATTTGGTTTGCTTCAACTTTGACAATTCTTTAAAGTACTCTTCATCATCCTTGAGGTCAAATCTATCTATCACCCTTTGACTGAAATCTTCAAATGTAGTTACCTGATCGTGACCTTGAGTAGTCATTCCATGATACCACCAATCATAGGCTACATCTTCCAAGTGTAGACTTGCAAATTGAATAGCATCACTCTCTTTCATGGGGTTAAGTGTGAAGAAAGTTTGTAATTTTTGTAGCCATGCTCTAGCTGAAATTTTATTTGTTCCATCAAAAGTAGGTGCTGTAAACTTGCTTATTTTATTTTTGAGCTCTCTTCCACTTGTGTCATGCTCCCTCCTGTTCTCTTTCTTGGGCATCAAAGCGTTCAAGGAACTGAACTACGAAAGTCATCATCTAAGCCATTGTAAGTAGCTCTTAATGTAATCAAATTACCTGTAACCTCTTCCACTAGATTAATGGCTGGATTTGGTACTGGTGGCTCATCTGCAGGCAAAAAAATAGATTTGGTTGATTTAGATGGTGTGGATCTCCCATTTCTTGGCTCCTCTGAAGTGCTCCCTTTCTCATTAATAGATGCAATTCCTTGTAATTTTTTTGTCAATATTCGCAAAGCCTCTCTAGTTTCCGCCAAACCATCCACTGTTTGCTTCTGAGTATTTTGGATGTCTTGGAAGAATTTCTTTGCCATCTCATCTAGATTAGCCATACTTTTTTCTTCCTTGGATTTTGTACTTTTGGTTTCAACTGGGGGTTTGATCAAAATTTCTTTATTCTTTTCTCGCTGCAAATATCTTTTTTCTCTTTCACTTAGTTGCATGCAATCATAAAATATGACATGCAAGATCTGGGTAGTTATCAAAACTTGACATGCAAGATCTGGGTAGTTGTTAAAACTGACATGCAACTTCTACAAACCCTCAGGTTGGCAAGATCACGGCTCTGATACCACTGAAATGTCCCTTTACTGATTTTATTTTATGATATTTCCAGCCTCAAATCAGAATTTTAAAATCAAACAACCAATATTACAAAGATCTGCCAATTTCCCAATAAAACCCGAATCTGGTATGTCCAAATTAGTGCCAAAAACTTCACAACTTCACAAATTATTAATAAATCTAAAAATGGACATTTTTACAGAAATTTCAGCATCATAAAAGCCTTCAAAATGACATTTCCAAATTTGTATAGCCTTTACACAACAACTCAAAAATGTAGGGCAAAACTATGCTCAATCGGGCTCCCGAAATTAACACAAAAATGCCCGGAAACACCACAAAACACTCATAAACTATCTCAAAAGTTTAATCACGACCCAATACATATATTCAGCTTTAATTTAACATCATAAAGTATGAAATACAGCAGCAAACCAAACTGATATGAAACACTCAACTGAAAACCCAAACTCAAACAAAAAACAACCTCGAAAACACCCAAATCGGCACTATTCAACACAAAGGAAAACTCTGTATGAGAATGCACATGGAATGGCTTCAAACTCCCATCTGTAGCCTTCCTGGAAACCTGCAAACTCCCATTCTTAGGTCTCCTTCTCCACAGGTTTGGCAGCCTCTGAAGAACAACAAGAAAATTAGCAAGAATCAAGATGTAGAATGAGCCCAAAATGCCTCCAAACCCCTTTTAAAGAGGCATAACCCTAACTCACGTCCAAGAGGGATTAATAAAATATAATTTAATAATAATTTTTATTTATTAGTCCATTGGTTTCCAAAGATTAGCCCCTTTTTCCAAAATTTCACCTTTTTGGAGCCTGCCTGCCTTAACAAAGTTTATTTTTTTTTAACTATTTGAATAAGGGACATGAAAGAAAAGTTTACTATCATATCTTTATCTTTCTAAAATTTTGTAAAGGAAGAAGTTTGAAAATAAGTTATGCAAAGGAAGAATTCAACATAAAGAAGAAGTTCTTGTGTAAAACCAAAGAGGGAGAAACTTTCTATCAAAAGGAATCTTGTTTTTCAAAATTTCATTATGTTATGACATGTTGTGTTGCCATCAATGAAAGAGGGAGATTGTTGGATACAATTGATTAATTGTATGTTGTCTTTGAGATTACACAAATGTCATATCAATTGATAGACAATGCTTACCGAGCTCACTTGGTCAGTGAAGATAGTTTTCCTTATCTATTGAGTATTCACTAGTTTACTCTGAACATATGACAGTTTCTACTTGTATATGTGAAAATGTGGCCTATGCTAACACACAAACTTCAACATGGTCCTTATTTGCGGATTCATCTCGGAATGAACATTGGATTGTTCATCCAAAAATTAGCCGACAAGGTGACCTGTTGCCTTCTATCTAAAGGGATTTTTCTTGTTAGATATCCTCAAATTTGAGGTGTTAAGCAACTAGACCCTCTAAGAATGAAGGATTTAAGAAATGAAATTAATCTATATGATTGTGCAAATTAATCTAGAATGATAAATGCATTCTAATCTAGGAACAATTGAAACAAAACTAGATTAACCTATGCATATTAAGCTAAATGAATTTAAACTAAGAATGCAAGATGTATGCAAAAATGTGAGAAAATGTGAGTATGAATTTCAACAGCAATTCGATGCAAATTCCAATTCATCCTTGAAAATGAAGAGATGGGGGTCTCTTAAATAGACTTTCCTGGAATCCATCAATTGTTGAGATTGATTTCAATCAAAGGTCAGGATTAAAGGTGAGGTTCAGTTAAAGTGGAAGATTCCCAAATTAAAGGGAGTTAACTAACTCAGATTTGAGTGTAAGAGTCAGTCAACTCAAATAGACTTTAGTGTAAAAGCAAGTGATCTGGGTCACTTCTAATTTGATCAGCAGTGAATTGGGAATTTCATTTTTTGAACTGAAGAGAGATTTTGATGAGATATTTAATTTAATAAAATAAGACATGATCTCATAATTACCTTTTCTATTTAATTAAATAATTCTATTTAATTAATTAGAGACACTTTTCTTATTTAATTAAATAACTTCATTTAATTAATTAGGAATAACTTCCCATTTAATTAAATAATTTTGTTTAATTAATTAGAAGTAAGTTTCTCCATTTAATTAAATAATTTTGTTTAATTAATTAAAATAGGCACATTTATTAAATTAAATAAATTTAATTCCATAGTACATTAACCTTAAGAGATAATTTAATTTAATAAAATATGAATACTTTAGATTAAATTAAATTGAAATCAAATAGGTTTAATGTGGCTAATATGAGTCAATACTATAGGAATTAAATAAAGAGTGTGATTAATGTAGATTAGGGTTTTCTACATCTGACAATTAAGTCAAGTAGCGAGTAGCAAAATAAAAATTGCCTATTAGGATAGGTCTTAGGATTGATTTGAAATAGACCAGAATTGGTGATCATGGCAGTGAGCCAATTTTGGGGTATTACATTTTGCCCCTCTTTGAATGAATGTGCGAACAAAACGTTCGATTCAAAGAAAATTAGAAAGTATGATGCAAAGATGAGATTGGTTTTTAAGTTGATGATACGAAGACTAATCGATAAGCTTTTAAGGACTATCTCTAGAACAAAGCTTAATCCAAGTAGAACACCTAAATACCTAAAATTGATAAGCATTTAAAAGGTTTCTTTAGAATGAAGTTTGACCTTTAAGGATCTAGATAGAACACCTAGATACCTGAGATTGATAACATTTAGAAGATTATCTCTAGAACAGAGCTTAACCTTCAAGGATCTAGATAGAACACCTAGATACCTAAGATTGATAGCATTTAGAAGATTATCTTGAGAATAGAGCTTAACCTTCAAGGATCTAGAGAGAACACCTAGATACCTGAGATTGATAACATTTAGAAGATTATCTCCAGAATGAAGCTTAACCTTCAAGGATCCAGATAGAACACCTAGATACCTGAGATTGATAGCATTTAGAAGATTATCTCTAGAATGGAGCTTAACCTTCAAGGATTCATTGATAGCATTTAGAAGATTATCTCCAGAATGGAGCTTAACCTTCAAGGATCCAGATAGAACACCTAGATACCTGAGATTGATAGCATTTAGAAGATTATCTCTAAAATGGAGCTTAACCTTCAAGGATCTAGATAGAACACCTAGATACCTGAGATTGATAGCATTTAGAAGATTATCTTTAGAATGGAGCTTAACCTTCAAGGATCCAAATAGAACACCTAGATACCTAAGATTGATAAAAGATAACAAGGTCCAATCATGAGTCACATAATCATCCCCAGAACAAGGCTTGGTCCTCAAGAGTCAGGGTTTAGACTATCCAAATACCTATCCATCGAACTCTGAGAAGAGCTGTTATAAGATTGATTAATTTGATGAAAAGATAAGATAGATGGCAAAGATGCCAGATAAGAGTGAGAAAGATGCCTCGAGTGATGAGATGCCCTAAGTGATAAGGACATAAGATGGGAACCAAATGCCCTAAGCAATGAGATTGAGATTGAGTTACATTTAGTTCAATGATGTAATCATCCTGCCCCCTCGAGAGCGAAATTGAAAGATGACACACCAAAAAATTGGAGAACTCCAAGATTTAGTAGAATATGGAAGAGATCAAAATGATCAAAAGATGATTCAGAGTCAGTTTAGCGTGCTTCTGAGGTCCAGAAGACCAAGTTTGATCATTCGTTGACTAGAATTAAGCAAAGTTGACTTGAGTTGAAGATTTTCAAAATGAATTTTGAAAATATAAAGAATTCAAAATTGAAAGGATTCCAAGAATTGCAAAGTATCAAAAATATTTGGGCTACACAAGCATTCAATTGCGTCGGTGTCCAACATTTTAAAATGCATTTTTGAGGCACTTAGGTGTGTCAGATTTCAAATTCAATCTCAAAAATAGATTCAGAACGGTCCAATTAGCTAGGGGGGGGATTTTTGCACAAATCAGAGCATTTTGAAAAATTTGGTCAATAGCTACATAAGGGTCCAAAGTGTCATTTTCAAACTCATTTGTGCTCTTGTCTTCTAGTGATTTTGAGCTCTGAGAGAGATATGATAGTGAACATGAGATACCATCATTTTGAGCACTCCAGATGACACAGCCGACCAGTAGACTACGGACCACCGATGAGTCATTGATTTCTCCTCTTCGTACTTTCACTTTCACACTTTACAGGGTCATTTATTGCATATTTTAGCATGTTTTTTAGGGGTCCAATCTTTCTTTGTATCAGACCTATTAGCTTTCATGCAAAGATCTTCTTTCTTTGTGCGAAGAAACAATGTGCGCTATTTCTTTGCACGCGACAGCAGGATCTTTGTGTAGGAGGCATTTATCTCTTACGTGAAGAACAAGATTCTTCGCACGAAGGGGATTTATTTTTTGCACGTGACGACATGATTTTTCTCACGAGACTTGAGATCTTCATGTGAGACTTTAAGTATTTTGAGCAAATTTTCATAGCTTCGCGCGAGATTTCATGAACTTCGCACAAAATCCCGTGTGAATCATGTTAAAAAGTTTCAATTTCATGCTCAAAAATTGCATTTTAATTTGTTTTGATGTATCATGTCAACTTGATACTAATCGTTTGTTTGTCTTTTTTTTTTGTGCATGCAAGAGGTCTTTGGTGATGTCGCATGTAGATCACACTACCCACCATATGGGGAGTTATTGTGAAGTCTTGATGATGTTGATTGAGCATACATTGATCGATTGGGTTTGTCTTCACTATGCTGGATTCTAGCCGTGATGGTGAATCACGGCTTACTGACAGCTTTGGTTGAGTGTTTCCATTCGAAGACAAACACTTTCCATTTACTAATGGGTAAGATGATGATCACCCTAGAGGATATATGGAGAATACTAAGGATCCTCTTTCATGGTGCTTGGGTCATTTATGATACAATGCCCAGAGCAGGTATAGAGGCACTATCTATTATGTTTAGGAGAGAGCTATTGAGGGGCAGGGCCATCAGCTAGGATGAGCTGATGCACACCTATGGACCGATGCACAGGCTGGCATCTATGCTGGTTATAATTTTGAGCTATTTCTTATGTCCTGATAGAGGACAACATGGTTTGGAGTGTAGGTGGGGAGCCATGCTTTGCAGGATGTTGGAGGCACCCAAGATCTTTGGGTGGGGTCAGTGCATGTTGGCCCATCTTTTCCATGAGATGCATGAGGTCATCTTCCATGAGAAGAAGATGATGGTAGCTAGAGTTTATGTCTTATAGGTATGGGCATGGGAGCACCTTCCCGTATGCAGGCCCATGGAGCCCTATATATACAAATATCTAGGGCATATTACCCAGGTCCACCTGGGTAAGACTAAGCACTGGAGGATAAATCTTGATGACTTAGTGTCTGTTGTATGGTGACCCTAGTGAGAGACAGAGGACTGGGATGATGCCCCCAGAGAGTTACCATGGATGTTTAGTTCTTGACCTCTGGCGGCCAGGACCACATCAGTGATAGAGAGATTTGTGATCTCATGAGTGTGGTGGCAGTATGGCTGACCATAGGACATTTCTGCTGAGCACTGCACCTATGCTAGGTTACAGAAGGATGTTGAGTGAGGATGGCTAGCACAGATGGATCTAGGGTGGTCCATGATAGATATTAATAGCCTAGCTACAATTTAGTGGGACTATGTACTAGAGGTAGTAGATGCAGGGATAATGCCTACATATCAGGCATTTTTGATCAGCCATCTATTCCCATAGTTTGCAGATCTAGTGGTTATGGTAGGGCAGGCACAAAGGTAGGTTCCCTAGGAGCAGCAGGCACAACCACAACTACCAGGTCAGCCACAATAGTAGTCATGGGTCTGACACTAGATACAATAGATGTAGATTCCCCCACGTCAGATGGGATCAGACCCAGGTGCAGGGAGTAGTGGGACAGGACATAGTCGATGGTAGAGACAAAGGACAGAGGAGCAGGCCCCTCAGCAGGAGGCTCCATAGCAGTAGGTGCCACCATAGCAAGAGGCTCCATAGTAGTAGCAGGCACCAGAGATGCTGAATGAGGATATGCCAGATCAGCCAATAGGTGGGGTGCAAGACATGGTATGACAGTACCAAGAGCGGATTCATGTGGCCTCCCGATAGTTGGGTGAGTTACAGAATTCAATGGCAGTCCAAGATGCACAATTGGTGGCGAGACAGTGAGAGATAGATCAATGGAGAGAGTGTGCAGAGACTGCAGAGCAAAGATTGGAGTTGGCATAGGATGAGATCCGCTTTCAGTCAGCTCGGTCTGCCTACTATTATGCTGCATATATGAGTGCAGTACCAGATTAGACACTACAGGTCCAACACTTTTCTCAGTACGTGTGAGAGTCTAGAGGAACACGACCTCCTACCAGACCAGATATGCCACCACCGCCTCCGCCACCTACTACACCTGCTCCTCTTAGAGGTGAGGGTATGGGATAGAGTTAGACACTCTGTGCTTGACTGTGATTTTGATCTTTAGTTATGTATCGATTGGTGTGCTAGCACCACATGTATCATTTTTGATTGATTGTGCTCGAGTAGCACCTATTTTTTTGTACAGATCCATTATTTTGATATATATATATATATATATATATATATATATATATATATATATATATACGAGATCTTGAGCCGAGTATTCCTATGTACATGTCATTGTTTGTTTTGCTTTACTTTGATGACATGAGATATCAATATGATGATGATGAGATACATGTTGTACTTTAATATGAATGCATATGTATTCTGATGTGAGGTGATTATGAGTGTGTAGAGTAGATGTTATGAATATATGGATGCAATGCATGTGGAAATGGATTGACATCTCATGTAGTGTTGCATGTTTTTTGCTTGACAGTGATAGGTATTCCATTAAGGAGCGTGAATCAACGAACCAAATGCTTGTGTAACCACGAAGAAACTTGACATGTGGAGATGCCCCCAATCCTTCATCACAAAGGGTAGGAACAAAATGACCATCGAATTACGTGCGTATGCAAGTGAATTATGTAATGCAAGACTATGTTAAATGCAACCCTAGGTCTGGTTACCAAGCCTCAATATTTAATCATCACTGAATATAGAACAAAGCTCATAGGTCATACAATTCCCATTGACATTGCAACCATGGAAATATGAATATAACATATGTTATTGGTTTGTCAAGATTAAATGTAAGCATTCAAGGCACAAGAAGCAAAAATGACCAAAACATTGTCCCTTTTAATGTAGCAAGTTAACATAAGCATCAAAGCATAAATACTAGGATGACTTAAATGTTGCTTGCATACAAACATGCCAGACACATGGGAGATCCATCTTATGCTAAGTATTCAATATTTATTCTGTCCACAACAACCCTTGCGTTTGTACCTTAAGACATAAGTGTGCTAGATATACTCGTAGTGACCTGTACGTTCACTTAGTAGGATGAGTATTAGTAGTTACTGTAGCATAAAGAGTTCATTCCAACAAACAAGGAGAAGAACCAATGTTATTGATGTGTTCATACAAAAGAAGTCGAGGTACACCTAGCTATCCAATATGAGATGGAGGCTCTTATAGTGTACACCCCTCTTATAGGAATATGTCAACTAATTGGAACTAAACTGTAAACAAAAAGCAAGGAAAAATGATCATACCACCAATCATTAGTTCTCTAGTCAAACATGGCATCATCGAGTTGCTCGAGGAGATATGATAAAGAAAAACAAAGAAAAAAAAAAAAATGCTCAGTATATCCAAACAAGTATATCATTTTTGAGTTCAATGTTTTTGAGATTGATGTCAGGTTTCAGTGTCCAGAACATGTTTGAAAGAAATCTCTTTAGAAGGGTGACAACAATAGGTAGACACAGTCAGAACAACTGGTGACTGAGGTCAAAGAGGAATCCTCAAGATGAAGAACCTAAAAAGGATTGAGCGATAGTAGACAGACACAACCAGGATAGTTGGTGACTGACGCAAGAGAGATCTTCCATTAAGGAATCTAGAGACGTGACCTAAGCAATAGTAGGTAGACATAGCTGAAACAACTGGTGACTGTTGTGAAATAGATTCTATGAGGAGAATCTTGAAGAGAGTGACACTAGCGATAGTAGGTAGACGCAGTGAGGACCACTAGTGACTGTCATGAAGGAGATCCTATGAGGAGAATCTCAAAAAGAGTGACACTAGTGATAGTAGGTAGACGCAATGAGGACCACTGGTGACTGTTGCAAAGGAGATTCTAGGAGGAGAATCTCAAAAAGAGTGACACTAGCGACAGTAGGTAGACACAGTGAGGACCACTGGTGACTGTCGCAAAGGAGATTCTATGAGGATCTCGAAAAGAGTGACACTAAGGGGGGATTCCCTTGAGCTGTGACAAGACTCAATCCATGGATACATGAACATAAAGCAGGAAAAGAAGGAAGGTGAAAGCATGAAAGTAACTGTACAAAATAGCCAGAAGATGCATTGCAAGATGGAGTGTTGGGAACAAGAGGTGCCTATTTACCAAGTTTTCACCTTCTTGGTAGGATCTTCTTTTCTTTTCTTTTTTTTTTTTGCTACCATGATGCTTGTTTCCAAGTTTTCACTAATGGCACTTTTTTTTGTTTTCCAATTTTTTTTGTATTTTTCTCTTTTTGATTTTTTGTATTCTTGATTTTTCACTTTTTTTTTTGGTGTTACCAAGGCGCCTATTGCTAGGTTTTCACCAAGATAACAATTTTTCAGGACTTTTTCTAATTTTTAGATTTTTTTCAGGACATATAGATATGTACAAAGAGCTTTATTGATATTAGATCAACTGTAAAACCACTTCAAGTGGAGAGTGTTGACAAGTTCTTTAAGCACTTCTCCTTTAGTTGTGGAAAGCTGATAAGTGCCAGATCATTATACTGCAGTGATGATGTACGAACCGAGCCAGTTTGGTTCAAATTTTCCCTTTTGTACTCATTATTGTTGATTCTTGGGGTTCTCTCTTAGGACAAGATCACCCAGTTGGAAGTCACGTGGCTTGACCTTTCGATTATAGCTTCTGGCCATTCTTTGTTGATATGCTCATAGATGATTACATGCCACTTATTGTCCTTCATCTAGTAATACAAGCTCTTGAAGCTGAGCTATCCTATAGTCATCATTAGTGATAATGCCCTTCATAGAGATTCTCAAGGTAGGAATCTCGACCTCTATTGGGAGTACAACATCTGCCCCATATACCAACGCAAAGGGAGTTGTGCCCGTTGAAGTTTTGGTGCTTGTCCTATATGCCTATAGGGCTAGATTGATCTGGAGATGCCAGTCTCTCCCTAACTAGTTGACTGTGTGATGAGGAATTTTGAGGATTGCCTTATTGGATGCCTCAACTTGGCCATTACCCTAGGGGTAATAAATGGAAGACCAATGTTGTGTGATTTTGAATTTCTTGCACATTTCCTTGAGGTCTTTATTCTTGAATTGTCCTCCATTATCAGTAATGATTGAGGATGGTACACCATATCTGCAGATGATGTAGTTTGTAATGAAAAGTGGTACATTTTTTCCATCAGCAACTGTGAGAGGTACTGCCTCTACGCACTTCGTGAAATAATTTGTAGCCATGATAATGAGCTTATGTTCATTAGAGGAGGTTGGGTGGATCTATCCCACCAAGTCGAAAGCCCATTGTTGAAATGGCCATGTTGTAGTAGAAGGAATCAGCTCTCTGGCTGGAGTGTGGATGAGATTCCCATGTAACTGACATTGCTTATAGGACCTAGCATACTTGCTAGCTTCTTGCTCCATTTTGGGCCAGTAGTAACCAGTACAAAGGAGTTTGCAAGCTAGTGTCAGGCCATTGGAATGAGATCCACAAATGCCCTCATGAATGTCAATTAGTGCACATTTGGACTCTTCAGGTTCTAAACACCTAAGGAGTGTTTCGTCGAGACCTCTCCTATACAGATCGTAAGCAATAATGACATAATGTGAAGCATTACGGATTAGGTAACATTTCTCATTATGGGTTAGACCTTCCGGAATGGTTTGATTACGAAGGTAGGAATAGATGTGATGATAGTGAGATGATTCTTGTCCTATAATAGAACAGATCATCTTAGAATTAGGGGTGTCATAGGTTGGGTAGTGTAACGCTTCCACAAAGAACTCATGTCAGAGATCATTTTTAGGCATTTGTAGTAGAGAGGCCAGGGTGGCCATGGAATCAACCGCTTTATTATCTATTTGTGGAACTTGTTGGAAGGTGATGTGTGCAAAATACTTCTTTAATTCATCAACCATGTGCTTGTAAGGAATTAGTTTCTGATCTTTTATTTGGTATACATCATTAACTTGGTTGACAACAAGCTGAGAGTCACCAAAGATATCTAACTAATCCACTCTCCATTCAGCTGCAATTTTCATGCCATTGATCAAAGCCTTGTATTCAACAATGTTGTTTGTACAAGGAAACATAATCTTGTATGGTTTGGGCAATGAGTATCTTTGTGGTGTAATGAAGAGTAATCCAGCACTTGATCCTTGTTGTGTGAAAGACCCATCGAAGAACATCACCTATGTGTGGTGCGTGAATATTAGAATTGACTCATCTGGGAAATCAATGTTCATTGGCAGAAGACTCTGTATGGGTGCCTCGACTAGCTAGTCTGCAATTGCTTGTCCCTTAATAGCCTTGTGTTCAACATATTGGATGTCAAACTCACTGAGTATCATAACCCATTTAGCCAATCTTCTTGTAAGAGCTGCCTTACTGAGAAAGTACTTTAATGGATCTATTTTAGCCACAAGCCATGTAGTGTAAGCAAGCATGTAGTGTCTCAACTTCTGGGAAGCAAAGACAACTGCCAAGCAAGCTTTCTCAATAATGTTGTAGTTCTTTTCATAAGAGACCAATGTTCGGCTCAAGTAGTAAATAGCTCTTTCTTTTTTGTCATTATCTTCCTAAGACAATAGGATGCCCAGAGATGTTTTAGTGGCTGAAATTTATAAAAGAAAAGGCTTCCCATGAATAGGAGGCATCAGGATGGGTGGATTGACAAGATATTGTTTGATCTGTGTTAAGCTTTTCTCACAATCCTAGCTCCAATTGAATTTCACACCCTTATGTAAGGTCTTTGTGAAGGGTTGTGATTGATCCATCAATTGTGAAATAAACCTATGAATAGATTGAAGCCTTCTCTGTAGTCCTCTCATCTGACTAATGTTTCAAAGTGGTGGCATGTCCATTATTGCTTGTACCTTCTTCGGATCTACTTCAATTTCTTTTGCAGAGAAGATGTATCCTAGCAACTTTCCTGATGTGACACCAAATGCATATTTCCTAGGATTGAGACGAAGACTGATTTTTTTCATACGATCTAGGATGGGACCCAAATCTTGTAGATGAGTATTGCATTTAGCACTTTTGACCAAGGTATTTTCAACGTAGTCCTCAATGGTTCTATGCATCATGTCATGGAAAATTATAGTAACAGCTCACTGATATGTAGCACTAGCATTCTTCAAACCAAATGACATCATATTCCAACAAAAGGTTCCCCATGCACATGTGAAAGCCATTTTCTCTTGGTCTTTTGGTGCAATTTTTATCTAATTATATCTAGAAAAACCATCCATAAGTGAGTACATCTCATAGCTAGCCATCATGTCCACGATCATATCAATATTAGGGAGCGGAAAGTCATCTTTAGGACATGCCAAGTTAAGATCACAAAAGTTTGTACAAACACTGATAGATTTGTTGTGCTTGGGAAATGGAACAATATTGGATATCCATTTAACATAATCAATTGCATGAATGAAACTAGCTTTTAGAAGTTTCTCCAATTTCGCTTTGACGAGCAATGCAACATTAGGATGCATTTTTTGAAGCTTCCATTTAATTGGTTTGATGCCTAGTGCTATGGAAAAATGATGCATGATAAGATCAGGATCCAATCCTAACATGTTAGAGTATGTCTAGGCAAAATTTATTTTCTTTTCTTTGAAAAAGGAAATGAATTGTTCCTTCTCTTCAAGTGATAGTGACTGTGCTAGATGTATCATATGAGGATGTTCTTCTGTTCCTAGGTTAATTGGCTGCATCAACTCTATCAACACTAATGATCTCTCCTGAAAGTGACTGGGAAGGACATCAAATATCTCATCCACGGGCACCTCAGAGAGGTTTTCACCATCAAACCTTTTGCATTTTTTCTTTTTAATTGAGCGATTGAGATATTTGATGTGAGCCTTAGTCATGTTTATGCTCTGCTCATTGGTGGAAGACGTTATGGTTTCAATAGCATTTAGGTAATAGGCAAGAGCATAGTCATTTTGGAATGTGGGTATTTTGCTAGATGTATTATAGTTCCAGTCTATAAGCTCGAGATGTGTGAGAGAGAGAGTAGTGGCTGGTTCAATTGCGTTCATAGTATAGTCATTAAGTACTTGGACCAGTAATTCAAGACCTATGACGACCTTGTCAATAGGTGTGTTCAAACGCCTTAGAGTACAAATGTTAGTAATTTACTTCTCTAGGACACTAGTTGAATCTAACCCATATGACCTAACCCTAGATGTTTCACCCACTTTGATTTGGTTTTCATAGACATGCACTTGGTCAATGTCTTTATCAGTAGTCACTTCTGAAAGAGAGTCAAACTCATATTCCTTAGAATGAGTGCTATATGGCGAGAGACTATAGAACTCCCCAACAGTGATAGGGACATAGTCACCTTCATCCCATGGGTTGTTGCACAAATACTCAACACGACATGACTGAGTAGATTCTCCCTTTTCTGAACGATATTTGAGTTGCTTATTATTGTCCTCAGAAGAATCACTAGTATCATCCACAATGCCAACACGTGGCACAAAGTCATCTGGCTTAGCAAAGAATTTAGTGAGATCATAAGGGATAGGATGAGGATAGGAATCCTCATCATCAAATTCTTCCTCTTGAGTATCTGACTCAACTTGTGACTCATTTTTAGATGAACTCTCAAGTGTTGGTATGAATTTATTTGATCCCAAATGAAAAGGAACTTTCTTAAATCCTAGGCGAGTTGTATCATGGTTGATTTGAGTTCTTGCTTTGATAGGATCAATTAGGCCATTTTTATTGCACCCAATAGGGCCAGTTCCCTTGTAACCAAAATGCTTCATAAGCCTAAGACCAGGTCCATATTTCTTAGGAGTGATTTCTCAAGCTTGTTCTGTTAGGTCCACTAGAGCCTCTTCTTTGTAAAGCCATGCAAAAATGGCTCTATTTTCACTTTCATCTTCTAAGGGAACTGTAGCCTTGATAAAAGTGCCATCATACTAGGTCTAAGGTGTCAACACAAATAGTTTCTTTGCCTCTAAAGGTCTCTCATAATGTTGAGGAGACTCTGGGAGAGATGTCAATGACAACACTGGTTCAATGTGGTACTCTCCCATACCAGTTTCTTTCAATTTGAATGACTGCTCACTTTGTTTCAATTTATTATTGTGATAATCGGTAGACTCATGGTTAGTAGGGATGAAAGTTTTAGCAGCTTTGAGCATATTATAGGTGTAGCTAGTAGTGGCAGGAATAGTAACTTCGGAGCCATGAAATGGAAACTTGATGCATTGGTGGTATGTGGATGGCACAACGTGCATCTCATGTATCCATGGCCATCCTAATAGAATGTTGTAGGCCAAGGGATTGTCAAGCACCTGACAGGTGACATCCCTTTGGATAGGACCGATGCGAATTGGTAAAACCACAAGACCTAGGGACTTTTGTTCCACTTTGTCATATGCTTTGATAGTAATCTTTCATCAAGGATCAACAGAGTCCTTAGAATAATTCAATTGTCTAAGTAGAGCAGTAGAGACAATATTTAGGCCAACACCATTATCAATGAGTACTCAATGAACACGTGTTTGATGGACCATAACCTCGATGTGCAGAGGTTGATTGTGTGGGTGACTCAACAAGTTGTCATCTTCCTCAAAAAAAGTCATAAGATATGGTGAGGTTAGGTGACCTACCATGGATTGAAATCACTCAAGATCAAGATCTTGAGGAACATTTTCCTCAGTGAGGGCTTTATCCAAAATTTGCCTGTGAGCAGGCAAAATTTTAAGTAGCTCAAAGATGGAAATCTGAGCATTAGTTTGTTTCAGTTGATCGAGAACACTATAACTGGTTGCAGTCAAGTTCGTTGTGGGTTTTGCACCTTTTCTAGATGGACCAGTAAGGGCTTTATCTTGGTGTTGTTCAAGATTTGAAGTAGGAGGCGCAAGGCCTTTGAGCACCAACTTGGTGCGAGAGCGAGTAACAACGTTAGTATAGTGTTGCGAAGGTGTATTATCCATTTCATTGGAAGTAGGGCCTCTCAAGACAAACGGTGTCTTGGGTTTGTTGTTATCTTCCTTGCCCTTAACGTTAATATCATTGTAGTATTTAGAATCTATAGGTTCAACCATGTGAATGACATTGTCATCATTAGAATATGTATAGTTGACCTTATTGTAGGGTTTTGGTTTCAAAGTCTCTTCTTTTTCATAAGCTAGGAAAGGTTCTTTGAACACCTTGTGATCTGAGTTTTTGTTATGTCCATCTACCACAAGATCACCAGCATCAATCATGTCCTGGACTTAATGGTGCAATTTTATATAGTTGCTAGTTTTGTGTCCCTTGTTTTGGTGATATTCATAGAATGATGTCTCATTCCACCATGGTGGACATGGTTGTGGATGATAGGGATGAGGGTTATCCATTGGTGAAATAAGCTTATGTTGTAGCAATGTTTTGTAAACCACATCCAAAGGTTCTCCCAAAGGTGTATATTCTTGCTTGGGGTGTGTTTTCCAAGAGTTTATCAGTTTTTTCCCAGATGTCTTATTGTCAAGAGGAGGTTTCTCAGCATTTTTGGCCGCTTTGAGGCCATCTGTCAGATTAAATGCAGCTTTAGCAAGTTTGGGTGTGACATTGTCAACAACTCCATCATGTAGAATTTCTCGGTTCTTGTTGGCATGTTTTGTTTTATCCCTATTGGAAGTGGAACCTTGTGTTATGTCTCTCTAAAGAGTGAGTTCACCTTTCTTGACCATAAATTCTTCAATACGGATAGCCTATGTAATCATGTCTTCAAAGGTACGTGGACCTTGTAGTTGGACTCTATACTCGAAATTAGGTAGGAGGTTATCAGTGAAAATGTTAAGCTTCTTCGTTTCTGGGATTTTATGAGAATAATTAGTGTATAGTTGTCTCCACCTTTGGAGGAAAGTGAGGAAAGGTTCACCAACCTTCTATTTAAGGTTGCATAGATCTCGAATATTGATAGGATGTTGAATGTTACGAGAATATTGCTGAACAAAGAGATTGGCAATTTCATCAAATGTCTTGATACCAGGAGGTAAATGTGAGAACCACTCCAAAGCCTGACCACCTAGGCTTCTAGGGAATAAATGCATGAGGTAGGTATGATCGTGTATAAACTCCATAGAAAAAGCACCAAATTCCTGCAAGTGATCTTGGGGATCAATAGTACCAAAGTACTTGTCATATTTGGGTAGTTCTATGCCTCGTGGGAAAGGCGACATGTTTATGCTTTTGTCAAATGGAAATGAACAAAGAGCATCCAATGTGTATGTCTTTGTGGGTTTCTCTTTCTCATGCATCATCTGAGCCAATTGGTCTTGCATAATTTTCAATTATTTTTGGAGTTTAGAGGTCTCAGTTTCTTCTTTAGGTGTGACAATGGTTTCCACATTGAAATGAGAAGGTAGCTTTTGTCCCTCTTGGGCAAGTTTGAGAAAGTACTTTTCTTTCTCTTCGTTGAGTAGGATTCCCATGACCTTTTGGAAGATTTTATCTCTTTGACATTTTGTTATGTGTTTAGGGAGTATTTCCACCTCTTCCTATTCCTCATCAGTGTCACAGTCTTTCTCTTTTTCTTTGTCATTCCTTGGTGGTTCTTGATGTCAACTATAACTACCATGTTCAGGTTCACGATTAGTCATTATAGGAATGTGTTCAGTTTCAGTGTGTTGTGTTTCAAAAAATCCTCTGAAAAAAGGATTAGACATCATGTTTGGTAATACAAGATCTCTACCTATCTCAGTATCCTCTTGGTACAAAGGATTCCTAATTTGTTGCAGGTTTATGGAAAATGTTCGCTGAACTCGAGATGACCTAGTAGGTGAGGGAGATCATGAAGATGCCTCACTAGCCAAACTAGATACAGATTGCGTAATGAAAGGTAAGTGACCTCTACGATGATTACAAACCCTAGCACGACCACGTCTAAGTCTAAGAGTATAAAACACATTTTCGCTTCTGGTAGTGACAGTCATAGACAAGGATAAAAAGCTAGAACCTGGACAAGGACTACACTAAGATTAGTCTCAAAAAGGACAAGATAATAGTAAGAATGTTGTTCACTAAGGCACAAATGGTCTAATTTAAAGGCTAGAACAGCTAGAGATTATGACCAATGCGACACAAAGTATAACAAGCATTAAGATGAGGACAAAAGATAACTTATGAGATGAGACTAGTCAAAGTGCAAGGCACAAGTCTTTAGCTAAGCAAAGTGCTACTATTTCAAAAAATTTCGTAGATAGAGAGTGATAAACGGACACAGAAAAGGGTAGTGTGTAGGCCGCAGAAAGCTAAAACAGACCAAAAGTGGTAATGCTAACACAAGGTCTTGCGCAAGAAACTTTGACAGGCTGCGCGAAGAAATTTTCTAAGCAATGCAAAGAAGTTTCCTTGATCACATGAAAGTTAGTGACAATGTTTTAATTTTGCATGAGAAAGTTCAAAGAGTCGTGTGAAGACTCATGATAGAAGTTTAATTTCATGCGAGGACAATATGATTTCGCGCGAGGACAAAATGATTTTGCGCAAGAAGGTAGACCAATTTTACAACAGTGACTGATGTTGACAAGATTTTTGGACTTTTCAGACTGATTGGGAAGATTTTTGGAGACAAGTTCAGTTGGACAGACAATGAGATTGACCTCACAAGAAATTTGGACAAAGTTTCAAGTTTTCAATCTAGGCAAAGTGTTTAAACAAGATAGTGGGAAGCAAGCAGTAGTTGAAAATAGTCCTGCTGAGGAAAAAGCAACTCGATAGGATAAGGGAGTCTTGAATTTTGTTTGTTGTAACTGGTTTGGACTTTGTTGATGACTCGATAAAAAATACACTTTTATCCCTTGAAATAAAAATTGGTAGAGAAGGAAAAACCTTTGTCCCACATCTTATGCGTATGCATGTACCTCACACAGCTATGTCACCCCCTAGAGGGCACCCGTGTTTTTGGTATATTTAAAGGACTCAATAGTATATACTAAACAAGCATCCTTGTGGCAGGGGATGAGTGCATATACCACCTTCAAATGTCTAGTAGCATGCCTATGGTGAGTTCTACAAGAGAGATTCTTCCCCCTCCTTGCACAAAGATTATGCGTCCTTTTGGAGGTGAACTAGGTGGCTTTTAACTAAGAGGTTTTTACTTGGCTTCCATTCAAATTAATCCTTGGTGGCTCCACAAGAGGAGTTGAGGCCAACAGCCCACATTAGCATCTAAAAGTACACATTACTTGCTTAACAAGCTAGGGGCCTGGGCTGACTAGTGCACAGACAGAGCTTCCCCTTAATATGCGATATCAAGAATTAAGGGGAAGAAATTAATTTGACTTTGGGGTCTTTCACTCTACAAAGCATCTTGATTATAGTGAGTTGGAATCGCCGGCGAAAGGAGTGTGCTCACTTGGGTCATTCTCGGAGGTTGGATCACTTTGGCAGGCCCTCTAAAGGATTGACATAGACTGGTGGTTTAGATTTAAGGGTCCAAGTTTCTGAATCCCTCAAGGGGAAAGAGCATAATCCTCTACCTTATTTCCTCGCCCAAAAAAGCAAGACAAATTAATTACTGACTTGGCTTAATCAATCCAAACTCATGCTTCCTTAAAGATTTTGATTCCCTTAAAGGAAATCATTGTCTTATCATAGAAGAGAACAAGCTTGGAGAACCACCAAGCTGCTTGCCTTCTTCGGTATGCCATTTTTTGGAAGCATCTAGATTTCTAATTCACTCTTGGTCATGACCTCCAAGAAGTGAAGAGCATATTCCCCTATTCTTCCATCTTGCACTCTAGGAAGTTCAAAAGCCCCTAATTAGACTAGTTTTGAAAGCAGGAAAAGAAGACACACATTATTTTGTGGGTTTGAAATATGGTCTTTGACAAGCGTATCTTCGAAAAGTGTCCTGCAAGCAAACAGTCAGTCCTTTTTCAAGTGGGTTTTTAAAATGAATCTTCGGAAAACATCCTGCAAACAACAATTAAGCTACAAGAAATCCAAAGGAATAGATCAAGACAAGCACATTAGTGAAATCAAACAATCTGATGATCAAAAAATAGTGCTTAAAACTGAAACTGCTATCACAAGATTTCACGCGAGATCTCTGACAGAGCCTTGCAAAATTATTTCAGGCTCATGCAAAATTTCTTTATGGCTCATGTGAAGCAATAGGTGTCATGTGAAGTTTCGCATGCTCAAGCACTTTCTCACGTGATACGTAGAGAATCTTGGCGAGAAGATTTTGGATCCTCATGCGAAAATGAACAGTCTCGGGTAAAGATTCTTGAATCTATACAAAACAGTACAAACAGAGAACACGAAAATGATTAAAAAATGCAGAAAGAGGCTAGAAAAGTTGATTTTCTCTGCCCCACAGTGGGCGCTAGAAATGTGTATGTGAAAATGTGGCCTATGCTAACACACACACACACTTCAACATGGTCCTTATTTGCAGATTCATCTCAAAATGAACATTAGATTGTTCATCCAAAAATCAACAGGCAAGGCGACCTGTTGCCTTCTATCTAAAGGGATTTTTCTTGTTATATATCCTTAGATTTGAGGTGTTAAGCAACCAGACCCTCTAAGAATGAAGGATTTAAGAAATAAAATTAATCTATATGATTGTACAGATTAATCTAGAATGAGAAATGCATTCCAATCTAGGAACAATTGAAACAAAACTAGATTAACCTATGCATATTAAGCTAATGAATTTAAACTAAGAATGCAAGATGTATGCAAAAATGTGAGCAAATGTGAGTATGAATTTCAACAGTGATTCGATGCAAATTCCAATTCATCCTTGAAAATGAAGAGATGGGGGTCTCTTAAATAGACTTTCCTAGAATCCATCAATGGTTGAGATCGATTTCAATCAATGGTCAGGATTAAAATTAAGGTTCAGTTAAAGTGGAAGATTCCCAAATTAAAGGAAGTTAACTAACTCAGATCTGAGTGTAAGAGTCAATCAACTCAAATAGACTTTAGTGTAAAAGCAAGTGATTTGGGTCACTTCTAATTTGATCAACAATGAACTGGGAATTTCCTTTTTTGAACTGAAGAGAGATTTTGATGAGATATTTAATTTAATAAAATGAGATATGCTCTCATAATTACCTTTTCTATTTAATTAAATAATTCTATTTAATTAATTAGAGACACTTTTCTTCTTTAATTAAATAACTTCATTTAATTAATTAGGAATAACTTCCCATTTAATTAAATAAATTTTTTTAATTAATTAGAAGTAAGTTTCTCCATTTAATTAATTAAAATAGGAACATTTATCAAATTAAATAAATTTAATTCCATAGTACATTAGCCTTAAGAGATAATTTAATTTAATAAAGTATGAATACTTTAGATTAAATTAAATTGAAATCAAATAGGTTTAATGTGGCTAATATGAGTCAATACTATAGGAATTAAATAAAGAGTGTGATTAATGTAGATTAGGATTTTTTACATCTAAAAATTAAGTCAAGTAGTGAGTAGCAAAATAAAAATTGCCTGTTAGGATAGGTCTTAGGATTGATCAGAAATAGACCAGAATTGGTGATCATGACAATGAGCCAATTTTGGGGTATTACACTACTAAGTGCACTCAGGCATCAAAGGAATTGAGGAAGAAGAGAGTGTTAACCAAGTTCACTCAGTTAACAAAGGGAAAGTTGGACAGAGTTAGTGTTGACCGAGTTCACTCGGTTGCCAAAGGATTTTTGCAAGTTCACAGTGTTAACCAAGCCTCTATTGGTTAACATAGAGAATCATTTCAAAGTAGTTTCTACCAAGTAGGGTAGGCTTATGAAGGCTTTTTCTTTTTTTGGCATATGAAGCTTAATTACTTTATGTATTGATTCTAGTTGACTATGGTGATGAATATTGGTTATTGTAATTTGAATTTGGGCTGACTTGACAATTTGAAAGGTATAAATAAAAGGTCAAGTTGAGATTTCTAGTGTGTGTGCAAAGTGTGTTGATTGAATTAAAAGGAAAAGAGAAGGAGCGAACTTGAAGGATAAGCAAGTATCCTTATGGAGCTAGAAAAGTAATATTTGATCAGGAAGGATCAAGTTTAAGAAGAAAAGAGATTTGAATTCAACAATTCAGTTGCATCAAAATTAGGTCATTTCCTTGTTACTCTCTAACCATTGTAGCATTGATCTAAAATCTCTTAACAGAGTTGGTTTAACAACTAGTTGTAAATCTTCTAACAAGGTGACAATTCCATTGAATTGTTTTAAGACCTCTTGCAAGGCCACTTCTAGCAAGGTGATTAAATCCTCTAACAAGGTCACACCTTATAGTGTGTTTTGTAACCTTTAACAGGGTTGGCTCCTAACAGGGCTCACTTTAGAAGAGTGAAAAATAGTAACTAGTTACATTGGTGGTTTTTTCAAAATTGGGTTTCTACATTAAATCCCGATGTCTCATGTGTTCATGTTATTTCTATTATGCTTGCAAGTTAATTACTGTTAATGTTTTAAGATCTACTAAAAGTAATTCACACTTTGCATTTACCGAGTTACATCATTTTCTATGTGTTTATCGAGTAACAATAGCAATCAATTTTCTCAGTCTAAATTTATTGTTGACATCTAAGGGATCTATTCAATATTCTATTCCAACTAGTTTGATCATGTTAATCACATCATAATCATTGGAGTACATATAGTTTACTTTAACATTGTTCTTATATTTGGTTCCTTCCACCATTTTGTACTTAAAACATGGTTCTTTTAAAGCTTTGTGATCAACATCTATGTTGTGTACATCTATCACCACATCTCTAGAATCTATGGGATTTTGGATTGTGTGTCTAAGTTTCATGCAATTACTTATTTTATGACCCTTTTTTTATGGAAGTCACCATAGTCATTATTGTTCCACCACTTTGATTTTACTTTGGGTTCATATGGTCTTGAATTATCCAAAAAAATAATGATGTCATTCTGTATCTTAAAAACCATTTCAAGAGGTTCTCCACAAGTATAAATTCATGTTTAGGTCTTGGTGCCTAGGGTTTATCTTTGAATATGTTTCCATATGTTGATGCACTCCTCTAAGTAGCCTTTCTTGCTTGCATGTTTCTTGTTAGATTGAATATTATTTTAGTAGTTTTGCAAGCTACAACATCCACAACTTTGTCATTCGCAACATCATGGCTTTCATTCAAATAATTTTTCTTGTCATTTCTTGAGTTAGAACCCTATTTCATCTTTTTTACAAGGGTATTTCGCCTTTCTTTTTCATGACATCCTCTATTCTGATAACAATCTTGACCATGTCATCAAACGAAGATGACTCGGGTAGTTACAACTTATAATTTAATTCAAGAATGAGGTTATTGACAATGATATCCACTCTTTCATATTTAGGGATATGATGGGAGTATCTAGAATATACTCTCCTTGAACTTCGAAGGAATGTCAAGAAAGGTTCTCCCATTTTCTATTTGGTATTGCAAAGATCCATGATAGTTACCAAATATTTTGTGTTATCAGATTATTGTTGTAGGAATATCTTTTCAAGTTCATCAATTTTTTTAATTCCAATAGGTAATTTGGAAAACCATTCCTTATATTTTCCATCCAAACTCCGTGGAAACAAACACATGAAGTATGTTTATTCATGTATGATTCATGAACTCCATAGATAAAGCACAAAATAGACTAATATGATCTTGGGGATCAGAAGTAGCCAAGTACATGTCATATTTTGGCACTTCCACTCCTTTAGGAAAATGAGGCATGAACATGTTCTTGTGAAAGGGAATGGATAAATGGTTTCTAATGAGTACTTCATAGGTGATTTGTCTTTTTCTTTCATTATTTATTGCATTTTTGTTTGCATGGATTTTATCTATTTTGTGACAATAGACATAGGAGTTTCCTCTTCTTTGGTAACAATTATTTCCATGTCAAAGTGGGGTGGTAGTTTAGCTCCTTCAAGAGAGAGTTTAAGGAAGTACTTTTCCTTCTCTAGTTTCATTAGCACATCAATCATTTTATGTAAGTTCTTATCAATTTAATACTTCTCAATTTTCTCAAAATCAATCTCATAATCCCCTGATGAAACTTTGGGCATAGTGTTATGATTTTGGTTTCTAGAGTTCCTTTGAAGGTCCTCAACATCTTGATTATGTGTAGATAGATTTTCATTAGGTAGTTGTATTGGTATATCAATGTTTATTCTTATCGATGTAGGTATTTTCCTCTTGGTGATAAACTAAGGTCAATGAGATGATTTGTCCAAGATTTTGTCTGTAGATCATTCTTGGAATAGTGGGTTAAAATTTATTTTAATGTTTTTGGAAAATGTTCATTTTTTCTATAAGGACATTTTTCTTGTCAAAGAAATAATGATGACTCATCACTGGATGAATTTGAGGACTCTCATCCTTTCTATAACTCTTAGTAGATAGTTTTACAGTGTCTAGTCTCAAAATACATAAAGATGTATGATAAGGCTAGATCAAAGATCACATTTAGAATTTTCTCAATTTGGATGATGATAAGTTTAGGGTGAAGCACAACAAGGGACAAGCCATCACGGTAATGACTAAATAGACTAGATTGTGACTCTCACAACTTGTGTTACAACATAGTAGATAGGAGTAGATGGATTGAAGATGTTTGACTAATTTTCATGCACATCAATATTTAAACAAGGTTTCACTTGATAGTTTCAAATTCAAATATGATTATTCAAGATGTAAGATAGCACATATAGTACCCATAGAGTGATTAGATTCCTTAGGATGTGAAAGCATAGTTCACATTTTTTATTTTGAGTAATTTTAGAAGATAAGGGAGTTAAATAATCCATTAGATTTAGAAAAGCCCAATTACCAACTTCTCCCTTTTTAGAAATAGTGCATGATTCACTTAGCTTCCTTTTTAAATTTTTTTTTCATAGTTAAGTTAATTGTTTTATATCTCTCTTTTTAATTTCTTTTTCAGATTAAACTTATCTTTTCACTCAAACTTTATTTTTATCTTTTTAAAAATAAATTTTAGAACATTTGAGAAGATAATTGAATATTTATGTCATTTAATTGGATTTTCTCAATTTATGAATATTTAATTAAATAATTGATAGTTTTAAAGATTTAATTTAATTTAATCAAATTAATGTCCCATTGAGCTATCATTTTACACAATGCTTAATGATAGGAATCTATTCAAACTCCTCTCTAGAAAAGCTAATCTGGGATTAACTCCAAGGTTTTGGGTGATCTTGTGACTTACTTGAATCCACTCAGTTGAAGATAAATGTGTTTGTTCATGAGGAGGCCTTTATTGGTTTTGATCAATTTTAGATAAGATTTTGAATCTTCTTGTTGTGTCAAAAAAAAATTCACACAAAAGAAATATGTTTCTTGTATTTTTCTACTTTTTGAATGAATGCAATCTAACAATGTAACTATATGAATTCCTAAATTAACCAAGTGCTTGTAAAAGACAGGAACAAAGATAGGGTAAAAAAAAGTTTAAGAAAATGACTTGACAAGTAAATTCCTAATGGACATAAACTATGGAAACCCCATGTCTATGAGTTAAGCCTTTGAAAATATTGGTAGGTAACCAACGAAAATAGGAGTAGTGCTTGCTTAATTCCACTAATGCAATTGTTGATGGGAATTTAGAACCATAAGATGTTTCACTTTTCATCAAATCACAAGGCCACAAAAAGTGCACTCATGCCAGAAAAAAAACTATGTAGGAACAATACAATGATCTCTTTTTGAACTAAGTACGTCAGTGGGATTTGCAAAATTGTAGTAAACACCAAAATTAAAAGATCACACAATCAAAATAATACAATAAAACTATTGACTCCATTACATTCCATGAACATATATTCACAAAATATAACATATTTAGGTAAGAATAACTACACTCCGGATGAGAGCACCAATAACATATATTATTGCATCAAAATAATGGCCTAGAATACATATTACATTCCTAAATTTATAAGAAATCATCTCTTAATTTGTGTTTAGAGTGAGAGATTCTTTATGAAAATATATGCTTCTAAACTAATAAATTTTTTTTATTTATGTACAAATTGACTCTCTAACTGGTGCTAAGTAGGACTCCACCCTTGTTTATACCATTTAATGGGTACATGAAATTTTAGATGTCTTAAAACAAAGAAAGCATGAGAAAATAAGAAGAAGAAATCAATTAGATGATGTAGGAGTCTTTGGGGATGCCAAAAATAGAAGCTTAACCTTCACTAGATGTTTGTAAGAGTTAAACTATTGTCAGAATGCGTTTCTAGTGCATGGAATGCTCTAAATTTGGAATTGACAGTTAACTGTAGGTGCACCTATGACTTCTTCAAAAACTTCTCATGCGCCTTTGGAGAAGTGCACCTCAGTAGAAGCACACCTTGTGCACCTTATGCACCTCAAAAGATAGGTCCAAAAAATGCAAAATTCTTATAAGTGTCAATTTTCTGGTGTTAGAATGTTTTTTCAACTTCAAAATTTTCTAGATTCCATCATCTAGGTCTTATTGAACTTCAACCAAAATGATGTCTGGATGTTTCCCTTTGAAATTTTGTATAAGAGAGGCAATTTCAAGATCTTAGGGGTCCTCTAGATGTTTTAGATATGTGCACTTGCGCATCTTTAGGGAATTGTACAAGGTGCTCAATTCACTGAAAAATCAAAGTTCTCATTTTTGAAAATGGTTTCTGGGTTTTTCTCAGATGAGGTCTAGGATCATTTTAGTATACTTACTTTAATCCTTTTGATGATTTATACCATCTTTAAATAAAAAAAATTTCATAAAATTAAACTCCTACTTCTTCTACCTGAAATTCCAAGGCACTTGTGTTGAATCTTGTCATTAATAGTTGCATAAGATGAGGAACCTATTCTAGTTCATTTGTCTGATCCCTATAACTTTGATCTTTTCTTCTCTACAACTACCCAATCCTTCCAAATCAGAGACTAGGTGATCCAAATTATGTAGAATGATCAAATGTTTGAAACTTCTCCATATATTTTTTTAACAAGATTTTCTAGGTCTTTTTACCCGGCTTTTTCAGAGGTTTTCTACTCAAAATTTCAAGTTGAAACTTTCAAAATTGGGTAGCCAAAGACTCACTATTTTAGGGACTAGAATTAGACTTTTAGTTCTTTTTTCCAATGATGTAAACAATTTTGAATTCTAAGCTATAGGTCAAAAGTTATGACCCTGACAAGTTAAGGATGCCTTTTTATCTAGACAAAGAAGCAAACTTTAATTAGCTAATGTTAGAAGACCCAAACAAGGACTCCCTAGGACTCAGATTGACAAAATTAGGTCAACACTAGTCAAAATAGACAAATTTCCCCCAATAAGCTTGTTTTTTGCACACTAAAAATCACCCTTTAACACTCAAATTCTCTAGTTCTGACCTTTGGGTTTCTCAGTTAGAGGACTAGGGCTTGACCCAGACTCTAGATGGAGTTCCAAAAATGACCTAGGCCCTAGACTAAGGGTTTGGGAAACAGAAAATTTACTAGGGGGTCCCCATTTCAAGGAGAAATGGGGTGTGCATTATGAAACCACAACATGTGCTCATAAATTAAATTAAATTAATTGATTTAGGATGATTTATTGCCAACTAATGCCCCATATTTAGGAATTAACTAATTTTTGATCAGTATTGAAAATATTGATGTTTTATGTAGTTTGTTACTCAATTTAGATTAATGATAGAGATTGATTGCCTTTTAGTTAAGACTTCTATGATTTTTTATTGATATTTAAAATTAGGGCACCTAGTTTAGATTAACAAATTTAGGTTATTATAATATGATTTCCCTAACATGTATTAATTATACAAAGAGGGGTGCACACACTAAAATTAATCCTATTTTATGCATAAATCAATGATTAGTTGTCTTGCGGCTTACTTTAACCCTTATGCAAGGTATGTACATTGATATAATCCTATATAGGTGATTCAGTTTGACTGGGTGGCTTTTGTGATATAAGTAGCATGCATATAAGAGGTAGTGGCTACTTGAAGGTCATCTTCTTGAAGATTGTTAAAGGTTGATCACTATTAAATGACTTATTATTTTCATGTATTAATAAGTATGTGTAGTTTATTTTCTACTATATTTTTATCTCATGTAAATTGTTATATTGTACTGTGGAAAACATCCCTAGGAACAACATTTTCACTAGATTAAAATGTTTGAGGATTCAACTAGGGATCTACTGTAAATATATGCAATGATGTGAATAATATTTTAGCATGGAAATAACTCAAAAAGACTTAAAAACCAAAAAATAGAAAAAAGTAAGGGGTTTTACTTGAATAAAAAAAAAATTAGATAGATTGAGAAAATAACTTCAAATTAAAATAAAAGGTAAAAATAAAGGAAGCCAATTGGTGGATGAAGATAATATTATACAAGAAAACATTAAATTCTAAAGAAAGGTATAATTCTAAAGTACAAGGAGAAGGAATCCATATCTTAATAAGATTATAAAATATGAGAGCATAGTATAAAAATAATGTAAAAATGACAAATCAAAAGCATAAGCATAGGTTGTCTTAAAAAGTCTTGTTCATAAAAAGGGAAACATGTGTATTTGAGTGTACATTCCACTTGAAAAAATGATAAAAATTAAATAAAATATAAATATTTAGAATTGGGAATGAAAATAATAAATACATAGGTATGGTGGCTCTTGTAATGGTGCATTTGCAAGAGATTTTGCATTATTGGAGCAATGTGCCTTATATAGTTTCTAGAGTCACATCAGAGGGTTCAATCTTTGGAGACTATTCACCATCCCATGGCCACAATCATGGTCATGGTACCTCTACTATGAATTCCCACATACTCCATTCACATGATCCTTAATGCCATTTTGTAATGCCCTGCCCAAAGATCCTTGGAAACAAGGATACATATAAGCCAAGATTTTTTTTTTACAAGTGTACACAACAATGTCATATAGGGATCACAAAGATCACAACATAAGACTTAACCATAATACCAATGACCAATGGATCTCCAAATGCCCCTACCTAAGTTGACACACACACAAACAAAGAATGAAAAATCCAAGATGAAAAGAACATGAAGAATCTAAGATCTTTCAAAGCATGGAAAATTAAGTAAACCCAAAGGGTACTTAAAAAGCCAAAAATCGACTCCAACAACTAGTGGAGATACCCCTTATTTTTCATGCGAGGAAAAACAATAGACATAAATCTCACATGAGGTAGTAAAACACACCACGTGAGAAACTATCTTTTGCATGAGGAGGTACTTGGCCCAACAACCAAAATACTAGTGTGGGGTTTCGCACGAGAAAGTGCCAAAAGCCATGCGAGAAAAGACAACACACCACGCAAGCTTTCAAATTCTCATGTGAGAATATACAATTTTGTGTGAGAATCCAAAATAGCACATTGGAAAACAAAAAGGTAATAAGCTAAGAAATAAAGTTCCTCCACACCGAGGAGTGTTGGATCCACATTTTGAGGCAAGGATAGTCAAACAATAACTAAAAGATGGAAAGCCAAAATCTAAATCTAAATATGTAAACATAGCAATGAAGAGAAATAACTAAAAGAAACATCACAATGTATAGAAGCAACAAACTAAGTATGTGGTTCCTCCCAACTATAATAGCATCATGAGACCCCAAAGGTCATATCCATCCTCTGTACATAACATTCCAAACTGCCAACTAGATATTTAGAGCTATCTTATAAGGATGTCACTACTAAAGCATAATAACACCATAAGAACAAGAAATGTAACATACTAACCAAAAGCAATAGATACTCCAACTAAGTAAATAACACCACCTATCATATGCTAAACTTCATAATAGGGAAATACACCAATAAAATAAAATCATCTAAACAAGATATACAAGCATTGCAATGAAAACATAAACCATAAGAAATCATACTCTAGAACTCAAAGTACCAAGTGAAAACATCTAGCAATGGTCACACTAGTATAGTAAACCATCTCTATACACCGGTCCCCAATAGTGATGTAAGGTAGCTATGCCTCCCAACCATGTGAAACCCATAGGTCCACTCCTGTTGTGTTGATAAAGATAATGATCCAACCACAAACACACATAATGAAAATGTACATGGCTAACACTCATGCCAGATAGTATGATGACTAAAACCAAGATAAGAGATAATGCACAAACTATAGGTCCTAGTTAGAAACTCAATGGGCTACTAAGTAGGGGCTAACATCATGGAGGGTCTTTTGGCATGCAAAAGCCCAAGATCAAATTGTGCGACTCAACTCCCCAATGGAAGGCTCTCACACTAACATTTTATTATCTTAAATTTTATTACCACCAAGTGTTTTATTTAGTTATCACTTACTTAAAACTTCCTCTGCCAACCCATTGGGAAATGGTTACCAAGCTGCAAGATAGAATCCCTCTCCATATGTTTCCCTACTCTACCCCTACTCATCCAATGATGAGTGCCCATAGAAATGCATATTCCCAACCTAACCCCAATGATCATAATTCCTAGAAGTACCACACAATATTGGGCCTCACAAGTCACTCGAAAAATGTACATGTATGTATTCATATATGGAGCAACACCATGATGAAGATCATAATACAAGGACTAGATGAGAACATAATACAAACTATCACTCAACTACAAATAGTCTCAGGAGGACAGATGCGAGACACATCCTACTGCAACAACAAAAGTGCAAGAATGGTCAAACTAACATCCAAATGAATGGTCTAGGTCCACAACCAAACTCACACCAAGAAAACCCAAGAAAATAGGGTAGCATGCAAAATAAGGTAAAAAAACACAAAAACTAGAACAATTTGAAATTAAAACCCATTTGGTCTTTCAGAATAAAAGCCTTGAAAATCCAATAAAATTTGGCTTTAGACACCATATGCAAAAATGGCCAACATAATGGTGTCAAACCCTAAATCTTCATCCAAAAATAAGGGAAAATGTTCATATTTGACCAAATGGGTAGAACTAACAAAAAAAATAGAGGGGAACACTAGTTCTCAGCCTCTTAACAAATGGCTACCAAAAGAAGATATAAAATCTAAGATGAAGTAAGAAAACAGGAGAGCTCTACCTGATTTCAAATGATCACATAATGCAAATGATTTCACATTTAATAATCACTAAAAGGTTTACTTTAAACAATTAATTAAGGATATGTCGATCATATAGGGATGACATTGGTAAAATATGTACAGCTAAATCACTAGCTCCATGTGCCACTACTAGGGATATAATTCTTGCACACTAAAACATACGATCAAGTACAATTGCATATAATATCATAGCCAAAGAAATAAAAGCATTAAATACCTAATTTAACCATTTATGTCACTCACATTTGCATGAAGCACAATGAAACAAGAATGAAGTAAATCACCATAGCATAAAATTCATCACATAATAGAATTAGAGATATGTACAGAATACTAGATAACTGGTTATCATCATAGAATATACTATCATCTCAAAATGGCATCAACATGCAAATATGATAAAATGAACAACATAGCAATACACCATCTATGGTACTGAAATCAAAGTATAACATCCGACCCTTAGGTCATCTCAAAGTACATATAATAAGGGTATCAAGTATCTCTTGAATCAAAATAAACAAGGAATGAACTGCAAATAGGAAAGGCACTACAACCTCCCCCACTAGCATAGGCTTACTCCGAGAAGCCAAAAAAAAGATAGGGGTACAATCCTCTCAAAAGTGTAGTATCTTTCCAAGTCATAGAGGTCTCATCACTCGGGTCCCATTGGACTGTTACTTGCTCAATGTCTCAACTTCACCAGGTCAACCTCTAATGTTGTAAGATACAAATGGGCTCCAAAATAAGCTACCCATCTGCTACCTAATAAACATCCTAATCAAGAACATGGGTCACATTAGGAATATACTATCTCAAAAAAAAAACATGAAAGACATCATGGATGCATGATAAGCTAGGTGGCAACACTAGTCAATAACTAATAGGACCAATCCTCAAGAGGTTATCAAATGGCTTGACAAAATGTGGTGCCAACTTAGAGCCTTTCCCATAACAGATGGGGTTCTTCCTCAGCTGCACTCTCAAAAACACCCTATCACCAAAAAAAAAGTGACGATCCAACCTATCGATATTTGCATACTTCTTCTACCCATCTCAAGTAGTAATTAAATACTCCCTAATATGAACAAACTACTACTCCATATCCTGAAGCATCTCTAGACCTAAAAGAACTCAATCTTCTAAATGATCCTAACTCAAAGAGGTATGACATGGTCTATCATACAAGGCTTGACAAGGTGACATGCCAAGAGAATTATGATACCTGTTGTTGTATGCAAACTCAACAAGGTATAGATAATCCTTCCACTTCACCTACTTGTCCATTACATACATGCCAAGCATATCCTTTAGAACCTAATTCACTTTCTCAGACTGACCATTGGCCTTTGGGTGATAAGTCAAACTAAAATTGAGTTGCATGCCTAAAGCATGTTGGAGAGACATCCACAGTGTAGAAGTAAAGATTGGATCTCTATCTAAAATAATCTAACAAGGGATCCCATGCAAACAAATAATATCCTCCAAGAAAACATGTGCTACAAAAGAAGCTGTGTAGGATGTTCTCATGGGTGAAAAATGTGCTACCTTGGACAACTTTTCCATTGTCATCATGATACAATCATAACTCTATAATGACATAGGAAACCCTATGATAAAATCAATAGATATCATATCCCACTTCCACTCTGGAATGGTATGTGGCTGCAAAAGACTTGCAAGATGCTAATGCTCTACCTTCACTCTCTGGCACTCAAGACATTGAGCCCCAAAATTAGCAACATTACATCTCATCCCTACCCAAAAGTACAACTATCTAAGATCAGTATGCATAGTCTTGATACCAGGATGTGCAAAATACAGTGCATGACATGCTTTTGACAAAACCAAGGTATGAAGATCATCCAACATTGGTACATAGATATGGCCAAAGTGTCATAGTAGTCCATTAGACTCAAGCAAGTAATGTAAAAATATCCCCTTAAGGGACATCTACTCGATCTCTACCCTCACCTCCTAATACCAATTGTCACTAGTCAAGGCTTTCAAGATATGACCTCACAAATCCACTCCCAATGACATCACTAATACCTCATGTTGCCTCCTACTCAAGGCATATATGATGACATTCTCCTTCCCTTTAATGTAATGAACATCAAAGTTATACTTGCACAAGAACTCTATCCAGTGATGCTATCGTGTATTTAGGTTTGGCTAAGTAAAGATATATTGCAAGCTCCTATGATCGCTATGCAACTCAAACCTATGTCCCAAAAGAAAATGTCTCCAACAAACTAGATCATGCACCACAACCACAAGTTCCAAATCATAAGTGGAGTAGTTGAGCTCATGGTCCTTGGGCTTCCTAGAATCATAAGCAATCACTCAACCATCTTGCATCAACACCACACCCATGCCTTCCAATGAAGCATCTGTGCAAACCATGAAATCATCTACATGATTAGGCATTGCAAGGACTGGTGCACTAGTCAAACACTCCTTAAGAGCATTAAATGCTACCTCACACTAATTTGACCAAACATACTTCTTCCATTTTAGTTGAAGAGATGTGATGGGATGAGCCACTTGTGAGAAATCCTTCATGAATTGATGGTAGTAACCCACTAATCCCATGAAACTATGAACTTCTAAGACATTAGTGGGTATCGACCAATACATAATAGCATGAATTTTCTCCAGATCCATTGTAATTCCATCACTAATGATGATATGTCCCAAATACTTCACCTTTGACTAGAAGAACCCACATTTACTCAAGTTTCCATACAAATGATGGTCTCTCAAACACTGCAATACTTTATGTAAATGGACTTCATGCTCCTCAATAGTCTTTGAATAGATCAATATGTTATCCAAAAATACAATGAAACACTAATTGAGTTTAGTTCGAAATGCTCCATTCATCAAACTCATAAACACTGATGGCACATTGGTTAACCCAAAGGGTACAACTGTGAACTCATAATGCCCATACCATGTTCAAAAAGCTATTGGATGAATGTCAGCCTCCTGAATACAAAGTTGATGGTATCCTAACTTTAGATCAACCTTTAAGAACATTCGTACTCCCTTCATTTGATTGAACAAGTCATCTATCCTTGGAAAAGGATATTGGTTCTTTACTGTCACCTTATTCAACTATTGGTAGTCAATGCACAAATGCAAAGACCCATCCTTCTTGTTCACAAAGATGACTAGCGCACCCTACGGGGATACACTAGGACAAATATGGCCCTTGGTTGACAATTCTACCAACTACAATATGAGTTCACTCAACTCCTGAGTAGTCATGTAGTAAGGAGCTTGTGAAATCAGCTCTACTCTTGTACAAGATCAATCTAAAAATTAATGTCATGTTGCGGTGGCATACTAGTTATCTCATCAAGAAATACATCTGCATACTCAGAAAGGAGTAGGTGATCATCAAGTGTCACTGTGTGATTCTCATCTTTCTCAAGATCATTGACAAAAACAAGAAACAACTGACAACCCTTCCACACACTCTACTTTAGTTGATTAGCTAAGGTCATCCAAAGTGAGACTAGTCTCTGAACTCCCAAAAGTTCCACCTACCCACCTGTGTCATCAACACATTGTATTGACTTATGAAAATAATCTATATTTGTCTGATGAGTAGCTAACCAATCCATGCCCAACACAATGTCATACGATCCCAGAGGTAGGATATGAAGATCCATTGTGGTGGTGAAGGTTCCCAAATTCAAACTACAATGGTTGGCCAAAGAATCTATAGCCACTTTGGAACTCGTGCCTAACTCAACCTGCCACCTATCGACCTAACAGATTGCCACTAGCCCACATTGTCAAACAAGAGATGGTTAAATGAAAGAATCAAAAGTGCTAGAATCAAACAAAAATAAAGACAAAATGCCACAAAACGTACCTATAGCCTCGAATATCGTACATTAATTCTCAGCTTGATGGTTGTCAACCACCACAAAGACTCAATGATTCCTTTCAACATATCCCACTGTAGGCTTGGATCTAGATGCACTCTTACTAGGTCTTGTAGATTTAGTATAATACTCAAAAGATTTATGGCTAGGCTAACCATATGAATAATAGTTCCTTGTAAATCTGGAACCTATACCATGACCACCCTAAGTAGCTTGAGGGTAAGGTGCACTACCCTGCTAGAGTTTTACTGACCACTCTAAGGAGGATGATCCTAAGATTTTTGTGCTCAGCTTTGGTTGTCTCCTTTCTTTCTTGAGGTACCAGAAGGCTATCCACCCTTGGTCCAAAACCTTTTTTCCAATTCCCACAATGATATCCACCCTAGGAGGGTGTTGTTTGAGCCTGGCCCTTCCCTAAGGACTAGGTAAATTGTGCATCAAGTCTTGAATTCTTTTCACTTTGGTTCTAAGAACCAGATTTTCCACTTAAACCTCTAGCCAAATTTTCCTTTGCAATACATGACTTCTCAACAACAAGAACAAGAGTTCTAGGCTGATGCACACAAACTTCTCCAATAAGGGAATCCTTAAGGCCTCAAATGAAATGATGAGCCTGGAGTAAATCATCATGGTTGTAGCAAAAGTATTGCCTAAGCTCAAAAAATTGGATTTTTTATTGGTCTACTATCATGTTACCTTGTCTGATCTCATGGAACTCGTCAAAACGTGCCTCTATGAACTAAGGAGATAGAAATATCTCTCAGAACCTCTCCTCAAAGATCTCCCAAATGTGATTTGTAACACTGATCTAGAGCTTCTAACCCTCAATATTCCACCATATGGATGCATGGTCCCTCAACTGCATAATCACACAACATGCCTTCATATTGGTTGCATATGGTTACATGGTGAAGCAACACTCTATGTCTAATAACCAAGTTTTTGCCTTGAGACCACCTCCCTTACCATCATAAAATGGCAGTTTGGATTGTTGAAGAGATTTCATGATATCCAAACAGATAGAATCTTCACTATTGATGTCCCTACCACCTCGACAGTGCCCTCGACCACTCGTTGGAGTACGAGAATGCTCACGTTCATACTCGTCCTCTCTATGCTCTGACTGATGGAAATCTCCATGATGAGATCCGTCTTCTTGATTATGATCCTATTGGTGTTCCTCTATGCAAGGTCCCAACTAAGAAAGAATCTCCTAAAGTACTTGCATCAATACCTCAATGCCATTCTGTTCATTATTACCCTGTTCTTCTCCACCAACTTGATGTTCTTCCTCTTGGTGTTCTCCTTCATTGTTATTGCTATGGGTACCACCCTGACCACTAGGTTTATGTGTAGGAGGCATCACTATGAAAGCAATAAGGTAAGGTCAAAACAAATGAGTCATAAGCATAAGAGTTGTAGCAATATATCAAAATAATAACTAGTAACTTAAAATACACATATAGAAAACAAAACTATAGTGGAAGCATAACATAGATCCCAATGTTGCAACATGTGTTCTATTACTAGATGTAATGCCCTACCCAGAGATCCTTAAAAACAAGGATAAATATAAGCCAAGATTAAAAAATTACAAGTATGAGTGTACATAAAAACATCATACAGGGATCACAAAGACTACAACAGAAGACTTAACCACAATCTTGGTGACCAACAAATCTCCAAATGCCCCTACCTGAGTTGACACACATACAAACAAAGAACAAAAACTCAAGATGACAACATCACAAAGAATCTAAGATTTCTCAAAGCATGGAAAATTAGGTAAACCCAAAGGGAACTTAAAAGACCAAAAAATGATCCCCAAAAGCTAGTGGAGATGCCCCCTGTTTTTCATGTGAGGACCAAAAAAAGGCATAAATCTCATGCAAGGAAGTACAGATACCACGCAAGAAACTATCTTTTACATGAGGAAGTTCACCAAATGGCTTGAGGAAGTACTTGGCCCAACAAACAAAATACCCAAAATTGGTATGGGGTTTCCTGTGAGAAAGTGCCAAAAGCCACGTGAGAAAACCCAACACACCACGCAAGATTTCACATTCTCATGTGAGAATGTACAATTTTGCATGAGAATCCAAAACAACAAGCTAGAAAATAAAAAGGTAAAAAGCTAAGAAATAAAATTCTTCCACTATGGGGAGTACTGAATCCATATTTCGAGGCAAGGACACTCGAACAATAACTAAAAGATGAAAAGATGGAATCTAAGTCTAAACATGTAAACATAAAAATGAAGGGAAATAACTGAAAGTAGCATCGCAGTGTACAGAAGAAACAAACTAAGTGCACAGTTCCTCCCAATTGTAATAGCATCATGAGACCTAAAGGTCCTAGCCATCCCTCATGCATAACATCCCAAACTTCCAACTAGATATTTAGAGTTATCTTATAAGGATGTCACTACTAAAGCATAATAACATCATAAGAATAGGAAATCTAACATGGTAACCAAAAGCAATAGATACTACAACTAAGTAGATAACACCATCAATCATATGCTAAACATCATAATAAGGAAATGTGCCAATAAACTAACATCATCTAAACAGGATATAAAAGCATTCCAATGAAAGCATACTCTAGAACCCGAAGTACCAAGTGAAAACATCTAGCAACGGTCGCATTGTTATAGTGGACCATCTCTGTACACCAGTCCTCAATAGTGGTGAAGGTAGCTATGCCTCCTAAACACATAAAATATGTAAGTCCACTCCCACCTTACTAATGGAGATGATGATCTAACCACAAATACATATAAAAAAAAAGTTCATGGCTAACATTCACACCAGATAGTATGATGAATGAAATAAAAATCAGAGAGAATGCTCAAACTATAGGTCTTGGTCAGACACTCAGTGAGCTACTAAGTAGTGCCTGACATCATGGAGAGTCACTTGGCATCCAAAATCCCAAGCTCAGATCGTGCAACTCAACTCCCTAATGGAAGGCTCTCACACTAACATTTTCTTATCTTAAATTTTATTACCACCCAATGTTTTAATTAGTTATCACTTACTTAAAACTTCCTTTGCCAACCCACTGGGCAATGGTCAGTAGGCTTCAAGATAGAAGCCCCCATATGCTACCCTACCCTACCCTTATTCATCGAATGATGAGTGCCCGTAGGCATGCGTATTGCCAACCCAACCCACCCTCAATGATCATAACTCTAGAAGTACCACAGAACATTACGCCTCACAAGTCGCTTGACAAATGTATGTGCACATACTTTTGTGTGGTGCACTATCATCATGAAGATCATAAAATAAGGATTGGATGAGAACACAATGAAAAATATCACTCAATCAAAAATAGTCTCGGAAGGACAAAGGCAACATGCAGCCCAATGTGAAAAAAAATGTAAAACAATGGTTAGACTAACATCAAAACAGATGGTCCAGGTCTACAACCAAACTCATGCCAAGAAACAAGGTAAAAAACCTCAAAAATTAGAAAACTTTGAAATTAAAACCCATTTTGTCTTTGAGCACAAAAGCCTCAAAAATCCAATAAAATTTGGGTTTGGACATCATATGAAAAAATGGTCATCATAACAGTGCGAAACCCCAAACCCTCATCCCAAAAATAGGGAAAATATTCATACTCAGCCAACCAGGCAGAACCAACAAATATAAACAAAGGGGAACACTAGTTCTTATCCTACTAACAAATGACTACCAAAAATAGATATGTAATTTGAGCTAAAGTAAGAAAATGAGAGAGCCCTACTTGGTAGAAAAAGGGGCTGAAACAAGGAACAACACAATAAAATAAATCGCCCACTGAAACTGCCAGAAATCTTGGCAAAACAAGGTCCACTTGAATCAGATCCAAAGAGCCAGACCTTGCAAAGATCCCACACCCACAACTCTCACAACAAATAGAAATGTGATCCTTCAGAAGAGGATTCTCAAAAAGGCTTTCAAATTTGTGTTTTTCAAAAGTGAGAAGTGAGGAATTAAATTTCTTTTTTCATACTTATTCACTTTTTGAGTGAATAATTTATTAGGGAAAATAGCTAGTTAGACTATCTAGACTCCGAATTGACCAAAATGAAAATAGGTTATTCCTAGAAATAGGAATTCATTTGTGGCAAAGTTGTGAGAGATTAAATTCAAAAAAATATAAAACCCAAAAACCCAAAACCACAAAAATTTCCTTAACAACTTTCACGATAATGCAAACCTCTAAATGTAAAAATATGCTCATTGGTATAATCACATAATGCAAATGATTTCAAATTTAATAATCACCAAAAGATTTACTTTAAACAATTAATTAAGGATATGTCAATGATATAGGGATGACATTGGTAAAATATGAACGATTGAGTCACTAACTTCATGTGCTACTACTAGGGATATAATTCCTGCACACTAAAACACATGATCAAGTGCATTTGCATATAATATTATAGTTGAAGCAATAAAGCATTAAATGCCTAATTTGACCATTTACATCACTTAGTTTGCACAAAGAATAATGAAACAAGAATGAAGTAAATCACCATAGCATAAAATCCATCACATAATAGAATCAGAGATATGTCCAGAATACTAGATATCCAGATATCATCATAGAATATACTATCATCTCAAAATGGCATCAACATGCAAATATGATAAGTTGAACAACATAGCAGTATAACATCTATAGTATTGAAATCAAAGTTTAAGATCCAACCCTTAGGTCAGCTCAAAGTACATATAATAAGAGTATCAAGTATCTCTCAAATCAAAATAAACAAGGAACATACTACAAATATGAGAGGCACTACACATTCCAATGACCATTAATATTTCTCCCATGGATGACTAGCTTCTCTACCTCCTGATGGTCTTCTCTCCAGATGACCCTCTATCGATGGTTCTCTTTTTGCTCTAACTAGTCTAGTTTGACTTAGTTCAACAATTCTAATTAACCTTCCTGTTCAAAGTGTTTTCCCAACTTTCCTTAGTTATTTTTCCAGTTAGGAAGGATAATGATAAGGAAGAGGAGACAACTGATGTTTGGTCTATTCCAAACCCAAATCTCGACCCAGTTTATGTATGGAAAAGAAAAACGATCCTAATTCACCTTCATCAATTGATATTGCATTAAATTCTTAGGTATTTTTCTACTTTTGGGCTTTGCCCATGTTTATATTGGTTTTCAGTATTTGGGCACAACCTATTCAACTATATTGGGGACTGACTTTATATTCACCAAGCACTTTTTTCTTGAATTATGCAATAATCCCTTTTAATTAATGGTGAAGCCCCATTCATCATTAAAAAATACTAAAAGTAAATAAATGAAATTGTCACACAAAGTTGAAATAGAGAGAGAAAATATCATGCTAAAGAAGGTAAGAGTCCAATCACTAGAATATTTAATTTTTAGTGTTCAATTAATTGATTATCATAAAAAAATTAGTTTCAAAATGAATGAAAAAAAATTATTAAATGTGACCAAAACCAACATAAACCAATACAAATGTTCACTAGGTCAAGTAACAACAATGACTAAGGGATAGAGGGAGGAGGATTTATTTTAATTTTAGACGCTGAAGTGGTACATCCTTGACTACACAAGTGATATAGGTCAAGTCCATTGTTGAGGATCCAACCCAAGATATAAAATGAGCGATGATTCAGAATTAAGAGTAAATATCTCTGAAGAAGCAATAATGCTATTAAAAAATAATTACATTTTGAACTGACTATACACAAGAATATGTTAGTACTAAACTTATTATTCTATTAAAGAAATTCCTATAAAAGATCTCAATTCACACAAAAAAGATCGTAGTATGCAAATTTCACCATTATAAGAGTAAGTTTAATCTTCACCTTGAACTATGAATTCTAGTCCTAATATGGTTAAAAAGATAGCAAACACTAAAAATTTGTACAATTGCCTTAACAAAAACTTGAAACTTACAAACATAATTCAATTTATAAATATAAATTATTTAAATTTAGATATTTTATATTTTATGTTTTTCTTAACCTAACAAACTTAGAAACCCATTCAATATAGGCATTTAACTCACCTATGAGGAATGAAGACAAGGATGATGAGGAAAGAGAAATTAATGTTGACAAGAGGTGACCCGTTCTTGATGTCGCCTTGAGCTCCATTGAGGTATGGGATGAACCAGGCGAGCGAGATACCTCTTTGCTTCCCGTTGGTGTCACCCTCATTGTGCAACCACTTTATTGCTATTTATGTTGTCTTTCTTTTTAGACATTGCCTATGTGACTTTGAGGAGTGACCTTGTGTCCTATTATTTATTTTGATAGTTAGTGTATATTTATTTTATAAACTAATAGAAAGTGATGCTTTTATTTTCATAAATACTCTACATATATGACTAATAAGAGTTAATATTACTCGTAGTAACAATGACAGTGAGTAAAGATAATCACAAGTCAAAAGTATTGTTCATAACATCAAACAGCAACATAATTATAATAAAGAGAGGAGATGATAGGTCTTGATCATGTCAATTGAAATTTATGTAATGCATTAACAACATCTAAAATATTATTAAAAAAAGGAAACAATATTCTTTTAAAATAAAAAAAGAAAGAGATCTAAACAAAACTATTTTTTTGATGGAGGGTTCAGATCCGCGAGGCAGCCCAACGAGGCACGAAGCCTGCGAGCTACCAACCAGCGAAGGCCACCTAGACGTTTTAGGAACCCGATACGGACCCACCTAAACAAAACTATCTGAAAACATACAACTCGATGTATTTAAGAGAAAAGACAAAACATGTTGCAATGCTCATCTAAAGAGATAAAATTTGATAGAATTTGAAAAAGTTAAAAATAATGAAAAATATTGGAGAAAGGCGTGGAAAGGGATTTGGAGAGCAGCCTCCTTCACTCATAGTGCGGGAGTGCTGTGGTCAGCAATGTGAGAATATACGAGGACTTAGACTGCCTCCATTAAAGAAAAGATAGCATCTCACGGCTCATCGATGTTACAGAGGAATCTTTCCTCACAAATTATTGTATTTCAGGACATCATCTGTCAACACAATTCTGTGAAGATGTTAACTCAAAGAATCGCGTCTCATTGAAATCGACAAAAGACTTTAGCGGCCTGCATCGAATTATCATGTCTTCGTTGAAATGGAGCTCGAAACAGATGAGAGGAGAGTGTCTGTCATACGGCTTTTCTTTACATTCAGCAGGATTCCTTTGCGTTTCTGTCTTGTCACTGCTGTTTTTATAGAGTTTTGGGGTTTTGTTTTTGTTTTTGTCCTGCTTTATTAAATGCTTTCAAGCTTTTGCAATTCAACTCCTGATGCTAACACTACCTAGTGGCTTTGAAGTTTTTGAAGATGTAATTAATAAGGTAAGGTCGTCTTCATCTTGTTTTGTCTATTCTTTTGTCTCATAGTACCTATAAATGGTTAGAAAGTTTTGGTTTTGTTTAATGCTTGTGGGATAAAGATTTCTCTCACATCTAATAATTTATATATTATTGGATATGTTTATATATTATTAGATATTTCATTATTATTTTCTCTTTGGGTTGATATGTTATTTTGAAGTGTGGGTCTTAGTATATATAATTGTTTTATTATTGATTTTATATGAATCTACGAGTTTGCAATTCTTAAGAATAATTTCTTCACATTTTCATATACATTAAATTTTAATATTTTTTTTCATATAATATATTTTTAAGACAAATCTATTTCTTTGTTTAGAAGAGTTGTTTGTATTGAATCTAACAAGTTCTTCACTATGCAATGTTAAACATATGTTTCTGTTGAATTCGATTTGTCTAAATTTGAACGAGTAGATTAATATATAATATACAATATGCACCATACTCAAAGGGACTTATGTGTCAACTTTCTTAACACTTGCTTTAGAAACTAATTCCTTGAGATAAACCAACTTCTAAGCCTATGAATGGTGTGGCTTTGGTAGGAGTTGGAGATCGTTGGACAATGGTTGGATATCATAAAAATGGTAAGAAGTCAACAAAGGTCTAACCCTTGCTATAAATGGTGACTTTATGAGCAAGACTGCAAGTTGAAAACCTAGTTTAGGTTAGTTATTAAGATTTTGAAAAAGGTAAAGGAAATTATGTCATTTCAACATAAACATGTTTCATGGGGTATCCCAAGGAGGTGACTAAGGAATGTTATGGATAGTATTGACTAGTATTCAATGCACTTTCTTTACAAGATTTTTTTTTCCAACTTAAACTTTCTTCATCTAAAGCCTATTTTCAAAATTCTCAAAGCTCCTACCCTATGATATTGAAGTAGAGTATGTGCCATGTGAATTTTAAAAAAATACCCAATATTTTTATAATTGAAAAGTCCAATATTTTTTTACAAAAAACCATAATGGTTTATAAGGTTGAGTTTTAAGAATATATCCTTAGACAAACATGTTTTAATATTTTATTTATCATGTTACATTTAAATCATACCATTCTACCTAGAAATTAGTTAGCATAGAATAATTGATAGACATTTTCAAACATTAATGTTTAGTGTTTGTACAAGATAAAAATTCCTATCGTATTCTCTTTTTATTGTATGTCATGTGATATGGCTATGCAGTCTTTTGTCCAAATAATAAGTACGAGCAAGGACATGGAAAATTGGTTACTTTTATTTCTCTTGAATGATAGTCAAGTATTTTCTTTTACCATGGATGTGACCCTAGTAATTTAGTCTCATGGGCTATTTTCATATAGTTAATGTTCATATCATAATTATGTGGTTCAAATCTCAACTTTGTAACTTGCTCATTTATTCCTTGTTGAATATATGAAGCTATTATGTGACAACTTCATAATGGCCAAGGTGGCATGAAAAAGTGATGACATGACTGATAATGAGATGGAAAAATAATTAAAATGTGGGGTTGTTCTATATGTATAATAAATTAGGTCTTTATGAATGATATCTTTAAAGACTATGATTAATTTTGTTAAGGATTGTTGATGAATTTTGAACCAAATGTAATTATGAAGACTAATTTAATTTGACTAATGAAAGCTTTAACCTAAGGATGCAAACCTAAATTTAAAATATAGTGGCTTAATGAAATACCATTTTGAGTTTGAATGGTTGAAATATCTTAGAAGTATCAATAATTTGATTCTTAATCCGAGTAGACATGTTTTATTATAGGTCTCCTAAAACCTAATTTTCTAGTCTCACATTTAAAGGTTTCTATAACTATATTAGTTCCCATGCTTGCATTATGTCCCATGGCTATTTTTATTCAAGAGATACCTTGATTATTTATCATGTGTATTTGCATATTGAGATGCTTCGATGACCTTACATTAGTTTTATTACCCATATTATAGCTAATAGATGTTAGATGTGTTACTATTTAGTTTGATCATATCTACATGATGATGCTAGTGATGTGACATGATGCCTTATGATAATGATTGGTTAATTTTTTATTTAGACATGGATTATGATTTCTTAGTTATCAGAAGGATATTATTGGAATTATTTCTAGTGTTTTTTTATGTTGTGGATATCTATTTTTTAACCTTTGGCAAATATATTCTTAATGAAAACAATAGATTATTTAAATTATTTAAATTAAATGCTTTATTACATGATTATGTGTTGTTATGTTGTACTTCAACACTACTATGTGTGGATTTCTCATTGGTGCCACTATGAAGTGGGAAGAGAGTCGTAGTCATTTTCTTGCAAGGTCTACATGGTGTCCTATTCTCCTTCATGTAAATATGTTGTTGGAAACTAAAATTGAAACAATCGTTGTATTGTCATTGATATCAAACCTTATTTATGAGACAATTTTCCATCTGATCTGAGTGCCATAGCTATTTGATTGATGAAGAAGATTTGAGAAGATTGTTCATAACAAAATGATCTAGAGGATAGGTTGAGTTATGAAGAGAAAACTACAAATGAATGCTTGATTAGTTGGACTTTGACAAGATAAAGTGATTTTAAAAATCATCTTGCAATTGGAGAAGACAATAATATTAAAGTCTTGAACAAGAGATCAAAGATAGACCAAATGCATATGCTTGACTAAGAAACAGAGTAGAAAATTAAGGAACTTAAAGTATAAGCCAAGTGATGCTAGTGCCAATTGAGCCACAGTAAGTGCCGAGAAGAATTAGTGTTGACCGAGCATCAATATTGATTGAGTGATAGTATATGTGCCAAGAAAGAAATTTGACCGAGTAACTTGGTGATGACTGAGTGTTAGAACATAGTATTGGCCAAGGATCAACATTTTGACAGTTTATGAGAAATTTATCATAATTTCCAGTTGACTAAGTTGATTTCTTAGAATATGGAAAGCATGTTGAAGATAAGGATCGATGGGTTGGGTCATTTAATGTTAGGAAAGGGTTAGATAAGAGATCAATAGATTAATTTAAAAGAGAAGTTTCTAGAAAAGAATAAGATAAACAAGAAGGAAGATAAATTCATTGAATGTGTTAATATGATTGTAACCCTAAGATCTACAATGGTGTTTAAATGAAAAAAGATTATAATTACCTATTTAAGGAGGTACAAGTGCCCAACTTACCTATGTTGAGAAGGTTGTTAAAGGTTGGAGCAGTTGCTGATATTATCTAACTGGCAAATTTAAGTAGAAGGTTGAGATGAATTAAGTGGAAGTTAAGAGAGATTGCTTGACGAGTGCCAAGTGAATCAGAGATTGAGATGACAATGGAGGCCAGATAGTGAATCAACTTATGAGATGAACTAAGATCTGTATATGCAAAGTGATTTGTACTTGATAGGTTAAAACCTGTTGTTAATTTCTACCCATTCTAAACAATAATTGAAATGCTTCAATCAAGGTTGACCTAATCGTCATATGTAAATCCTTCAATCGAGGTGAAATTCTTATGGAATGTTCTAAAGTCCTCTAACAAGACCACTCCTAATAGGGTGATTAAATCCTTTAATAAGGTCACATTTAACAATGTTTTTTGTAACCATTAACAGGGTTGGCTCCTAACAGAGCTCACTTTAGAAGAGTGAAAAATTAGTGAAATGTTACTAATAGTTTTTCCCAAATTGGATTTCCACGTTAAATCCTATTGTCAAACTTGTGTAGATGTTAGTTGTGATGATTTACAATTTATGTTTATATTCTACAAATCTATTATATTTAGGACAATTAACTTCTAGTTGATGTTACTAAAAGTTAACTATAGAGATTGAGCTATGGAATGATAAGATATGAAGTTGTTTAAGTGTTTGTTTGTTCAGTTGGTACATTTCGACCTTAGAGAACTAATTCACCCCCCCTCTCAGTGATAGAATTGATAGTAAATCTATTCACAAAGTAGACCCAAGAAATAAACTACCAAATTAACCTTTCAAGAATGGCTCATGTCTCCCTAACTAGAACTTAGCATCTTAGTGATAGTCCTAGAATGGGATTAAGCAATTATGCAAATCTATAATGATGCATTGAAGATTTGAAAAAGCTAGATGAAAGTTATATGGATGAATGATCTAACAAGATAGAGACATGAAATACTTTGAATAAAAGATACGCAAATTCTCTATAATTTCCTATATTATGATGCTTAATGACTTGATATCTCTTAGCTCTAGAATTCCTATGGTAATGATGCATAAAACTTGGGTCCTTTTGTTCTTGAATGGCATTGTATTTATAAATTTTCCAAAAGGGTTGGGGTAGGATTTATGTTTACATGGTATTAGTAGGGTAAGGTCAAATGAGGTACACCAACTATAAGAAATCCATAAAGGGAAATACATTTTGCATTATCATTTAGAATATGTGAGGATAAATTCTCATTTTCCTTTTTTTTCCTTTTATTAATTTTATCTTTTGAGATATTTTCCAAAAAGGCGAGGATAAATGTTTATTTTCTTTTCTATTTGAAATTGATTTTCCTTTTTGGAATTGATTTTTTCTTTATGAATTTTTTATTTTCTTTTTAAATTGATTTTTCCTTTTGAATTGATTTTAAAATTGGGATTTTAATATGATTGAGAACTAGGCAATTAGTTAATTTAATTAATTGCATAATAATCTGATTTTGTGATTAATCCAAATATCTTTTGTTTTCCTCATTTCTCTAATATTGTCATTGATCCTTACTGATTTGATTAAAATCATGTTTTTGAAGTCATGCCAATTTTAGGGTGTCTATAAATGCCCCTCTTTGAGCTACTATTTGAAGCATATTAGTTCAAAAAATGTCCCAACTTTTTTTATTTTTTAATGATTGAGTTCTCGATTGTTGATGACTTAAGGTTTTGATGTTGACATGATGATTGAATACCCTTGTTGTTGACGATTTACTAATTTGATGTTGACATGATGATCAAATACCCTGATTGTTGATGATTTACTAATTTAATGTTGACATGGTAATATTCAAAATATTGTGTTTAAAGCTCCTATTTTGAAATTATTTCTTAAATGCTCATGTTTGATTGATTGCTTGGATGTGGATATGCTACCCCCTTAGTAATGAAATTGGAATTATTGATTTCAAGCTATGGATATTCTAATTTTATTTCTAAATTTTTTTGTGAAGCAGTGAAAATGAGGTAGGTGAATAATGTTGTATATTATGAATGATAAGAAATGATATGGAAAAACACCATTTTTTAAAATGGGTTTTAGGGCATGAAATAGGACGAAATGGTTAAAAGTAGGCACAAAAAAGTGTCCCTTACTAGGTTTAAATAGGTCAAAAAGACTCTTTTACCTATTCATTTTTTACATGCACCTTTCATTTTCACTCACTTGGAGCTCTAGGCTAGCGAGGATGGTAGTCCCATTGTGAGAGCATAGGTTTGAGAGGGGTCACAAATATTAGCATTCGACTGACTATGTTGGCATGGTATGTCATCAAAAACATCATTAATTTAATTTTTTCTAATTTGTAGAGATTTTTTTGGATTTTAGCATGATTTGAGCGTTTAAATTCCTATTTTTGATATTTGAGAAAATTTGTTTAATGTTCTAACGCATTTCCATTGTTTTTCCATATCCATAGGATATAATAGTGCATTCAATTTATGAAATAGTGAATTTAGATATGTCCTAGTTAAGGTTTGAGCGCATTTGAATTTTTGTTTAGCATATCTATGCAATGAATTAACATGTTTACTCTATGTAGCACATTAAAAACCTTTTGTAGCACGTATGGTTAATGTAATAGCACATCTAATTTTATTTAATTTTTAGAATTTTGTACATTAATATATAGATGTTGAACATGTGTGTTTTAGCACATCTGTAAATTGTACAAGCACTTCTATTAATAATCATATATATTGTAAATGGAGTAGTGCATCTTCTTGTAATAGCATCTCTATGCTATATAATAGTTCTTATAGAAAAAATAATAGTGCATTTATATGCAATAGTGCATTCGTGTGCTAGAATAGTGCAATTATTCATTAAAATGGGGCATTTGAAATAGGATGTGATTTTCAAAGTTAGATCTGCAAGGTATAGATTTTGTTGAATAGAAGATGACCCATGAAGGTAATTTGGAATGTAAAAAATGATCTTTGACCTAGTGGAGGCCAATGTAGGATATTGATGTATTTGTACAAAATCAAAACAACATAGGAGTAGAATCACTAAGTGAAATATTTTATCAATCCAATAGGTTTGAAAGATAAGATGTTCCAGTCTCAAGATTTAGAGTTGGGAAAATGATGTGTTAGTCTCCAGATATAATGTTGGACAAATGGTTGGTATGTGGTCGAACCAATAGAAAGGTAGATAGATGTTGTTGACTAAGATTATTGTAGGATGATCTCTTTCAATGATGAATTGATTTGATTGTTTTGATGTTGTGAAAATAGGTATGAGGGTGTCAGCTCTATGTTCACATATTAAATCCTTAGCCTCTTGTGATGATTGATTGATTGTCAATTTAGGATCTACAAGTGATATATAGATGTGGGTTTGGACTCTTTCTATAGATGCCTTAGTTTTGAGTGAATCGAGGTATGTTGATAGTTGTGGCAGAGAGGTGACACTTAGACCATAATACTTTCAATTTTTCATTGGGTGAGATGACTATTACACCTGAGGATACATATAGGGTTCTTAGGATCCCTAAAGTAGGGGATATGGTATACTACAATCATGAACATGATGGGATAACATGAAGAGACATGTTTAGGGATGAGGATATTGGGGATGATTACATCCCTTGCAGTCAGATGGTGTAGTATTATCCTCTATCGGTGGTGTTGGCAGGTTTAATAAGAGGATTCTTCCTTCTAGACAGATGGAGATATGGATGTCCCATTAGATGGGGTTGTATGATATAGGACATGATTGACCAGCCATGATTATTTTCATGGGTGAGTTGTATCCTTGCATATTTATAGCATGAGTTACACCAAGTAGTATTCTCTTGAGTCGTAGCTCTATCAGTCATTGTCATGGTGTTTTAGATATGGATGTGAGAGAACCTACCTATCACTCAAATAATTTGTGTATGATAGAGACCACAAGGTATGTTGTATATCTATGTTTATTTATGTGTCATTGTCCAACCTCATCTAGGTAAGACTGAGTAATGGAGACACATAATAGATGATATAAATGAGGTTGTGAGGAGGTCATACAGATATATTGAGCCTTGGGAAGAGGATGATGATGAGGTGGTATATTTATTTTGTCCTCATTTTTTACTAGGTTGAGTGGCTTCTATGATCAAAAGATTTTGTTTCTTGAGGGTTCTTAGACAATTTGGCCGTTGATAGGGGCTATCACACTATGCTTGTGTACATGTAGAGAGACAATTATGGGGACCCACATTGGATTATGAGGTGTGTTGGGAGGCTTATATAGAGATTATATAGTCACCATGTAGATGGTTTCTTAGGGATGATGTGGAAGATGCAAGGATGGATGGGGAGTACATACAATGGTTCAGAGATCATCTATTTATGAGGTGTACTAATCTAGGAAAGCTTATCCCATCTATTGAGAAGCAGTCAAATGGTGGTGGTGATGATAATCATTATGGTGGAAGCCTTGTTAGAGGTAGAGGTAGAGGCCAATCTATAGGTAGAGACAAAGTCAAAGCTAGAGGCAAATGTAGAGGTTGAGCACCAAGAGTTAGAGGTTAGTGCAAGGGGAGACCTCTAGTTCCTGGTCAAGGTTGGGCAGCTATGATACCACCAAGGATGGCTATAACTTTTGGTGTAGTTGGTAGAGTAGGTGGGGTACTAGTGGCTATGCCTAGAGTGCATCATGGATGAGGAGGTGTGGTTATTAGAGTTATGCTAGGAGTGAGCACAAGTAGTGTGACAACTAGTGGTAGTGGTGGGATAGGTCCCAGTAGTGGTGTGGGGCCTAAAAGGATTGTGGATAATTTGGATGGAGGGATAGTGGGCCAGTATGGGATGAGGCTTGGTGAGGATGTTCAATTTTTGAGGAGATAGAGATAGTGGGTACACGATCCACCTAGATAGGTAGAGGTCCCACTATAGCTACATGTACAACTGTTGGTGTAAATAAGTACTTTACTATTTACACTTACTTAAGTTTTCTTAGGTTAATGCATTATTTAATTATATTTCATTATTTTATTATTTTTATTTATGAGACACTTAGGAGTTTGTGCAACCTTGTAAGTTGTCATGTTGACAACATAGGAGTACGCACCTTTATTTGAGCACATGGTGTCTACAACACTGTTTTACGTGTCCCACCCTTCTAGGCTTATCCTCTCATCACCGTACTTACTTCCGTGCTTAATGGAGGATAATCCATATCTGGTGGACATGTGCTTGGTTGTATGACACTTCATGGTGCTAACTTCTATGCATTCTAGAAGCTCTCCTGTAGCCTTTATATTCAGGCACTCCTAGTGTACTTTGAATCATGTTATTGAATACATTGTTATTCTGATCATACTCTCTCTTTGGTCTACAGTTGTGCTTGTGTTTGAGTTCTTAGTTCTTGGGTGAATTTTTCCCTTAGGCAAATTCTTACATGGTATCTGAGCTTGGAGATTTTCTCACCACAAGTCATTTGAGACCTCTTGCTTCATCACCTCAGCCTAAATCCAGAGTGCTACAGAAATTGGGAGTGTCCAGCATCAGATCTGACCTCTCCATTGCGTCTGGAACGCTGAACCGGTGAAAATCGACTATAAGCATGCCTACCTTGGCCCATAGTCGACCGTGAGGCAAATTTTTTTTTGCAAATCGAAACCCGGAGGCCCGATTTGCGATATGGGTATGATTATTTTCGAATCTATTGCATTTATTTTTCAGATCTGAACATTATCTCTTCTCTGCAATTATTTGATATTTTTGAAATTATTTTTTGAAAATTTTCAAGGGCAGAGAAATTTTTTAGTAGAACCGGGCTGTCAACCCCCGGCCTGCTATTTTTGGTAGAATTATTTATTCTCGTAGGTTTATTCAAGATTTATTATCTCGGAATTATTTATAATTTCTGTGGGTTAAATAGTGGCTTGGACCCTGCGAAATTCCACATGAGCCATTCAAATTTTGGGCGAGGCAACTATTTTAACACGGGTGGTTCAATTTAAAACAAGGACGTTCTGCCCGACCAAGCCTGCAACCAAACCTCGAGCAAGCTTCACAACTCCTAGCCCGACCATCAACTCCGGTGGGAGTTCTTTGTATCGCATCCTATGGAATGCCCTTTATAAAGGGCCCAGACTACCGGCCCACCACTGATGTGGGATCATTTCACAGAACTTTCAGCAACCATAAAGTAAATTCACGATAGGCCAGTCGGTCTCCGACATGGAAAATATACCGCCGACAACATATGCAGTTCTGACAATGGTAAACAAAACCAGCAACGACATTAAACAGTTTCTGACGAGCTCTCACCTGCAGCATCCCGCCCATCCGACGCAGTATTACTCACCCTGTGTTATCACAGTTAGCATTGACTGTATCACCGTGTCGTCCTAGTCAGATAGTGACTGGATAGACACGTGTTCAGCCATGCTTCTGACTAGTTAGCCAGTGACTGGATGACTGTACATACATGCAGGCAATGACTCAGTTGCTCCATAGTGCTGACTGTACATAGACATGTCAGCTGCTCGTACCTGTCTAGTCACCACAGTATAGAATCCTAGTCATTTACCACGTCATCCAAGTGGGCCATTTTTTGCTGACATCATCATTTCACAAGCCTAAATTTGACGCCTGTCTAGATGTCAAAACAAGTTGTTTTAGAACTATCGCGATGGCCATATGATTGTCAAATTTAGACTAGCAATTTTTTCTCCAAACCCCTCTCCAAATTGCTTTTCAGTTTGGCAGCCTGACTTTGTGAGCTCGTAACTTGGACATTCAAACTCTGATTTAGGTGCAATTTTTTTTTGAAATCAGGTAGAATTTCTTGAATTTTCCAGTGGTGGTGTTGTTTTTTGGTTTTGGTGCACCAATTTTGTAGAATTTGCATTTTTTGGTGATTGTACCTACATAATCCTGCCTTTTGCAACTTCAGAAGCTCCGTACAGGCACATCTGGTCACTTTTTCAAGTTTTTTTTTTTTGAAAGTGCATATTTTTTTGTCTACTTTCCAGATCTGAAGTCAAATTTTAGGGTTGTGTGGACCAATTTCTCACTTTGATAATTAGGCCTTCCTTAGCATTGTAAAGCTTTGATTCTTTTCAAAATTGTTGTAAATCTGAGCTACAGTGCTTAAGTGACAGATTTAAGCCTCATAAGGCAATTGTAAAAGCCAAATCAGAAAGACTACTTTGATCATTTTGACAAGTGGCTCATTGTAAACGCACTACTTATAAAGTGCCAAAGCATCTTTTTTTTGGGGGGGGTCTTTTTGATTGAGTGAAAAGGAGGGGGGTGTACTGTGTTTTTTGTGTCTCTCTATTTTGTGATCTTTTCATTTTTGCATCATGGGTTTTAAATGTCCTCCTCTAACTTCATGCAACTATTCTACATGGAAAGATATTGCATGTAGTAGATTAATGGAAAAAGGATATAGTTTGTATGTTGATGGTACAATTACCAAACCTACTAATGCTAAAGAACTCATTGATTGGACAAGTCAAGACTGACAAGCTTTAGGTGTAATTAGGAGTTGTGTACATGGGGATCTTCTCTTTCACATTAAAAATTGTTCAGAATCTAAACAAGCTTGGGATAAAATTGAATAGTTGTATGGTAAAGTGGATGAAGAAAAGGGATTTCAGATTGAGGATGATCTACTTCTCTTGGATCCTAAGAATTATGACACAATTCAGGATTATATCATCAAAGTCAATGAGTATAGGGCACTTCTAAACGATTGTGGAAATCCCATGAAGGATGATAGGTTGATACATCACATCCTGAAGCAGCTACCTTCTGAGTACACCAACTTTGTTTCGAGCTTTAATACTCACAAGTTAACCATGGGATCTACTTAGCAGAAGCCTTCCTTTGATGGCTTTGCAGACATGTTGATTGTTGAACAATCTCACTTGGTGGATTTTTGATGCAGGAGCATCTAGAGGTATAAGGGTATTCCTATGTCACCCAAAAAAATGTACCTAGACTTAGTTTCTATTTCATGTGTTTTCATTTTTGGATACCCATTTGGGCCAAATAAAGGTTCCAACTCTCACAGTTCAACTATCAGTGTGCTAGAAAATCCTGAAAAAGTAGGAGCATGCAATTGGGCCATCATTTTGGTGAACTAGGAGGTGTAAATTGGCTTGATGAATGTAATTGTGATTTAGAGCATTCCAAAAAAAGAATTAGGTCAAAAGACCCCACGGTTTGAAAGTTATTGCAGTTTTTTGGGTTTTGGAGACCTCTTAAGAATGCTTCAAATTCAGGTTAGGGGCATTAAATGACCTCAAAAAGGGCCAAAAAATGGGGGACAAGTGAAGCTGGTCCATAGGGCTATAGAGCTCTTTGAGAACTTTCTAAAAATGTAAATGGTTTGTCAATCGGAGCTACGGTTCAAAAGTTATGCCTCCTGGAAGTTCAGTTACCGTTTCTGGATTCTTCTAGATTTGCACCGACTTCTAATGCAGCTTCTGGAACCTTCTATTTGGTCAGTGGATGCCTACTAGCACTTTCTAGAATGTAATCCTAGTCCTTAACCCTCCAGGGTCTATTTAAGGAGATTTTTGGCATTGTAAAAGGCAGTTCGGAGTGGAGTTTGAGAGGAGGTACTGAAAGGAGAAATTATCTCCAGATTTATGCTATTGTAAGCCCTTAGGACATGTCTTGAAGTTTATTTTCTCTGTACTATTTGTACTAGCTTATTTTCTTAGTTAATACAATTTCCCTTTTTGGTTGTGTCTATTCTATTGTTGGGTTGTGTCCCCATCAAGTGGTATCAGAGCGGGTTTTCCTGAGTGTGTAGACAGAGCGCCAACTGTGAGGCAGTTTGCACCAGGACTGTGTGGTTGTGGGTTCGAGTTAGAAGATGCCTCCATGAAGAGAGCGTGGTGGAAGGGCCAGAGCTATTAATCCTAAGGAGGTTAGAGCCCTCTAAAGGCAGGTACAAGCATTGCAAGAGGAGCTCCGTAGAGGAGAAAATGTTGCCACTGGTGACGACAGTGAGGATGACAATGAAGAAGAAGTTATGGGACCAGAAGGGGAATTTGACGGGGAAGTTCTGAATCATGCAGAGGAAAGGCTTTTTAGGGCCATTACTAAGTTTGGGAAAAGATCCACAGTTGAAGTGGGTGTATTTTCAGGAAATCTAAAACTAGATGAGTTGATCGATTGGATCAATGAACTGGAAAAATACTTTGAGTATGAGGATATCAGGGACCCAGATAGGGTTAAGTTTGCAAAGGCCAAACTGAAAGGCCATGCCAAAATCTAGTGGCAAGAGGTTCAATTAGAAAGAAACAGAAGAGGAAAGGAGAAGATCACAAGATGGGATCGCATGATGGATAAATTGAAGAAATAGTTCATTCCTGTGGACTATGAGCTTGATTTGTTTAAGAAGATGCATGGATTAAAACAAGCAGGAAGATCCATCCAAGAATATACAGAGGAATTTTACTGACTCTTGATTAGAGCGGGACATGCAGAAGCAAATAAGGAGAAGGTTGCTCATTATATCAGTGGGTTGCGACCTAGCATCTAGGAGGAATTAAGTTTGACAAGAATGACCAGCATTGAAGAGGCATACCAGTTTGCCCTACGAGTTGAAGAGAAGCTGAATAAAAGGTTTGAAGGAAGACAAAGAGGGCGCGGTCAAGGAGGAAGGGGAAGCGATAGATCATCTGGAGGCCACAATGAAACCCAAAAGAAAAATGAAGATGAGGGTACCAGCAAGAAGTAGAGGAATGAGGGTTTCAACCGCTCCCGTGACCAAGACTGTGGAAATAAGAGAGGAAGAGGTAGAGGACATGGACAAGGAAGAGGAGGCTTTCATGCTACCTATTTCTATTGCAATGAAGAAGGTCATTGTGCCTTTGAATGCCCTTAATGACAAGGAAGGACAGATAGGAGAGTTGAGGGCCAAGCTAGGGTTGCTCATGTGGATGAGGATGCACAATCATCACATTTAGAGGATGTAGAAAGAGGAGAGACCTTGGTAAATGAAAAAGTCCTACTAAATGGTGAGATTGAACCAGGACAATAGAGGAGTTTGTTCCGTACTAGATGCAAGTGTGAGGATAAATGTTGTGACGTGATCATTGATGGTGGTAGCACTGATAACTTGGTATCAGAAGAGATGGTCTCTAAGTTGAATCTCAAGAGGGAGAAACATCCCCAACCCTATTGGATTGCTTGGGTAAAAGATGATCATAAGGTCCTGGTAAGTGAACAATGTTTAGTAAAATTCAAAATTGGGAGTTACCATGATGAAGTTCTCTATGATGTTATTTCGATGGATGTTTGCCATCTATTGTTGGGTAGACCATGGAAGTTTGATAGACATGCAGTGCATGATGGACATGCAAACACATACTCTCTGACAAAGGATGGAGTTCGCCACAAATTGAAGCCCATGAAAAAGGAAGGTGAAAAGGTATGTAGCAGTGCTAGGATTTGTCTTGTTGATGGAAGGAAGTTTTTAGATGGCATAAAACATCAGCATATGTGCTATCTTTGATTCCTAGGAAAGATAAAGAAGGTAGTAGTGAAATACCACTTAAAGTTTCAGATTTACTAAGGGAGTTTAGAGATATTATCTCTGATAATGTTCTAGATGGATTGCCACCAGTAAGGCAAATTAGTCATTAGATAGATCTAATTCCAGGAGCTAGTTTTCCTAACAAGGCTACTCACAGGATGACTCCTACTGAAACAGAGGAGCTAAATAGATAGGTTCAGGAGTTATTGAGGAAGGGCTTGATTCGAGGGAGCTCAAGTCCATGTGCAGTACCTACAGTACTTGCACCAAAGAAGGATGGAGAGTGGAGGATGTGTACAGATTCTCGAGCTATAAATAGGATCACCATCAAGTACCAGTTTCCTTTGCCAAGGATGGATGATATTATGGACTGCTTGAGTGGAGCTCAGTACTTCACAAAGATAGATCTGAAGAGTGGTTATCATCAGATACGAATTCGAGAAGGAGATGAGTGGAAAATATCCTTCAAGACCAAGGAGGGTCTTTATGAGTGGTTAGTCATGCCCTTTGGATTGACGAACGCCCCAAGCACCTTCATGCGGCTCATGAATGAGGTACTTAAGAAGTTCTTGGGAAAATTTTTTATTGTTTATTTGGATGATATTTTAATTTTCAGCAAGATTTTGGAAGAAAATTTACTACATATTCATAGTGTCCTTGAAAGGCTAAGGGAAGAGAAACTATTAATTAATTTGAAGAAGTGTAACTTTGCAAAAAGGGAGTTAGTCTATTTGGGGTTTGTTATATCACCTAAAGGTCTCAAAATGGATCAGGAGAAGGTAAAAGCCATCTTGGAATGGCCTACTCCAAGGATTGCTACTGAGGTAAGATCATTTCATGGTCTGGTTAGTTTTTACAGGAAGTTTATTAAGAATTTCAGTGGCATATGTGCACCCCTAATTGATACAATAAGAGGGGATAGAAAAGAGTTCAAATGGATTGTAGCAGCTGCGAGAAGTTTTGAATTGCTAAAGAAGAAGGTAACAGAATAGCCTGTGTTGGCACTTCCAAATTTTAGAAAAGTGTTCCAGGTGGATTGTGATGCTAGTGGCAGCGCTATTGGGGCTGTATTAAGCCAAGAAGGTAAGCCTATTGCATATTTTAGTGAAAAATTGAATGATGCAAAGAAGAAGTATTCTATTTATGATCAAGAGTTCTATGCAATAGTTCAGGCCTTAAAGAAATGGAGACATTATTTATTGCCAAAGGAATTTGTTTTGTATACTGATCATCAGGCATTACAGTACCTAAATAGCCAAGGTAAATTCAATCAGAGGCATATGAAGTGGGTAGAGTTCTTGTAGAGTTATACATTTGTGTTGAAGCATAGAAGTGGAAAATCTAATAGGGTTTCAGATGCACTAAGTAGGAGACAGTTGTTACTTACAGTAATGCAGGTTGAAGTAGTTGGGTTTGATGAACTCAAGAATTTGTACCCTGAGGATCCTGATTTTGCTGAAGCATGGGAAGCTTGTAAAGAACCTGTTGCTATAGATAGAACCAAGTGGTTAGACTATTTGATTCAGGATGGCATGTTGTTCAAGGGTAGTCAATTGTGCATTCCAAGGAGTTCCATGAGGGAAAATTTGATTAAGGAGAAACACAGTGGAGGGATGGCAGGACATTTTGGTTGAGATAAGACCATAGCCATTCTTAAAGAACATTATTTTTGGCCTCAAATTTCACAGGATGTGAAGAAGTTTGTACAGAGTTGCCAGGTTTGTCAAGTTGCCAAGGGTTTTAGTCACAATACTGGCCTATATCAGCCATTGCCTGTTCCATCAAGGCCATGGGAGGACATAAGTATGGATTTTGTTCTTGGATTGCCAAGGACACAAAGGGGTAATGACTTAGTATTTGTGGTGGTTGATAGGTTCTCCAAAATGGCACATTTCATTCCATGCCACAAAACTCATGATGCTGTCCATATTGCAGACTTGTTTTTCAAAGAGGTGGTAAGACTACATGGTCTTCCAAGGAGTATAGTTTCTGAAAGAGATACTAAATTTGTGGGCTATGTTTGGAGAACAATGTGGAAAAAGTTGAGAACAGACTTGAAATTCAGTTCCACGCATCACCCACAAACTGACGGCCAAACAGAAGTGGTAAACAGAAGCCTGGACAATTTGGTGAGATGTTTAGTTGGGGATAAGCCCAAGGGATGGGATTTGATTCTACCACAAGCAAAGTTTGCTTACAATAACTCTATAAATAGGAGTACTGAAAAATCACCATTCCAAATTGTATATGGGAATAGCCCAAGGATTGCACTAGAATTGAGGAAGATAGAACAAGGGGAGAGGAAAAGTGCTGAAGCTGAGGAATTTGCTGAACATATTAAGCGTCTACATGAGGAGGTTTAGGCACACATTACCAAGATGAATCAAGAGTATAAAGCTAGGGATGATCAAAGGAGAAGACATAAGGAATTCCAAGTAGGGGATCCAGTCATGGTGCACTTACGAAAAGAAAGATTTCCAGCCGGTACTTACAACAAGCTGAAAAATGAAGAAATTTGGCCCCTACAAAATTTTGAAGAAATATGACTGAGGAAATGCATATGGGGTGGAGTTACTAGATGGTATTCAGATTTCTCCCATTTTCAACATTACAGATTTAACAGAGTATTAGGATGATGGTGTAGATGAGGAGCTGCTGTTAGAGCCATGTCCAATTCCTACTTCTAAGAAGGAGGAGATAGAAGACATTCTAGATCATCGTGTGGGTAGAAGTACCAGAAATAGGCAGTATGAAGAGTATTTGGTCAAATGGAAAGGACGATCGATTGAGGACTCAACTTGGATTTCAGCAGCTGAGGTTTCCCATTTGGGATTCCTTCTACCATTCATAAAGTGACAAGGTCACTTTTCAATCTACCCTGGGTGTCTGATGCAGGAGCATCTAGAGGTATAAGGGCAATCCTGTGTCGCCCAAAAAAATGTACTTAGACTTAGTTTCTGTTTCATGTGTTTTCATTTTTGGATACCCATTTGGGCCAAATAAAGGTTCCAACTCTCACAGTTCAACTATCAGTGTGCTAAAAAATCTTGAAAAAATAGGAGCATGCAATTAGGCCATCATTTTGGTGAACTAGGAGGTGTAAATTGGCTAAATGAATGTAATTATGATTTAGAGCATTCCATAAAAAGAATTAGGTCAAAAGACCCCACGGTTTGAAAGTTATTGCAGTTTTTCGAGTTTTGGAGACCTCCTAAGAATGCTTCAAAGTCAGGTTAGGGGCATTAAATGACCTCGAAAAGGGCCAAAAACTGGGGGACAAGTGAAGCTTGTCCATAGGGCTATAGAGCGCTTTGAGAAATTTCTAGAAATGTAAACAGTTTGTCAATCGGAGCTATGGTTCAAAAGTTATGCCTCTCGGAAGTTCGGTTACCATTTTTGGATTCTTCTACATTTGCACCGACTTCTAATGCAGCTTCTGGAACCTTCTATTTGGTCGGTGGATGCCTACTAGCACTTTCTAGAATGTACTCCTAGTCCTTAACCCTTCGGGGTCTATTTAAGGAGATTTCTGGCATTGTAAAAGGCAGTTCGGAGTGGAGTTTGAGAGGAGGTACTGAAAGGAGAAATTATCTCCATATTTATGCTATTGTAAGCCCTTAGGGCATGTCTTGAAGTTTATTTTCTCTGTACTGTTTGTACTAGCTTATTTTCTCAGTTAATACAATTTCCCTTTTCGGTTGTGTCTATTCTGTTGTTGGGTTGTGTCCCCATCAAGTGGTATCAGAGTAGATATGAATCTCAAGGAGAAGTATGAAAAAGGGAAGTCTTCTTGAGTACCAGTTGTTCTTCAGCTAGTTCACATGGTATTAGCAGGACCATTTTTAGTGACTTCAATTAGCCAAGGCCACTACATACTCACATTTGTTGATGACTTTTCAAGATTCACTTGGGTCTTCTTCCTTCATCATAAGAATGAAGTGGTTCAAAAGCTTCAAGACTTCAAGGCTCATGCTGAACACAAGTCAAGGAAAGCCATCAAAGTACTAAGGGTGGAAAATGAGAATAGATATGTTGACAAGAGACTTAAGAACTTTTGCAGAATTGAGGGCATTGATCTTCAAAACTCACTAGCATTCAGTCCGCACAAGAAAGATGTTGCAACTATGAGGATTAGGACTCTCGAGACCATGGCAAGGTGCATGATAAAGGCCAAGTCTCTTGATCCTACACTTGAAGTTGAAGCCATTAGCAGTGATACTCACATACTTAATAGGTCTCCTCATCGAGCCTTAGATGGCAAGACTCCTTTTGAGGCATGGTGTGCCAGAAAACTGGTTGTGAGTCACCTTAGATTCTTCGGTTGTCTAGCATGGGCAAACCTATCTTCCAGGAGTTGCAAGGAACCATCACCTAGGCCTTGTACCTTTATTGGTTATGAAGACAATGCGAAGGCTTAAAGACTTATGGATCTAGAGACTCATGAGATTTTTGTGGAGAAGGATGTTGACTTTGAAGAAAGTTCTCCGAGCTTGTCCTCTACTCCTCTTCGCACTTCATACATAGTGGAAACTGATAGTGACTCCAATGATAGTGCTTCAACAGGTTTAGATATGTGGGGTTTTGTCGACAGTTGCAATGAGAGGTCACATCAGTCCAGTCCACATGCTTATATTGCCACAGTGAAAGGTCCATCACCACATGGTACATCTAGTCTTCCAGCTCCAGCTTCACTTGACTTGGGAGACAGACTTGAGAACTTACATCTTCTCATTGATGATGATTCTTCTACAGTTGTTGTGAGGGCTCACTCTGACCTTCATGTCCATTCTCTACATGATCAATTTGCACAGGTTGGTGTGATTGTGGATCCTCATGAACAACAATATGTGGAGGTCTCTTTGTCAGTAGAGGAGACAGATGGTTCAGTGGAATAGGTTCAATAGACATCCTTGACAGATCTGCATTCATTCTTTTCAGCACAGTTGGAAGGGGTGAACTTTAGCATTAGTACAAGGATACTTGAGCAGGTTTCAGGGCCAGCATACATCTTCAGGACTATACCTTTCGCATTGTTTCTTCCTAAGGGGAGGAACACCATTCTGCATTCATGGACCAGCTTCTTCATTAGAGTAGTTTTCACTTGTTGGCATTCTTCTTTTGCGGGGGGGGGGGAACCTATTCTGTCTCTCTTCCTTCTTTCATTCTCTTTTGTATAAATTGGATGTATGTCATAATGGGGGGGTCTTGATTACTCCATCCATCGATGCATCCTTCTCTATCTCTCTTTTTGGGGGAGGGTTTTTCCCATGAGGTTTTCCCTCTTTCCCCACTTTATGGGAGATTGCATTTTCATTATGTACATGGGTACCTAACATGGCCTCGTAGTCGGGACCCATTATGCATCTTCATCCTAGCTCGTAAGCTTAAGGGCATTCCCCTAAGTTGCACTTAAGGGGGGGTGTTGGTGTAAATAAGTACTTTACTATTTACACTTACTTAAGTTTACTTAGGTTAATGCATTGTTTAATTATATTGCATTATTTTATTATTTTTATTTATGAGACACTTAGGAGTTTATGCAACCTTGTAAGTTGTCATGTTGACAACACAGGAGTACACACCTTTATTTGAGCACATGTTGTCTACAACACTGTTTTGCGTGTCCCACCCTTCTAGGCTTATCCTTTGATCACCACACTTACTTCCGTGCTTAATGGAGGATAATCCATATCTAGTGGACATGTGCTTGGTTGTATGACACTTCATGGTGCTAACTTCTACGCATTCTAGAAGCTCTCCTGTAGCCTTTATATTCAGGCACTCCTAGTGTACTTTGAATCATTGTTATTGAATACATTGTTATTCTGATCATACTCTCTCTTTGGTCTACAATTGTGCTTGTGTTTGAGTTCTTAGTTCTTGGGTGAATTTTTCCCTTAGGAAAATTCTTACAAAAACCATAGGTAAAGCCACCTCCAGTTCAATAGCCTCCTATGCAAGGTGAATCTCCTCACGTGATAGCTCATTTTGAGACCTTGGAGATATAGTTTAAAGAGATAAGATCAAAAATTTCTTAGGTGACTAGTATAATTCATTCATTCATCATGTCAAGGATACCAAGGCCTCCACATCCTTCTCCTAGCATAGATGTAGCTACCACTAGTCAAATAATGCTAGCTATATCAAGTACATAGATTATAGGCAATGACTCGAGTATCCCTAGTGAGAAGAGTCCTATAGAGAATACACAAGGAGATAGGATTGATGATCCTATTGATCAATCATATCTATAATGGGTCAAAATATAGAATGTATGATGGGACATAAAAATTATGATGCATGTTGAGTTTTGGCCATAAATAGGTGAGTATGAACTTCATAAACAAAGTATAGGGAGGTGAAATAATCGTATGTGCTTCAGATAAATTATTTGTAAAAGAAGAGTGAGTAAAGACTATGATCATGGTGGGTTCATAAGATTAGTCACAACAAGAGTCAGAGATGGTAGAGGCACGTTTCTAAGGATGGGGTGAAGAGGATGGTGAAAGTTTGGTTGATGGAAAGTAGATATGGTAGAAGAGAATTGGAAAGAGAAAATTGAACCATGGGCTGAAAGAGCGTGGTAGGATTTTGTCACACCATGATCTATGTAAATACAAGGGGTTCAGTGGAGGCAAGCCAAGGTGATGCATCTCAAGATCAACCTAGGGATATTGATGGTAAGGTGGGGGCCCTTCCCTATCATCAATGAAAATGTTAAATGATAGTGTGGTACATCTCAAAAGTCAAGGGGGTCTAATTGGATAGTCATCATTGCAAAGAGAGAGATTTTCGTGTGTGGTTGAGAATAAATTCCTGATGACCAAATGCTAGTAGAGAAATCTATTGAGGACATGGAAGGAGAGCTAGTTATTGATCCAATGTCATCCCCATTGAAACCAAGAAAAAGAATTCTAGGGAAGCCCTATGATATTCACAAAGGTACAATCGTAAGGGGGGCTAACCCTCCTACTATCTTTTGTTTGCATGTACAAGAGTAAATGAGTGGTCCTATAGTGTTCGCATTTTAGGCATTCAAAGGAATGTGGCCTAATTTTGTGCTACAACTAGTGCATGATGTCATAGTCTCTATGGTCACTGAGCTACATAAATAGCTGGCTATAGAGAAAGAGCTGGCTGATAATATAGAGAAAGATGTCACCTTTTTCCAAGGTCTTATTAAAAGGGCTGAAGAAGATGGAGGATAAAAAGAAGCAAGTTGGATGGAGGCTTTAGTGATAGTGGAGCGAGCATGATAAAATGTTGTAGAGGTTGTTGCGGCAATAGAGCAAGCGTGAAAAAATGTTGCAGAGGCTATTATGGCAATGAAGTGAGCTTGTGTGGATAGTCTCCATAATGAGTTGGTTTTACTGCAAGCCCAAGTTGAGGTTTTTAGGGAGACAATGGAAAAGAAAAACACCCTGACTTTTTTTTCACAAAAATAGTTGAATGTGAGTAGTGTGAGGGTGACTCAGTTGCATCATTAGTTGAATGAAGTGAAGGCAAAGAGAGTGTTGGAAGATGATTTTGTGGACTATGAAGAGTGAGCATGATTGTGCTCAATAGGCCACAATGTTGCCTAGTTTATCAAAATTATAAAGCTCGATATGATAGAGATGAATAATAAGTATGCCAAAGTGTGTCGAGAGGCAACTTGTTATATGGGTTTATACCATCAAGTAGTCCTTGCAAATTAGAGGAATACAAGGTTTTTTTTGGATAGGAAATTCACTCATCAACTAAATAATACATTGAGGCATGATAGATTCATGATACCAATGGATATTTTATGGGTACAAATGGATGGGGCGCCAAGATCCTTGTATCTAGAATTGCACAAGGGGGAATACCCCCTACTTGAAACCCAAATGTCCAACCTCCACAAGGAGGACCTCAATGAGCGTTGACTTGTTTTGTTGTACACTTTGTTTTTTGTAACCAATGATCTTTATTAATAAATAAAAATGTGTATTTTCTTGTTGATCATTCCATTATTTCCACCATTCTTTAAAAAGTGTTTACATTTTTTCCATGTTTAGAGATGTGAAATGTTTTTTGAGGAACTTTGTTGATAGTAGATGTTTCTGTCTTGCACATAAATTGATTTTCTATTCAACATGAATTCTTGGAGTTTATGATCGATCAAAAAGGTTCTCCTTTGAGCCATAGAAAATGATGTGCTTTAAAAAAGTGTTTGAAAAGAAAACACTAAGGTGTAGAATTGATGGTACCAAAATATGGTAGATGATAATATAGACGTTAGACTCCCAAGTGCATTATTAGAATAAAAATCAACATAAATGCATGCTTAAAGACATCTAATATCATAATATTGACCATTTGATGTGGTATTTGAGAACATTAAAGATTGGGACCTCACCAATCTTGTCATAGGAACCCAATTGAGATACACATGGCCTTCCAATCTAGAGGGGGCACAAATAAATGGACATCGAGTGGATAGGAAAATAAAGGATCCTCGGATTTAATATTCGTAAACATTTAAAATTTAATGGTTCCAAATGAAGAAAAAATTGGTGCATAACTCATTGAGGGGAATGCTTAAGGATATTTGAATTTTTGGAGGCTTTTTTGCTTTATTTTTGAGGTATATGGGTTTTTTGTTTCTTTTGTTTCTTTAATTTTTGAAGGATATTTAAGATTATTGGACTTTGTTTTATGATTTTAAAAAAAAATAATTTCTTTTTGAGGTGGTGATTGTTGTTCGCATATACACATTTAATGTAAATCTATTATGGGCAGTAAATTTGATTCATTGTCGGGAGATCAGATTGCCTACAAAGAGAAATAAAATTATAATTTTATCAAAAATTATGATCTTGGTGCTTCAATTTTTCTTACATAGACAAAATACCCATTTTCCTACATTCTTAGCTAGTGTTGTTGTCATAGGTACAATTCTCCTCTCTTTTTAGTTGTTGAAGGTGCTACATAGATCATGTTTGAGGATTTCAGTATCAAGATTTTTAGAATTGGTGAATTTATCTCAAAAAGTGAGATTCATTCCTCTGGATGAAGAAAGATGAACAGAGGCCAAGGGAATGGGCTAGACATGCCCATTATACATGATAATGATTGAGATGAACACATAAATGGTATAAGATAGGGAAATTTTGAGTCATTGGGCTTATGCAAGACAAGAAAATAATAGGGCTTTTGGCAGTAGAGTAATGATGGGCACTTTAGTGAGAATGAGGGACTTTTTGGAATTTTATTTTTGGTTATTTTAATTAATTAATTATTATTATTTTATTATGTTTATTTATTATTTTAGATTTGTGTTTGGATGTTTTTGGATTTTCAAATGTTGATTTATCCTGGGTAAGATCTAGAGTTTTAAAGCAATTCACAATTGAATAGAAGGTAATAATTTTGTGAAAAATTAGTCTGGCATCATTAATGGGCTACTTCTAGCATAACAACTAAATATTGTGAATTTATGACTAGAAAAGACACAGGCATGACAATATGCTAGGTATTTGAGCATTAACAAAATGATTTTCTACCTATCGAGGAAGGTGTGCATCAAGAGATGTCCAATTAGTTGATTTTTAGGGGAAGAGGTATCCAAAACATGATAACCCTATGGCGAGATCTATGACAAGTCGAGAGTTGTCACATTTTGGAAGTAGAATGTTAAAAACTACAAATTGCTTATGTTTCCTCATACATAGAGCTCTTTTTTGCCATTTTTGCTATAGTGCACCATTCTTTGCAAAACAAGGTCATTGATCCCTTGTCTTCCTATTCTTTACTAGGTTGAATATGATATTTATTATCACTTTTGAAATGTCATTGAACTAATTATTTCCTCTAGAAATAATTCAATCCACCTGAACTACCATTTGGACTTGAGAAATATTCAATTTGGTTTTTTGGCCCTTTTCTCCTTACTCGTTTTATCCAAGTTTTCTTTATTTGGCTGGTGTGTGATGCCATATGAGGTGTTTGGTCACAAAATGGGTAATTTTTCTTTTCTTTTTTGGATGGGACAAAAAACTGGTATTGATTTTGGTGCTATTAGACAAGAAATGATGATTTCAACCAATAGCACATTTTTCCCACAGATCTTATTAGATTAGACTCATCGGTCCTAGGGAAGGGTATGATGAAAAAGAAAAAAAAATGTGAATAAAATGTTGAAATATATTCAATTTGGGGGCTCACCATCAATTTTATATAAAACTAGTCGAGGTACTTATGGTTGTCCATCTGAGAGGAGACTCTTATAGATGGGCACCATTTGAATATAAAATAGAAGGATCATTAGATTAAATATATTAAATAATTATTAAATTTTCAATTTGGTTATATGAATGTCTTATTTGATTTTTGTTTTTTTTTTTTTGGGATTTTTCAAGAATATTTAAAAGCTTGGAATCTTTGGTATAGTTTGGATTTCAAATTTTGGAAGATAGATATTATTACTGAACCATTAGGGAGCTCATTAAACTAGAGCCAACACAAATCATGAATCCTTTAAAAGGAATACAAAAACTTATCTGAGTGGACTTTAGGGGAAAAGAAAATGCCAATCATCCCAAAATTGACATTTCTTGGAAGACTAGAAGGTTTGGGTATTGCTCTCTCTTTTTGTTTTCAAAGGACACACCTTTTAATCAAAACCAAGCTCATTATATAGACATTGGTATGCATGCTACTCTTCTACGCATATCTCTATGGTTGAATTAAAACAAATTGGTAGGACAATACTGAAACCGTTGGACAATACAAATTGATTTTTAGGACCATTTAGATGTGTTTGGATGGAAAAAGGGGTTTTTGGGACCATGCGGATATTTATGGATGGAAAAGAGGATTTTATAGATATTTACAACAATTCTCATAGGTTTCAGAAGTATAGTAGCCTTGATATGTTTTACAAGTTGAGATGTGTGTTGATTTTCCTTCAATTTATGCCTATGGTATCTTAAAACATAACCTAGCTCCGTATTTTCTCTGAGCTACAACCTTTCTACTCTCCATCTACCCTTACTATCCTCTATTTCTAACACTAATAAAATATTAATTCCTAGTGTACAACTTAAACCCACAATTATTTCTCAATTGGGTATTTGCACGATCAAGTCAAGTTCTAGTTCTTGTACATGTTGATTATGGGCCTCTAAATCCACACACACTTCAACATAATCTTTACATATCAGAAGCATCCCAAAATGAACATGGGATTGTCCATTTTGTATGATCCAACAAATCAATCTGTTGCCTTCTAACTAGACAAATTTTTCTATTCACTCCTAGAATCAAGAGATTAGCAACCAAACCAATCTAGTATGAAGGATTTAATCTAGATAAATACAAGATTAAGCTAAATGATGAGCATATTAATCTAGGAATAAGATAAAACAAATTAATCTAAATGGATGCATTGTAATCTATATGAGAAAACATGTAAAAACAATGAAGTTGTGAATGGAAATGCTTGAGTAAACAAATTGGAATTAATTTGATAGTTTTCATGTGCACCCTCCCAAAATGAGGAGTTGAAGGTTTCTTAAATAGAATCCTAGAATTTGATCAATGATTGAGATTAAACTAAATGAATGGTTAGATTGAGGATGAGATTCAATTAGAATAGAAAATTCCCTTATGAAAAGGAAGTTAACTAATCACTTTTGAGTGCAATAATGAGTTAACTAATCTAATTCCTTTTCTGATTTTAGTCCATAGTGTTTCTAATTCTAAACTGGAGAGATAAAATAATAGAAGATATTTGATTTAAAAAGTTGAATATTACCTCATAATTGAGTAATCTAATTAATTGAATAATTAAATTCAATATTGAGAGGTGAAAAACACTGTGCTAGGTTTTCATGTGATCTATGAGTTTCCTTGCATATGACTCTGTCTAAGATTTCCTTCTATGTTTCCACCTATCAAACCACATTTACTAAAAGAGTCTTTAGGCTAGGTTATAATGGCCCCAACCAGTGGTGACCCAATTGTTGATACTAGTGTTCACACTGCTACTTCAAAAAGCCATGACACCTCCATTGAACAAATGTCCTCACAAATTCATCCTGAATGTCTTTCACGAGATAATCCTAATATTATCCTTCCTTTGCAAGAATTTGATGCTACTTGTGATTGGTTAGAGCAACATACCTTAATAGGGTATTTTATGGGTAGGACTCTTGAAGCTATGCTTCAAGAATGGGTTAACAAGAGTTGGACTCCTCATGGAGTTCGCCTTGACGCTGTGCAAAACTTTACCAAAGGTTGTTTTCTATTTTGTTTTTGTAAGAATTTGGTATAGCTCTGATACCATGTAAGAATTTTCCTAAGGAAAGAATGAAATGCCAAGATCTAGAAGCTCGAGAGGTAGCACAAGAGAGACAAGATGTGATCAAATGAGAATGGATTAATTAGATAATTGGATGAATACATCATAGAAGTTCCTTGTATATAAAGGAAATCAATATGACTAGGAGTCATGCAAAGAGATAAGCATACCAACTAAGCACATGTCCACCAAGAGTAGATTACCCTCCATTGTGTATGAGTGTACATGCAATAATGAGAGGATAAGAATGTAAAGGTGTATCTCATAAAAAGATGTAGTAGACAATATGTACTCAATTAGAGTGCAAACTACTATATTGTCTACATGACAACTAATATGAATATGCATTATCCTAAGTAAACTTAAGTAAAGTGTAAAGAGTAGATACTTATTTATACCAATAGTTTTGCAAACCCATCGTAGGTAGACATAGTTTTTAGCAATGGTCCTTGGTCTGTGCATTCTTCCCTACTAGTTTTTCAAAGATGGTCGAGAGATTTCATTGTCTGTGATGACAAAAAGCTTAGGGCTCCTATGTGGGTTGAGTTCCCAGGTTTACCCTTGCCATGTTGGCCTTTTATTGAATCCATTGCCAATACTCTTAACAAAATTATTACTAAGGAACATGAATTTATTTTCAATGCTTGTCCTCAGAAATGTGTATGCATTGGGGTTGATCTCTCAAATGATCTTAAGGATTTTGTGGAGATACAAATTGGTTCTCAAATGTTCTCTCAGGAGGTGCTTTATTTGAACTTTCCTAACTCCTGTTATAGGTGCTAGTCAATGGAACACAAGATTAGGGATTTTCTTATGGCTGTGCCCAAGGTTAAACCCCTACCTAAAGAGGCCCCTATCAAACCAACAGAAGGGAAACAAAAAGAAGAATGGACCACTATTGAGCACAAGGGAAAAGCTCCCTTGACTCCTAAATAGTCATATGTGGCTATTGTTTCAGTTCCTCTTGTTTCAATAGGAGTGCAAACCCCAACCATGGTAGGAATGCAAGTGATTTTTTCAAAACCTAACCTTGGTGTTTCACAGGTTTCAAGTCCTAGTTCTTAGGAGATTAAGGCGACTACTAGGGATAACACCTCGGTTGTGATTTGCACTCCTCTTGTTACTTCCTCCATTGTGACTCAGAATGTGTGGCATTCTCGCAGTCTTCCCAGATGTGTTAAGAAACCAGAGGATTTTCCTTCTGGCTTTAATCAAGTTTCAACTTTCTTGTAGAATAACTAATCCTCTCTCAAGGATGAGGAAGATATAGAAAAAATCTCATGAATTTTTTATCATAAAATGTGCAAGGTCTTATAGACCTCTCAAAAAAGTACTATGTCAGGGATACCCATCATAGACTTGGTAATTTGGATTTTCTTTGTATGTGAGAAGTTATGATCTCTAGTTTCATGCTTTCCTCTACATGTTGCATCATTTGACTAGATGGTATTATGTTTTGCTTTGAGCACAAGTATAGCAGAGGTGGTGTATTTACTCTTCTATCACCTCATCTTCATTCTACTATTATTTTTCATGGTTCTAACCCCATGCACAAAATCATTTGGCTTTTTATTTCTATTAAAAATCATTCTTTTGGATTAGTTAATGTTTATGCTTCCAATGATGCTATAGAAAGATCTAAATTGTGGACCTAGATGGATGACAACTTTCCTCCAACTACTTGGGTTATTTGTGGTGACTTCAATATGGTTGAGTTGGCCGTCGACAAAGATGAAATTTTTCCTTTTCACTAGATAGTTTGGGAAAGGGAATACTGGTACTACATGCATAATAAATTGGGGCCTTTTGATCCCAATACTAACCGCCGCCAACATAGTGGGGTTTGGCACACTTGGTCCAACTATTGAGCTAGCTCTGACTGCATTTTAAAATGTCTCGATCATGCCATGATTACTACACTATCTTTTTTCTTCTTTTCTAAGGATCAAGATTTACCTGTCATTCCCTTGCCAGATGTGAGGTTATCAGACCACTATCCAATTCATTTTTCTATTTCATGGCACATAGCTATCTAATGAGTTATCAAGACTCAATTTTTACTTAATACGTCAGTGTTGATGTAGGCTTCCACTATTACTCATATCCTACATGTCTAGAACTTGGAGCCATGATCATATTCTCAGATAGGGTGGATTTAATGGTGGAATGATGCCATTACCAAAACTACTCAATTTTTGTACATCATTGGATAAAAGTTGGCAGTTTTCAGAAGGAGGTCTTATGAATTCACTACCACTACTCTCAAGAAAGCTTCTGAGGCTCTCACCCTTAACCCTTTTGATGTTGATTTACAAATTCAACCTACCAAACTTCACCATGACAAGTAGGTTGTAGATAATTATATTGCTCAAGGGGCCCAAATCAAAGCCCATCTCGATTCGTTGGAGGTTGGTGATAAAGCTTCAAAGGAATTTTTCTAGGCTCTTCGAGCTAGTCATACCAATTTTGGGATTAAAAAAATTGAGCAAGGAACCTCTATTCTTTCTAGTCTCTTGGACATCTCACAAGCTCTTGTTCACCATTACAAAAAACATGTTTTCTTTGCAGAGAAATTTGGTTGCTTAGGAGGAAGCCCTCAGACAGTGTATTTTTGTTACTCCAAACCACTTAATGGTTGAGTAACATGCTTTCTATGAGAAAATTCTCACCATCCAAGACCTTAAAGGGTATATTTTCTAGGGCTGATGACAAGTTCTTCGGGTGTGATGGGTTTCCTTGTGAATTTTACAAACACCTATAGGAGTATATTGGTCCCAAACTACGCAAAGTTTATCTTGAAGCCTACCATTCTAAGAGCCTAGGAGCTATTATCAACAAAGGAAACATCAAATTTATACCTAAAGCTAGTGATCCTAAGGATATTTGCAACTGGTGGCCCATTACCCTTCTTAATGTGTCCTATAAGATTATTACTAAGGAAATTTGTCTTCAAATTCACCATCTCCTTCCTTTAATTGTGCGGCCAGAGCATACTAGCTTTATCAAATCCAAGTATATTCTTGATAACATCATTGGTTTTTGGGAAGGTATGGAGTGGGTACACAAGTCCAATTAGCCATCTATTTTTTTGAAAATTGATTTTGCCAAAGCCTATGATCAGATCAAATGGCCTTTCATTTTGGCTATGCTACAGGTTCTTGGTTTCGATCCCAATTTTATTTAGTTTGTGGAGATGATCTTTGGTGATGTTAATACTTGTATTACTATCAAAAGCTCCCAATCTGACACCTTTGGGCTTTTTTGTTCCATTAGGTAGGGCTGCCTTGTAGATCCAACATTATATGTTCTTGCTGCTGAAGGGTTTGGTTACTTGCTAGCCCACTCTATCTCTTCAAGATTGGTTCATGGCTTTTCCTTGTCAAATTCCTCTTTCCAGTTGGTCAATGGTCATTTTTCTAATGATTCCTTTCTCACTCTTTTGGAGGATGAAGAAAACATCACTAATGCCTTGAATTGCATTGACACTTTTTGTCAAGCCTCTGGCTCTTCTATTCAATGGCACAAAATGCTCTATTATCACTAGTCTTTCCTACCAACTCTGCCTTGGCTTAACCAGTTTGAATGGAAATGGGTCACACATGGGGAGATCTTCTACTTTATGCACATTCTTTTTTCCTTTCAAGCTTCTCAGTTGATCTATAGAACACAGTTCTTGTCAATATTTCAAAAAAATTGGACTATTGTCTTACAAAACCACTTCTTCTTGCAAGAAAATTCTAGATTTTCTCTAAAGTTCTTGCAGCTACGCATGTCTAATATTCTTCATGTTGCACTCCTTTCAAAGCTTCCTATAAGAAATTAGAGTGATTTCTCCATGATTTTCTTTAGGCCTCTAGTTCCAACCATCATGGATTTCATAGAGTTGCTTAGGATTTTTGTTGTCGCCCCAAAGAGTCCAGAGGCCTTGGCTTTCTCTCCACATGGAAGCAAGGCCTCACTCTTTGTGAAAAATGGATTATTTATGCCATCACTAGAGATGAATCCTAGAAGATTTTGGTTTGGCATTGCATTTCCTCTAGGTTTCCTATCAATAGACCTGCATGGAAGGTGATTGGTTTTCAAACCCTTCTCATCGTGCAAGAACCTGTGCACATATAGGGCTTTGTTGTTATCAAGAGTACATGGAAAGCTTGGGAAGTTGTCAAGCCTTAACTTTTTTGGTCTGGTGATGTGTTCCATGATGGGCTCTCTTTGAACTGATATAACATTTTTTGGTCTCCTCCTAGGGTATTCCTTTAGCCAAGACTCAAGGTGCTAGTGCTCTTCATTTTTTCAAACATGGCATCAAGATTCTTAAAGATCTTTTCTCTAGGGTCTCCATGAGTCTCAGATCTTGGGGAATATATTCAAGTCCAGTTCTATCTTGCCTGTTCACTTGTTACTTTCTGCAATTCCAAGTCACTTATTTCATAAGGTGGGTATCTAGTCTATCCACCCTTGGTGGAATGATTGGAAATGGTATCTTGCCACTCCCTTCACCATTTGTAAACCAAGTTTGGGATATCAATGGATTTCTCCCCATTTTCCAATGGTGGATACCCTCAATCAACATTGACATTTGTAATATTTTATTTCTTAGTTGACAAAAAACTTTGACACTATTTGGAGTGCCATTACAGAACCCAGTATTGCACATTTTGCTTAGTGTTTGGCCTTTCAAGGTCTTCCCCTTGGACCTTAGCTTAAGCATATTAGAGTTACAGATCCTCGGTGTCCATTTTGTAGACAATTAGAGTCTTTCATGCATATTTTTTGGTTTTCTAGACATGGTCAAAATTATTGGCACTAGATTCAAGATTTCCTTAAGCCATTTCAGCTTGAACCCTTTTCGTGACATATGGTTATTTTGGGTGATTCCCCCAGGATTCCTAGTAAATTTACTCAGATTTGGCATACTTTTAGGATGGAGATTTGTTCACTCTGTGGAAAGATAGAAATTTTGTTCTTTTCACTCACAATTTTCTTGATATAAATGTTGCTATGTACACTAAAGTGTGCATTTGTAATAATATAATGATGCAAAACCAAGTGCAAGCTAATAAGGTGACTCTAGAGGTGGCCCAACTTCAAGAGCTTCTTAATCACTGGTGCAATGCCCCTTGTATGGTTGCTAGAGTTCCTCTAGATACTTTTCTTGATACCACGCTGCCCAGAGGCCACCATTGGGGTTGCAGCTCTTTAGGCCACTACTCACATATGCCACGTTCACAGGCTTCCCACCACTACTGTCCTAGTGGTGGTGATGGGTGTTGGTGTCACCACTCAGTTTCCCCACACCATGGTGGTACAAGCTAGTCCCTAGGCCTAGTGACTCCTCCTCCTAGTCTAAGGTGTGTTGTTTCCAAAAAGTGGCCCTTTCACCTAGAATTGGCCATCTCACCTCTATGACCTAATACCAAGGATCTTGACCAGGCCCCTGATGATTTTGCTGATGGTTGGACTATTCTTAGCCTGATTACCAATCTCAAGGATGAATGGGGATTTCATGATCGGGATGAACCACCCCCCTCAAATGGCACTACTTTAGCTACTTGAGGGTTGTTGCTTATATGTTTTTTTTAATGAATAGATTTTGATTTTGGCTTTGGCCATGTGAACTTTTGTTTGGTGATCTAGTATCCTCGGCCCTTTTTTGTGAATTGTAATCTTAGTATACTATTTATTAATAGAACAAGACTATTCATCAAAAAAATTAAACAAATTCAATAATTAGAATGGGGTTATATTAATTAAATGAAATACATTTAATTTCTCACGTGTATTAGCTAAAAGGGGTGAATTTAATTTAATAAAAGTACTAGGACTTGTAATTAAATCAATTCAATTAAATAGATTTACTTTTGTTATTTCAATCTTGATTTAGGAATTAAGTAATGTAGGTGATTAATATAGATTAATGATTTTCTACATTTGACACTTAGGTTGAGTAGAGATTATCAAAATCAAAATTATCTAGTACAATGGGACTTTAGGTAAGATTGATAGACCCAATGTGTCAATTTAGGGGTATTATACTACCCACTTGATATACTACTCTAGACCAAGCTAAAATTTTTCAAAACTAAAGAATAAAAAATTAGCTCCAAATAATTCAAATGTAAAGGGATACCCCTATCTTCATTTTTTCTCCTTTATTAATTGTGCTTAGTAGTATTTAAATGTGAAATAAGTAATAAAGAGGCAACAAATAAGTAAAGGTTGTCTAAGGGACACAAAATCAAGAATTCATCTATAGCTCTTTCCACATTGGATGACTTATGTTGTTTAGGGAAGCACAAAAGGTGCTAGCACTATTTATCCTAGTTGGGATGCCTTGTACTAGAATATCATCCTTTTGATGTACATGAAGTTAAAAGAATTCTTGGAAATATATTTTTCAAGGTTATTCTTGTTATGTTTGAGATAAATATCCTCACTATTTTTGTTTTTGTTTTAGGATATTTTCTCATGTTTTTGAATCTTTTTAAGATCCATAGTGGTTGTACAAGTGGTAATGTCAGTCTAGATTTTAAGTATAAAACATTATTAGATGGATACTATTGAGGTGTTCTTCTAGCTCTTCACCATCACATTCAACAAGCTTATAAGCTACTATCCTAGATGAATTTGTGATGATATAGGGACCTATCCAATTGGTTTTACATTTCACTTTCTTTTCTCTATCAATTTGATTTTTGGGGTTTTCCTGAAGAATGAGATCACCTATTTGAAAGAGATGTAGTTTTACCTTTTTGTTATCATGTCTTCACAATCGGTTCTGATACACTTTGAGATGTTTATAGGCTCTATTTTTGTGCTCCTCCTAAAATTATAATGTCTTTAGGAAAGATACCCTATAGTCATCATTAGTCATGACATCATGTACTGTGATTCAAGGGTGGGATTTCAACTTCTAGTGGTAGAGTTGCTTTACTACCAAAAACCAAAGAAAATGGGGTTTCTCCCATAGGCATTCTAACACTTGTTCTATAGGCCCAAAGAGTTTGTTACCATTGCACATGCCAATCTCAACCAGAGTTATAAATATTTCTCTTAAGAATGTTGATGATGTTCTTGTTTGTGGCCTCTTCTTGACCATTCCCTTAAAGATACTAAATTTAAGATGAATGGTGAATGATATGAATTTTTTCACATAACTCATCAATGATTTAATTTTTTAAGTATAAGGAATTATATGTCAAGATGAAATGGGTATACCGAATCTACAAATGATATGGTTAAGGATAAACAAATAAGAAATTTGTTTTCCTATGACACCGGTAAGTGATACTACCTGTACCCATTTGGTGAAGTATTCTATTAGCTTGATGACCTATTTATGGCCATTGGAGGAATGTGGTTGTAGCATGCCTATTAAATACAAACCGCATTGATAAAAAGGCCATGGTTTTGCCAATGGATGAAGTTCATGGGCAGGCGTGTGAATCAAATCACCATGAATTTTGAGCTTCTTACAATTTTCTACAAAGTCAACGGAGTCCTTTTCCATTGTGAGCCAAAAGTAACCCATCCCAAGAATCTTCTTGGAAAGGGTAAATCCACTAGAATGATACCCACAAATCCCTTCATGAACCACATGTATGGTAGTTTTAGACTCTTCATTTTCTAAACATCTAATCAAAGTTCCATCAAGACCTTTGTGGTACACTGTTTCATCCATTAAAATATAACGTGAGGCTTGTCTAATGAAGTTGTGTTTTTGGTTTTGGGAATGGTGAATTGGTAGAAGGTTATATTTGAGGCGCATGTAAATGGGACCATACCAAGGTGATTCTTGGTCAACCAGGAGGCAAAAAATGTGAGATTCAAGATAGGAAAATGTGGGTTGAACTACCTCCTCTACCAAGAACTCATAGTGTGCATTTTGATCTAGCAGTTGAATTAAGGAAGCCAAAGTAGTGTCATGCCCAAATTTTGAACAAGACACACAGACACATACATACTATTCAATTTTAATTTTTGAAACACTTTAAGAAATCATATCAAATCATTACAAATTATTGCTATAAATTTCAATTACTTTTAATCATATAGAAGGAAATATTTAAAGTGAAATGTATTCACAATATTGAAATGTCTCTTCAAATATTACAATCACAATTGGACAAATCAAAATTACATAAATGAAGATATACATGTGATCTTTTACAATATAGAATTTTTACAAATATTCATAGTAAATCTTCTTGAAATCTCCAACAGAAAATAAAAATCTTCCAACCTTTTTTTCAATACAAATCCATTTAGAAATTTGTACAAAATAACATTAAAAACCATGGAGAGCTCACCTCCCAACCTAGCCAGCTTGGAAAACCAAGACCATCTAGGTAACAATCAAGCACAAACACATAAAGCAATAATTACATGATACAACATTTAACACCCTTTTTTGAGCTTGCACAATAGGTTATAATAGCAACCAATAGAATTGGTGAAGGTGTGCCTAGAACCTTGAGGAGAAGATCAGTACATAAAACTAGATTTTCCTTCACAAGGCATACAAAATAAATACCAACTCTCACAAAAATTCTCCCCTTGTCACCCCCAAAGTGCATAACAATGTACTAGCACATGCAGCCCATACTACATGTGAATTTGTCTTCCTTCCAAGCAAGAGATTATACACTTAAGGGAAAAGCCCAACTAACCCCTTTCCCTGAAGGTCACTTCTTCCCTCCCAAGGGTGAGTGATGTCCTTCCACACCCATAACATCATACTCTGAAAATCAAAGAGAAAGAAAAAAAGAGAAACAATAGAAATTCATTCACACCCAACAATACAACATGGACAATACACTTATGCATCTATAGCCAAATTTACAAAAAATTTATTCAGTAAAATAATACAATACATAATTCTTAAAACATGGAAAAAGCTCCAACCTTTCTCCAAGCCATGGCAAAAGAACCAATTTGAGAAGAGTCCTCTATCCTTGATCAAATCTCCAAAAAAATTAAAAATCTCTAAAACTAGAGAGTGGGTGATTGAATCTCCCATTTTCAAAAATCCCCTTTAGTAAGGAAAAAAATCAAATCCTTTTTTCTCCATTATGAAATAGAAAAAAATCTTTAACTTCACCTAAGTCTCCCTATTTGATTGGAACTCCAACTCACTAAAGATAAGGTGAGAAGTAGGGTAAGATTTCTTCCATTTTCGCAATACTTGAAAAATGGGATTTTAAAAGGGTTAGAAAAGTTATTCAAACTAAAGTAAAGTCAAAATTAAAGCCCTAACATATAGTACTAACATGTAGGTAACTTAATTTTACCAAAAGAAAACTCTAGGACTCTAATAAAGCCCTCTAAAGTCACCTTAAAATTAAAATCCGAATTTAATCTAATCAAGGCCTTCATATGATAATTTTATGCAAGGAGATATAACTTAAACATTTGTAACTGGTTAGAAATGAGGTTTGATGTCTTTTTCCAATATCTAAATCATACTTGCCACTTATACACATAATAGTACAAGTGCCAAGTGACACTATAAAATATATGCTTAACATTACAACTAAAAAATCTAATCTAAAAACACTCATTCACATTACGTTCACAAAGTAAAATACTAAACAATGAGGCTAAGATCTCTTCATTAGATATAGCCTTGGAATTCTTAGTGGATAGAAAGGTATAGTCTTGGTTTTCCATTTTACCATGGTTATTTCCTGCACACTCAAACTACATATCAGTAGTCCAAGATAAATAAATCATATGCATAAATTAATCATAACTCAATTTTATATTCATAATTGAATAAAAAAAAAAAGCATTTCTCAATCAAATTTCAAATACCATTTTTTTTCATTTATAAACTATTGTGCATATATAATACTAGCATAATCAAATTAGACATGATATGACCATTTTGCCACATTTCATGATTTCCAAATATATAATCCATCTAGCTTTTGCATTCAAATATATTTTTGTACTCAATAAAATAACCATCCAAATACATAAATATAAATAATCATCATGTATCATCAATAAATTCTAACATCATAATAATCACTATAAAAATAGAGCATCCCATAGTATCAAATAGTCTGAATAACAGTCCAAAATAGTCCAACATATAACAAGGTCTCAAAATATAAAGTTTTTAAAGTGTAAAAAAACTTCTATGATATGCTATGATGGGCCAGGGTGAGGCCTCACATCCTCCCCTCATGGGCATGAACCTCCTCCTGGAGTTCATAAAAAAAATAAGGGTACTATGATCTCATTGAATCACATACTCTTATGAATCCATGGATCAGTTTGCTTGACACTCCATGCCTTAATGAGTTTGGTTCTAAAGACTAGCTTCTTGAATGGATTCCATTTCACTCTTTCTCTCCTAATTTAGATAAAATATTGGGCTAAGATCTCATCATATTTGGGTGCAAACAAAGAGAGTAGTCATACTTTGGCATGTTTTTAATTAGATAAAAGAATATATGGTGGTAGGGTTTCTTTTGAGAAATAGTCTAGATAATCATCCTATTTTCAATTAACATTACATTTTGTGGCTAAAGCTTCATATAAATATTTACATACTAAACTCAACTTAACCTTAATTAAATTTTTAACAAAAAAATTAACACCCTAATAAATAACATAAAAATAAGAGAAACAATTTCCTAATACCATCAATTGATCACTTGAATTGATAAATATTAACACATGTGAAAAAGGTCATTGTATGATTCTAATATTCTAGTTTCATCAAATATAGTATATATACATATCGACATGGTGTATAAAAAGGTGCCTCAATCATAAAGCATCCCATATTATCCTATATAGAAAATTACTAGAAGAATTCCATATTAAAAATAAAATACTAATGAGGAGTGGGTCCTACATCCTCCCCCTCTTTTCCTTTGACTTCCTCTTTGGGAGTCACCCAAAAAAATAATTCATACTCCTCATGTTAACCTATTATCACTTTACAAAAGTCCTTATCTATAATGCACTAGGTTAACATATAATCCTTCACTAATCTTTTGCAGTGATATGACCTTGACTTACAATGCTCAAAGGAAGCTATCTATTTCTGCTAAAATATAGGTGAGGGTGAGCATTGATAACTCCACTAAACATTTTACCTTAATGCTCTACTTCCTACCTAATCATTAGGAATCCCTTTATGGTCTAGCCATTCACAAGTTATTGTGCCAACATAATTTGCAAGAAAATAGCTTAAAATGAAAATAAAGCAGAAGATAAAATAATCAATTAAGAAGTATAAATAACAGAAAATAATTAATAAAGAAATTAAGGCATGTCCTAGAGGCAAGATAGGGCCATCATTAAGAAATTTTGGCTAAGTAGCCCAATATCACATTTTACATTGTTGACACAAAAGAAGGAAAACCAAAATACAAAAATTGCAATAAAAAAAGAAAAAGAAAAAACACTAAATCACATTGATTACATAATTTACACAATGATCACAATGTGGCCATACTAGGGTCACTGAGGAAAAGGAGGACTCCTTATAACTCAGTTGGGGGTTCTTAAAAATTCTATGTGTAATATCATTATTGGTCTACAAAGTGTAAGTGAACTAATGAATCTGTAATGTTAAATTTGAAAGCCCAAAATAACCTCCACCCTTTCCTGGTATAAATATCTTGATATACATCATCCACAACCTAAGAGTAAATGCAAAAAAGGTTATTTTGCACTATGAATCTCATAGTGACAAAGAATTCTACCTCTTAACATCGTGTGAGCTTCATAAAGCAATAACTAAGGAGTTACCTATATATAGTTATAATTTATTCCAACACTATATCATATAATTTTCTAACATCATCATCTCACTAGAATGTACATATTGATGCACCTATCTCCCAATCCTATATTTTACCCTTAAGACCAAAACTCACCATAATATGCAATAGGAAATTCAAGCTACTAAATCAACTAGGCTTGGCATGCTTACACATACATATATCTTAACCTAAATCTTGTGACATCAAGAAGTCCAAAAAGTTTCAACTCTATTAGAGGATAGGGTCAAAAGTTGTAGTCTTTGCATTGATACTACTATAAATCAACATATCTAACTTAGGAATGGAAAAAATTATTCTAAATAGGACTTTAAACCTTCTAATTCCTCATTTCAACCTATTATTCTAAATGAATGTGGTATGAAATTTATATTCAACTACCACCCTTTTCAGGCTTCTATGGATATAAACATTGGAACTCTAACTTTTATACGACCTAAGTTTGTCTTATCTATTTTCTTAATTATTATTAACATTATTTTTATGCTCATAATCCTATCACTTTTTTAGTTTAAAAATCATGAATACTATTTTAAATATTTAACTTATTCATTATTGATTAAGGTTAATTATATGTCTTAACTCATTATTACTCACCTCAAAACATAAGCTTCCTAATTTAATAATATTTATAAAATTGTCCTCATGTTACTTATTCCCATATCATCAATAAATAATTTCACTCCCAAAATTTTAAATAATGTGGATATTAACACTTCTTTTGTTTATTATGAAATTATTTTGATTATGTAAAAATAGGTTTTAAAGGACCCAAAACCTTTAACAAAGTATCAAAGAAGAACTAACAAAAGAGTTTAGAAAATAAAAGGCCTTAGAGAGAAAAAAAAAAAAAAACATAGAAACATGAGGCCAAGTATAGCTATGCAATAAAAGATAGCAAAAGCAAAGAAAAAGGACAACACCTAGACAACTACAGAGTTTTCAACAAGTCCACAACTTGGTTTGCCATAATGTTCATATTTTTTACAGAAGCTTTCATTTCATCTAGCTTTTTCACTTCCACTCCTTCATTCTTCTTGGAATTGGATGTTGTACACTTGCTCATTCCTTGGTCCTCATTCACAGTAGAGGAGTCAATTCCTTTAGCCTAATCCATCTTATTTAGCAATGTATTGAAGTTATTAGCCACAATCTTCAAAATGTTGCAATTTTGGTCCGCCAATTTCTTGATCATTCTTTCCATATTACTAACTCTAGCATCCAGGCTGTCCATCCTTTTTTGGATATCTTTATTTGCCCATTCCAAGTTCCTATTTTTGGTTTCAATTGGTGGCACCTGCTTCATTAAGTTTTTAACTTCTTCTGCATTGCTAATGACTTTAGATAGCCTATCAATATGCTTGCCCTGCATATGCTCCCCCCTTGCCATCCTAATGAGCTGCTCAAAGTCCTTTGAAATTTCTTGCATTTTTTGTTTAAGGGTCTTGAAATTGACCTTGGGTTACCCATGAAACCCTTTAGGAAACCCTTCTCACCCTCATCCCTGTTATGTTCAAAATAGTGCACCTACTCCCCTTGTTTGCTTTTATCTATTTCCATCTCCTTGGGAATGTTGTCACCACCCTCATCTTGAGCCGATGCCATTTTTATTTTTCTTTGCATCCTTTTGATTAAAGGTTCATCATTAGAGGGGACAGAGACCCTATCCACACTCTTACCCCTATTACCGAGACCTTCCCTACAGTTCCTCTCTTCTAAAACCCTTTTCTCATCTCCTCCTCATAGTCACTATCTTGATCTAATTCACTCTCCTTACCCTTCCTTTTCTTCTTGGAAGCACTACCAAAATCCCCTTTCATGTTCTACTTTTCATCAACCTCATCCACTTCATCCTTGTTATCCTTATCAAAGTCCTCCTTTGAATCATTGCCCTTCATCTCATAATCAATCGCTTTCTTACTTTGCCTAGGCCTATCCACCTTTTTTGGCTTCAGAAGGTTCATAATGAGAACCATTAACCCCTCATGGCATACATGATCTTCATCAAGGTCATTTTGAAAGGCCAAAATGGAATTACCCAGAGATTGTTTAAGATAAAAAGGTAGATTTATCCTAATCCCATGCCTAAAATGATTGACTAACATGAAATGGTGACCATAAATCTTATCCAAAGTAAGATACTCAATAATCAAAAACACAAAAAATCTCCAAGGGTGCGAAATGGAAGCTGGGATAAAGTAGGATTTACCTATTTTAACTAGTTTGTTGCGTTCTTTGGCTGAATTTGCAAACTCATCAACCACCCTATCTAAGAGCTTCCTATCCCAATAAAAATTAATGCCCTCCATCTTCAATCCTGTAGCTTCAACTATGATGTCTTCAAACACCTCCATCCTTTGATTTCCCACTAGAAAAATCCCATCTTTCCAAGTCTTAATGAAATTTGGGTAATAGCAGGGTTGTTTCCTTTTAACTTTTCCATAAAACTAGTAAAGTTACCTTGCTCAAGAATTTTCTAGATCTCCTTCTTCTTCCTCCAATCCTTACAAATAGCTGGTTGAATTCTTTTTCACTTTCCTCCCATCTTCTTGTCTCCAAAATGAATTTCCTCTCTTCTCAGAAAAACCCTCTACAACTGAATATTGTAGTTGATATCACAACCAAGGAATAGAGTGGTAAATAAGACCCATAATCCATGTGGTATTGAATGGTAATACACTATCCTTCTCATAATAGCCCACCGCTTTCCAATTTTGTCCATATAATAATTACTTTTTCTTGACGTAATCATCATTAATGAAGCACTTTTGTTTACTTCTAACTTTCTCATGATTGATTAGTAAGCTCCCCTCAATAGATATTATATCATTATGGTTCCATATTACCTTTTCATCACTCTTGCATTCCACATTAGCTACCCAATCAACAACTTGATTTGTTTCTCTATAATTATGAGTGACAACAGAGATTTGAAAGGAATTGATAAGATCTATGGCTTGAATAATAATATTATTAATAGTCTAGGAAGAATTGCTAACTTTATTAAGGAAATTAATTATATTAATGGAGTCCTCCTCAAGCCATATCTTATTCAAATTCAAACTCTTTGCATAGACAAGATCATAGAGGGCAAAACTAGCCTTTGCAACATGGTTAGTTTGAATTCCAATAGGGATGGCCATTTTGCCCATTCTATCCCCATTCACATTCCTAATAATGACACCACAACCAACAATTAATGGGTTGCCCTTCGAGGCACCACCAAAATTTATCTTATACCAATCCATTGGGGGACAATCCCATCTAGCTAGATCCCTAAGGTTAGGACCAATTTACATCAAACTGATACCATTTAGATTCCAATTCTAAATCACCAATTCTTCCCATTCATTTTGAAGTTGTTGAACTTTTCCATTGGATATGATATTCTCAGTCACCATATTCTTAATCTTACAAAAAACTTGATCTAGATTAGATTTAACACCCCTAAACACCCTATCATTATGTTCCTTCCATATGCCCTCGCAAAGGAACAGGAGAATAAAATCCCAAAATCTCAAAACTAAGGCATTATTAGAAGGTGTCTTCCAACCATTGAAAAAATGTTGAATGGTAGTAGGGAAAACCCAAGCAATATTCAGCAAACCACATACCCTTTCCTAAACCCTTTTAGTATAAGAGTAGTGCATAGTCATATGGTTAATCGACTCAACATCATTCTTAAAAAGGTAATATCTATTAACAATGTTGAACCCTCTCTTCAATAAGTTATCTATAGTCAAAAAAATTTCCTACAAAAGAATCCAAAAAAATATGTTAACTTTGGGGGTCATACCTTTAAACCATGCTTTAGCTCAACAAGGTTTAGGATGCTCTTCAAAAGCATTAGCATACACCAAGGACAAAGAAAATAGCCCATTAGGATTATATTTATAGATCAACACATCCTTCTCATGGATTAAAAAGATAGCATTTAGAATCTTGTTGAGATCAATCAGGTTTCTATCCACCCTCTTGAAATCCAACCATTTATTCTCCTCCCAATAGTCTTCAACAAAAATCCCGAATAGATTCTTACATTGCTCCATAAAACCATTCCACCTTTGATCAACACTAAGAGGATGATCAAGAATCCAAATATTATCCCAAAAAAGAACAGTCCTCCCATTTCCCACCTTCCAACTAACCCCTTTCTTAATAATCAATTTATATTTTTGAGCATTTTTCCAAATCATAAAACCCCCTCGCACTGACTCATTATTAAGAAAGTGTCTAAGATCTTGGTTCTCCCTATTATACTTATCTATCCAAATATCATGTCATTCACTTCCTCTTTGTGCCATCTCCAGAACAACTTGGCAAGAAAAGAATCATTCATAGTGGTAACTCTTCTCAATCCAAGGCCACCTTTATTAAAAGACATACAAACTTTCTCCCAAGAAATTAGGGGTAGTCATTTCTTTTTTTCCATACATGTCCATAAGAAAAGCTTTTGAAATTTTCAATTGACAGCACAAAATTTCTAGGGATCTTAAAAACACTCAGAGCATATAGAAAAATATTTTGTAAAATAGATTTGAGAACAATAACCTTACCAGCCTAACTTAGGAGGGAGCTTTTCCACCCTAATAACTTCAAATAAATTTTATCAATTAGAGAACTCCAAAAGATCTCAGGTGGGTCCATACAAAGGGGTAATCCTAGATAAGAACTCGATAATGTACCAATCTCACAACCAATAATTCTTTTAATTTTGTTCTATCCAATATCATTCACATTGATAAAATATATCACACTTTTGTTCTAGTTAATAATTTGACCCGAAGCTTTCCCACAATCCTCCAAAGCCTTCTTTATGTTTCTAGAATTTTTGACTAAAGCTTCTCCCATAACTATAGAATCATCTACAATTGTTGATGCGAACAAATCAGCTCTTTAGAAGAGGGTTTTAGACCAAGAAAATCCCCCACATTCACCTTTTTTTCCACAAATATTCCTAGACATTTAGCCATTAGAATGAAAAGGATAGGTGAAAGTGGACCCCCTACCTTAAACCACATGAAGCTTAGAAGGTTGGTGAACCATTCACAAGCACCAAGGAAGTAGTAGAAGAGACTAGCATAAGGACCAGATCCCTAAATCTCTTATTAAAACCAAAAGCTTCGAGTCCTCTTTGTAGAAAAGCCTAGTCCACTATATCATAAGCTTTGGAAAGATCAAGTTTAAGGAGAAACCCTTCTTTCTTTGAAATAGTGAGAGAGTGAATATTTTCATGCACCAAAATAATTGAATCCAAAATCTACCTACTAGGAACAAAACCATTCTACTACTTGGATATCAAACTAGGGAGAAGAGACAAAATTATGAGAGTTAGCACTTTAGAAATAACTTTATAAAATGAATCACGAAGATCAATTGGTCAAAACTGGTCCATACTATCAACACTCGACTTCTTAGGAATTAAAACAAGGAAGTTACCATTCAATTCTTTGAGATTTTTCCTAGAACCAAATAACTCCTTAACCCAATTACAAACATCATCACTAATGATACCCCAAAACTTATGAAAAAACAAGAAAGGAAACCCATCTAGTCCTAGTACCTTGTCTCTGTCGAAGGAGAAAACAACCTTGGAAATTTCTTCATTAGAGGGAAAAGAAGTTAGGAGTTTATTTAGATCCTTTGAAATACATTTTGGGATGTAGTCCATAAACACATTCTGCTTGTCCTTGTCTAAATTGGGATCACCTTGTAGTAAATTGCTAAAAAATTCCATGACTTCCCTCTTAATAATCCCCTCATCCTTCATTGAACCTCCATTAGTATTGAGTCTAGAAATTCTATTAGCCATCCTATGCTTCAAAGTGGTCATGTAAAAGTACTTAGTATTCTGGTCCCCTTTCCTTCAATTTTTTTTTGTAGATTGCTACCTCTAAAACATCTCCTCCTTAGTAATTATATCATGAATCTCATTCATTTTCACACTTTCTTCCTCCCTAGAGACAATCTCATATCCATCAACCTAAATACTATCTTGAATAACTTTAAGCTCCTCTAAGACCTTCTTTTTATTCTAAAAAATGTTCCCAAAAGTATCCTTTTCCATTTTTTGATATTTTTTTAACATTTTTCAACTTAGCAGTAACTTTGAACATGTCAATACCCTCCACATGAATTCTCCACCATTCCTTGATAAGATTTTCTAGTCCTGGATGGAGAGCCCACATTTTTTCAAACCTAAATGGGTAATTCTTCTAAACGATTAATAGATCAGCCACAAGAAAAATGGAATAATGATTCGAACCAATATGAACTTGAGTAGTAAGAGAGCATTTATATTTTAAAAACCAATCACTAATAATAAGTGCTCTATCTAGCCTGACCTGAATGAGGCCCTTTCTAGTTCTTCTATTTATCCAAGTATAATCAATCCCATGTAGATCCATATCATGTAGAAGATGATTATCAATAAAATCCATTAAATCCAATCTGTTATCTAAGTTAATCTGACTTCCTCCGATCTTTTTAGTTTCTTTCAAAGGAGTATTAAAATCCCCCATAATGATCCAATTCTCCTCCACAAATTTTTTTCTTTGATTGGTGATATCTTCCCAAAGAGCCTTTCTTCCCCATTTACAATTGGGAGAATAGACATTAGTAAGCACCCAAGTGGAGCCATCCTTAGAATTAGTAAATCTAATGTTCATCATATTTCTTTTCTGAGAGATAAGTTCCCCATTAATATATGTATCATTCTAGTAAACCACCATACCACTTGAGGCCTCATCTAAATCATTCCCAATAATCTTTCCTCCCCTAAAACCCAAGAGACCTTCGACCTTATCCCTCAACATTTTAGTTTCTTGAATTAGTGCAATATCCGATTTATTATCCCTAATCATATTTTTCATAATATCTTGTTTGTCAGGGTTATTTAATTCTCTAATATTCCATGATATGAACTTCATTTCTTATGAAATTTTTATATTCTAAGATAGTCCTTTGACTACTGTCTGTAATACTTCTATTAGTCTCAATAATTCTTCTCTGTACATTAGATGGTTTACTTGCTGAAGAAGGAGATAAACCAACATCTCCAACCTTAAAACCTTTACCCGATGGTGTTGCAGGTGGACAATAGTCCCTAGCCTTTCTTCTCTTCATTTCACCTTTTTTACTACCTTTTCCCAAAGGTGTGCTAGGGTTATCTCCTTTCTTACTACTCCTAGTTTTAACCACAACATTCTCTTTATTCTTTATGGAGGATACACCCTTCGTTTTCTTCTAAGATTTAATGGTTATATTACCCCTAACTTGAATCTAGTCTATGCCATAGTTCTCCTCTACCCCCTGTAGCACTAAAAAAAAATCCTCAACTTCCCCCCTATTATGATTACTTTCTCTGGCTATAACATCAACCAAGGGTTCAATCGTACATTAATCTACCTTACTCATGGAGAAAGAAACAAGTTCCTCAAATGAATCAAAAACATCTTCAATAATGTTATCATTCTGGATCTCCCCACTATCTTCTTCATCCCCATTATTGGGACAAATCTCACATCCTTCATGAGCCAGACCAATATCCCCACTACTATGGATCTCCCCACTATCTTCTTCATTCCCAATTATTGGTACAAATCACACCTCCTCCATGAGCTAGACCAATATACCCACTACTGTGATCTAGTGGAATCCTAACCTAATTAGCCCCTTTAGCATTCATCAATGGTTGAGAAGATTCTTCATCAACCATTGGTGACCCCTTTACCAAACCACTAACCACCTTGGAATTCCTTGACTCACCCCTGCTAATATCATCTTCATTCTAATTATTCAATCCTTTTTGCACCTATATTTTTTTAAACTTTTTGGGTGCTCCATTCAAAGATGGACATTTTTTAGCCCAATGTCCATATTTTTTGTAGTGGAAACAAGCAAAGGGGATAGTCTCATACTCAATATTCTAGTTCCATATACCAAGTTTAGATTTGAGTGAAATAAATTTTGGCATATCCGTACCTTGAAAAACACCCATATAGATTCTAGCATAGGTCATTCTTCTCCTCAAAACTATGATTGGATCCATAGATAGGAGCTCACCAAAGGTACCAACAATACCTTGAAACACATCCTCCACCCAAAACTCTAGTAGTAACCCTATCAATCTAATCCAAACTAGAGCTTGAATTCTAGATTCATCCAAATAATACAAGTTTGGAGCCCATTTTTGCAGAATCAAAGTATGTTTACCCACAACCCAAGGATTGTTGCAGAGGATCTCACAATTATCTTCTTCACAAGAAAAACCAAATGATAAGCATTATTTAACCATCGTAGAAATGTCCACCTAGCCTTTTAAAGCCCACTTCCTTCAAACAAATGCCCTGACTACCTCAATATTGGGCCTAGAAATATTTTTATCAATGATTTGATTTGGGATTTCTAGTGTAAACATACCTTTATCCTTTGAAGAAATATTCTTGACCAACGGAAAGGCAGACTTACCAACCAATTTGATACCAAATAGATTGGCCCATTTTTTTGGTGGAACAATAGCCTACCTGGGACCCTCCGTAGTCCCACCATTATCAGGATTGTTCCCCTTTGTAGTATATTCCCTTGCTGACTCTACTTGCACTCTTGATCCAGTTGAATCTATCTCATTCCCCCTCCCTCCCCAAAATTTTAAATCCATTTTTCCCACCCACCACACCTACATTACTCTCACACTAACTCACCATCATATAATTCATAATGATGTTGTTGAGAATGTACGTTAACCATAATTAATTAACCTTTCTATTCATTTACTATACCATTAAAACACAAATTTAATCATACTATCATTTTTTTTACCACCTCATCTATCATTTCTCAAGTTATTACTTTAAAAATCATTATGAAATCAACAATCTAATGTTAATACACACACACACACACACACACACACACACACACACACACACATATACATGTTTTTAATACTTTTTACATTTATAGAAAATTCTCCCACTTCTAATCAAATGAAATTATTTACTATATAAAAATAAGGATTAATATTTTATAATTATATGTATAGTAAATATAAGAGCACTTTCCACTTCCAATTTATTTAAAAAACCTATTTATAATAATTATAATCTATTTAATAGGAGCTAAAATAGGAAGAACTAGATTTTTTAAAAGAAGGAATAATATTTCCAGCACCTTTTCATTTTTATAGGAGGATAAATAGGAGATAAAATCTATGATGAAGCATCCATTTATTTTATATCTATATATACCTTTCAGCAAGAAAAAAAAAGTCTTATTAATAAATAGAGGGACATTATAGATTATGAATATTTTGCTACTCATTCTAATGTTGTAATGTATATTTGCTTCATTGTTATATTTTACCACGATTATTTCTTGCACACTCAAATTGTTGGAATTCTTTTAGAATAATGGAGGGGGTGGGGTGTAAATCAGTTATTCAAGGTCTAGATGTACAAATAAAACTTTTCACAATTCAGTGAACCCATGAAACATTCTTAACCATGCATGCATTCATTGTGTGTTAACTAAAACTGAAATGTTACTATTAAATACACATGCAAAAATGTAAAGCATAAAACACAACATATCCATTAGCACACTTGACACAATGATTTAACATGGAAACCCAATTTGGGAAAAACCACTAGTAACCTTTTTCACTCTTCTGAAGTGATGCCCTATTAAAGGCCAACCCTATTAAATATTACAACACACACTGTTAAATGTGACCTAGTTAAGGGATTTCAATCACCCTGTTAAAAGTGAGCCTTGTTAGAGGACTTTAGGCCATTCACTTGGAATGCCACCATATTGAAGGATCTCCCTATGAGTATTAAGTCAACCTTACTCCAAAGGATTTACCCTAGGCTGATACAATTGTTAGAAAGTAAGAGTAGAGCTTTGATCTGATACAACTTACAAACTTACTTGCATATTACAGATCCCTATTCAGTCCTCAACTCTGCTTGGCTTCTAAACTTTGCAATTCTGACAACTTGTTCACCCTTCAAGCATTCATCCTCTTTAAGCCTTCTTGCTTAGTATGCCATTGTAGACTTCTTATTTGGGTCACTTGATGAACCAAACCCCTTTGCTTCTCCTTGTCAGATTTTCACATCAAAACTCTCTAACCTCTTTGCTTCGTGACCAAACATCCCTATATATAGGAAATTAGAACTCTTTTCCCTCTCATTATCCATCACCAAAATTAGGGTTTTTGATGGGTTAGGTAGGATACAATGTATCTACCCCATATCGTATCTTTTCTAGAAACTTCTCCCAGAATCCATTTGAATTTGCCTCCAAAATGGTTTACATAAGATTCTGTGCTACCAGCTCATCGATCTTATCTTCCTCCTAATTCACAAGTCCCAAGAAAACAAACTTGTTGGCTTTTATTTGGAAAATCTTCAATCTTTGTCATAATGTAGTAGCTCGACATTATCAATCTTCTGATGCTCAACACATACTATGTTACTCAACATCTATTGTAAAATCACTCGACATCAACTAGATTTTATTGGTGCTCGGCATCAACTAACTTGCTCGGCACCTACTAACTTGCTTGTCATCCACGATAATTCACTTTTACTTGACTCCAACTAACTTTTTTCTTGGCTTACACTAAATTTTCTCAACACCTACTATCAACTTGGTCAAGCTTGGTAAATGAATTTTGTTTAACCTTATTCTTTTGAACTTTCTAAGTGTAGCCAATCATTTTGTAACCTCAAGTAGATCATCAATACATTATGTTATCACTGTCTTAACTGATTCTTGCACTTCAATACATAATCATAACTCAACCTTTCCTCTAGGTACTTTTGTTACATCTTGTTGATCAAATCCTCCTCATCAATCAAATAAGTGATAGTTCTTGAAACATATAAGAATTTGTCTTATCAACATGTAGCAAGTTTGACATCAATGAAAAAATAATGATTGGAACACATAGTCTTCTTCAAAATTCTTTCCACTCAAATGATCTTTTCAATCATATATCAACACTCTCCCTCTTTGGCATTGATGGCAAATCAAACTGATCAACCAATCTTACAAATGATGAACTTCTTGTTCTATCAAACTAACTAGGTTAAAATAGTAAGGAAATACCAAAAAGAAAAATTGTGATTTGAATTTTCTCCCTCTATCAGCAGCTTTCTTCTAATTAGGTTAAAAAATATAACTCCCTCTAAGTTCCTTCTTATATTAGAATATCTCCCTCTTTTTGTTTTCTAGTTTCTCTCTCTTTCTTTCTTTCAATCTTCTGATCTTCTGATGATGTACTCTCTCCATTGTTCCTCTTGTACTGATCAGTTTAATGTACTTTCTCCCTTGATTTTCTTCCTTGACCACTTTAATGTACTTTCTTCCTCTTTGAAAATAATGCCAAAGACATATACTCAACACTTGGCATCTTTGTTATATTCAGATATAGACTTTTGTAGGTTCTTCAATTTTCTCCCTCTGTCACCTTGCTTGTGACTGATTTGTAATTCTAGTTCTATGATTACTTTAGGAAATTCCTAAAGTAAGATCCTCTGCATCAATTTGTATGAAATGAATGTTAGCTTATTTGATGCAAAGTACTCCCTCTATCTTTTACATAGCCTTTGATAGGGGTATCACCCCTAGTTTACCTCTCAGATACTCATAAGCATCCTTAGGTAATGCTTTTGTGAAGATATCAGCAATTTGCTCCTTTGTGTTGATATATTCCATCTTAACCTCTTTATCTTGAACCAACTCCCTTACATAATGATACTTTATTGCTATGTGCTTTGTTTTTGTATGCATTACAGAATTCTTTGATATATTTATAGCACTTGTATTATCATAATAAAGTGTCACTGGTTCAATGAATTCTTCCTTCATTCCCTTAAGTATCTGTTTGATCCATACAATGTTTGTGTAATTAATAGCAATAGAAACATATTCTGCTTTAGTAGTAGGTTGGGAAGTACAACTCTACTTCTTGCTAGTCCATGTAACAAGTCTTCTGCCTAAGAAGAATGCTCCTCCACTGGTGCTCTTTCTATCATCAATATTTCTAGCCCAATCAGCATCAATGTAGGCTTTCAATTCAAACTTTTCATTCTTCTCATAGTATAAACCATACTCTTCTGTTCCTTTCAAGTATCTCATTATTCTTTTCACAATCATCAAGTGATTCTCTCTAGGGTTAGCAGAGAATCTTACAACTATCCTCATAGCTAATACAATATCAAGTTTCCTATGTACTACATATTGCAATTTTTCAATCATAGATCTGTATAATGTTTGATTGACCTCAACTGAATCATCATTCTTTGATACCTTAAGTGTTGTCACCATAGGTGTACTTACTAGTTTTGAATCCTCTAGTCCAAATGTCTTCAATATCTCTTTGACATATTTTGACTGAGTGATATATGCACCATATTTCGTCTGATAAACTTGTAATCCCACAAAGAATTTGATCTCACCAAACATTGACATTTCAAACTCTTGCTTCATCTGATTTGCAAAATCTTTATACAAAGCATTTTTTCCTCCAAATATGATGTCATGAACAAATATTTTAGATAATAGTATACCTTTTTCTTTATCTGTCTTCATGTACAAATCATTGTTATCATCTATTCTTTCAAATCCAATCTTAACAAGATAAGTATGAAGTCTCTCATACCATGCTCTTGGTGCTTGTTTCAATCCATATAGGGTTTTGTGTCTACATACCATGTTCTTATTATTTTTATCAACAAAACCTTCTGGTTGTTCTATGTAGACTTCTTCTTCTAATATTCCATTTAGAAATGCAGACTTGACATCCATCTGATAAACTTTGAAACCTTTGTATGCAACACAAGCAAGCATAATTCTTACTCCTTCCATTCTTGCAACAGGGGAAAATGTTTTACCATAGTCAATTCCTTCTTCTTGTGCATACCCTTTTCAAACTAGTCTTTCTTTTTTTCTTGTTAGTTCACTATTCTCATCCAACTTGTTTCTAAGTACCCATTTTGTGCCAATCACATTCTTTTCTTCTAGTCTAGGAACTAGACTCCAAGTCTTGTTCTTTTCTATCTACTGAATTTCTTCCTCCATAGCTTTGTACTAGCCATAATCTTCCAATGCATCTCTCACTATCTTAGGTTCCTTCATGCTTAACAAACATGATTCACCTCTCAACCTATTTCTTGTCATTGGCCTTGCGTCTTTTTCTCCAATGATTTCATTTGCAGGATGGTGTCTTTTGACATATTTGGACAATCTAGGCTCAATTCTTCTGGCTGCATTCTATCTCTCAACTTCAATATCACTATGTGCATCTCTATCAAGTGTTTTAGCATCTCTTTCATGTGTGCTAATCTCAGAGTCAGATTTTGCATTCTCCTCATTCTGCAACTCGGCATCTCAATGTAACTCGGTATTCATAGGCTGTGACTTGGTAGTTGTTGAAACTTGTTATTGGCTTGTTGCATGATTTGTAGCATCTTCTTCAGTAGACATTCCTTCATAATAGTGTAAAAATGATTTGTATGCTTCTGGTTCTTTTGTAGGTTTAGCCTCATGTGCTTTTGTAAACTCATCAAAATTCACATTTGCACTTTCCACAATTTTGTTAGTGTTAGTAATTAAACACTTATAAGCTTTACTTCTTGTGGAGTAACCAAGGAATATACCTTCTTCTCTCTTTGCATCAAACTTTCCACTCCTAACATCTTTAAGAATATAGCATTTTCTTCTAAATACTTTGAAATGTTTCATATTGGGTGAGTGGCCATACCATAGTTCAAAAGGTGTTGAATGAGTACCTTTCTTGACTTGTACATGGTTCAAGGTGTATACAATAGTACTTACAGCTTCTCTCTACTATTTTAGAGCAACATTCTTCTCCATCATGAGTGTTCTGGCATAGTCCATTATAGACCTATTTCTTTTTACAGCAATTCCATTTTGTGGAGGGGTCCTAGGTGCAGATGTTTGTCTCTTAATTCTATCATTACAAAACATCTCAAACTCATGTGAAGTGAATTCACCTCCTCTGTATGATCTCAAGCATTTCAAACTCTTACCTGTTTCTTTTTCAACCCTTGCCAAGTACCATTTAAACATTTGAAAAGCGTCCCATTTTGTTTTAGAAACATGACTGTCATCATTCTAGAGTAATCATCAACAAATAGCATTATATACTTATCTCCTTTGTAGCTTTGCACTTCAATAGGTCCACACAAGTCAGTATGAAAAATTTCAAGTATTTTCCTAGAGGTATAAGCTAACTTTGTCATCTTGCCTAGCTGACATTGTTTACACATTATATTTTTTAGTTTCTTCAACATAGGAAAACCTCTAACTCTTTTCACATTGTTGATACTAATTAGATTATCAAAATTTACATGACATAAAATCTTGTGCCAAAGCCATACATAATCAAATTTTGCAATAAGACAAGTAGCATCTTCTATATCCAAATAGAATAGATTACATTTTAGTTTGATCACATTTTCCAATCAAGTTTTCATTTGTATCATATATCTTGGTTGATTTGTTTTCAAACTCAACTTTGTTTCCCAAATTATTCAATTGTGACACACTTAACAAGTTATAATTCAATCCTTCAACATAATAAGCATTATCACATAAAATCTTGTCTATGAATTTGATAGATCCTTTTCCTTTTATCAAACATGGTGCATCATTACCAAATCTTACACTATTTCCATCATAACAGGTTAAGGTAATGAACTTACTTTTTTCTCCAGTCATGTGATGTGAGCATCCACTATCAATGATCCATTTATCATTCTTGTTCGCACAAGTCATAAGTGCAATTGCCCCATCCTCATCTAATTTGTCCTTCATTACAACATATACGTCTTCATCATCATTTTCATCAGAGTCATGTTCATTAGCAATGTAGCATGACTTTTTGCCTTTGTCTCTATAGTCTCTTCCATCATCTTCTCTTCTATTCTTGTGCTTGTTCCCTTCTTTGAAGTTCTTCTTCTATGTACATCTTGCTGCAATATGACCAACTTCATTGCAATTGAAACAAATGATAGGTAGCTTACCTTTGAACTTGTCTTTTCCTCTGTGAAATCTTCTTGCCAGTAATGCTTCTAATTGTTCAATGTCTTCCTCTTCTGTGTTACTATCATTCGATGCATGCTTTATCTTTCTTTTCTTCTTCTTCTATTTTACTTCCTCATAATCATTCAACAACATTTTTGCTTTGAAACTTGATTCAATATTTTTTGGTCTATAGTTGTCAAAATTAGATAGCTCAAAAGTAGTGAGTCTTCCTACTAGATCTTCAAGGGTCAGATCATTTCCTGGTATACATCTTAACTCTTGAATTGTAGATACTCTAATGGTATACACAGTCAACAATGTTCTTAAGACTTTACTTAGCATAGTATCATCATCTATTTTACCAGTAGCACCTTTTATTACACTGATAACTTCTTTTATTCTAGAAACATATCGAGCAATATTCTCACCTTCTTCCATTCTCATGTCATCAAACTTACCTCTGAGGCTTTCTAACTTAGCTCTTTGAACTTTTTTGTCTCCTCCATAGATGTTGTCTAGGGCATCCCACATCTACTTTTCACTTTTAAAGCCTTTGATATCATCAAACTCAGTATAGCTTAGGCCAGAGGCAATCTCCAATATCACCTGATTGTGTTCTTTCTTTTTCTTCAAATCTTTAGCTGTTAGGGCTCTTGCTGGATCAACATGTTCTATTGAAGTGCAATATTGTGCATAATCTCCAAGTCCTCCAAGTTGTAGCTTCATCAAACTTTTCCATGCAGAAAAGTTATCTCTATTGAGCTTGGGTACCTCTTTTTTTGACATCTTGATCTTTGTGCTTCTAGTACCTTAAAACTAATCCTCTTAAGAAGATGGCTTTGATACTAATTGTTGAAATTTTTTTAGAATAACTGAGAGGGGGGGGGGGGGGGGGGGGGGGGGTGAATTAATTATTCAAGGTCCAGATGTACAAATAATTTTTTTCACAATTAAGTGAACCCATAAAACATTCTTAACCATGCATGCATTCATTGTGTGTTAACTAAAACTAAAATGTTACTATTAAATCAACATGTAGAAATGTAAAGCATAAAACACAACATATCCATCAACACACTTAACACAATGATTTAATGTGGAAACCCAATTTGGGAAAAACCACTAGCAACATGCTACTCCTTTTTCACTCTTCTGAAGTGATGCCCTATGAAAGGCCAACCCTATTAAAGGTTACAACACACACTGTTAAATGTGAATTGGTTAAAGGATTTCAATCACCCTATTAAAATTGAGCCTTGTTATAGTACTTTAGGCCATTCACTTGGAATGCCACCCTATTAAAGGATTTCCCTATGACTGTTAAGTCAACCTTACTCCAAAGGAATCACTCTAGGTTGATACAATTGTTAGAAAGTAACAGTAGAGCTTTGATCTAATACAACTTAAAACCTTACTTGTAGATTATAGATCACTATTCAATCTGTAACTTTGCTTGGCTTCCAATCTTTGCAGTTCTGATAGCTTGTTCACCCTTCAAGAATTCATCCTCTTTAAGCCTTCTTGCTTAGTATGTCATTGCAGACTTCTTACGTAGTTGATGAACCAAACTCCTTTCCTTCTCCTTGTTAGATTTTCACATCAAAATTCTCTAACCTCTTTGCTTCATAACCAAAAATGCCTATATATAGGAAATTATAACTCTTTTCCCACTCATTATCCATCACCAAAATTAGGGTTTTCGATGGATTAGGTAGGATACAATGTATCTAGCCCATATCTTGTCTTTTCTAGAAACTTATCCTAGAATCCATTTGAATTTTCCTTCAAAATGGTTTACATAAGATTATGTTCCATTAGCTCATCAATCTTATCTTCCTCCTAATTTACAAGTTCCAAGAAAACAAAAATTTTGGCTTTTATTTGGCGAATCTTCAATCTTTTTCACAATGCAACATTTTGACATTATCAATCTTTTGATGCTTGACACATATTGTGTTACTTGACATCTATTGTCAAATCACTCGGCTTCAACTAGATTTTACTGGTGCTTGGCATCAATTGAAAATTACTTAGCATCAACTAACTTGCTCGAGACCTACTAACTTTCTTGGCATCCACTAGAATTTTCTTTTACTCGGCTCCAACTGACTTTTTACTTGGCTTGCACTAACTTTGCTCAACGCCTACTATCAACTTGGTCAAGCTTGGCAAATGAACTTTGTTTAACTTCATTCTTTTGAACTTTCTAAGTGTAGCTAATTATTTTGTAACCTCAAGTAGATCATCAATACATTATGTTATCACTATCTTAACTGATTCTTGCACTTCAATACCTAATCATAACTCAACCTTTCCTCTAGGTACTTTTGTTACATCTTGTTGATCAAATCCTCCTCATCAATCAACTAAGTGATAGTGCTTGAGAAATATAAGCAATTGTCTTATCAGCATGTAGCAGGTTTGACATCAGTGACAAAACAATGATTGAAACACACAGTCTTCTTCAATAGTCTTTCCACTCAAATGATCTTTTCAATCATATATCAACACAAACTACATATTAGTAGTCCAAGATAAATAAATCATATTTATATATAAATCCTAACTCAATTATATATTCATAATTGAATCAAAACAAAAAGCATTTCTCAATCAAATTTCAAATACCATTTTTTTTCATTTCTAAATCATTGTCCATATATAATACTAGCATAATCAAATTAAAGATGATAGGACTACTTTTCCATATTTCACAATTTGCAAATATATAATCCATCTAACCTTTGCATTCAAGTATATTTTTGTACTCCTCAATAAAATAACCATCCAAATACATAAATATAAATAATCATCATGTATCATTAATAAGTTCTAACATCATAATAATCACTATAAAAATAAAGCATTCCATAGTATCAAATAGTCTAAATACCAGTCCAAAATAGTCCAATATATAACAAGGTCTCAAAATATAAAGTTTTTAAAATGTAAATAAATTACTATGATATGCTATCATGGGCCAAGGTGAGGCCTCACAAGTAGCCATGGCTTCTACAACTTTTCTTTTCTCTCTATGAATTTTCTCAAATGTTATAGTTACAAAACATCTCTTTAAAGTATCCACCATTTGTTTATAAGGAAATAGTTTGTCATCTTTTTTTGGTAAATATCATTGACTTGGTTTATGAATAACTAAGAGTCTCCATATATATTCAATTCTAATAACTTCCATTCTAAAGCTAGCTTAATCTCAATAACTAAGGCTTCATATTTGGAAATATAATTTGTACAAGAAAATAACAACTTATATGACTTGGGAATAGTCACTCCTTGAGGAGTGATAAATAGAATTTTGGTCCCTAATCCATGATTAATGTAAGAAAGATCAAAATATAGCTTCCATGATGTCATTTCCATGTTTAGCATGTGTGCATCTAGAAAATCAACTTCAATGGGATTTGAATCCTCTAATGGTGAGTCTTGTAACTGATCAACAATGACTTAACCTTTGATTAGTTTTCTATCTATATATTCAATATCAAACTCACTTAATACCATCACCCATTTTTCCAACCTACCATTCAAGACCATTTTACTTAGAGTGTATTTTAAATGATCAATTTTAGTGATGAGTTTGATCTTGTGGGATAGTATCTAATGACATAGTTTTTGGGAAGGAAAAACTACCACTAGGCATGCCCTTTCTATAAACATGTAAATTAGCTCATATATGACTAAGGTTCTATTGATGTATTATATCATCTTTTCTTTACCTCGACCATCTTCTTGTTCCAAAAGTGCCCCAAGTGATTTCTCGGTCACTAAAACATATAACAATAATGGCTTTCTTTGAATGAGTGGATTCATTAAGTATTTTTTGATTAAGTTGAAGGCTACTTCACATTGTTCATCCCATTTGAAGATCATGTCTTTGTGCAAAAGATGGGTGAAAGGATTGCATTTCTTAGCTAACTAGGAGATGAATCTTCTTATTGATTGGAGTTTCCCTTATTGAGATCTCAACTGGATAATGTTTTTGGGTGCCTCCATTTCTCTAATATCATGAACCTTCTCTGGATTAACTTCTATCCCCTTGGTAGAGATAGTATACCCAAGTGGCTTCCTATATTGTACACTAAAGGCATACTTTTTTGGATTAAGTCTAACTTTAAAGTCTTCCAAGTGTGTAAAGATTTTGTCTAGAATTGGAAGGTTCTTTTCTTGGGTGTGTGACTTGGCTAAAAAATCATCCACATAGTCTTCCATCATTGTGTGGATTATATCATGGAAGATGGCAGTCATGGCTCGTTGATACGTAGCCCCTATATTCTTTAGACCAAAGGGCCTAATATTCCAAAAAAATGTTGCCTAAGAAAAATTAACTAATGTCTTTTCTTAGTCCTCTAGAGCTATGTGGATTTGATTGTAGCTAGAGAAACCATCCATTAATGAGAACATAGAATGGTCTATTTTTAAATCTTAAGTGATGTCAATGCTTGGCAATGGAAAGTCATTTTTGGGAAGTGCCTTGTTTACATCTATAAATTAAATGTAAATACTTATATTATTGTCCTTTTTTCAAATGGGGACAATACTATATATCTACAATGTATAAGCCAATAGTCTAATGAATCCTGTTTGAAGGAGATTTTCTAATTTTTCCTTGACTAGTAATGTTCTATGATGATGCATTTTTATGAGTTTTTCCTTCACATATTTTTCTCCAAGAGAATTTTTGAGATGATGTAAAATTAGGCTAGGGTCTAAGCTCAACATGTTAGTAGATGAGTAGGAAAAATTAATTTTCCTTTCTTTGTCTTCTCTTTTGGTTAGATGTTGGATACACTACTAGATGGATAATTTTGGGATCTTCTACCATTGCAATGTTGACTTTTTCTATTGGCTCCATCAAGATCAAAGATCTTTCTCCAAGGTGGTTTGATAATGCATCAAGTATCCCATTGTCAAGTGCCACAGTTGAGTTTTCACCATTATATACATCATCTCTTTCTTTCTTTGTTTTTGATTCTAGTCTAGACACAAGTTGGTTCACTACTTGATTTAGACTTCATAGATCATTTAACCACATTTAGGTATATGCTTATGCCATGTTCTATGTCAAAAGTGGGCTCAATATTTATTTTGGATAGGTCCCATTTTATAAGCTTGGAGTAGACCAAGGATAATGGTCCAAAGGGGTAATTTAGTCATGTAGGGTTCAAATACATAACCTCATTAGATGGCTCAAACATTTTATTGATTAGGTCAAGGACATGCACTTGTTCTACACGATCCAGATCACTAGGGTCAATAAATGATTCACTGTCTTCTTCTTCACTTTCTTTCTCTTCTTCTTGTGGAAAGAAGTATGAAAATAGTTTCTAGAAGTTATATTCATTGTTGGATTTGTCTCATTGGATGGTATGGGTTCACTTTCTTGTCCTGTAATGTTGTCTTGGTTTAGATATATAAGCAGATTCTCTTGATTTAAAATTAATTGTGGAGTGTGACTAGAGTTTAACCTAGAATCAAAATATTGTTCTATTGAGTTAGTCAAAGAAGATACATGGAAAATGTCACATTCCTTATCTTGCATGGATGATGAATTTGACAAGTAATCCTATTCCTATTCATTTGAATCAGTATCGTTACTATTTAATAGAAGCTCACATGTTATTTGGAATTTTGAGAAGGCTGTGTTGACAATGTCTAGCTCAAGTGTAGAATGTTTCATGTTTGTTTGAATTTTGGGAACCCAAATTGATTTAGTTGAAGATGAACTATGATGCCTAGGAAGTGTATTATGCAAATGTTGTGGTGAAGAATAAATGGGTAACCCATCAATTTATTGTTCCATATACCCTAGATATGTCTTAAGCTTGTTAGATCTCAAAATGATTTGTAAAGGCTCAATAATGCCCATGCCCCTGCCCAAGGGTCTTGTCTTAGAGTATCTAATCTTCTTCATTAACTCATAACCTTTTCTAGAAAGGTGGGAAGAGATGTCTATATTTTACATTCTTTTATTTTCATCTTCATTGAAATTTTTATCTCATGATGAACTTTCTTCTCTAACAAAATGTTCATTGTATTGGTAAGGGAGCATGTTTGAAGATGATTTTCTATAATATTTTGGAGACCTGGGTAAGTCAGATAGGGAAACTAAGTATTCTCACATACCCTTACACTTGATTTTGCACTATTTGGAATTATTTCATCAAACCATCCATTTTGGTATAGTGTAATTATTTTTGCTGATGTTGGGAGAGAGATGATTTGTTTGTGGAATCAAAGTAACTTGCCTTCTCTTTTTCCTTAGTTGTAGTAGTGAAGCAGGTTATTCCATTGCTTTGTATGAAGTTACTCTCTTCTTCTTCTATGTGATGTCCTTCTTTTGACTATTCTATTGGAAGGAATTTTGTAGTTTTTCTACTATTTGTGGAAGTTTCTTCCCTATTATGAGGAACCAATGAGTTAAAATATTTTGTGTAGTTGAGATCTCCTATTATGGTTAGCTCCTTACACATGTGTGGATTAAGGCATTAATGGTAGGTGGAGGGAACAACTTGTATGTTGTGAATCCAAGGTCTACCCAAAAGAATATTGTAAGTTGGGTTTAAATCTAAAACTTGACAAATAGTTTCCTCAATTACTAGATCAACTCTTTTAAAAAAAATTAACCATCCCTTTGGAAGATCATTATTGTTCATCATAAGCTTTGATGGTGATTTTTTTGGTTGGATCAACTACATATTTTACATATCCTAGTGCCTTTACTAGACTCAAAGTGCATTTACTAGATTCAAAGTGCAAATTTCTAATCTTGCTCCTCCATATATCAAGGCTCCTTTAACGCATCTCTTGTGTATGAAGACCTCATTATGAAATGGGAAATTTCAGTGATGAGATGGGGACATGTCATCTTGCATAGAAAAGGGTACATAATGAGGTGCAACAAGATTACTAACCATATTTTGGATTATTTTCACATCCAAATTATTAGGTACTAAGGCTTTGGTTAGGATTTCCTTGTGAGATGGAGAGATCTGTAGAAACTCAAAGATTGAGATATGCATAAGAGTTTTGAGAAACTAATTAACTAATTTGTACTTAGTCATGGTTGAGCTAGTAGTTTCTAGTTTTGAGCTGATTATTGCTCCCAAAAAAACCACTTTTGAGGCTTGTCCTCAGGTAATAACATTCAAATGTTGTTTCTTATGTGTATCTTTGATAATTATGATGTTGCCAACCTCATCAACTTCTGACAACATACTAATGGTGTTGTCATTTTTTGAGTTTTTTCATTTGTAGTTTTAGTTTGCTTGGTCCTTGAAGATTCTCCCTTCTCATGACTCATGAAGGGAGTTTTAAATTTTGTATGGTTTTCATTGGTATGGATACCATTAACCTCAATAACTTCATTATCAATTATCTTTTGGATCACCCCTTTTAGAGCCGTGCATTTATTAGTGAGGTGTCCCTGATTTTGATGGTACACATTGAAGTTGTTTTTGTTCCACCATGTGGTTTTGACTTATGGCTCATAAGGTCTATCCTCTGGTAGTATAATAATCTCATTAGCTAAGAGTGATTGAAGGGCTCTTTCATATGTGATTGAAGGGGTCTGATTATATGAGATATGTTGATTTGGAGTATTTGATGTGGATGGAGGGGGGTGGTTTTGTTTCTAAAATGGATGAGTGTCATCCTGTCATTTCTCACCTTGGCTAGTAGATGTACTAGAGTTATTGGTGTTATGAGAAAATTGGTTTGGAAGACACTAAGGCTATGGTTTAATGTTGTTTTCCTCTACAACCCCATCATTCACCATTTTTTTTATTGTTTATCAACCATGTTTTGAGTTTATCATTTTCATGTTTGGCAAAGTCATTTGGATATGAAAAGTTAATAGTCTATCCCTTGGTATTCTTAGACCTTCATTACTCATCAAGGTCTCTTCTACTTTTTGTGTGTTCTCCAACATGGTTTTGAAGTCTTGAGGACATTGGAGCTGCATATAATGGCTCATGGGTTTGGAAAGACCATTGATGAAAATGTCCATCTTCTCTTTCTTTGGAATGTCTTGATGGTACTTAGAAAACATATGTACCATCATCTTTGTAGGGAATGTTGAAAAGACTCACCTTGGATTTGTTTTGTGTTGTGTAGATCTACCATGGTGATGCTCTTATCTATCTTGTATGAATATTGTATGAAAAATATGGAAGCCAATTGATCAAATGATAGAATAGTTGATGGGAGATTTGAAAACCACTCCATGGATTTTCCTCTCAAAATTTGAGGAAATAATTGCATGACATAGGTTGTATCATGTATGAATTTCATACTTAAAGTATAATATTGTTGAAGATGGTCTTGGGGGTCAGATATACCAAAAAACTTTTCCTAGTTCAGAATCCGTATGTTGGGAGGGAATGGTGTCAAAATAATGTTCTTTCCAAAGGGGAGAGGGAATATTTTTTCCAAGATAAACTTTGTTGGTTGTACCTTCCCTCTCTATAATATCGCCATTTCTAATTGCAAATCTTGAAGTTGTTTGGTAATGAAATCAAAAGGTGTATCTTCTTGTTCTTTCTTAAGGTTGGATATTTCAAAATCATACAGTAAGTTTTCAACTTGTTGTGCTAGAGATAAAAGGTATCTCTTTTTGTGTCTATATAGAAATTTCACTCTTATGTCAACTAGTTTAGGATTTTTCTAGAACTCATCCATTGTTCCATTATGGTAAGTGTTGCTCCCTGGCAGGAATTGAGAAGACATTTTTGTTATTGTTTGTTCTAGTTGAGTTAATTCTTGGTTAGTAGTAGTTGATGAATAATTAATTTTAATTTCAAAATCTATAGTGTTTGAGGATTGCACAAATTTTGCTTCTACAACTTGTTTTGTTATTCTTGTGCTTACGTAAGCAGCAATGTTTTTTGGTTCTTTCTCACTTGCACTAGTACCAATTTTGCTTGGTGGCATGAGAGGTGAATGTAACCCTTTTAATTTCTCTTCAGGTTACAAGGTGAAAATAATCTTTAGACCAAATTAGGATTGGGATATCAAGTAACTAAGAAAAGGTTGTGGATCAAATCAACTCTTTAAAGTTGGGGGTGAAAGGATGTAAATATCATTTGATGTTTAACTTTTTAGAAGTAGGACCAATGATGTTTTTTGGGTGGATTTTTACATTATTTACTAAAAAAAAAGGGATGATTATAAAGGTCTTTCTTGGTTTTGAAAGTAATGGTCTTTACATTTTTTCAAAATTTGTAGGATGTGACTGGAGAAAAAGGGTATTCAAAGTTGCTCTCTGATTTTGAAATTTTATAAAGCAAATAACCTATGTTTTGTGTGTTGTTTATGGAAGTGCTATAGAATTATTTGAATGTGTTATAGAATGTACATATATGTTACAGAATTTTTCATCAGGCGCTATTATGTGTTGTTAATGCATTATTTTATATCAAATGTGCTATTGGAAATAACTCAATAATTCTTTTAGTAGGCAAAAGCAATGTTCTAGTTGGTAAATGTACTATTTAATATTTAAAGGGGTTATTTTAGTTACTTTTTTGTTTTTGTAGTGTTATTTATCCATATTTAATTGAAAAGTTGAGTTTTCAAGATGTCATTTTATCAAGCATAAGCATATTCAAACTTAGGAAATATGAAAATATTATAATTTCAAGAATGCACCTAAAATGAAAATGGCTTCTAATTAATGACACTAATCTAGCTGGTGACTATAATGGATTTAGTAAGGATTTATTCAATAATGTTAAATGAATCTCTCAATGAAGAGAGCTTCCCACCAACACTAGGGAGGTTTGGCACAATCTCTTGTGAGACTACTAGAGGGAGGCTATCTTTTGAACACAATTGTCTTACACCCCATTTAAAATGAAAATATTAGGGCCTTCCCTCTCACTGGCCCTATTAAGGAAAATCTTGGGAGGTATGCCCTTCTATAGCCTTGATTAATCTACCTATTGAAAGAAAGAAAAAATGAAATCAAAAGTATGTCAAGGAGTTTAATCACCCTAAAAGGATGAGAGCATTTCCCAAACACGCTAGAAACAACTTGTTCAATTTTGAAGCCTTTAATTTAAAGAAAATAGGAGACTCTTAATTAAACTAGGAGTTTGTTCATTCCTTAGATAATTCTCTTAACAAACTTGGTATTTTTGGCTTTCCTCATGAGAGTGAAGAGCGTAGGCCTAATACTAAATTGAAAATTTGAAATAACTTTTTATACTTAGGATAAATTTAGAAATAAAATGTCACAATTTAAGTGCAAAAACCAAAAGAGTTTAGGCTTGCCTGATTCAAAGCTAGCAAAAGGCTACACACATTTTGTAGTTTTCTTCACCTTGTTTGTACATGTTTAGTGCTTGGTTTCCTATTTACTGCTTTTCAAATTCTCGTGACTACGCAGAAATCAAAATTTTAGATTAGATTTGGAAAATTTTGGTTTTGTATAGAAAAAATCAAATGCATTATTTCAGAGAGAAAATGTGTTCTGGAATAATTCAAATGGGATACAAAATAAATCAAGTACACTATTGTATGTTGTAAATAAAACAAGATAGATTCAAATGCACTATAAGACACTATAGAAGTGCTAAAATAACTTTCAAATACACTAAACTATGTGTTATGTGTGCTAAAACTATGTTATAAGCACTAAAATGAGAAAATTGAGTTCTAGATGCATCATATAAGAGTCTAGGAGCATTTCTTAAAAGATTTGATGTATAAGATCCATATTCCTAGAGTACATTTGAGCTTGGGAGTGATTGAATCTACAAAATAGGTTATGAAACTAGCTTTATATGTAAAGATTTAGAAAATGAGGCTTACTAACCCCATGGTGGGTGCCATTTTTTACACAAGGAAATGCATATTCATGAAACTTTAGTTTGAAATGCTAGAAATGATAGTAAATCTAATGACAAAGTAGACACAAGAAACAAACTAACAAATTAACCTTTTAAGAACATTTCATGTCTCCATAACTACAACTACTAAAATTACTTTTAGGTCAACATTTTAGTGGCAGTTCTATAATGGGTTTAAGCTAGTATGCAGATCTATAATGATGCTTTGAAGATTTGAAAAATCTAGATGAGATCTATATAGATGAATGATCTAACAAGATATAGACATGAAATACTTTAAATTTGATGTTAAATGATGCATAAATTCTCTAGAATTTCCTATTACTATGATGCTTAATGACTTGATATCTCTTAGCTCTAGAATGCCTATAGTAATGATGCATAAAAACTGGGTTCGTTTGCTCTTTAATTTAAATATTATCCGAAGGGGTTGGGGTAGGGTTTAGGTTTACCATGGTCTCATTAGGGTAAGATCAAATGAGGTCCACCAAGGATAATAAATGCATAAAGGGAAATCCATTTTGCATTACCATTTAGGATATGTGAAGATTAATACTCATTTTCCATTTTTTCTTTTATTGATTTTATTTTTTGAGATATTTTTGAAAAAGGTGAGGATAAATGTTTAATTTCGTTTCTTTTTGAAATTGATTTTTCTTTTTGGAATTGATTTTTTCTTTTGGAATTGATTTTCCTTTTTGAATTGATTTTTTTTCTTTTTAAATTAATTTTTCCTTTTGAAATAATTTTAGAATTTGGATTTTAATATGATCAAGAACTAGGAAATTAATTTATTAAAATAATTACATAATAATATAATGGTGTGATTAATTCAAACATCTTTTGATTTCCTCATTTCTTTGATATTGTCCTTGATTCTTACTGATTTGATTAAAATCATATTTGTGAAGTCCTACCAATTTTAGGGTGTCTACACTTATAATTGAAAGTTAGTATGGCCAATAAGCTGAAGTGTGTAAGTTAGATAGTTGGGGGTAAAGCATCGTAAACCAAGAAAGAGTTTTGAGGTCAGTAAGGAAGTTGGTCAATATGCAGCTAAGGTTGAAAAGTAGCATTTATTGCACCATACCTAGCCCTTAAAGCACTTTTACCTATAAATAGGGCATTTAACTTTTCATTGTTCACCTTTCATATGAGATTTTTTTTGAGTGATTTCAAGAGATTTATGTGAGAAATTAAAATTGAGCTATAAATTGTGAATTTTTTAGAGATGTAAGTCAACAAAGCAATTTGGTGTAAGAATTTGAATATGCCCAAGAAGATTAATCATTATTCAACAAAGCCCTAACCGTAAAACTATGAAAATAACATCAAGCTTTGAACCATCAAAGGCATCCAAGATTGTGAAACTAAATATGGGGAAGAATGATGATGGTGAAGACCCAAATTATAAATTGAATCCTAAAAATGTAGCCAAAATAGATGAGACCAGAATATTTTCTTCATTTTCTCTAAGGTTTTTATTTGTTCATGACATCATGTCATATGTCCAATGTAAGATTGGAGAAATGTGTAGATATGAGTTGCAAGAAGATCATAAGGCATTGTACACAAATGGAAAATTAAAGTACAATCATAAATATGTAGAAACCAAGGGATTGACGCATGCCCTATTCTTTCCAAAGTTATTTAAAAATGAATGGATATCAATTGTACTAAGCCAAGTTCAAGAGAAATCTATGTGGATGGAAATTCTAATAAAGATCACTAGAGATGTGATGCATATGGTCACTGGCTAGCCCATCACTGAGAAAGCCAAAGAAATGAGAGTTACCCAAAAGGTAGAAATAGAGAAGCATGCTAATGCCACTTTGGATGGAAGAGGTCTCTAAGTATCAACTATCAATGATCCTAAGACAAAATTTTCCACTTGTGTTATTGTCTACTGAGTATTCCAATCAAGAAGACCCAATAGTGTACCATGTGGCATTATGGATTTGACCTACAAAATTTTGAAGAAAGGTTTTAAGATTGATCTTTCTGAGTTGTTCTTGGAATAATTTGAAGATAATATGAAAAAAATCTGAGGAGTGAAGACTAATACATAGAATTATGGATCGTTATTGGTATGTATCTTATTTTCATTACAAAATTACTTCCCTATGATAGGAGATGTTAACTAGGATACTAAGAGGCTTGTTATTTATCAAATTAATGATTATATCAATAGTTTGGGTGAGTACTTTGACAATGCAATGAATGAATACATTGAATAATTCAAGTCTAGAATACACAAAAGACTTAGAATTCACCCATGACTAGTTGAGGATTATACGGACACAACTTTTTTCATAGTGGACATTGACATGTCTCTAATAAAACTTGTAGAATTGAGGCCATCATGGTTATATTCAATGCACTATGAACTTGACATTGATTGAGCTTCATAAAAGGTAGAAGCTTTACTTGAAAAACCAATGGATAAAAAATCTAAAAGGTTTGGAACATTTGAAGAAGAAAATAAAAGGATAAAACTTTAAATCTTAGTTTAAAAAATTGAGAATAAGTCTAAGAAAATGATAAGCACACTTGAGGAGAAATTTTGTGATGATAAAGATTAGTTGTTTGAAGAATAAATTGAAGGAAATGAGAAAGAAGTCAATGAAGAAGAATCTAAGGAGGAAACAAAGGTAGAGGAAAATAAACAAAAGAAGGGTAAGAGAGCATAGTTTTAAAAACCATAGAGGCCTATGGTTACTTATTCTAGGACTAGAGCAACCACAACATCCACACCCCCTACCAAGAGAGGAAAAGAAAAGGACACTCAACCTGAAAAAAATAGACTCAGGCATATCAAAAGAGGAAAAAAGTTCAATAGTTGATGAATAAACCATTAAAGAAACAAAATACTATGAAAGGTGATGATAGTGATAAAAGAAATTAGATGAAGAGAAATTAATATTTGTGAAGAACTTTGTGACAAAGACCATTGTTGAGCATGCAAAAGAAATAAGGGAATCTAGAGGTTTTTGTTCAATACATGTTTTAAAATTTCTTAAGCTAAATGATGAAGAAAAAATTAAGATTGAAGAAGCTTTAGTTGATAATATGTATACTAATTTGTATGCACCTATTTAAATTGAAAATATAATTCCCAATCAGTTGTATAAAAATATCATTGCGAGAAGGAGATATGTTGTAAACATTAAAAGATAATTAAGAGAAGGTTCACTAGTATTGACTATGCCTAATCTCTTTGTACTTGAAATTGATGATGCATTAAAGAAACATAGAGGAAGATTCATAATAAAAAAAATCATTAAGATTTATTATGGGAAGGAATCAAGAAGTTGAAAAAGAAAGTGAAAAAATGTGGAAAGAAACATTAAATAAAGTGTTGAAACTATATAAATTACTAAGAATGACCTAGATAAATCTGTAAATAAGGATCAATACATAATGGATAGTGCTAAGAACCCACTTGAGAAAACATGAGTTACTGAGTCAACCAATGTACATGCTATGGAAGAAGAAATAATTTTATAACAACTTCATGCATATACAACTCCTACAAAAATAACTAAAAAATTAAAATATTTCTATTGATTTATTTACCTCTAATGTTCTAATTGATACAAATAACATCGAACATAAATTGAGCAACCCACATATTCAAATAAGCATGAAGAGCCAAAAATGGTAAAGAAAATAGAAGAAAGTATTGAAATTCTAGATATTATTGACAATGATCTAGATGAATCCATAATTAAGGATCAAAACATAATGGATAGTGCTAGGAAACCACTCAAGGAAACACTAGTTATTGAGTTAGCCAATATACATTTTATGGAAGATACAACAATTTTAGAACAATTTCATGCATATACAACCCCTAAAAAAACAATTGAAAATAAAAATATTTCTATTGATTGTTTTTCCACTAATGTTCTAATTGATGCAGATAACATTGAATATAAAATTGAGCAACCCATAGATTCATATAAGCTTGAAGAGCCAAAAGCCACTGAGTGGATAACTAAAGATAATGTAGTCTATGAGTAGAGTAAGGATGAAAGTAATGAGAATGCAACTAGAAAATATACTATTGGCATGCAGGGATCATCTACCCAAGATATAGAGAAAGACAAAGAGGAAGGAAAAGATAATGAAAAAGATAAAGAAATTACTAAGGAACAACCTCAGCAGGAAGAGAATGTTGCACAAGCTATTAGTACTAAGGCCACTGAGAAACATAAGGATAGTAATATAAAGGAATAAAAACCTTAAAATGATGAGAAATAATAGAATCATAGGAGAAAAAGGATCCAATACAACCAAATATATCCCCTAATACAAGCTCTATCACATCACAAGTTAAGAAGAAAAAGAAAAGGAGCAAAAGGGATCAGGTGACATTAGATAAAATATCATAGTTTTAGTATGTGATCCTTGGATCCTAATACTATGATTAAATATGGAGAATTGATATAAATAAAGATGCACAAGAGAAACTAAGACAAGAAGTGAAACATAAGTAAGTTGTATCATAAGTAAAGGACATATTATTACAAATTGTTCTAGATGCACTGGTAATTGACAAAACTCCAATGATTGATCAATTAGGATCACTTGTAGAAAAAGTGAATGCACCTAATGTTGATGCTTATAAGTGAATGATGCAATTAGAAGAGAATATGATGAAACATAGATTATGGAGGAGCTAAATGAGTCTATTGCAGTTCAACAAGTTGAACTTGATGCTATTATTGGAAAGAATAATTTATTTGTATATTTTTGTTGATTTTATACAAATGTTAGTATTAATCAAGAAATTTAGAGTTTGTAGAATTAACCTTATATATCTCAGTATTAACTGAGTAGTTAGGTAATGAAGACATTCTAGTATTAACAAAGCAATTGGTTAATGAAAGGATTTCTCCTTGTATTATTGATCAAGTGGTTGAGCTATGAAGAAGTTACAGTATTAACCGAGTGGTCAGGTAATGAGAAGCCACAGTGTCAACCAAGTGTTCATTCCTAGCATTGACCAAGTGATAGCATAATGATATTGTCAAATATTTAAATAATTGAGACTGACTATTTGGATATTTATTGATTTTTTGAAAGGGTATTCAACCCAACTTTTCCTAGCTTATGATATTTAAGAAAGGTGAATTTGTGAGGATAAAGTATTAAAAAAAAAGAATATGAAAAAGACGGATATGTGAGCAAAGGACAAAGGCAAAGCAAGATAGTGTGAAAGATAAGATGCAAAAAAAAATTGATTGGAAAGGATCCAGAGGTCAAACATAGATCTAAATATGAAAAGGATGTTTCTTCACAAATTGGGTCAAAATTTTGTTTCTTTCTAAGCATTATAATAGTATGTTTTGTAACCTTTAACAGGGTTGGCTCCTAACAGGGCTCACTTTAGAACAATGAAAATTATTGTGACTAGTTGAAAGGTGGTTTTTCTCAAATTGGTTTTCCATGATAAATCTTGGTGTCATCTATGTACATGTTATTTTCTTATGCTTTATGTTTCTGCAACTAAGTCACTAAAGGTTAAAATAGTTTAATAATCTTAAAATTACTTTCTTAACCGAGCTATTCACTATTGCATGATTAGTGAAATTTTATATTGACATCTAAGGGGAAAATGATTTTTTTTGGTAATTGATTCACCTCTCCCCTCTCAGTTTCTCTCTTACATTTCTAACAATTGGTATCAAAGAAGTTGGTACTTACAAGAAAGGGTTTTAAGGACCTAAGTTAAAGATCAGGATGTCTTACAAAAGGGAGATCCCTAAGCTAACTAGATAAAAAAATATGTTCCACCACCCAAGCCTATGACTATGGAGAAAATAAAAGAAGAAAAGGATCATAATATTATGAAGATTGATATTTCAGCCTCCTTAAACTATTCTAAATCTAATGAAGGAAAAGATTGTCCAACTACATTTGTTATGTGGGAAAAGCTTAAGAAAGTCTTTGGAGGTGACAAAAATGTGCAAAGAGCTAAGGCAAAAAGTTTAAGAGGTAATTTTGATCGATTGAAGATGAAAGAAGGTGAGAACATTTCTCAATATAGTAAAAGGATCGAAGATTATGTAAATGCAATAAAAATGTGAGAGGTAAAATTGATGATGAAATACTAATCAACAAGGTACTAATAAATCTTCTTCATATATTTGCAATTATAGTTTCATCTATTCAAGAGATGAGATGCAATCTAGCACATGATTTAACCCTAGATACTCTTGTGGGAAGATTGACTACTTTTGAGTTGGATAACTTTGATAACTTTGTTCCTTCTTCTAACAATCTTGAATTTGGATTCAAAGAAAAACTAACCCTTTCTAGAAATAGAGGGAACTCAAGAGGAAAACAAGTTGATAGTGAAGAAGAAGATGAATCAGATGAAGATCTCAAAGTCATTGAAGCTCTTCTAGCAAAAAGAGTAGAAAAAGGAAAAGGAAAGTTCAGAGGTAAAATTCCATTGATTTGTTTCTCATGTGAATAAGTTGGTTACATTATTGCAAGGTATCCAAATAAGGAAGAAAAAGATGGGAAAAGGTTCAACAAGTTCAAAGGAAAGAAAGACTTTGAAAGCTACAAGGACTTCAAAGGCAAAGGTAAGAAATCATGTTATATTGCAAAAAACTCTAATGGTGATAATAATGAAGATGAAGTAGTTTATATTGTTGTTAAAAAGGAATCCGATGATGAGGAAAATTAAAAGATGGAACTTATCTCTCATGTTAGCAAAAATTATACATGGATCATAGATAGTGGTTGTTCTCATCACATGACTGGTGATAAAAGAAAATTTGAACACTTGGAACATTATGATGGTAGAAGTGTTAGATTTGGGAACAATGAACCATGTTATGTAAAGGGAAAAGGAATCATTTCTTTGAGGCTTCTATGGGAAAGTCTCATGTTGTTTCTTCAATCTTTGATCATGGTGCTAAATCTGATACTCTTGTTTTAGAATCTGGTCGAGATAATGTGACTGCTAAATCTAGACAAAAAGGGAAAGTATCTAATCTTAGTGATAAAGTTGGATCTCAAACTACTGGTCCCAATTTGGTGGATGTTTTGAAGGCATAATGCCCTGGTCAAAAGGATGGATGTCCTTTTGATGTTTTTGTTGGAACTGGTAAACAAGGTTGTTGTTCCAAATTGCAGGATGTGGTGATGGCAGATGGTCCTTGCCATAGCTTGGATGATTTTCCAACTATTTTGGATTCTCAAAAGTGGTAGTCAAAGGCTGCATTGGTTGAGTAGGGATGGATACCTATGACAAAAAAAAGATCTAAAAAAACCCTTCCTCAATTTGATATGAATTTGCGCTCTCATAAAAAGGGAGTGAAATAAAAATCTTAGTCCTTGCTTTTTTGGTCTGGGAGGATTCTCTGGTTGTTATGCTTTCCAGTCTATCTTTCCAGGTTCCAATTTTCTCTTTGGTTTCTCTTTTTAAACTTATCTGTTGGTTTCAAGTCCCTGTTTGACCTGGTTATATTGTACTGTTGGTTTCAGGTCCGTTTAAAACCTAGTAGAGCTTCATGGTATATCTTTCTTTTTGATGTAAATGGTTTCGAGGCCCCTTCAAACCTGCTTTTACCTTAATCTAAAATTGATGAAATCAAATGTTAGAATGCATATTGGGTTGAAGGATTAAGACATAATCTACTTAGTGTATCATAGTTGAACAATATAGGATACAAAGTTGAATTGAAGAATGACAAAGCTAAACTATTGGATGGAAGAGGAAAACTACTTGGAACTGGCAATCAAACAAAAGGAAATTTGTTTTACCTAGATCTTACTAAAAGTTCTTTGTTAGCTCAATTAGAGGAGAGTTGGCTATGGCATAAAAGAGCATGTCATGTTAACTTTGATAACCTAATTACCATAATCAAGAACAAAAGAGTAAGAGGCATCCTTAACTAAAGAAACTTGAGATGGGCATGTGCAAAAAATGTCAAATTGGTAAAATAAATAAAAGAAGTTTCAAAATTAATTCCTACAATTTTGATCAGGCTTTCAAACTAGTTCACATAGATCTTTGTGGGCCAATAGGTGTGGAAAGCTACTATGGATATATATATATATTGAAGGATAAGTCTAATTATTTTCAAAAGTTCAAATCGTATTTGGCCTAAGCTGAGAAAGAAACAGGGTATAATCTAAAATGAGTGAGATTAGATAGAGGAGGAGAATTTATCTCTAATGAATTCAATGAGTTATACAATGAAAGATGAATCAAAAGACATCTATCAACACCTAGAACTCTAGAGCATAATGGAATAGCATAAAGAAGGAACATATCCATCATGGAATGTGCAAGAACACTAATGACAGAGAAGAATATTGCAATAAAGTGCTAAAGAGAAGAAATTGGCACAACAATTCATACATTGAACTGAGTTCACTTCATAAAAGGCACAAACAAAACACCTTATGAATTATGGTATGGTTACAATCCTAATGTTTGTTATCTTAGAGTATTTGGAAGAAAATTTTATATCTTAAAAGATGTATGGAAAGGAAAGATTGATGCAAAAAGTGATAAAGAAATATTCTAGTAGGGTACTCAAATAGAATCAAGGTATATAAATGTCTGAATCTTACTACTCACAAAGTCATAGAAAGTGCCCATGTAAAGATTGATGAATTTGTAGAAATAAGTGAAGAATAGAGTAGCAAAGAGCCTAAAGATTACATAAGGTTTTTCTATTATGAAGATGAACCTAAGACTTTACCTTAGAATGTTGAAGCCAATCAAAAACCAAGTGTATCAAAAAATTTACTAGCAATTCAGACCAAGTCACAGATAGTTCAATCCAATTTGTATCCCCAGGCAATGCAACCCAAATCATAGATAGAGGCACCCCAGCAATAGAAAAATTAACCAAAGGAACCCAAGTAAAAGGATGAAGATCTTGGAGAACCAAGTGAACTAAACTCATAATAAAGAAAGAAAGATCCAAGACTTTCCAAATATGTCATAAAGCATCATACACATGATCAATTAATTGGAGGAGATATAGAAGGTATACTAGTAAGGAGAAAATTAAAAGGTACATGTTTGGTTAGTGAATTTGAGCCTAGATCTGTAAAAGATGCTTTAGAAAATGAAAGTTGGATAGAAGCTATGAATAAAGAGATAGAGAAAATAGAGAAGAATAAAACCTAGTCTCTTGTTCCTATACCAAAGAACAAAAATGTGATTGCTACAAAATGGATATTCAAAAATAAGTTCAATGAGAAAGGAGAAGTAACAAGAAATAAGGCAAGGCTAGTATGCAAAGGTTATGCTCAAGAATAAGGTATTGATTATGGGGAAATATTTTCCCTTGTTGCAAGACTTGGAGTCAAAATACTTCTAGCTTATGCAACACAAAAGGGATTCAAAGTATATTAGATGAATTTCAAATTAGTTTTCTTGAATTAAGTCTTCAAAATAAGAAGTCTACATTGAACAACTTGAAGGTTTCATTGATCCAAGCCAAAAAAAGATAGTATGTAAACTTCATACAGCCTTATATGGATTAAAGAAAGCTCCTATAGCATGGTATGAAAGAATACATGGATATCTAGTGAAAAATGGTTTCGAAAAGACAAATGATAATAGCAATTTGTACATCAAGGAAGGACCACATGACAAGCTATTGCTTGTGGAAGTTTTTGTAAATGATATTATATTTGGTGGACATGAGATGTTATGCAAGTCATTTTCTAAAGCAACGAGGAAAGAATTTGAAATTTCTATGTTTGGAGAGATTAAATTCTTTGTGGGTCTACAAGTTCATTAGATGAAGGATGACATATACATCACTCAATCAAAATAAATCAAGGAAACATTAAAAGTATTTGGAATGGAAGATTCTAAACTAGTTGGAACACCTCTTTGTACTAGACATAAGATCTCAAAGAATGATGATTCAAAGGAGGTAAATTAGACTACTTATAGATCAACGATTGGGAAACTTCAATATGTGGTTAACACTAGACCTGATATTGCATTAGCAGTTGCCATAGTTACAAGATTTTTTGCTAATCCTAAGGAAAATCACATGATGGTAAATAAAAAAATTTTGAGATATCTAAAAGGTACTAAAGATTATGGGTTATGGTACAAGAAAGTAGGGAATATTGAGTTAAGAGGCTTTACTAATGTAGATTGGGAAGGAAGCATTGATAATAGAAGAAACACTAGTGGAGGAGCATCCTTTCTTGGAAAGATCCTAGTATCTTGGACAAGCAAGAAGCAGAATTGTATTTCTCAATCCATAGCAGAAGTAGAGTATGTTGCTACAATAGTTAATTGTTCTTGTTGATTTATGGAGGTATAAATAGGATAAACAAGATACTAAGAGGGGAGGTGAATCAAAATCTTTAACACTTTAAACTTTTCACCACTTCATTCACATCTATCAATAATGTGTGCATGTAAAACTTTTTGTAATGTGTGAATCTGATCAATCATATGCATGAAAGTAAAACACATAACACAATAATTTTTACCCATAAACCCTCCAAAGTGAAGGTAACACTAGGGTGGGGATGACACCCACAAATCTTCACTACTGCAGTAATAAAGTTAATCAATTAAGGTTACAATGTTTGATCGTAAGATATGATCTACCCTATTAGGAGTTTTCCTTGGTAAAGGCTTAAGAGACTCTTAGGTCTCACCTTGCTAGAGGATTTAACACTTATAATAAAGTAAGGACTATATTAAGATATTTTCAAAGATGTGTTAAGAGATTTACCCTGATTCAAGTTGGTTAAAATTGATTTAGTACCTAACTCTCAGTTTCCTCTATAAGATGATTTTGATTCTCCTCCTTACTAGTTGATCCTCTCCTCTGATCCGATATTACTCATCTTTCCCTTTAACTTCACTTCTTATTAATAGGTCACTTTCTCTCTTATATGATAACAAGATGCTTCATTGACTTCTTATCTATTATCAATCTATCATTGTGTAATGCTACATGTTCATACATATACTCTACTCTTCTCCCTCTCTATTGGTACTTGATTTCACTCTCTCTTTGACCACATGATCTAGGTTAAGATTATCGCTATTTAAATATTTTTGTAAAGAGTTTTCTAGATGGTTCCATGTTTTGCCTCTTCATCTTGATCGTTGAACATATAACATAGGAATCTATGATCCATATTATGTAAATGTTCTATAATAACCTCTTCAAAACTTAAATACACCTTCCAAGTCATCTTGATAATCATTTTGCTTCAAACTCTATTCCATTCCTCACTTTTATGTATACTCTATATTTATTGGTCTTTATTATTTCTTGATGCTCGTCATTGTTGTTGTTCAACCTGTATTACTCTTCTGATGCTCGACACATGTTGTGCTCAGTACACATTATATAACTCAACACTTGTATACATGGAATTTTCTTGACCACTGATGATCTTGGCTCATATAGAAAATTACTATATGACCAAAAACTTACTCGGATCCTATAGATCTTGGTACATACTCACTTATGTAGATGACTCGACCTACATAGAGTGGCTTGTTCATAGTGATGATCATCTAACTCTTCCTTGTAAATGACTAAGTGGTTGACACTAATAGAAAACAATGGTTAGAGATGCCAATAGTTCCAACATAATGTGGATCAAGGAATAGATGTCAGGAATAAAGGAAGAAATCAAGGAACCAATGGTTATCCATTGTGATAACACAAGTACAATTAATATATTCAAAAATATAGTGATGCACACTAAGAAAAAATGCATTGCAATCAAATATCATTTCCTAAGGGAATTGGTTCAAGACAAAGAGCTTACATTGGAATATGTAAACACCAAGGAGTAGATAGTTGATATATTTACCAAAGCTTTCCCTAAGAATGCATATATGCATATGAAAGGTAAACTAGGGGTTATTCCCCTATTTGATTCTCAATAAAAGAAAAAGATAGTATGGCATCAGCTAGACTCCATTGAAGATCAATCAAGTTGATGCAGTGTAATATAGAGCATATTGCATATGAATCAATACAAAAGGTACATTTTAATTCCAAATATCTACATCCTTTGGAAATCAATGTCAAAGAGGAAGATTTTAGTGGCAACATGGAAAAGTAACATGCAAGATTGAGGAAATTTTCGAGGGAGAATCATGATATTTAGATAATGGAATGTATAGCTAAGAGGGAGTAAATTATAGTAGATCATTGATAGGAAAGCAGTAGAGACAAATCCAAGGAGAATCTCAAAATGAGTTAGTATGGATGAGAATCAAAATGAAACTAAGGATATTACCTTATTGCTCATACTTCTACAAATTTATGTTGACATGTTGTATTGGCATTAATGCCTAAGAGCGAGTTTATTGGAAACAATTACTCAATTATATATTATCATTGATTTTTATGCAAATGTTATTATTAACTAAGAAATTTAGAGTTTGCAGTATTAACCTTGTATATCTCAGTATTAACCAAGCAGTTGGGTAATGAAGATATTCTAGTATTAACCAATTAGTTGGTTAATGAAAGGATTCCTTCTTGTAGTATTCACTAAGTGGTCAGGTAGTAAGAATTCACAATGTCAACCGAGTGTTTAGTGCTAGTGTTGATCAAGTGACAATAGAATTTTAGAAGGGTATTCAAGCTGACTTTTTTGAGCATATGATATATAAGAAAGGTCAAGTTGTGGGGATAAAGTGTAACAAGAAGAATATGAAAAAGATGGATATGTGAGTGAAGGCAAAAGGCAGAGTAGGATAGTGTGAAAGATAAGTTGCAAAGAAATAATTGATTAGGAAGGATCCAGAGGTCAGGCTATAATAAAGATTTGAATTTGCAAAGGAGGTTACTTCACAAATCAAGTCAAACTATTGTTTCTTTCTAACCATTGTAATAGTAAATAAATCTATTGATGGAGTTGACTTAACAATCATTTGTAAATCCTCTAACAAGGTCAAATTTCATGATTGAAGTGTTTGAAGAACTCTAACCAAGCCACTCCTAATAGGGTGATCTAAATCCTCTAATAATGTCATACTTAACTATATGTTTTATAACCTTAAACAGGGTTGGCTCCTAACAGGGCTCACTTTAGAAGAGTGAAAAATATTGTGAGTAGTTGGAAGGTAGTTTTTCCCAAATTGGGTTTCCACATTAAAGCTTGGTGTCATATATGTTCATGTTATTTTCTTATTCTTTAGATTTCTACAACTAAGTCACTAATGGTTAAAATAGTTTAATAATCTTAAGATTACTTTGTTAACCAAGCACCAATAATATCATAATGTTAACCAAGCTACTTAGTATTGCATGATCAGTGAAATTTCATATTGACATCTAACAGAGAAAGGATTTTTTTTTGTGGTAATTGATTCACCCCACCCCTCTCAGTTATTGTCTTAGATTTCCTACAACTATTGCTACCAATTTGGAAAAAATTCATAAGGAGATCATCAAGATACTCCAACAATTATGTGATGTACTACACTTCATATAGGATATTTTGCAAAAGCTGAAATATATTGAAGAGGATTTGAAGAATAGTGTTGCTAAGTTAATCGAGGAACCTTGGTCATTTCAAGTTCATTATCAAAAGATAAATCACTTTATGAGTTTATAGCTAGGCATGGGGAAAGAACAAGACACTATGAGAAGATAAATACTTAGATTTTAGGCACTCGTCATACCCCTCTTGGACCTCCTACTAAATAAAATTAGGAAGGTGAGAGAACTCATAATAACACATGAAATATCTATCATTGAACAAATGATAGATCTTTCAACTTTTATATACTCATAACACCTAGCATTAAAGGCACCAAAAGAATCATGGAAAATAACCTTGGAAATTACAAATATTTCACCTTATTTTTTCTTTGAAAAACTATAAGTATACCATGTACAATAGTTTCATTTTTGGCATTACCATCAAAAAGGGGAGAAGCGTATGGTAATGAGTACTATACTGTGGGAAAAATATGTGTATATGTGGTTATATGATGTAGATATAAGGTGATGTTATAGGGATGATACCAAAAATAGTTTTGAAAAGTATTTTGAAGAAAGGACTGAGAAGTACATGTTTAGAGGGAGCTATCAAATTTTTACTAAGAAACATTTTTTTCCTACATATGGATCTTTTTGTCACTAATACCATAGGGGGAGAATGTTACTCCTAAATGCATTTAGGGTAGTTGATAGGGAGATTGGATAAACTAATCACTGGCTCATGCTCCTAGTCTTCTTAAAGACTTCTATGTTGTCTTTCTCTCCTACCCTAGCACCTATAGGACCCTTTGTTGACTAGAATCCCCTAGTCTTCTTAAGAAAACCTACCTACCAATAAGTTTGTTGCATTCTTGCTCACTTTCCTTAGCCCTGAAACCATCTTCAATGGCCTAAATCATCCATATGCTTCATCCAACCTTGCAGAGGTGTGAAGGTGACCTAAGTGACTTCAATGCAATTAACTAGTGGTGTTATATATCCCTACTAGTCTAGTTTCTTATCTGATCTCACAAAATTCCCCTATTAGGTCTCATATGCTAAAAAAATAGGGTTTTTCTCCTTTGTCTTCCAAAGGAACCCTACAATATTTTCTATGTTTCTTGGTTAATTATTCATCCCCTTAAATATTTTTTGGGGTCTTGAGTTCATATCCTTCCATCCATTTCCCTAACCCAAATTAGGTGAAGTTTAGGTTTTTTAAGCTTCACATGATGTTCCAACAATCAAGATTATTTTAGGCTTTTTCTAGGATTGGTATGATCCTCTCCATGACTTCATGGAATGTTGGTGAGAATTCCTTCTTCTATTTTCAAAATGAATTTGGACTCTAGCTTTGCTCCTTTACAAGTAATGTTGATCATTTTATGGTCTTCCATAGTTGTTCTCACCACAGTCTTGCCTAGGGAAATACTTTAATAATTCTTCATCTTCATCTTAGGGCCCTTTATTATGTACACATTATTTACATGGAGTCTACTCACTATTCCAAAGAGGCCATATAGAATGGATGTTGGGAAACTGAGTTAGAACTCCATCTTCAACAACTACTTGGGCAAAACTAGTGATAGTGTAAAACCAAAACAATTTCACAAAAGGAATTTTTTTATTATCAAAATATCTATCTACCAACACACTAAATCAAGAAAACCTGTGATTAAAATGATACACAATTTACATATGGATATTTAACTTCTAACTACCTATTGTCATCAATAACAAATAAATTACATATAGATTGCTTTAAAATGTTGATTGCTAAAACACCCAATCCGTACAATGAGCATCCAAATTTTTTCATAGGTCTTGGCATGCCTTATATAGGGTGGTTGGATGGTTATTTTCCCCTTATATCTCTTTCCTATCAAGTTTTCAATGTTCTTGACTATGTTTCTCAAGCAACTTTTCAAAGTTGCAAAGTTACGCAATGCAACTTTTACATCATTTTAGTAACTTTTTCCCAACTTAGTCAAATGGCATCCATTTCTTCCCAAACTAAATCATAAAACTCAGATAAGGTGAAAACATCACCCAACCCTTCCTAGACCCTATTGACCTTGTGGTGATGTCATCATCATGCTTTGGGCCAATAAGAGGGCTTTACAACTTGCTAGCCCCTAATTACACCTAGTGAAAGGCTCTAAGACCCTATGAAAAAAATCCCTATTGTACTACTACTATGATCAACATGAACTTATACCCAAAACATCCAAAATTCCATAAGGCTTACACCCACACAATAAAAATTTGAAACATTAGATTGCCTAGGCAATCCCTAGGTGCTCCTACATCGTTATCCCCCTCTATGCAACTTTCAAGAAACATGAGGAAAAATCAGGGACATATTAATGCCAAGATTTTTAATTTTATTTTCCTCCACCCATGTAGCTTTAGGAATTAGCTTCTAGTTTTCCTTTCCACTAGATTAGGTGCTCCATGTAGGTCTTTTTCCTAGTAGATTTCCTTACCTTGGATTCCAAGATCCTTTCATCTTGTTGCTTCACCTTGGGAGGTAAGGCTATGGTATTGACATCTTCCAGTATTCGCCTACTATTTTGGTTTATCTTTTACAATATCACCTTGTATTTGATCAAATTAATCAGCCACATTGAACACTGGTGAAATGTTCAGATCTGTAGGAAGCTCTGCCTTGTAGTCACTATGTTTGTATTTTGCTAATTCCTTACATGGACTCACTCTCTTCATCTGTAACTTTGTTGGTACTCCTTTTTGTAGTCTATAACTTTTTAGGTGGACCATAACATAGTCTCCCACTTCAAAATATAAGTCATTTCTTGACATGTCTACCTTGGCCTTCAATTTGTGAGTAGCCTCTATTCTAATCTTCTTCACGTGTTCTTGTATCTCATTCATGGTCTAAGAGAAATCCTCTACATGTCCACTTCTATACTCCATAGCTCCTAGCTCTCTTAGTTTACAAAAACCTCTTGGTTACATACCATACATAATCTCAAAAGGACTTCTCCCTATTTTCCTATTAACACTATCATTGTAGGCATATTCATCTTGATGGATGATCAAATCTCATGTCTACCCATACTCCTTGGTTAGGCATCTAAGAAGGTTAACTAACACTCTATTGACTATCTTAGTTTGACCATCAATATATGGATGGTAAAATGAACCAAATGATATATTAGTTCCTAGCCTACTCCATGGAGCCTTCCAAAAGTGACTCATGAACTTCACATCTCTGTTAGAGACTATGCTTAGGAGTAATCCATGGATTCTTACAAACTCTTGAAAAATAAATGAGCAATGTAGCTAGCATCATGAGAGGTTTTACAAGGGATAAAATGAATCATCATGCCAAACATATCTACCACCACATAGATATTTTCTAAGCTTGTTTTAGTCTTAGGAAGACCTACCAAAAAGTTGATGAAGGGTGCTACCCTTAATACCATAACACATACATAAACAAAGAAACAATAGCAAATGTGAGAACAAAATATGGACTTCTTATTATCACTGCAAATGTAGGATTACAAAATTCACAAGTACAATATGATAACCTACATGAGCACCTTTATTATGGTAATCTACAAGACTAAGCTGCGAACTACCACCCAAAGCTATCTTAGAAAATGTTTAGGCCTTTCTTAAATAAGCAAGTTCATGCTGCTCGAGAAGGTTCTATACATTTAAACTTAATATCTAGGGCAAATAGACCCTAACAAAACATATAGAGTCAACCAAGTACATCTTTGACAATTATTTTAAAAATTTTGGGTATCCAACTTTAGAAGGCCATAACTTTCAAACTGTTTCTTTGATTGGCTATTATAACCCCTTTTCGAAAATGCCAACTAGTGATCAACATGGTTGAAACTATGCAAGCACCTTTCTGTTGAGTTTTCAGACCTCATTTGAGCACTCTAAGGCCTCCAATTGTGAGCTTGAAGATTTTTCTACAAATTTTTCCATCAAAAATCTGCAATAACTTCTCTAATACTTAAGCCAAAGAAATGAGATTTATATGGTAGGCTTATAACTCTAAAATGAACCTTCATCTAGAAAATGAGAACATTCCAAGCTCGTATGACAAACTTACTAAATTTAGAAAATTCACATAAATAGTAACCACCCTATCTACTAGTCCTTATTAAAATAGAAAAGACTAAAAATAAAATATTTTTGGGTGATGCAAGATTGTTGTTACACCTAGGATGCTCTTGCATCAAACACCCGGGTTAACTTGACAAGTGACCCCGTCACATCTTAGGTGTTCAAAGGAAAACCAAGATGATTAACCTCCTCCTTTCTAGTCATGATGAAACCTCTATTGGCCTCCCTTTCCATTTGACCAGGTATTCCTCATAATTTTTTTTCCTTGTACTATTGCCAACACGACAGTCCAGTATCTCCTCAATCTCCTTTGTAGCTAAACTAGCTGCTATAATACTCCACTACACTTTTGCATCTTCATCTCCATCACCTCCTTCATAATACTCTATCAAATATGAAATATGAAATACTGGTGAAATATTCAATTCAGCAGGAAACTCCACTTCATAGGCATTTCTAGAATCATGTCGTTTTACTATCTTGCATGATCTAAACTTCTTCATCTTCAGCTTATTATATGTTCCCACTGGAAAACACTCCTTTCTCAAATGAACCATGACTTCATCTCCAATCTAAAATTCCTTATACCTCCTTTTCACATCTACCTTAGCCTTGTATTGTGTATTCATCTTTATGATGTGCTTCTTCACCTCCTCATGGATCTTTATGATGTGCTTCCTCACTACTTATCTCTCCTTTATCCAACTTATGCAATTCAGAAGCATTTCTAGGATTACTCCTATATACAATCTAGAATGGTAATTTACCAATACTCTTGTTGAAAAAATTATTATATTCAAATTTTTCTTGTGGTAAAATCATATTCCATCATTTTGGCTTGTCTCCAACCAAACATCTTAGTAAACTTCCCAAACTCCTATTGACCACTTTTGTTTGTCCATCATTTTGTGGATGATGCGATGAACTAAACTTCAAATCTATCTTCAACTTCTTCCACAATGTATGCCAAAAATACCCAACAAATTTGGTATCTCAATCTAAAATGATACTCTTTGGCAGACCATGTAGTCTCACCAATTCTCTAAAAAACAACTCTACCACATGAACAACATCACTAGTCTTTTTGCAAGGAATAAAATGTGTTGTCTTTGAAAACCTGTCAACCACCACAAAAATAGAATCATGCCCTTGTTGTGTCCTCAGTAATCCAAGAACAAAATCCATGTTGTCATCCTCCCACAACTTCTTAGGTACATATAATAGCTGATACAACCATGTATTCTACTTCACTCCTTTCACCATTTGACATACTCTACAACTTTGTCCAAACTTCTTCACATCTTGCTATAATTGTGGCCAATAACGATTCTCAGCAACCAAAGCTTTGGTTTAGTCTATGCCAAAATGTCAAACCAATCCTCCACTATACTTCTCTTTGATGAGATTCTCTCTCATTGAAATTTTTGGAATGCACAACTAGCTTCCTTTGAACAACATACTATCCTGGACCATGAAATCCAAACATTTTGTCTTATCATGTGTAATAGGTTCTATACAAGCCTTCCACACTTCACCAAAATTAGGATCACCTAGATACAAAGTACAAAGTTCCTTGAACCCAACCACCTCTATCTACATTTCTATTAGCAAAATTTATCTTCTACTAAGAGCATCTACAATTTTGTTAGATTTCCCACTCCTGTGTTTCAAAAAAAATGTACAACTCTACAAAATCTCAACCCACTTCAAATGCCTTTCGTTTAGTTTTCCTTGACTATTCAAATATGAAAAAGTTTGATGATCAGTATAAAAAAAAAACTCCTTACGAAGAAGATGGTGCCTCAACTTCTTTAGTGCTTAAACTATAGCATAAATTTCCTAATCATAAACAAAATATTTTCTTTTTGCATCACTCAACTTCTCACTAAAATAAGCAACAGACCTCCCTTCTTGGCTCAAAATAGCTCCTATTACAATACCACTAGCATCAAATTCTACTTGAAACACCTTGTTAAAATCATGAAGTGCTAAAATAGGTTGCTTAGTAACTTTTTGTTTCAATAGATTAAAACTTCTATATGCTCCTATGGCACACTTTACTTCTTTCCTATCCCCTCTTATTGTTTTAGTCAAGGGTCTACAAATACTACTAAAACCTCTTATGAACTTTTTATAAAAACTAGCTAGTCCATGAAAAGATCTTACCTCATTCGTACTTCTTAGAGTACGCCATTCAAGGATAGCCTTCACTTTCTCTGGATCCATTTTTAGATCTTCTTCTAAGACTAAAAATACTAGGTACACCAACTCCTTCTTTACAAAATTGCACTTCTTTAGGTTTATCAACAACCTTTCTTCCCTCAACTTATCAAACACCTTGCAAATATGAATCACATGCTCCTCTAATTTCGTATGAAAGATCAAAGAATCATCTAGCTAAATAATGAAAAACTTACCCAAAAACTCCTTCAATACCTTATTCATGAGCCTCATGAAAGTGCTCAGTACATTGGTTAGCCCAAAAGGCATGACTAACCACTCGTACGATCTTTCTTTAACTTGAAAGAAGTCTTTTGCTCATCACCTTCTGTAAGATGAATCTGATGGTACCAACTCTTTAGATCTATCTTTTTGAAATAATCAACTCCACTCAAAAAATCCATAATATCATCCATCCTTGGCAATGGAAATCTGTACTTGATTATGATCTTTTGATAGCATAAGAATCTGTGCACATCCTGCATTATCTATTCTTCTTTGGAGATAATATGACTAGTACAACACATGGACTCAAAATCTCTTGAATCAACCCCTTTTGTAACAACTCATGAACTTCTGTGTTAAACTCTTCACTTTTAGCTAGTGTCATTATGTGTGCTACCTTGTTTTGCAAACTTGCTTCTGGAACCAAATCCATTTGGTGAATGATCTTCCTCATTGGGGGCAATCCATCAAGTACATTATCTGATGCAATATCAAAAAACTCTCCCAACATATCTATAACTTTTGCAAGTACCTCCTCTGCTTCTTCTTTACTATCTTTTGGAATTATAGAAAAACATGTATGCTCATGCTTCATACCTTTGAGAAACTCTTTTCCATCAACAAAACATATTCTGGTAGCACTACATACCTTTTCTTCTTTCTCCTTCAATGGCTTCAAGTTATGCTTCACTCCATCTTTGGTCAGAGTGTAGCTATTTTCTTGCCCATCATGTACAACATGCCTATCAAACTGCCACAACCTACCCAACAACATATGACATATTTCCTTAGGTATGATATCACATAGTACCTCATCCTAGTAGCTTCCAATCTTGAACTTCACTGAACACTTCTTGTTAACCATGACCTTGTGGTCATCTTGCACCCAAGCAATATAGTATGGACATAGGTGTTTCTATCTCTTCAACTTTAGCTTAGTGACCATCGTTTCTAACACTAGATTGTCATTACTTCTACCATCAATGAGCACATCACAACACTTATCTTCACATTTACACGTTTTGTGAAACAAGTTCCTTCTTTGATCAGGTTCATTCTCACCACTGAGTAGAACTCTTCTGTTAACTAGGATTTTTCCTCTTTTAGCATCTTCAAAATGTGATGATCTGGCATCTTCATCAACATGTGCAACTCTAACTTGGCCTTCTATTCTTTGATTTTTTCCTTCCTTGGCACTAGGAACATTCAAATTCTCTATGCCCTTATTCTCTATAGTGAAAACATTTCCCACGGAAGCCTCCTCTTCCAGACCCTTTTCTTCTGCCTTTTCCTCTCTGATCTCTATTGTTCTAATCATGGAAATGATTGGAATGTTTCTCTTATGGTCATGACTTCTACTTCTAGCCTCATCCTTGTTCTTATGATCATCATTACAACAACCATAAGATTATCTACCAAATCTTCCATCATGACCTCTTCCACTATCCTTGTTGTCAAACTTTTTGCTCAATTTCTCCTCAACTTTTAGGGCAAACTAGTATGCCTCCTCAATACTATTTGTTCAAACTATACTCAACTCATCCTAAATACTTGGCCTGAACCCATTAAGATAACGTTCCATTTTCTCCTTATTAGCTTTTGCATGGCCAATTCTAATGAGAACTCGGTAGAACTCTTTGATATACTCTTGAATAGATTTTCTCGCTTGCTTCAATCCTTGCATTTTCTTCAATAGATCAAGGTCACAATCCATAGGAATTAATTGTCACTTCAATTTACCTATCATCCGATCCCATCTGGTGATTTTGTCCTTTCCTTTTCTATTTCTCTCTAACTAAACATCCTATCACCAAATCTTTGCATGTCCCTTCAGTTTTGCCTTTGCAAACTTGTCCCAATTAGGATCCTCAGTGTCTTCATACTCAAAGCACTCCTACAGTTCATTGATCCAATCAATCAGCTCCTTTGGGTTAAGATATCTCAAAAATGTGAGAATCTCAAACTTAGGTCTTTTTCCAATCTTGGAGATGGCATTAAAAAGCCTTTCTTCCTCTAGGTTTAGATCTACCTCTAGTTCGACATTTTATTCTTCTTTGTCCTCATCCTTGCTTTCATCTCTTATGGAAAGATCTATTCCTCTATACATTTGTTTCTCCAATGCTTACATATGACTTTGGAGGGCTCTTAAACCCTTAGGTGTAACACCTACAACTTTGTCACCATATTCTCTTCCTGGAGGCATTTTTGTGCTTTCGTTGAAACCCTAGTGCAAACTGCCTCACAATCGACAATCTGTCTATGCGATTAGCCCAAACCATATTCCTGATACAAACTACCTCACTATCAGAGATCTATCCACACACTCAAGAACTCCAGCTCTAATACCACTTGATGAAGGGTGTTCCCCTTAATACCATAGCTCATACATAAATAAAGAAACAATAGCAAATGTGAGAACAAAATATGCACTTCTTATTATCTCTACAAATGTAGAATTAAAAAACTCACAAGTACAATATGCTAACCCACATGGAAACCTTCAATATTATAGTAATTTGCAAGACTAAGTTGTGAACTACCACCTAGAGTTGTCCTAGATAATGTTTGGGCCTTTCTTAAATAGGCAATTTTATGTCATTCAGAAAGGTTCTAGATATTGAAACTTAATACCTAGGGCCCATAGACCCTAAAAAAACATATAAAGTCAACGAAATACATCTTTGATAATTATTTTAGAAATTTTGGGTAACCCAACTTTGGAAGGCCATAACTCTCAAATCGTTGCTCTGATTGGCTATTATAACCACTTTTTGGAAACACCAACTCCTAACTTATAGTCTCAAAATGGTGCAAGTTCCTTTCCATCAAGTTTTTAGACCTCATCCAAGCACTCTAAGGTCTCCAACGGTGAGCCTAAAGATTCTTCTACAATTTTTTCCATCGAAAATCCACAATAACTTCTCTGATACTTAAGCTAGAGAAACGAGATTTATATAGTAGGCTTATAACTCTAAAATGAACCTTCATGTAGAAAATGAAAACATTTTGAGCTCATATGAAAAAATTACTAAAAATAGTAAGTTCCCCTAAATAGTAACCACCCTATCTACTAGTCCATATTAAAATAGAAAAGACTAAAAATAAAATATTTTTAGGTGATGCAAGATTGTTCTTATACCCAAGATTCTCCTGCATCAAAATTCCATGCTAATGCACTCCCATGGCTAAGGTAGATGTAAAAAGGAGGTATAAGGAAGGTTACCTAAAACTTTACTATAAATCCTTTCTTGACATGTCTACCTTGGCCTTCAATTTGTGAGTAGCCTCTATTATAGTCTTCTTCACTTGTTCTTGTATCTCTGAAGAGAAATCCTCTACATGTCCACTTCTATACTCCATAACTCTTAGAACTCTTAGTTCACAAACACCTCTTGGGTGCATACCATACACAATCTCAAAAGGACTTCTCCCTATTATCTTATTCACATGATCATTGTAGCCATATTCATCTTGATGGGTGATCAAGTCTCATGTCTATCCATACTCCTTGGTTAGGCATCTGAGAAGGTTACCTAACACTCTATTGACCACCTTAGTTTGACCATCAATCTATGGATGGTAAGATAAACCAAATGATAGATTAGTTCCTAGCCTACTCCATAGAGTCTTCCAAAAGTGACTCATGAACTTCACATCTTTTTTAGAGACTATGCTTAGGGGTAATCCATGGATTCTTACGAACTCTTTGAAAAATAAATGAGCAATGTAGCTAGCATCATGAGTGGTTTTACAAGGGATAAAATGACTCATCTTGCTAAACATATCTACCAATACACAGATATTATCCAACCTCATTTTAGTCTTAAGAAGACCTACCACAAATTCCATGTAATTCACTCCCATGGCTTGTTTAGAATAGGTAGAGGTTAGTACAAACCTTCATTCCTGGCTCCCCCTTTTTCTTTCATGCACACCACACATTTCTCTACATAATTTTTGACACCTCATGGAAACTTGGGCTAATAGTAGAACCTCTGAACCAACTTTGATGTTTTATTAATACCAAAATGGCCACTAAGACTGCCATTGTGCTTTTCTTGAATGAGGTTCTCTCTCATTCACCCTTGAGGAACACAACTTATTCCCCTTTAAAAAAATCCACTTTGCAAAGTATATTCAGAGAACTGACTATGAAAATGATTTTAAAAATTAGAACATATCTTATATGCTTTAGAGAATTCTTCATCATCCTTATAGAGGTCCTTGAAAATTTCTATGCCAATTATTTGCAATTGAACCTCTTGTACTATCAAGATTCTTCTACTTAGTGCATCTACCACCTTATTTAGTTGGCCCTTCTTGTGCTTAATAGTGAATGTGAAAGCTTGTAGGTATTCCATCTACTTTAAGTGTCAATTTCTAAACTTCTCATAAGTGTTAATGTAGCGAAGTGTTGGTTATCAGTAAACACCACAAATTCCTTAGGTAAGAGGTAATTCCTTCACTTTCTCAATGATTGCACTAAAAAATAAACTCCAATTCATAAGAACAATACTTCTTCTTGGCCTCAATGAGCTTCTCACTAAAGAAAGCTATGGGTCTACCTTCTTGACTTAGTACTCCTCCTACCTCAACTCTACTTGCATCACACTCTAATATGAAAAATTTGTCAAAACTAGGAAAAAATAGGATATTTTAGGTTTCAATCCCTCAAAAGATGTCCCTTTTTCAAGTGTCCACTTGAACTTGGTCTTCAATCAACCCTTGATGGTATCTAGTAGTGGTACAAAAATACCACTAAAATTCCTTCTAAACTTTCTATAGTATTCAAGGTATATTTTAGTGGCTAATATTCACAAATTGGCTAATTTTAGAAATTTTTGGCTGATAATTTAAGATTTGATACAACCTAAATCATCATAGTTTTATAAAATCTAGTTCTAGAATATTTAAAATCGCTCAATAATTTATTTTACAGAAAGATTGAAACTCAAATATTTCCCACAATATTCATTACATGATTAGATTTGAGTCACCTAAATATAATATATTATTGGAGAAATTATATTTAACTGACCAATAATTATCATAATTATTAGTTACTTTAAGGATATATCACCAATATTTAGTTTTCACTATTGATTTAAAGTATATGTAATGATCTGCATAATATTCCACGAGGTAAAAAAATGTTCAATTTTGATTTGTAATATTCCACGGTGATTAATTAACTTTCTATTATTATTGAGATTTGTCAATATTTTATACAAAAAAATTATGATTCGAAAATAATCGCCAATATTAATCATATTTAGAATAAAATTTTTAGAGATTTTTTGATAGAAATTTTTTTTCTTTTTTTTAAATAATGAAATATTCACCAATAATTTATATCTTTTATTGGAGGCGACTTTCTTAAAGTTTACCCTAATAGAATTGATCTAACCCATGGAAACTCCTTACCTCTGTCCCTCTGGCTGGTGTTGGCCAATTCAAGATTACCTCCACCTTGCTTCGGTCCATCTTTAGTGAACCTTGAGGTACAAAAAATCCCAAATATACAAGTTCCTTCTTTAGAAACTCACACTTTTCCAATTTGATTGACAACTTCTCCTCCTATAATCTTTTGAGCACAATCTCCAAGTGTTTCATATGTTCCTCCTTGGTCTTTCTAAAGATGACTATATCATCTAGGTATACTACCAAAAACCTTCCAATTTATTCCTTAAGCACTTCATTAATTAACCTCATGAATGTTTTAGGGGAATTTGTAAGTCCAAATGACATAACTCTCCACCCATACAACCCTTATGTGGTCTTGAATGTTTTTTTCCACTCATCTCCTTCTTGGATCCTAATCTAATGGTAACCACTCTTCAAGTGCAACTTAGATCCTCCTATACAATCCATCAAATCCTTAATCCTAGGTATAGGAAACCTATACTTAATTATAGTCTTGTTAATACCCCTAAAATCAGTACAAAGCCTCCATGTACCACCCTTTTTGGATGCCAATAATATTGGTACTGCACAAGGAATAATGATATTCTTTATCAATCCCCAGTCTAGCAACTCCTACACTTTTGTAGCCACTTCTTGGTTCTGCTCTGGAGTCATCTTGTAGGCTACCTTGTTAGGTAATGAGGCTCCTAGGATAAAGTCAATCTGATGACTAATGGACCTCTTAGGAGGTAGTGTTGTTGGTGTCTCGTCACTAATAATATCTTTGAACTTACCAAGAAAATTTTGCACCTCCTCTGGTATAGGTGTTGGTATGGTCTTCTCTTCTTCCTTAGGTTGTACCATGAAAGCATATCCTTCACCACCTTGTTGTAGGATGTTGAAAAACTCCTTGCCACTACTCAACAAAACACTAGGGGTCTTTGACTATGTTTCCTCTTCCTCTAAAAATGATTATCTTTTGAAGGTGCTTCTATCCTTGTTGAAAGAAATGGTATTATCCTTTCCATCATAGATGACTCCTCTATCATATTACCATGGTCCTCCCAATAGTATATGACATGCATCTATAGGCAACACATCATAGATCAATTTGTCTTTATATCATCCAATGGAGAAATCTACCCATGCTTGTTCATTCATAAGGAAAATTTTACCCTTATTCAACCATGTCACCTTACATGGATTGGTATGGGGTATCTTCTCAATTTTGAGCTTCTTTACTACTTCTCTAGAGATTATGTTAGCTACGGACCTTGAATCTACAAAAACCTTGCAAACTTTGCCAAGTATTTTTCACCTTATTCTAAGTAAGGCTCTTCTTTTCTTTGGTTCCTCCTTCATATGTTGTCTAACCAAAACCCTCTTAAACATTAGGTTCTCCCCTATTTCTAACTTAATGTGATTGATCTCAGGTGATGTGACACTTGATGTGTCTTCTTGAGCACATCCAATCATTTTCTCATTGTTAGAAGAGGATGCTTTCTCAAGGCACCTATAAGCATGATGTCCCATCTGTTCACAACTATAACATTTCATGTTAGACAAAATGAATTACCTCTACCTAAGCTTCTCCCTTTGTTAGGACCTCCTTGAGATCCTCTAACTCTTTTATGGCCTCCTTTTGGAGTGGTTTCATTCCCATGCTCTATAGATTTGGACTCCCCTTGGTTCCTTGATTTAGTCCCTCTACCTTAGTATCCACCCCTATGACATCTCTAATCTCTCCCTCTTCCTCTACCTTTGGAGGACTGATCATGCTTTCTTTTATTCTTTTATTTAATCTTTGTAGCCAATTGATAGCATTGATGTACTATTTTAGGACTGAGAAGAGTCATCTCTTCTTGAATGTTCCATTTTAGACCACTAAGGTATCTAGATATCTTAACATTTTCATCCTTTGCCACATTTGACCTCATGCAAAGCTTTTGAAATTCCTCAGTGTAGAAACTTACATAAAGATCTCTTTGCCTCAGATTCTGCTTCTTTTGGTATAACTAAATTTCATAATCCTCTGGCATATATGCTTCTCTCACAATAAGAAACATCCCTTTCCATGAAGAGATTGGTTTCTTCCCTTATTTTTCCCTCTATGCTTGAATGAACTTCCACCATGTCAAAGTAGAGCCTGTCAATCTTGATTTTTCTACCCTAACTTTAGGTGCCTCTATAATGCCATCACACTCAAAATAGTTTTCCATCCCTTCTATCCAGTCCATAACTAGATCTGCCTCCATCTTCCACTAAATAATTATATTCCATTCAATGAATTTATACTCATGGCTTTCAATTCCTTCAAGAATGGTTCCTCTATAAGGACACAATCAAGGGTAGGTTCTTCATCCTCTATAGCTACCTCTTTATTTTTCCTTCTAACTTGCCTTTGACTTCCTTAGTGATTTCTTACACTTGATCCAACTTCTCTTCTGGTTGGGCTAACCTATATTTGAGCAATATTTTTTCTTCCTCTTTCTTACTCACCTTCTTTTCCAACTCTACATTGGTTTATGTTGTAGTTTCTCCTATTGATTCCTTAGTCTGAAACATTTATTCACAAGCTCAATATTTTGGAGCTTTGATACCACTTTGATAGAGAAATTGGATGAACCAATCAATGGCTCATGCTCCTAGTCCTCTTAAAGACTTATAGCGTATCTTTATCTCCTACCATAGTACCTGTATGAACCTTTTTTCACTATGATTTCCTAGTCTTCTTAATCCAACCTACCTACCAATAAGTTTGGTATGCTCATTCCACTTCTTGTTGCATTCTTGCTCACTTGCCTTAGCCCTTAAATCATCTTCAAAAGCCTAAGTCCTCCATATTCTTCAGAAAACCTTGCAAAGTTGTAGAGGTTTCCTAAGGTACTTCAATTAAATCAACTACAGGCATTAAATATCCCTTCTAGTCTAATTTCTTATCCGATCTCACCAACTTTCCCTATTAGGTCTATTTGCCCTATTAGGTCTCCTACTTTGAGAAAAATGTGGTTTTTTCTACTATGCCTTCCAAAGGAACCTTAAATATTTTATAGGTTTCTTGGTTCATTATTCATCCCCTTAAATATTTTTTGGGTCTTGAATTCATATCCATCCATCCATTTCCCTAACCCAAATTAGGTAACATTTAGGCTTTTTAGGCTTCACGGGCTACTCCAACAATCAATAGTGTTTTAGGCTTGTTCTAGGATTTGTATGATCTTCTAAACTTCATGGAATGTTTTTAATAATTCCTTCTTCCATTTTCAAAAGTAATTTGGACTCTTTCTTTGCTCCTTTGCAAGTAATGTTGATCACTTTATGGTCTTCCCTAGCTAGACTCACCACAGGCTTGCCTAGGGAAAGACTTTAAAAATTATTCCTCTACATTTAAGGGCCCCTACTTTTTTACAATTATGTACATGGATTCTACTCACTTTTCCAAAGAGGTCATACAAAATGGACAATGGGAAAGTGAGTTAGAACTCCATCTTCAACAATTGCCTGGGCAAAACCAGTGATAGTGTAAAACAAAAACAATTTCACAAAAGGAAAAAAAAAATGATCAAAGTCTCTATCTACAAACACACTAAATCATGAAAAAATGTAATTCAAAGTATTCACAAGTTACAATATGGATCTTGAACTTCTAACTACCTATTGCCATCAATAACAAATAAATTGCATACAAATTGTTTTAAAATGTTGATTCCCAAAACACTCAATCTGTACAATGAGCATCCAACTTTGTTTATGGGTCTTAGCATGCCTTATTTAGGGTGGTTTGGTGGTTATTTTCCCCTTAGATCTTTTTCCCATTAAGTTTGAAACTTTTTTGACAATGTTGCTCAAGCAACTTTTCAAAATTGTAAAATTGCACAATGCAACTTTTACATCTTTTTAGCAACTTTTCCCCAACTTAGTCAAATGACCTATATTTCTTCCCAAACTTAACCACAAACCTTAACTAAGGTAAAAACATCACCCTAACCCTTTCTAGGCCCTATTGACCTCATTATTACATCATCATCATGCTTTGGGCTAATCAAAGGGTTTACAACTTGCTAGCCCCTAATTGCACCTAGTAAAAGGCTCTAAGACCCTATGAACAAAATCCCTATTGTACTACTAAAATGGTCAACATGACCTTATACCCAACACATCCAAAATTCCTTAAAACTCACACCCACACAACAAAAACATGAAACATTAGATTTCCTAGTAAATCCTTAGGTGCTCCTACACCAATCGTCATTAGTGAAAAGATAAGTCATGATGAAGTGAAGAATTAAGGTCATTGAACCTTACTACAAAACATATATAGACACTAAATAGGAATACAACTACCAAACAAATATCTATAGTGAGAAGTGTATGTTTATCGAGCACAAAGATTACCAAGCATATCATATTACTAAGAAAATATATTACCCAAGGGACAACATATTAATTGAGCAGATCCGTTAGTATATCTGAGAAACACAAGATGGATATTAGAGTTTGTAAATGCAAAAAACACTATGTGTTTAAATCCTATAGATCAAGGAAATAGTTTACAAAGATCAAGAAGATAATTAGGTGAGATGTGTTGGGATTGATTCATGATTTTATAGATTCTAAGGCAAACTATTAGCCAATGAAAATAAAGTAATTTTTATTGGTAAGGGAGAATCAACATAGATAGTAGATCTTATTAGTTGAGTATACCAGAAGGATCTAATTCAACCCTAATTAAGTAAAGAACAATGAAAATAAAGTAATTTTTATTGGTAAGAGAGAATCAATATAGATAGTAGATCTTATTATTTGAGTATACCAGAAGGATCTAATTCAACCCTAATTAAGTAAAGAACAAGTTTTATATATAAGGATATATCATGAAATAGATCATAATGTATGTGTGAAGGAAAGAATGAGAGAAGAACAAATATAAGTAAGAGAGTGCTACCGAGTAAACAATGAAAGTGATATTGGTGAAATTAGATTGAGAAGCATGGTGAGACTACATAGATCATAAATGATCTAACACAACATTGAGGTAGATGCATTATTCTAGATCATTGAAGACATTTTTAGTATTTTTTTGTATTCTCAAATCCCTATTATAGGGTAGGCTTTAAAAAGATTAATATTGTAAATCTCTTAAAACCGAGTACACACTTGAAGAGTGTTGTGAAATCCTTTTACAAGGTAGAATTTAGCAAATCTTATTGTATTATTCCTATAACACCTCCCAGGGAACCCAAAAGAAGTTAACCTAAAGTTTTAGTACGTTTGACAAATATTTAAAAAAAAAATAAAGATACAACAATAGTTATAGAATAGTAGAAGCAATTAACATACACTCGCACATCAACAACACATAAACACGTTACATCTCTTAGGGTCTTGCGACATTGAATCACATTTAATTTTAATTAACACTAAATCCAATATATAATAAATCCACATCAAATAATAATATACAAGTATGAATCCATTTAAATAATATACAGTCATCTCAAATGCCACTTGGCAATAATCATAATGCACAATCATCCACTATACAAGTCAAAGGGTATGAGAGGCTGAAATAATATACATAGTGAAATAGATTACATCCAGCAATGACATCCGATAGTCAGATCTCAATGGTATAAGAAAAAGCAATACCATCCAACCTTGTGGAACTCAAAAAGGTCCACTCCCAACATGCTGAGGAGATAAACTCAAGTCCCAAATAGGATAAAAAATTCAAAGTCAAAACCAACATCTAGGTTCAAGGAATCACCTGAAAGCAAACTATCTCAAAGGGTACCAAGACACAAGTATCAACTAATCCTAGAGGCAACACAGGCATGTAGGGAATCTATTATGCATGTGGGCAAGTGTCATCACATGAGCCAACTCTATGGTTACCGAGTTAGTCTTTCAATCCTCTAGCCCCCTAGTGACTCTATGCGGCACTAGTATCCTTTCATGCTGACAAGGCATACTAACAAGTCAGCTCTAAGGTTACCTGGCTAGTCTTTTAATCTTATGGCCCCCTAGTGACTTTTTGTGGTACCAATATCTTATTAATTCATTTTAAACCCATTTAATGAAATGTTATCACTCATTAAATAACCTACAATGGGTTACCTATCAGTCTCTTTAGGGCCTTGACCTCTATTGTAAAGCACTTCCCAACATGACATACAAATAACCTACCCTAAGCTCAGTAAAATCAAAAGATCTCAAATGACCATAAACCACAGATTAGTTCTTAAACAAGCAACTAGAAAGCACTTAATTATCACTAATCATAATCATAGATTCCACCAATACGATCATCCTAACAGGACTAATCCAAAATCAAGTACACATAAACCAAATCCATGTCATAACATTTAATCACCAAAAACAAGTCATTTAATCACCTAAGTCCTATACAAGCAACTGGGAAGCAATCACAGATAATTGATTGAAGACTCAAAAGTTATATTAGATAGGTCACACCATTCACCTTGGTTTCACACAAGAACACTGTAAAGAAGTAACAATCAATAAATCAAAACACCTCATAGAGCATACAAGACACATTACCATGGTTGAGTATAAAAGATTGTGATCAAAACATCATCATAGGAATATTGAAAAGCAATAACAATCAATACATCAAAACACCTCATAAAGCATACAAGACACATTACCATGGTTGTGTAGTGCCTGCCCCTAGTTTACATTTTCGAGCTACATTTCTGATATCATTGCCAAACTCTTTTAGGCTAATTTATGTTTGATGATTAGTATTATTATTTTAGAGATTATCAGATGATGTTTACACTCAGTTTATTATATGATGAGATTACTTGGTACTCTATATTTCATGCATGTATGATGATTATTCAATGGTTTCAGATATCGATGATGATTAGTTAGATGGTTTATTATTCCATGTGCTTCTTATGGATACTTACCCCATACTGCATGTGTATGGTGTGCATGTTGTTTTATTTATGTATGGTGTTTCTGATATGGTTAAGGAAGGGAGTCGTAGTCACCTGCTAGTCAGGATCTACACGATGCACCACTTCCTGCCATTGTCTGTTTAGCTTAGAATATTGTGTTTGTACATGCGTGGATTTTATGCAGGTTGCAGGTACTGGGTATCGACTTCTCCGAATTGTCAGGATGAGTGTACCCTATCGCACTGTCTCGATGGTAAGAGAGGGGAGATAAACTCTTAAGTCCAAATCCTAAACCCTTTAGCCAATTGTCCTAATTGATAATTAGGACAAGTATCTGAGTTAAGTACCCTCCGAATGCATCAAATGATGTAATTTCGTAGTTATAACCCTTTTTGTTTGATATTGTATGTATTTTTCTATGATGGGTTTTCGTATGTTGCTTTATGAGTCCTTGGTGTATTTTCTATTAATTAAGTCTAATTAAAAAGATTAATTAATGATTTAATTTAATAGAGAATTATTATGATATCTTTATATTTAATTAATTAAAAGAATTAAATTTGGAGATTAAAATTCAAAGATAAATTTAGAACAAGATAATATTTATTTAATTTAATAATAATATATTTGGAGTTCATTTTTAAATAAATGCTAAATATTATTGTTATTTAAATTAATTAAATATGTTATCAATTAAGTTCTAAAATAAATTAAAAGTTGAAAGATATTAAATTATTAAGAATTTTAGATCGCATGATCTAAAGATGAGTTTAAATATGAGAATTAAATTAAAAGATTAAATTATAGAAATTAATAATGTTATTTTAATTTCTTAAAAGTGCACATAAGATTAAAGTAATAAATTAATTAAGAATTGAAGTCAAGTGAAATTTTAAATAAAGTTATTTTATAATTCAATTTAATGTGCATGAAAGTTGAATGCAAAAAGATAAGAAAAGATAATAAAGGTTAATTTGGAGTTAACTGAGTTGTGCAAAGACTCTTCTCGGGTAAACGCACAATTAGTGCCCTGATTTGAGGAGAAATTGCTTATCACAACTTTGGGGGTTCATTTTTGGAATAGACGAATTTGGACGAAAATTTTTGGGAGACAATTTTTGGTAGCAAATTTCAGAAGGCTGATACCAAGAAAGTTTTCCAGGAGAAGGTTATTGAGAGGAGCAAATTCGCATACAGTTCCTGGAGATTGCATAATAGCATCAGGATCAGGTAGGGTCTTGTGTTTTTGATTATCCATTAAATATGCAATTATCCCTTCCTGTCTTCTTCGTGTCTGGGGTTTGTAGATCTGAATTCTCTGTGATGAAAGTTTTAACTGTTCAATATTGTGAATTTATTAATTGCTCTTCAATAATTTCTGTATCCATGGAGACTGGATGAATTATTAGAACCCTTGTTTTCTTGATTTAGAAATTAAGATTTAATTTAGTAAGGGTTTTGTTTTTTGAAATTGAAAGTTCTAGATATAAAAATTTATATATATACATATATATACATATATATTCATATATATATATATATATACATATATATACATATATATATATATATACATATATATATACATATATATACATATATATATATATATACATATATATATATATACATATATATATCCTTTAAAAAAAAAATTGTTTTATTGAAAATTAAACAAAACTAATTTTTAAAATAAAACTGGATTTATTTTATTTATTTTAAAATTAAAAAAATATTAAAAAATAATAATAATAATAGTTATAATGTACTTAGTGGGGGGGGGGAGGGAATCACCCCGTACCCACCCCCCACTGTCGGCGGGCCGACAGTACCTGCGTTGCAGGTACTGTGACGGCAGGTACAGAGTACCTGTCGCCGCAGGCCCTGCAGCCAAGCCGATGGGCTATAAACGTTTATTAATTTAATAAAAACAACTTTGTTTATTTCATTTTTTTTTATATAATTTTAATTTTTTTTAAAACAAATTTTATTATTAAAAATTTTTAATTAATAAAATTATAATATATTTTAAATTAATAATAGTTTTAACTTTATTAATATTTAATAAATAAATATTAAATGCATAAACATAGTTGTAAATATTAATTTATTAATTTTGGTATAAAATTAATAAATTAACAATTAATGAATAGATTAAGATAAGTAAGTAGAACAGGCAATTATTGATTAATTTAATTAAAATTAGTTTAATTAAGTTAATTAATAATGAATATTATTTGACTAAATTATAGATTTGGATTATTGATTTAATGAAAGTTATTATATAAATGGGTTAATCGTAAAGGGTAGTTGTGAAAACCTAGTTACTTGAATTCGACATTAAACTGAAACATAAACCTTACCTTAACTCAAATAATATACTTTCAGATCCAATATCTGAGATTTTGATGTTGTCTTTGTACTTTGAATGTTTTAGGGTTGGTTTAGCATTGACCAGTTTAGGTTGTTACCAGAGGCTCGGGGGTTGTGAATGTGATGTCATGATGAATTGGTCTCGATCTTTCTTAACCCGACCATGGTAATGTGATGAAGTGCTCTATGACATGATTGTGTTTACTGTTTGTTATTGCTTTCCAGTTTCCTTGTGTGAAGTTGAGGTGTATGTATTTGAGATACCTAACTTAACCATTTTTGAGTCTCGATCAGTTATATTTGACAACCATTTCTGAGTCTCAATCAGTTATACTTGTATTACTTTCTGGTTGCTCATTGGAGAACCATTGGATTTTGTGACTTATCATTGATGCCTTCAGTTGCTGATAGAGAACTGTCGTGATTACATGATTACTATTTGATATTATCTGTTGCTCATGAAGAACTGATGTAATTTTGTGGATTATCTTTTTATGATTTTTTTCAGTTGCTTGTATAGGACTGAGGTGGTCTTATTATGATTCTTTGATTTACGAGTTCATGAGCTAGGGTAGGTTATCTATGTGTAGAGTCGGGAAGTGGCTTGCAATGGGGCTCGGAGCCCTAAGAGGTTGCCTTGAGAAACCCATTGTAAGTCATTTTTAATAAGTGAAAACATTTACACTAAATGAGAGAAAATGAACCTAACAAGATAATTGTATGTTCTCTCCCATGCCTTGAGTGCTAGTACAGACTAGGATGGGGTAGAGAGAACGCTTGGTTACAACCTTGCATTCTATAGTATGCCTCGTCAGTACGAGAGGATACTAGTGGCCGCAGGATCAGTAGGGACCCGAGATTCCTAAGGGATTGCTCGGGTAACTTCTACATGACTTTTGCGATGACACTTTCCCGCTTGCATATTAGGTTTCCTACATGTCTTGTGGTACCTTTGGGATTTAGATGTCGATCTTTTTAGGAACTTTTGAGTTAGCATACTTATAGGATTTCCTGGACTTAGAGAGTATTTATGATTATAGGTTTCATTATCCTATTTGGGACTTGAGACTATCTCTTCAGCGCGGTGGGAGTGGACCATTTAGGTTCCACGCGGTCGGGTGGTAGTGCTTTTACTCTTACCATTGAGATCCGTTCTGTGGTCACCGTGGCTGGAGTTCTCGTGATTGGCATTTACCTTCACTATGTTCTTGGATTATTATGATGGATGGTTAGATTTTATGATAGATGTTTTATCATTATGGATGTATGGATGTATCATGTATGGTGAATAGTATCATATATTTTTACTATACTTTGTATCATGGATTTGAGGATGTTGTATCTTGATCTTTACATATGTATATTCTTTTAAGCCTTTCATACCCTGTGACTTGTATAGTGGATGATTGAGCATTCCGAATTAATTTTCTGAGAGGCATTCGGAACAAATGTATATTATGGACATGAGACTTTTTGATTATTCTTTCTTATGTATGTGATAGTTGTTAGACTTAGATTTAATTAAATTTAAACGTGACTCAACGTCTTGGGATCTTTAAGAAATGTAACTTGCAATGTATGTTTGTCGATGATTCATGTTATTGCTTCCGCTACTATGTGTTTGATGTGTATGTTATACTTTCTTACTTTAAAAAAAAAATGTTTAGCAAACTTAGTGAAACTTTAGGTTAATTCTTTTGGATCCCTTGGCGGGGCGTTACAGGTTGAGTATAAAAGATCATGAACAAAACATCATCATGACATCACAAAACAAAACTCCTGAGCCTCTAGTAAACATCCTAATTTGGTCATAGCTAAGTCAAACCCCGAAACCCAACATCAGTAAAATCACACATCTCATACAAAACATACAATAGTAACTTTTCATAATATATTAGGTTTTGGAAAACACACATATTTAATTTTCACTATAGGTTTCCAAGTTTTCATTTCCAAATATTACTATTCATAACATTTTCGATCTCAATCAGGGTTTCAATTTTCATTTTCGCAAAGTATTATAGTTATTAATATTTTCAAATAATAAAATTTCTCTAGTATTACAAATCATTTTCATATATCTAAACCATATAAACACATCCAAGTTTATAAAAGAAGACATTAATTCTCCCAATTAATTTCTTTAATTTTTAATTTACTTTAGAATTATATTTAAACAATAAAGTAATAAATCAAATTTTCAAACAATTAAATTTTAAATTTTAACAATACTTACCAAAATTATTAATAATAATAATTATCAATTATTACCATAATAATTTTAAATTTATAAAGCTTTGGAAAAACTTTCTCAAAATGGAAACCTGTTAAAAATGGAAACTTTCCAAAAATAGAAACCTCTAAAAACAAAAAAAATTCTAAAAATAGAAACCTACTAAAAATAGAAACTTTCCAAAGATGGAATCCTACTAAAAATATAAACTTTCCAAAAATAGAAACCTACTAAAATAGAAACTTTCCAAAAATGGAAAATTAATATAAACAAAAACTTTACAAAAATATAAACTTGCTAAAAATAGAAACTTTCTAAAATGGCAACTTACTATAAAAATAGAAACTTTCCAAAAATAAAAACCTACTAAAAATAGGAACTTTTCAAAAATAGAAACTTGCTAAAAATAGAAACTTTCCAAAAATAGAAACATACTAAAAACAAAAACTTTCCAAAAATAGAAACTTGCTATAAATAGAAACTTTCCAAAAATGAAAACTTACTAAAAATGAAATCTTTTCAAAAATGGAAACTTACTAAAAATGTAAATTTTCCAAAAATGAAAAACTTACTAAAAATGAAAACTTTCCCAACCCTCATGCCATTTTCTAATCAATCAGACAAATATTTCAAAGCTATAATCATTCACATATGTTTCTGAAACAAAGAACAATAAATTCATTATGAGGTTTCAAATTAAATCACTAACAATTCTATAACAAAAATTCAATTTTCTCAAACAAGGGTTTTGATCAAATTACTTTGCTCAAGGATGTATTAAGAACAAGGTAGAGAAGATTTCAACACAAGGGTTTTTTCAACGACATTTAAAAACTCTTAAAACAGATTTATCCAGACATGAAGAAGACAGAAATTCAAAGAACGAAAAATCCATAGTACAATTAAACCATGAGATCCTACCTGGATTTGATGCTAAAATGATGGACGCATAGAACATGCAACAATTCCTTTTTTTTTTCTGAAAACCTTCCTCTCTTAAATTGCTCTTACAAAACCTGTGTAATTGCAAAATGAGCTATAGATCTCTAATAAAGAGTTCTCCCCTAATTTGGGGCTCTAATTGTGCAATCATGAGAGGGAACTTGCTGATCAATTACTATTTATTATTTTATTACCTTTTACCTTTTCATGCACAACTCTTTTAGATATTTAATTACAAAATATCTTTATTTAAATAATTAGCTTTCTCTTTTTAATTAATTTACTATATTTTAATTTCATGCATACGCTTTATGCAATTTAATTAAAATAAACTTTTTAAAATAATTACTTACTCTTCTTATTAATTACGAGATATTTTAATAATATATTTATTAATTCAACTAATAATATTATTTAGAGTTTATTATTAAAATAATACTCCTAAATAAATATAAATACGCCTTAATTAGAACTTTAATTAAATATTTAAGTTTCATTCTTTTATTTAATTAATTCATGAGATGTTTTTAATAATGTATTTATTAACTTAATTAATAACATTATTTAGAGTTTATTATTAAAATAAAACTCTTAAATAATTATCATTAAATTAAATAAATATAAATACACCAAAATATAACTTTAATAAAATCTTTTAATTTTAATTCTTTTATTTAATTAATTTCTCAATTAATTAAATATAATTAAATACTGAATTTTCCTTATTAAATTTCTATTAAATTAAATCAGTAAATTATCTTTTAATTTGATTTAGTTATAACAAAAAATCATCACATACCCACAAAATCAAAAATGACAACTCAACTGAAAGTCAAAGAACAAAGTCAAACTCTAGAGTCAAAGTCATGAATTCATGTCATTTGACAAATTTAGAAAGGTGAAACTAACTCAGATACTTGTCCTACTTTCTATGGCAATTGGCTTAGGTTAGGATTTGGACTCAAGAGTTATCTCCCCACTTATACCATTGAAATACTGCTAGGGTATGCTCATCTTGGCAATTCAGAGAAGTCGATACTTAGTACCTGCAATCTACATAAAATTCATGCATGTACAAACACAATATTCTACAATAAATAGGCAATGGTAGAAAGTGGTACATTGTGTAGATCCTGACTAGCAGGTGACTATGACTCCCTTCCTCAACCACATTAGAAACGTCAAACATAAAGAAAACATACACACACACCATACACATGCAAGTATAGGGTAAGTATCCATAGAAACCACATATAAATCATTCCTCTATTAACATCATGAAATAAATGAAATCACTAACTGAACATTCATATATAATCATCAAAATAATCATAAACACATTAAATAACTAGTAACTCATCACATATATAAACAACTGAGTATAAAACACACCTAATCAAATCCGGTAACCAAGAACCAATAATCATTAAACAAAATCAAAAAATTGGCCTAAAAGAATCTGACAATACAACATAAAAGTCAAGTAGGGGTAGGCATTACAACTCATAACATGGTAAATCATTAGAAGTGATACTTTTGTATGCTCTAATTGAACCACCTTTATGTTGGAGTATTGAAGGATTGTGGGGATTTCCATCCCCACTGCAATTTTCCCTCTAACCAAGGGTTTCTATGTGACCAAAATGATGTGTCAAATGTGTTTATGCATGCGATGTATTTATGGTTAAAGTAGATTACTATTTCACTTTCATTCAGGGATAAGTTATCAAGTTTGTACATTCATACCAAGATCTAATGTTGAAAGGTTAAATCGACTTTGTGGGATAAAGTTTTAGAAGGTACTAATTCACACACCTCCCCACCCCCCCAACACCTTAGCTTTCCAATGAGATTAATCATTTGATATTAGAAACTATTAAGTGTTATTTGATTAAAAAGAAATATTTAAATATGATGATATTTAATTAATTGGAGATTAATCAAATATGTGCTTTAATATACAATATTTAACTCAAGAATCTAATTTATAATTGGATTAAAATAATGAAAATATTAGAGATTTTTTAAAAAAAATTATAATTATTTAATTAATAATGATTTAATTAGAGTTGCATTTAAATAATAGACTTTTATTATTATTAATTCAAACAATGAATTGTGCTTTAAAAAGTTCTTGTACTAATTAATAAAGTGGAGAATAAGAAATAAAAGAATATTTTTTAATAAATAATACGTTAATTGTGTATGGGAGAATCAAACAAATTAAAATATTTATTATTTAATGGAGTTAGTAGGTTTTTAGAAATTAAAAAATAAAAACCCTAGATAAGGTTAGGGCTCTTTATTAGAGAGTTTGTAGTTCATTTTTTCATACATTGGTTTGGGAAGAGCAAATTTAGAATTGGAGCAAAAGGATTGTTGAAACTTTTAGAGGGTTTGGATTTGCATGCAGTCTAAGATTGTCTTGGATTTTAGTTGTTGTTTGGAGGTAGGGTTTGAAACCCATTACAAAAAATTCATCTGAATAGAAATTTTGGTTGCCTTGTGTTTTCCTTGTCTAGGATTATGATTGTTGAAATAGTACAATAATACTAAATTTGTTTGGAAATAGAATTCAATTTCAGGCGTATTTGAAAACTCTATGAGAAAATAGAGTATGATCATGGTGTTCAAAATGAAATTAGAAAACCATATCTATATCTATATCGTCAATAGAGAAATTACATTGAATCTTAGAGAAATTGTAGGAAATTTTGATCCTATATATTTGTCTTAATGACCTTGTATTAGAATTGCTTCAATAGGATTATTATTATTTTATATGAAATTTATGCTTGAAAGAAAACCTATCAAAGTATACCTACAATGAAAATTTTAAAAGGCTAATTAGAAAATTATATTTTAAAAATAACATTTTTTATTAAAAAAATTGTTCAAAAAAATGAAAAAAATAATAATATATTTGGGAAGGGGTTTAAACCCCCACCCTTTGTGTGTGTCAAAACAATGCATGTTGCCAAAGGCATGATGCAACTGCCAAGGAAAATGCCACCACTACCAAGGTAGAGTGGGTCTGCTGAGGCAAATGTCACTCATGCCTTTGATGGTAACTATAGGCCCCACTAGAGGTACAAAATTTTATTTAAATTTTAAAAAGTGTAAAATAATTTTATTTAAAATTTAAAATGTGTTCAATTTTTTTTAAAAAGTAGTTCATTAAAAGATTTTTCAATCAATTAAAATTTATTTAGTTTATATTTTAAAGATGATAAAGAAATTTAAACTTTATTAAATTGGGATTTAATTATTATTCAATTAATCTATGTAAGAATAATTGATATTAGAATATGGTTCTATTTATAATTTAGTAATAAGGAATATTGATAAGATTATAAAACTAATGTTGGTATTGTTTGTCATGGATAAGTATTGTTGTATAGTTTTTGAAATAATCAATAGGGAAGACAATATTATCATTTGGAAAACACGTATAGTACTATGATTAAGCACGTTCTTATGGTCAAACTAAACTTTGGAAAATAATTTAATCCAAACCATATAAAAAACTTGGTAATTTTATGTGTGTTTACTTGAGGATTTGTGGTAGCTACCTTGTGATGGTTTTAAAATTTTAACATGATGTTATATTTTGCGATGACTTTTATGTGAATTGTTTAGCTAACCAACTAGGGTGTACACTAAGGGTGTATATTAAGACTAATTTTATGAGGGTGTATGCACAAAGTTGTGGTACCAAAAAGGTGCCACTTTACTTTTTTCACATCTAAAGCATAGCGTGATCAGGATATAGTATGATCATGCTATGCTTTGGATTTGACAATCCTAAGGCTTGTGAAACATAAAATATATTGCAATCGTGCAATAGTACAATTGCTCTATCCAAATTTATAAAAATCTTGAAACCATCGACTCATTCTTACTTTTACCATTTCTAAGTTTGTGTTGAGGGTTGTTTATTCTTCCCAACAATGCGATTGTGAAATACCTAGCTATTTTTATTTCCAAATCACATCAAAATACATCCACATCATCAAAAATCACAATCAGGTGTAAGTGTTAAGTATTTTAACCATTGTGATATTGCCATCAGGATTCAATTGTGTAGATTTTTTAATCAAACTCATTGACCCCAACCTTCATAAGTAGCCATTCACATAACCCATCTCTCATGATAATGAATATAACACTTAACACACATTGGATCTAGGTGATGTTCACAAGGGTGAATCACCAAGATTTTAACCATTGGTTTTGATAAATTTTAAGCTTTTTTATTTTTTTAATCAATTTTGATTAATGTTTGTTTATTTTTTCGAAATACTATTTTTAATTTTCAAGTACAAAATGAATCATCCAATCCTCCATAAAATACTCCACTACAAAATCCACCAATTTGACTAAATCTAGCACCGAACCTTCCTAACAAAGAACAAGAACCTCTATAGCCTCCACCAATCAAAATACCTCCTCCAAGGACCCAAGAAAATTTAACAAATCAAATTGAAAGCGAGATAAGTGGATTAGAATCAATTGTTAGGAGGCTAAAAAATATTATGCTAATAAATTACCCTATGAAGGTGTAAAATATAAGAAAATAAAAAAATATGACATATGTTCTTTTTTTAGAAAGTTAGCTGAGCAAGACACCCCGACAACTATAGCTAAGAGGTTTGTCATTGATTAGAACATTGATCAAGATATCAAAACTAACTTTTGGGATAGATGGTGGATGGTGTTTGATACCCCTCCCTATAATAATCATGAGGTTCCAATTTATTTCTTAAGAAAATGTTATTATAATTTTATCCTTGAGGAGATCCTGAATTATTTTGATATATTATATTCTAAGGGTAGAGGTGAGGGATCATCATTTGAGAGATTGGGGGCACATAGTGGCCCTAATGTAGTTAGGGTGCTTGTTGGAAAGGTGAAAGTGTAGCATGTTATGGTTCCTTTTATTGTGAAGGAACATGTAGAGGCTGACACACTAGGAAGTATTAGTGCTTTGACTCACAGCCTCATTTAGTGTGCCACTCCTTTAGTTGCAAATGAGTCTAGTCAACCTAGACAAGGTCACATGTGCACGTCATGTGGAGCTTTGTGCACATTTGGAACTTCTAACAAAGATAATGAGGATGATGGGATGATGAAATGTGACTTCCTTAATGCCACATTTGGCATTGATACATAGGTAAATATTTATAATTATATTAAACTAATTTAATCACATTTCATATGTATCTGAATTACTAATAAATTAGTATGTCTTGACGATGTTCAAATTTATGGCCAAAGTGTTTCTAGCACTAATACCGATCCCTCGACCCCATTTTACACCACGTAGACAACTCCTCGGGTATGTATCAATTTATCATTTTAATTAATTATGATTTTATTATGTAGTCATATGAACAGTTGACTAAAAAATTGTCCATGTGCATTAGTTCTCTGGTCGACCATTGACATTCACACTGACTCTAAGCGTGGGTGTGATATCACTTATGTACAGGTAAATTTTTTTGTATGCTAAGTTGATTTAATTTATTGTTTTTATTTTATAAATAAATGAATAATTAACTGAGTTTGCATATTATGATCAATATGTAGAGTAAGTGGTCATGATGATGTTGACTTAGGGTAACCTAGCTTTCAAACAACTTCATTTTCCCTACAGGTATATACATATACTAAAGCATTATAATTGGTGTATATATTAGTACATTATTTTACATGAATGGTTATCTAATATATTTGCATACATGCGCAATAGGTAAATGTTGCATCTTTGGCATCGACACTATAAAACAAAAGATGTAGTGCTACATTCATAGAGGTACCCAAATTTATTAATTGATGATGTTCTATAAAAGTATATATATTCTTCATAACTATAAATATTTATCATCTTGTATCACTTTCAGCTATTAACATCGAAGACTCCTCTACATCTTCGTCAGTCTATTAAACATGAACTTGTTACTATAGTGGCTATTTATAAGCTATTGAATGAGGTATCAAAGAGTTTAAATATTTCATTTGTTATTTAAAATAGTTACTATTGAAATTTTAAATTATATTCATAAGTATGATGAGTGATTATTTTGATCATTGTTGTAGGGTCTTGTTACTCCTAATCATTTGCATGACCTTGAGGTGGATGTAGAGAGTGACTATTTGATAGAAGTAGAAAATATTTTATTTTATGTGTATGTATATTCCATTTCAATGTATAATAGTTATTGATTCACATATACTTTTGATTGTATTCATTCAAGTTAAAAAAGGGTCTAGATAGGTGAACTAGTGAGTGTGCTACAAAGACCCCCTCATCCACAACATCTCCCTCTATGTGACAATCAAAGGCATCTAGGGATTTATTTTCTTCCCCTTGCAAGAAGGAGTAGATATATGGATGCACATTATACACATATACAATGTTAGTGGACATATGTTTTGTATATTGTATTTGATGTACATGAAATTTTTGACATATATTGGACATACATAACTTGAAGTACATTTGAACTAATTTTTGTATATTATATTATATGTATGACATATTTAACATATATTTCATGTATGACACTATTACACATACACTCGATGTATCAAATTATTAATGTATGACATTGTTGGATATCAAAATATACATCTTGTTTATGTTTTAAGTATTTCATGTACATATCATTTGAATGCAATTTGTCTCCAAAATGTGTTTCCCTTTTTAAAAATATCTTTATTTTTGTATGATTTTCCTATGTATGTCATTTATTTTATAATTCACTCTAAGAAAATGTTTGGCATAATTTCAAGCATTTAACTTATAAATTGGAAATATTCATTAGGATTGCAGCACCATTGGGTATTTGAATGAGTATTTGACAATTTGAAAATTTGGGTATTTGAATGGATAAAATCACTAGTAATCATTTTCAAAATAATGGGAGTTGTTTCAGCATTAGAACAACATGTTAGACTTACCCCAATCATAAAAATATTGTCTCCTTAAAGCAGTTTTCCTACTATTGTAACCAAACCTCACAATTAGAGTTCCTTCAATCCCAATATATATTTTCAATATACATCTCCTACACCTTTACTAGGATTTAAAGGGTGAGTTACAACTGTTGCAACTGACTTTGATCAGTTCCAAACCTTTACAAAGGCATTTAGATTATTAAACTCATTTTCCCTCCTAAACTAACTAGTTGTTATAGTTTAAAATTTTGGATTTGAAATCCTTATTTAATCAAATTTTTAAATATTCTAGCTTATCAAATTCATTTATCTAATCCTAGGACTCATTAAACTACCTTATGACCTTATTGACTCATTTTGCTTCCTTAGGCACTATTGGTCCTTATCAGGGTCTTTATGACTATAACCAATTATATTTCTCTTATTATTCCAAAATGATATGATTAAACATAAAATATCTAGATCAACCCTTCCAAATTTCCTCATGCCCTCCTTAGATCCTCTAGCTTTCATGTGTAATTGCATTAGATTAGGTGCTCCTACACTAATTTAAAATGATTAACATTCTACTATTTAAATCATTAAGATGTAAATAATAATTTCAAGTGAGAAATAAGGATATACAAATTTCATTTCCCAAATTATGGTTTGCACATAAAATATCAAAATCCCCAAACTATTAACTTAACCTTCCCAATGACACACAAGGGTTTTAATTGGCTTCAACTAATCCAATTCAACCAACAAAATTAGTTTTCGAAACTTAAATTGCCTATCTTAATGGAAAACTCAAAATGTTATCCTCATTGACTTAGTGAAACATGCTCGCCAAAGCCAAACTGATTTAGGTATCCCTAAATGGATCTAGGTGCACTTAGGCCTACCCAACATCATCCTTATGCACTTTGTAGATCTTTGATACCCTTCATGACAACCGAGATATCACTATCCAAAAATAATTATCATAATTAACTTAGTGCACCTTGGGAACATGTAGGTCCATCATGCACCAAAGCATTCTTGGGGCTAAGTGAATGAAATGAAGTGTACACTAGTGTTTACCTAACCAATGGAAGCTAAAAAACTAGCAGATTAATCCCAAGACAAATAGTTTGAAAGATGCACCATTTAGAAACTTTCTACTATGCAAGAATGCAATTTTTTGCACCAAGTGAAATATTCTCTCCAAACCGAAACCAAGTTGGGTACCCCTAAATTGAGCTATGTGCACTTATTCCTACCCAAAAATATCCTTTTGCACTTCACATATCTTTGATACCATTCACAAGGACTATGATATCACTATCCAAAAAGTATTGTCCTAATTGACTTAGTGCACCTTGGGAACACCTAAGTCCATCATGTGCCAGAGTGTCCTCTAGATTAAGTGAATGAAGGAGGTGTCCACTAACATTTACCATACCAACTAGAGCTAAAAAAACTAGCAGATTGGTCCTAGAAGAATTGTAAGGCCCCTTCCCTAGTACCCTATTATAAATTTAATAACATGAATATGATTAGAGCTAGGAAGAGTAAGGAAATGAGATGTCAGGTTTTTGTCTCTTGTGTATAGAATGTGAATTAGATATTGCTACCATATACCTTATGATATAACAATGGTAAGAAGGTTCCAGGATCTAAGTATGCCATGATTGACATTTTCCCTATCAATAACGAACCTAAGATGTTATTGAGATTGATATACATTTTATTCATTGTTGTGCAAAGTATTGTATTCAAAATTACATTAGTTTGATAAGCTAAGACCCTATGGAATAAAGGCTTGAGATGTCGTAAATTAAAAACTATTCCATTGGGTTCATGTTATTTTATGGCCTATTAGGATAATTGAATTAGATGGTTATTATGGAAAGATGAATCAAGACCCACCTATGTGAATGCTACTAATAGTCATAGATGAAAATTGTTATCAAAATTGGATAAGGGTCTACATAGTAGAACTCAGTATGATGTAATGTAATAAGTCAATTATTGTGCAAGTAGTATTAGGTGGATATGTTGATATTCATGAGGACAGATTTTATGGCCCAATAAAATGTAATGGATTTATTCTATGATTGATTTTGAAACTATGTGACACGACTATGCAAACATCTTAATTAATTGATGTAATTGATACACCTTATGATTTATTATCTCATAATGATAATGAGATACTGTTAGTAATCATACTATATTTAATTGAATCAAAGGATACTAGTTGTGATGTTTACATTTTGGCAATTCTCACTTAAGATATGTAATCGGAACTAATTTTCATGTTGGCTGATTTAATAGTTATAGATTTAGTATTTCATTATTATGATAGGAATTGGATTATGATGTGGTTCAAAATGTTAATTGGATCATGTGATTAGATATTAATGTTGATATGCATATTCTAATATTTTAATGCTTTAAAAACTTTATATGAAAATGATTAGAAAGTAAAAGTTGATTATGGAAATTGAGTATGTTAATGTGAATTATTTAATATGAAATTTGTCATGCACCTATATGCATTCATTTTATATGATATTTAATTGGGCTATTGATGTTTGAGTTTAGTGTGCAGGCAATTGAACCATGGAATTAATTGAGGAAACAAAGTCCAAACTTATGTGGACATAGTATAGCCAAGGCGAATCTTTTGAAGGATTCAAAGCCTCATTGTGATGTGTTTAATTCATAAATGTAAGCTTGCATGTGTGTAATAAATATATATTCATGAATAAATTAGGGACAAGTTATTGTGATGTGTAATGTGTATTAATGTGTCACTTGACACATGTAATTATCCATGTGTCAATGACATGCCACCTAGGGTTTTGGTCATGAGGTCACTCAATCTTAGTCTAATTTCCATTAAATCTTTAAGTACACCCACTTGGAATAGAGTGTTAGGATGGGTCACCATCATATTGAATTTCGAATTCAAACTTGTCAAGGATTTTAGGGAGGCCTAAATGTGGTCCTAAAGTGCCATTATTTTTTAAATAAGCCACCCATATGGTAGTATAATATGTTAGAGGCCTAAATTTTACCATTTTAGTGTTTAGCTAGCCTAGGGGACCTCTTAACCAATGTATTCTTCCACCAATTTGAAAATTGGAGTTTTCCCATGAGTGTACCCTCACACTCACACTTGCTCAAAGTTTTTATTTTTTTAAGGGACAACAATGTAAGAAAGAGTGATCTTGATGTTTATACCAAAAATGGGATAGTAGAGAATCTTTTTAGAGGAGTGGTGATAAATTAGTGGGGTGTTCACCCACTCTCTAAGTTTAGAGACAATTAGGGTTTTGGAAGAAAGACCAAGGACAAGGGAGCTCTTCATCAACTATCATTGCCTTTAGCTTGGACCAAGGTTGGTGCCCATGCTATGACCTTCTTTTGCACTTTCATATTGGTGTTGTAATCTTGTTAAATTATTGTTGGTGAAATCAGGTTTTGTGTTGTATTAAATTGTTAGTAGATTGTGTTGCATTTACTTTCTTTAGATTTCTCTCTTTGTTCTTGTTTTTGAGTATTTCTTATTAATGGGTGTGAAGGCTTCACTAAACCTTGGGTGGGAAGAGATGCCTTGGTTGAAGGGTTTAGTTGGGCTCAACATTGAAGTTGATAAATTTTCCTCTTGGAGAGGGTTTTGATGTTCATGGAGTACGGGCTCCATTGAGGCCATATGCCTTATTAGTATTATGGGAGGTATAAGTGTATTGATGTGATGAGGATGATACATTTTGATAGCCTTGAAGAGGCACTTTTATTATTGGAGGCATAAGTGTATTGATGTGATGAGGAGGATGTATTTTGATAACCTTGAAGAGGCATTATGCAATTGCAAATGTATATGTGTACATGGATATAACATTCTCATCTTTGGAGAGCCCACCTTCACCAATTATTTGATGATTCCAAAGGTGAATCGTTGTGTTAAACCTTGCAAGTATTGTAAATGTGGTATTGTGTTGGCATGCATTGTGAAATATTTTTGTGTAATCTCGTTTGAGCCTTGTTTGCTCAACTCAGTGGGTGGCTTCTTAGAAGCCTAGGATGGGAGGTGAGCCTCCATGGTTCTTGGTTTTATGTTATTTTTGTAGGTTTATGAGAATGGGATCTATGAAGAAGTTAGGGTTTTACCCTTGGCATTGTTGAAGAATCAAGTGTTGTGAAGAAATCAATCCTTTCCATGTCATTTTGTAATGTTGTGATAGAAAAACCTCCATTTCTTTTCTCTGTAATGTGAGAGGGATTTACCCCCTATTATATATTATTGTGAATGTGTGAAGTGAGATTTGATGCTATGCATATAGTTGGCATTGTAAGAGAAATTTTGTATCTTTTTCATTGTTGTATAGGAAGGAGAGAAATAGTTCCATGTGAAGGAATATCCATTGTTGTGGAGTCCATCTTGAAGTTATGTAATTAAGTTACTTGTCCTTATGTAGATTAATGTAGTCAATCAATAGTTAAACCTTATGGAATTTTCATGTGAGAGAATCATTGTAATAATTATTCAATGTAGACTTGAGTGTTTTCATTGTAAGGTTCCCGGTTATGTATTTTGATGCAATGGAAATAAAAAACTTTTTGTATTGCAATAGTTCATTTGTATGCATAGAAAAGGATTATAGAGTTTTATCATCATTTGCAGATATTAAATTAATCTTGTGCAAACTACATCTTGTGTGCTAAACTTTATGATATTTGCAAATATTAATGATAATATAGATTAGTTGGATGCAATAGAGGAACATCAAATATACCATTTAAAAGGAATACGGAAGTCAAATCAGACATTGCCAACCCACAACTATGAATCTCCTAAAATAAGAAGAAAGAAAGAAAGAAAGAAAGAAAGCATAAAACTCATAGTGAAACATGCCTGTACGTGCTCATTAAACTCTCTGAAAAATGTATAGGGAGTGAAAAATAATCCACTCCCCAATTATAGAGCAATAAAATAATCTAATTATATTCCCTATGACTCCCCCACAAAACAATAACTAAATATATCCTATCTCATTCCCTTATAGTCTAAGACTATCATGAATTGTACAAGTTCAAAATGGGTCAACCCCAATGTCACATCGAAAATCCTCATATATTCCTAACAAAAAATAAGTAACAAATAAATAAAATAAAATAAAAGGTTTAAAGACAGGAAGGAAACTCCATATATATATAAACCTTTTTGTTAAAGTCTTAATACTTTCGAATGGGTTAGGAAGGGAGGGAGGTCACGTGATCCTCACCTCCTCCTCCATTCACAGTTTCCAAGACGCTTGTAAAGGCCGCCCATCCTTGCTATCCCTCAAGTCCCCTCACACGTGGCCTCCACTCAGTACATCACTCCCTCGCCACCTCACACTTGATGCAGGACAGACACTAAGACCATCACTTACACCTCCAAGCGCTTCCCCATCATCGTCCAAACTTTATGCTCACGGGTCATAATGTGCCAGGGGAGTAGGATAGGAAAGTGCACTTGGAGAAGGGTCATGGATATGCGTGTAAGGCACTAGTGGGCCATGGGAGATGGAGGTTCGTAGTTAGATTAACTATTATGCCAAAACAAATTAATATGTAAGTAGGTTTCGGGAATCTCAATTATATTGGTGTGTGGTAATGTTCATTGTATTAGTGTTTAATAATTAGTAGATAAGTTAGTGATTACTTAGGTTAATTGGAAAATAGATGGGATTAAATTAGAGAGCAGTAATCAGCTAGCAGTTAGGCTAATGTAAGTAGCTAGTTAATTAGTGATTAGAATCTAGGTCGATGTAGTATTTTGTGATGGATTAGAATTTTAGTTAATGATATATAGTTTTAAGAATAAGTTAGTAATTTAACAAATAATAATTAATGTTTTGCAATATGTTGATAGATTACTAGTGAATAATAAATAGATTGAAGAAAAGAAACATAGTTTGTTATTAATAGAATTAAAATTTTAAATTAATGTTAGTTTGTAAATTTTAGATTAGTTTATAGTAGTTTGTATAATTGGCATAATTATGGGTTAGTAATTGTTTGTATCAACATAATTATAATGTGGTGTGTATATATATATATATATATATATATAATGAAATACACATTAACATTTTGAGGTTTAATTGTTCTATAAATAATGATAAAGTATAGAATGTAATCAACATTTTTATAGGAATGAAGGTGGAAAGATATCATTAAATGAGTGTCCTATGAACATAATATTACTATATAACCTTAGTGATCTATTGTTATTGGTGACGTGGTTCGTCATAGTAAAGTCGCTAGTCAATGATGGTAATTAGATTGAGAAGTTTAGGTAGTATAGTTTAAATGTAGCGGTTGATTTATAAATGGGTAGTTATTAGCTATAACTATCAGTATGTTAGTTAGCTAGCTATCATTCAACATACTACGTTAACTAGAAATAAGTGGTTCTAATATGGATTTGATGTAAGAAAATTAAATGAATAAGATATAACCATAGTATCATAATTAGACAACATCTTGGAAGTTTGAAATGCTAGTAACTAGATTGACTAATTCATAACTTGAAGGAGGGTACGTTTCTTGAGACCATTATCTTGGTTCGGTGAATTAACTACATCACTCATGGTGTATAGTATGGCTACTTGTATACTTAAAATAAGGATATCATACATATTAACCCTACCCTAGGCATAGAATTCTAGTTCATACCTAGTTGAATATCTTGATACGATGCTTATTAATCTCTAATATATATTAACATTAAGAACTTGATAGACTGTGTTCTTCTTATGGTTGTAGCCACAAATCCCTAATCAATTGGAGAAAAATCTTCCTTGAACCTAGTTAAGATCTTTTTGGTTAAGGTTTAAAAGAATGTTGCAATTCTCGTAAGCTTATTCAGGTATTCTAAAATCCTAGTCATTCGATGAACTAGTTGTTAATGCATAGTTCCTCATGGAAATTTATAAACTTTATCTTTAAATTTTTTTTTATTGTAGTTCTATTTTGCCAATAAATTTTGCGCATGACAAGAATAGTTTAAAAGATTCACCTTTAACAACTTTCTATTGCACAAGAATGCAAGTGTTAGCACCAAGTCTTTTGTTGATCTTTCTCCTCCACTTCGATCTAGTTCTACCATGCAAATCCATCAAGCATGCACATCATTTCAGCTTTTGCCACCATTTGTAATAGATGGTTCATATTTGGGAGGGCTAGTTATCTTTCAAAGATGCTTAGTTTAGGTTTCTAAAATCTACACAGATCCTTATCTCTCTATTCTTCTTCCTAACTGGCACTATGTTTTCTATCTAGATAGAGTGATGAATAGGATAAATGATCCTCTCCTTAAGCATCTTGTCAACTTCCTAAAATATGGTGTCAAGTACTTCAAATTATAATTTATCTTCTTTTGTTGGAATGGAGTTGTATTAGGCTTCAAAGGAATACATCTTGATATTCCACAAAAAGCTTTCTAGCTACTTATTTTTCTTCATGTGTACAACATTTTTTGACATTGATCATTTTAGGGCTTTGCATATTTCCAATGTTTATTCCTTCAAACTCGCTAGTAGTGGGACCTTTTTCTATCTTTTTTTTTTTCTGAATATTAAACAACTTTTCCAATGATATGAATAATGGGGGAATAATATTAACTTAGAGTTGAATAGCACCATGTTCATCCTCCTAGTCCTTATCATGATCTTCTTGAATGAGTTCCTTAGAATGATCTTCATGAACACTTCTGGCATTTTCCAAAAATAACTACAAACTTTTGTCATCTTCAAACACTTGCCAGGCTTCCACATTATCAGGAACAAAAGGTCTATATACAATTTCTACTTGATACTTCTTGTCTTTGAATTCTAGACGAGGAAGTAGTATGGAAGCAAAGACTACCAATGAATTTTCTTTAGAGTTCATCTCTCTTGGTACTAATTCAATTGAGAATGCATCTAGCCCTTCGATCTCATCAGAGACTCTATTTGTGTAATTCTTTAACTTATGGTTTTTTACAAAGTACTTCCCTTTGATTTGTCATACAATGAGCTCCACATCACCCTAAACTTTCAGTATCTTTGTCCCTTTTTCTTTCACAATTATTATCCTAAGTAACTTGAACACCAAAGGTTTGAGTTCTCCTTAGGTGATATCAACACTACCCATGCACCAGACCTAGATGAGGAACAACTCCCATCAAATTCCAATGTCCATATCGACAATCTTTCATTTTCTTCGATTGGAGTTTGGATTTTCTTTTCTTCGACATCTTGGTCATCCATGACACCTTCAGTGAACAACATGTAATTACCAAATTATAATTCTTGGTAAAGCATTTGAACTTTGGGATCATCCAACTTTAGAACTGTAAACTTAGCTTTCTCCTCAGGTTCCAATTTTACTTTCTTGCTTCCTATGGGTATCATAGCGTGAGTCCAATCTAATTTTATTTATCCTCATAAGTTTCTGTAAAAACTTCTACTTAGAAGTAAACCATAGTTGGCTGGAATGTCTGTGACTAGGATAGTTAGCACTAACTTCTTTTCTAGGTGGGAGGCCAATGCTACTTATGTGTCTTTGATTTGACCAAGCAGTGGCACCTGTTTGGCATCCATGGAGTAACACCTATCATAAAATTTAGTAAGAGTAAGGCCTAGAGCCTTAGCCATAGGGTATGATATCATGTTATTTGAAGCACCCGAATCAATTATACAGTTGCTTAGTTTGCACCCGTTTATGTATAGTGACACATAAAATGGGTTAGGCTTTTGACCAAGAAAGGTTGCTGAAATTGTGGATTCTTCTTGATTGAAAAGATTAGATGTGAAGGACTCATCTTCTTCTCTAGTTGTAACATTATGATTTAGGTTTCTATCATCCCATTTGTAATAATCTACCAATCTTTTTAATTCTGAGGGATAGGATTTTAAGTAGTGTATAGGGGAGATTTGAATTCTAGAATCTTTACAGAATTGAATGAAATTAAAAGAGATATTTTCCTTACCTAATTGAGAAATCTTGGCTCCTTAATTAGAATTACTAGCGCTTGAATTAGAAGCATCATTACCACCCGAAGGATGACTAGAAATCTAATTCTTATTTTTCTAGCTTTTTGTCGACATCGTATACACAGTCTCGTCAATAGTAGCATAGCATTCACCTGGTCCTTCTGAATCTAACTCATACTCAAAAAACAAATTTCCAAAGTTTCCATTCGAGTACAAATCTCACTCAGGACTAGAAGTTGCAGCATTTAACTCGTCAGTAGATAACAACTATATAATTTAGGTTGTCTCAAGATAACTTTCATTATCATGATCTATGGTTAAATGGAAGACACACATATTCCCCCTTTTGGGTGCAGCTTCAATAGCTAGTCTCTAGGGCAAACTAGTAAGTAGTAAGTTGTAGAGTTTTCCCATCGATATTCCTTCTAGGCTTATTTTCAAAATCTCATTCGTATGAATTATTAAATCCAAGGAGTTGTGCCTTCATAGAAACTAGTTTGTTTGACATTTTTTGCAACATTTCATCAAATCAAGTGGTGTTAGAAGTACTTACCTTAGCTTTAAATTTTTGTTTCCACTTTCTGATAGAGATCATATCATCGTCTAGTTCAATTGCTTTCTTCTGGGTGTCTGCCAAATCTATTGGATGAGATCTCCATAGATCATAGTTGATATCTAGTGGCATCACACTTATGAAGAATGTTTTTAGATTACCTACAGTAGGTCTGTCAGTAGTAGGGATTCTACTATTGATCTTGTTAAAGTTAGCATTGAAATCCCTCAGACTTACAGAGGCTTGTTTTTTGATGGAGCTTAATTGTTCCAAGAGAACATGTTCATCTTTTGTAGTTTTGAATCTTGTTTCGAAGGTCATTCTCATCATAGCCTAATCTATAATTGAAGCATTGTCTAAATGATAAAACTAGTATGTTGCACTTTTTATTAAAGTTTCTACAAATAACCTCACAGCTATGTCTTCGTGTGCCACTCCTAAAATATGAGTTTTTGAGAAAAAGGCTTTAATATGTTCATTAGTAGTAACCTTCCCATCACCTAAAAATTTGGGAAATTTCTTTCTTGAACCAAACGGTTGTGAATGATATGTTGTGAGGTGCAGAAAACTAGTTGTTGTAGCCTAGGGAGTAACCATAATTGTCCTAGCAAGGTATGGCAACAAATTGACAACTAGAGGAGAAACTACATGTAAAGCCAATACCCAACAAGTAGTGTGTGAGGAATTTTGAATTTTGGGGGGTGAAGGTGGCCTGATCCTACTCTTCTTGTCACCCTTTCATCGAGGTGTTTGTAGGATGGGAAAGCTGTTAGGATAAACCACGGACAGAAATAAAAACTACATGCAAATATAACCAATAACAAAAATAATAGAACACACAGAAATGAACACAAGGCACCAAGATTTAACGTGGTTCACCCAATCCCTGGGCTACGTCCACCAAACAGCAAGTCCGATCTTATTACAATCCAGTGATTACAACCTGATTACAATCTGTAATCCCTTACAGCTCAATACCGCCGCAAGAACCAATTTCGTATCACCACACATAAAAAATACCCAACCCTAAGCCCTTTTTATACAAGTATTAAACCGCTTTAGGGTTATAACATGTCGGCCATATGTTGGCCATAATATGTTGGCTACCATGTCGGCTACTTCCAAAAAAAAAATTTTGTACAATACTTTCCTGATCAGTCACCACAATCTAACAATCTCCCACTTGGGGACTAATCAGGCTCCACACTAAACAACAATCTCCCACTTGGAGACTGATCCTGTAGCAATACAACTACCGCATGGGGCTCCCACTGGATCAAACCACCCTGGACTCTGCTGTTCTTTTATTCACATTTAGTCTAAAAGACCAACTGAAGCTGAAGAGGAGTTCAGCTTCTCCCTTGTGACAACCTTTGTCAACATATCTGCTGGATTTTCATTGGTATGTATCTTCGCCAGCTTTAACTGTCCATCCTCCAAAACGGACCGAATGAAATGGTACCGCAACTGTATGTGTTTGGTCTTAGAATGCAGAGCTGAATTCTTAGCAAGATGAATGGCACTCTGACTATCTGTGAACAAATAATTATCCTTCTGAGGATGTCCCAATTCTTCCAAGAAGAACTGAAGCCATATCATCTCTTTGGCTGCCTCTGTAGCAGCAACATACTCTGCCTCTGTAGTGGAGAGAGCATTAATCTTCTGTAGTCTAGAAACCCAGCTCACGGCTGCCCCACCAACAGTAAAGATATAACCTGTAGTACTCCGTCTGGTATCAATATCCCCAGCCAAATCTGAGTCAACATAGCCCTGTAAATCAGTAGTAGAGCCCCCAAAGTGTAAACACTTATTGGATGTACAGTACTTTCCTGATCAGTCACCACAATCTAACAAAAGCCAAGTTCTGCAAGCTTTTCAAAAATAGGGTCTTGTCCACCTTGATCTTTGGTGCTTCTAAGGAATCTTCATTATTCTAGGATTCCAAATTACTCTATCCTCTAAGCTTCATGTTCTTCTCTCCTTTATTCTCTTCAAAGCTCTCTCCTTTGAATAGCTCTTTCTCACACTTCAGTTCTAGCTTCTTCTTCTTCTAGCACTTGGCTAGCATTTCTATAGTGTTTTTTGTTCCTCCTATACCTCTAGACAAATGTATTCAGGGATGAGATGATATCTTCTTGGTCATCTTGGAATCCAAGGTTGGATTGGAGTATGGGAAATATTTTCTCATGTGGTAGCACTATCTTTCTTCATGCTATAGCTCTTCTAGTCTAGCGATTGTTTGTCTCCCCAACAGAGTCACCAAAAATATGTTGGTAAATAGATTGTCCTTTTTAAATTAACTCTTTGAATGCCCAATATCTGTGAATAATGATTGATTACAATAGTTGGGTAAACCACACTAAGTGACTGATTTCCCTCTGAATTTGAAGGTACAACTCCCTTGAATTTTGATTTGCAATGAATTTTTTTGTTCCTAATTCCTAAATGGGGTATGTTCTTAACTAGAGAATAGGAGAGGAAAACCAAGTTAGGTCTAGATAGGAACTAACTCAAGCCATAATTTGGGTCTTAAAAATAACCAAATTTGTGAATCCACACCTCTTCTGAACCTACAAAATTTGATGATGCATTAATGAATCCTATTTATATGAATTAGATGCTCTAACTAAAATCCCTCAACTCTAAAATACAAAGAAATAACTTAGGAAATAAATCTAGAAAGAATCTCTTTTAACCTCTAACAATACTATGATTATCTTTGGTTTGGTGCATTAAACATGGGAACAACACTCTGTTTGTTCATTAATTCAATTTAACTCAAAAGAGATGCTTCTAACTAAAACAAGCAATGGAATAGTAAATAATTGATATAAAACACATTCAATTTGTCTCTACAACATGAAGTATCTCACACCAAAAATTAGTTGACCCTTCATTAATCTTCCAATTGAGTACATATAGGATTTTGAGATGAATCGTTACAAAAAGTATCTGAATCGATTCATCTCCTCAAAAATGACAAATGATAAGAAGTCAATTATTAGTTACAACTTCACATCAAAATATGAAAAGAGTAGGAGAAATATCATTTTGTTTTCTTCACCTTCTCAAATTTCTCCTTATAGGATTTGGTAATGATGATGATCAAAATGAGCTCCTTGTGGCGATGTCGATGTTGGTGTATCTGAGGAGCCACGTGGAGTGCTCTTTGCCCAAGTCTTTGATTTCATTCAACTATTCTTCCATTTCCTCCATCACCAAATGTATGCATCCACCAAGCCCTTGGAGATCTGACACTCTGTCCTGATGGCTAGTAGACCTCTCTATTCATTGATCCAAGTAGCTGGAAAAATTCTTTTGCATAATAGAAAATTCAATTAATCCTTTTCCTTGTCCACTTGTTTGGGAGTTAGTGTGTAGGCCTTTGAGAAACTCATAATTCTTATCTTGTTCCTTTGTAACTTGGATCTTTCTCTTCTATAGCCCTTCCTCTATTATCAAGATCATTTCAGCTTTGAATTGCGAGGTCTATTGCCATTCAAATAATGGCTTGTCTCCTTTCTAAGTAATCTTGGCTTCTACCACTTCTTTGGCCTTCATTTGAATGACAATATGTAGGAAGGATATGCAATATTCACTCTTTTCCTTTTCTCCTAACAGAGTAGCTTGATTAGATAGGATGCTATCTTTCTATATCTCAAGCCTTAGCACTAAATTGCCTAATTGTTCTATAACTGCAAGTCCTTCGGACTTGATTTTTTTATTCTACTTCCTACCAATTTTCCCAAAATTCTTATCCTCTTGCAACTAAGAGATGATTGCCTAAATATTTGTAGCTATAGGATCACTGGTAGGTGGCACTCCTAAAATACTTGCTAATGAGGCAACTAATTTCCTGATGAAATAGTTGAGCTCATGGATCTATTATTTCATCTTGACTTTGGAAAGCTTGAGGTCCTCAATTCCTCCTCTATTACTTCATTAATTGATTTCCATAAGCCCACCTTAGTGTCATGCCTAACCTCACCTAGATCTAGAGACTACAATGTGAAGTTAGTTGTAGTTAGATCTTTAATCCTACCATCTTTGGTGGGCTTGTCAATCTCCATAGTTAGGTGCCTTGTATCTGGGTCTTAGCCGAGGATAGAAAAAGTCTTCTACTTCTTCACTTTGCTCAATGTCGATCTAAAGAGGATGGTCAGATACAAAGTCTCTTTGTTTAAAGCCCCATCTCCTATCCTCTTTCTCTTTCACTCTAAAGTATTCTCAAGCCATAACTCAATGTTGATAATCTTCGGCATAGTCCCTAGTGTATCCACATAAACATTTTCCTCTTAACAAGAGTTAAGGCCTTTGATCATGAGGAGAAAGGATTTCCCAGAGCAGGGGAAATGAGTTTTGGAGCTTTAGACACCTTTTTTGCTTCAAATGTTTTCTTTACTACTTTGTCTAACTCCATGGATTCACTTTCACTTCTCCCACCATCTCCAAGATCAACCACTCTTATTTTGGGGCTACTTGGTAGTAGTGTTGCACTTATAGATGGAATTGGACTACAGGGGGATGGTAAAGCTATTGTGGCTACAGAGTCCTTGAGTTCTTCTACTTTATTCTTCTCATCTTCTGTCTCTTTCCTGATCACTGGCATTGAACTGTCCTAACAAGAACCTCTACGCCCTCCACCAATCAGAATAGCTCCACCAAGGACCCAAGAAAATTTAACAAATCAAATTGAAAGAGGGATAAGTGGATTAGAATAAATTTTTAGGAGGCTAAAAAATATGGTTCAAACTAATCCTAGTAGGACACAATTGGTACAATCTCTTGAGAGAATTGTGAGTCACATAGAATCTATTAGTCCAAACTTCCATGCTCATAGGTCCACCTCCCAAGGACAATTTGATGGGTCATAATAATAGGAAAGTGCTCTTGGAGAAGAGTCATGGATATACATGTAAGGCACTAGTGGGCCATGGGAGATGGAGGTTTGTAGTTAGATTAAGTATTATGCCAAAACAAATTAATATGTAGGTAGTTTCCAGGAATCTCAAGGATATTGGTGTGTAGTAATGTTCATTGTATTAGTGTTTAATAATTATTAGATAAGTTAGTGATTACTTAGGTTAATTGGAAAATAGATGGGATTAAATTAGAGAGTAGTAATTAGCTAGTGGTTAGGCTAATGTAAGCAGTTAGTTAATTAGTGATTAGAATCTAGGTTAGTGTAGTATTTTCTGATGGATTAGAATTCTAGTTAATGGTATATAGTTTTAAGAATAAGTTAGTAATTTAACAAATAACAATTAATGTTTGGAAACAAGTTGATAGATTACTAGTGAATAATAAATAGATTGAAGAAAAGAAAGATAGTTTTTTATTAGTAGATTTTAAATTTTAAATTATTGTTAATTTTTAAATTTTAGATTAGTTTATAGTAGCTTTTATAATTGGCATAATTATGGGTTAGTAATTTTTTGTATCAACATAATTATAATTTGGTGTCGTACATATATATATACACACATTAATATTTTGAGGTTTAATCATTCTATAAATAATGATAAAGTATAGAATGTAATCAACATTTTTATAGGAATGAAGTGGAAAGATATTATTCAATGAGTGCCCTATGAACATAGTATTACTAGGGGAGAGGAACCGATACTTGAACACCCTAACTTTGCGCTTATCAAAACTCTACGTAAAAATTTCAAATCACTCCCAATTTTTTACAGAAGCTTACTTGGCGAGTCATCTACTTATAACTAAGGTTTCAATTCCATGTCACTCATTATGATGCCACATCAGCATGCTTTTTTCCAAGTTGTCCAAAACAACCCAAAAAAAAAAGTGAGACCAATGGTCATGCATAAAGGGTACCCGTAGTTGAACAGCTGATGTGGCATCACATCATTGGTTACTTTTTAGATCAAAGGGTACATTTTCATTCATTTTTTGGTAATCATCATTGTACTAAAAACTTTAAAGTCACAAGTATTGGTGCAATGTTGTCAAAAAAATTGGACATTAAGTCAGCAAGTGTAGGTATAAAGTAAACAATTTCTATCACAACCATTGGAACCCGTTCAAGTACTGGGTCCTCTCCCCTATATAACCCTAGTGATCTATTGTTAGTGGTGATGTGGTTCATGATAGTAAAGTCACTAGTCGATGATGATAATTAGATTAGTTTAGTTAGTATAGTTTAAATGTAGTTTTCTACTACATATAGATATATATTAGTGGTTGATTTATAAATGGGTAGTTATTAGCTATAACTATTAGTATGTTAGTTATCTAGATATCATTCAACATACTATGTTAACTATAAATAAGTGGTTCTTATATGGATTTGATGTAAGAAAATTAAATGATTAAGATATAACCATAGTAGCATAATTAGACAACATCTTGGAAGTTTGAAATGCTAGTAACTAGATTGACTAATTCATAACTTGAAGGAGGGTAAGTTTCTCAAGACCATTATCTTGGTTTGGTGAATTAACTACATCACTCATGGTTTATAGTATGGCTACCTGCACACTTAAAATAAGGATATCATACATATTATCCCTACCCTAGGCACAAAATTCTAGTTCGTAGCTAGTCAAATACCCTAACATGACGCTTATTAATCCCTAATATATATATTAACATTGAGAACTTAATAGATTGAGTTCTTCTTATGGTTGTATCTACTAATTACTAATCAATTGGAGTAGAATATTTCTCAGACCTAGTTAAGATCTTTTTGGTTAGGGTTTAAAGGAATGTTGCAATCCTCGTAAGCTTATTCAAGTATTCTAAACTCCTAGTCTTTCGATGAACTAGTTGTTAATGTATAGTTCCTTGTGGAAATTTCTAAATTTTATCTTCAAAAAAAAAAAATTGTAGTTCTATTTTTTCAATAGATTTTGGGCATGACAAGAATAGTTTAAAAGATTCACCTTTTAACAACTTTCTAGTGCATAAGAATGCAAGTGTTAGCACCAAGTCTTTTGTTGATCTTTCTCCTCCACTTCGATCTGGTTCTACCCTAAGAAGCCATCAAGCTTGGACATCATTTCACCTCCTGCCACCATTTGTAATAGATGATCCATATTTTGGAGGGCCTAGTTATCTTCCAAAGATGCCTAGTTTAGGTTTCTAAAATCTATGCAGATCCTTATCTCTTTGTTCTTCTTTCTAACTGGCACTATGTTTTCTATCTAGATAGAGTAATGAATAGGATAAATGATCCTCTCCTTAATCATCTTGTCAACTTCCTAAAATTTGGTGTCAGCTACCTTCAAATTATAATTTCTCTTCTTTTGTTGGAACAGATTTGTATTAGGCTTGAAGGGAATACGTCTTAATATTCCATAAAAAGCTTTCTGGCTACTTGTTTTTCTTCATGTGTACAACATTTTTTGATGTTGATCATTTTAGGACTTTTCATATTTCCAATGTTTATTCCTTCAAACTTGCCAGAAGTGGGACTTTTTTCTATCCTCTTTTTCTTAATGTAAGTATCATGTCTATTAAAAAACTTTTCCAATGATATGTATAATAGGGGAATAATATTACCTTAGAGTTGAATAGCACCAGGTTCATCCTCCTTTTGGTCCTTATGATGATCTTCCTAAATGGGTTCCTTAAAATGATCTTCATGAACACTTCTGGTATTTTCCAAAAATAATTGCAAACTTTTGTCATCTTCAAACACTTTCCAAGCTTCTACATTATCAAGAATGAAAGGTCTATATACAATTTCTACTTGATACTTCTTATCTTTGAATTCTAGATGAGGAAGTAGTAAGGAAGTAGAGACTGCCAATGAATCCACTTTAGAGTTCATCTCTCTTGGTACTGATTTGATTGAGAATGTGTCTAGCCTTTCAATCTCATTCGAGACCCTATTTGTGTAATTCTTCAAATTATGGTTTTCTACAAAGTACTTCCCTTTGATTTGTCATACAATGAGCTCCACATCACCCTAAGCTTTTAGTATCTTTATCCATTTTTCTTTCATGACTATTATCTTGAGAAACATGGCTTCATATTTGGATGTGTTGTTCATGTTTCTAAATTCTAACTTGAACCCTAGAGGTTTGAGTTCTCCTTTAGGTGATATCAACACTAACTATGCACCAGACCCAGATGAGGAACAACTTCCATCAAATTCCAATGTCCTTATTGATAATGTTTTATTTTTGTCAATTAGAGTTTGGATTTTATTTTCTTCAAAATCTTGGTTATCCATGACACCTTTAGTGAACAATATGTAATTACCAAATTATAATTCTTGGTAAAGGATTTGAACTTTGGGATCAATCGACTTTATAACTATAAACTTAGCTTTCTCCTTAGGTTCCAATTTCACTTTCTTGCTTCCTATGGGTATCATAGTGTGAGTCCAATCTAATTTTATTTACCCTCCTAAGTCTCTACAAAGACTTCTACTTAGAAGTAAACCACAGCTGGCTAGAATGTCTATGACTAGGATAGTCAATAGTAACTTCTTTTCTGGGTGGGAGGCTAATGCTACTTATGCATCTTTGATTTTCCCAAGCAGTGGAACCTGTTTGGCATCCATGGAGTAACAACTACCATAAAATTTAGTAAGAGTAAGGCCTAGAGCCTTAGCCATAGGGTAGGGCATCATGTTATCTAAAGTACCCAAATCAATTATATAGTTACTTAGTTTGCACCCATTTATGTATAGTGACAAATAAAATGGGTCAGACATCTAACCAAAAAAGGCTACCAAAATTGGGGATTCTTCTTGATCAAAAAGATTAGAGGTTAAGGACTCATCTTCTTCTCTAGTTGTAACATTATGATTTAGGTTTATATCATCCCATTTGCAATAATCTACCAATCTTTTTAATTCTAAGGGATAGGATTTTAATTAGTGTATAGGAAAGATTTGAATTCTAGAATCTTTACAGAATTGAATGAAATCAAAAGAGATCTTTTCCTTACCCAATTGAGAAATCTTGGCTCCTTGATTAGAATTACCAATGCTTGAAGTAGAATCATCATTACCACCCAGAGGATGAATAGAAATCTAATTCTTATTTTTCTAACTTTTGGTCAACATCATATACACAATCCCATCAATAGTAGCATAGCATTCACTTGGTTCTTCTCAATCTAACTCATACTCTAAAAATAAATTTCTAGAGTCACCATTTGAGTATGAATCTCACTCAGGACTAGAAGTTATAGCATTCAACTGATTAGTAGATAACAACTGCATCATTTAGGTTGTCTCAAGACAACTTTCATTATCATGATCTATGGTTAAATGGAAGACACACATATTCCCCTTTTTGGGTGCAGCTTCAATAGCCAGTCTCTGTGGTAGACAAATAACCTATAGAGTTGTCCCATCAATATTCCTCCTAGGTTGATTTTGGAAATCTTGTTGGTATGAATTATTGAATGGGGAGTTGCCTCTTCATAGAAACTAGTTTGTTTGAATTTTTTTGCAACATTTCATCAGATGAAGTGGTGTTACTAGTAGTTACCTTAGTTTTAAATTCTCATTTCCATTTTTTGGTAGAGATCATGTCATCTTCTAGTTCAATTGCTTTCTTTTGGGTGTCTGCCAAATCTATTGGATGAGATCTCCTTAGATCATAGTTGATATCTAGTGGCATCACACTTATGAAGAATGTTTTTAGATTACCTGTAGTAGGTCTGTCAGCAGTAGGGATTCTACTATTGATCTTATTAAAGTTAGCAATGAAATCCCTCATACTTATAGAGGCTCATTTTTTGATGGATGTTAATTGTGCCAGAGGAACATGTTTGTCTTTTGCAATTTTGAATATTATTTTGAAGGTCATTCTCATCGTAGCCCAATCTGTAATTGAGGCATCATCTAAATGATAAAGCTAATATGTTGCACTTTCTATTAGAGTTTCTACAAATAGCCTCATAGCCATGTCTTAATGTGCCAGTCCTAAAATATGAGTTATTACAAAAAAGGCTTTAATATGTTCATTAGTAGTAACCTTCCCATCACCTAAAAATTTGGGGAATTTCTTTCTTGAACCAGATGATAGTGGATGATATGCTATGAGGTGTAGTGGACCAATTGTTGCAGCCTAGGGAGTAGCCATAATTTTCCTAGCAAGGTATCATGAAAAATTGACAACTGGAGGAGAAATTACTCCATGTAAATCCAATACTTGACAAGTAGTGTGTGACAAATTTTGATTTCTGGGGGGTGAAGGTGGCCTAATCCTAATCTTCTTGTCACCCTTTTGTCATGGTGTTTGTAGGATGGGAAAGCCAAGTTCTACAAGCTTTTCAAAACTAGGGTCTCATCCACCTTGATCTTTGGTGCTTCTGAGGAATCTTCCTCGTTCTAGGATTCCAAATTACTCTAGCCTCCAAGCTTCATTTTCTACTTTCCTTTATTCTCTTCAAAGCTCTCTCCTTTGAATAGCTCTTTCTCACACTTTAGTTCTAGCTTCTTCTTCTTCTTCTTCTTCTTCTTCTAGCACTTGGCTAGCATTTCTATAGTGTTGTTCTTTCCTCCTATACCTCTAGACAAATGTATTCAAGGATGAGATGATATCATCTTGGTCATCTTGGAATCCAAGGTTGGATTAGAGTATGGGAAATATGTTCTAATGTGGTAGCACCATCTTTCTTCATGCTATAGCTCTTCTAGTCTAGCAATTGTTCATCTTCCCAACCAAGTCACCAAAAATCTATTGGTAAAGAGATTGTCCTTTTTAAATTAATTCTTCAAATGCCCAATATCTTTGAACAATGATTAATTACAAAAATTGGGTAAACTACACTAAGTGACTGATTTTCATCTGAATTTGAAGGTACAACTCCCTTGAATTTTTGATTTGCAATGAATATATTTGTTCCTATTCCTAAATGGGGTATGTTCCTGACTAGAGAATAGGAGATCAAAACCAAGTTAGGCCTAGAGAGGAACTAACTCAAGCCATAATTTGGGTCTTAAAACCAACCAAATTTGTGAATCCACACCTCTTATGAACTTGCAAAATTTGATGATGCATTAATGAATCCTATTTATATGAATTAGATACTGTAACTGAAAGCCCTCAACTCTAAAATGAAAAGAAATAGCTTAAGAAATAACTAGTACAAAGAATATCTTTAACCTCTAACAATACTATGATTATCTTTGGTTTTCTACATTAAACATAGGAACAAATCTCTATTTGTTCATTAATTCAATTCAACTCAAAAGAGACGCTTTTAACTAAAATAAGAAATGGAATATTAAATAATTGATATGAAACTCATTCAATTTATCTCTACAACATGAAGTATCTCACATCAAAAATTAGTTGACCCTTCATTAATCTTTCAGTTAATTACATATAGGATTTTGAGATGAATCGTTACAAAAAGTAGCTGAATCAATTCATCTCCTCAAAAATGGCAAATGGAAGGAAGTCAATTATTAGTTACAACTTCACATCAGAATACAAAAAGAGCAAGAGAAATGTCATTTTGTTTTCTTCCCCTTTTAAGATTTCTCCTTATAGGCTTTGGCAATGATGATGATTAGAATGAGCTCCTTTTGTTTGTGGATGTGGATGTTGGTGTATCTGAGGAACCACTTGCAGTGCTCTCTGGCCAAGTCTTTGATTTCATTCAACTGTTCTTATATTTCCTCCATCATCACACGTATGCATCCGCCAAGCCCTTGGAGATTTGACACTCTATCTTGATGGCAATGTCGATAGATAAAGTATTCTACTTCTTTTGTTTTCTCAATGTCAATCTAGAGTGAATTTCTAGAGATAGAGTCTCTTTGTTTGGAGCCCCATCTCCTATCCTCTTTCTCTTCCTCTTTGAAGTATTCTCAAGCCATGACTCAATGTTGATCACCTTCGACATAGTCCCTATATATCCATACTATAAATTTTCCTCTTAATAGGAGTTAAGGAGTTTGATCATGAGGAGAAAGGATTTCCTAGAGTAGGGGAAATGAATTTTGGAGCTTCAGACACCTTTTTTGCCTTGGATGTTTTCTTACTACTTCATCTAACTTTGTGGATTCACTTTCACTTCTCCCGCCATCTCCAAGATTAACCATTTATATTTTGGGGCTACTTGGTAGGAGTAGTGTTGCACTTATAGATATAATTAGACTACTAGGGGATGGTAGAGCTATTGTGACTATAGAGTCCTTGAGTTCTTTTGCTTTCTTCTTCTTAGCTTCTGCGTCTATCCTAATCACTGGCACTAAACCATTCTAATAAGTTTTATCTAGTGTGATGTTCTTCACAGGAGGTTGATCACCTCCTTCAATTGGTTGAGCTAGCCCTTAAATGAGAGGTAGAATTGTGCTTAAAGTGCCACTATGGGAAGATGATGTAGCTGCTACATTTGGGGAGGGCTTAGAAGATGTACCTTTACTTCTACTTCACTGTGTCATTGTCTATTCAATCCACTTCTTGGTTCTCTTTAAAATTCTTTCCATCATCATGTTTGGGTCTTCTATTGCATCTTTAAATGACTCAAAGTTTATAGGACTATTCCTTTTCATTTTCCCCATCATCTTCAACTTTTTCCACATATATATTTAACTTATATAGCTTGACTTGATCTACTATCAATCTTGTGAAAGTGGGACTATAGCTTTCAAATTCATCTTTGCAATTGGTCCAGTAGTCTTTGATGGTACTGACATGCTTTTTGATGCTCCCAGTTTGTGGGACATCCTTATCATATCCATTGGGGTCAAACATAGGTCTCAAGACCTCATACATGTCTAGTTTGTACTTCTTCTAAAAAACCTTCATCATATTCTTGGCATCTAATTAGGTGTCACAACTAAAAGCTCCAACCTTCATCAGGAACTTGTATCCTTTATTCCACTCAAGATGTTCACCCGTAGAGCTTGTCAAATGATCTCTACCATGACTATCATATCATCCAAGTATCTTGGAAGCTTTAGAAGAAATCCATTGTAAGCTGCAAGACACAAGTAACAAAAAGATGAGAATTGGATGAAATAATGGCCAAATTAATTGATGACGGCCATGGCTTTAGGGGAGAATCCTTGTAGTTTCCTACAAATTCTCATAGCAAATGCATCATTCACTTTTACATAATATTTATAACTATTATGTAGTTAGAGACATGAATAAAATTCATAAGATTTGACATCATCAGGGAAATCATCTAGGCGTGGAAGACTAGGCCATAATTGCAAAGATGCCAACATATAAATCAGGAATGAAGACATATAAAATGAATTGTAGAACTTGGCTGCATGGAGATCATTAGACATAATCTCACTTACCTCTTACACCCAATCAATATCTAAGAATATAACTTGAACCAAAAAGAAGTATTGCTCAACAAAATTTAGGGCTTCTACCTCACCTCTCAATCTGTGTAGGAGAACTAAAATGTCAAGTATCTCTAGTTTAAGGTTGGTTCGAAACAAAGTCTTGGGAACTTTGCTATTATCACTCTATGGCTTTTGGAACCATGTTTACATGATCACCTTCCTCTTGATCATCTTCTTCACCAAGAATTCTAAAACAACCCCACTAATAATTAGGTCAGAAAAATCCTCCCATTCTAGCAATCAAAGGTAATTCAACACTATTTATTTGTCAATTGAAATTAATATAGTGTCATCTAGTAGAACTATTTGCTTGGTTTCTAGATTGTAATGGTAAATACACTCATAAATGAGTTCTAGAGCTTGAACTGCAACTAGAAAACCAACGACTTCAACCAAACCACATCCTCAAAGCTTCTTGGTGATAGGATGAATTTTTTTAGACTTTACTCTCCTTTAGAAATCTATCATATCATAGAAATAGAGGGAAGTGTATAAAATTCTGTAGTGGAGACTTGATCCTGGTCAAACCATCAAAACTTGTGAACTTAATTGCCATAGCTTATGAATGATATTTTGAATTGAAAAATGAATAAGACAATAGACACAATAACCACTTGCTTTCAAAAGCTATGCATACTAATAAAATGAGACATTAAGGAAACAAGGTAACTCATTCAACTGCCTATAAATTTTTATATAAGGACCTCGATTCATCCATTATAATTTAGAAATCATGTCACATGAGTGAAATTTAAGGAAATACCTATTAAAGAATAAATGCAAAGGTTCAACTAACATTTGAAAGTTTTTTCACTATTCTGTTGGATATAACAGTAACTTTCCATCAACACATTATTTACTTTTCCATTTTTCTTTAAGTTTTAGAAAGTTTCCTCTGGGGTACTCCATTGATGAAAATTTTACAAGTGAGATCTTGATCATATCTTCCACCCATAATAGTTTATTGCATTCCAATATCATTCTAACATATACGAGGTCCACTATGGGGGCCAAATTTTACATGTTGACCTTATTTCTCTACATAATAAAAAATCTAGCTGCATGGATTCGAAAATTGCCAAAGAGGAGGCAATTTCCATTTTTGTGCCAATGCTTCCTTATTGGTTCTTTGAAAATTGCATTTATAATTATTAAAGATGTTTAGTTAAGGAGCATGGATCAATTTGGATGTCACTTTGCAACTTGTATTTCATTTTCACCCATTTCACGAAAAATCTTCTTCATGGGTTGGAAACCTACTAAAGAGAAGATGAAAAGAGGTTTTCCACGGGGCTTAGTATTTGGGTGATAATGAATCCAAATCATTTTGATCCCAGGTTCAAACTTCAATTTTCTTTAAGATCTATGCCCTTTGAATCTTTTTAAAGCTAGATACGTCACCTGAGTGAGCCCTCATGGAAAATCACTTTCATGGGTTGTGAACCCATCATGGAGAAGGAAACATGGAATTTTTTGCCAATGTATTTTATCAACCATTGATATGTCATGAGCTAGTGTTGTGAAGACATGTGAATTTTAGAGAACCTTCAAGAGCATGCTTTTTCTACAATGAGTGAAAATTGATCTCTATCGAATTGGGTACTAAACTTACCTAACAAATTACAAGATAAAAACAACAACCCACCTAACTATGGAGGAAGAGAAGGTGTATTGGTAAAATATGATAAAGACTGCCTAACCTTTAGGAATTTATACCAAGACTCAAACATTATAGGAACAAGATTGTCTTCACCTAAAAACATAGAACTCACTTTTGCCAATAGATTAGAAAATAAAAATGGCGGCAACAACAAGAATGCAATTTTTTGCACCAAGTGAAACATTCTCACCAAAACCAAACCAAGTTGGGTATCTCTAAATAGATCTATATGCATTTATGCCTACTAGACACCATCCATGTAGACTTAATAGATCTCTAATATCCTTCACATAGACATAGATATTGTGATCCAAAAATCATTGTCCTAATTGACTTAGTGCACCTTAGGAATGCCTAGGTCCATCATGTGTCAGAGTGTTCTTTAGGCTAAATGAAAAAATAAGATTTTCACTAGAATTTAACCAACCAATCAGAAATAACAAAACTAATAAATTGGTCCCAAGATGAACATTTTGAAAGATGCAACATTAAAATAGCAACTTTATACTATGTAAGAATTCAAGTTTTTGTACCAAGTGAAATAGGCTTGCCAAAACCAATCTAAGTTAGAAATCCCTAAATGGAGCTATTTGCACTTGGGCCTACCTAATACCATTTGTGTACACTTTATGGATATTTGACACCCTTCATGAGGACCAAGAAATTGTTGTTTAAAATTTGTTGTCCTAATCAACTTAGTGCACCTTGGGAACACCTAGTTCCATCATGCAAAAGAATATTTTTTAGGCGAAGTGAATGAAACAGGGTGTCTAGTAACATTTACCCAACCATGCTAAGGTAATGGAAGTGATAGATTGATCACAGAATGAATGGTTTAAAAGATGCGCCATCTATCAATTTTCTAATGTGCAAGAATGTAAATTTTTACACCAAGTGAAATATGTTCACCAAAATTAGTCTAATTCTAGTATCCCTAAATAGAGCTACATGCATTTAGGTCTACTTAATATTGTCTTTGATTAATTTTAATTTAAAGATACATATAGATAAATTATGCAAGGAATAATGTCTAAGGTGAATCCAAAATATGTCTGGCATGTAGATTGCACATTCAACTAAAAAAGCTCCTTCTTACAACATCTCTTTAATTAGGGGAAACATGTATGTTATTCTTCCCAAAAACTTCAATCAATGATTTTAAAGTTTCACTAATTTCTTTATCCTTTCACCATATTCTACTGCTAAATGTTGATAACTCTTTTTTTGTTGGATCTTCCACTCTTTCTTTCCTTCTCATGCTCTAATTAGAGTACCTCTACCTATATTCAATGTTTGTCTTGTGTTTCTAATGAGTCAATATTTATTCATTTTGGTCCTTAATACTATTTATGAAATTATGTATCTTGTGATATTACTATCTTTGTTGCATGACTTACAACCCACTTTGTCATATGCACTCATTAGATTCTTTACAATATTTTTTTGTTTAACTCATCCATCATTCTTAGCCCAAGAATCTTAATGATGGACTTGAATTTTGAATTCCTCATCAATATAAATCAAATATTAGTATCAATATTAATGAAATACTTTGGTTATCTAAAATGAATTGTAGAAGGTTTTCTAATCTCTTCAATGGGCTCAATATTTTGAACATTAAAATAATTTTGGGTGAATTGTGTACCTTCAACTAAAGATGATGTGTGTTTTCAATAAGATGCAAAAGATGGAATATTTCCTACTTGGCATGTTGATGTCATGCCTTCAACATGATATGATGGATTTTGTACATCATCAAATGTAGAACATGATGTCTCTTCAACATGAGATGATAATGTGACTCTAATAATGGAAGATGACATAACTTCAGAATTCGATTATCTTATTGAGTGTAAGAGTCTCATGTTGGAATATTCAAATATGGAAAGAATACTGATGAGAGGGGGGGTGAATCAAAAGTATTCTACTTTATACAATAAAACTTTTATCTGAAAGTAAATTGCATGCATGTAAATACATCATGAAAATATGAAACTAAAACATACATCAACAACACATAACACTGGAATTTAGTAACCCAGAAACCCTCCAAAAATAAGAAGGTAAAACTGGGGTGGGGATGATACCCACAAAAATTCATTGCAGTAATATGGTTCAACCACTTTTGATGGTTTGCCCTGTTAAAGGCTTTACACTGTGTCAATAGTGACTTGGTTAAAGGATTTACAAAAACTTAACATGAAGTGTCACCCTATTAAAGGATTTAATCACCTTTTGATAAGGATCTACAAATAGCTATTAAGCCAACCTATCTACATAGGATTTCCTTTCTAATAAAATGGTAAGAGAGTATTAGGTATTATAAACCTGATAGTTTGCAATCCTTGATTGCTGAATGCAAGAACTTGTTCTGCTTTCTCTGATCTTGATCCTTTGTAATCTGATAACCCTTGTTCTGAAAATAGATTTCCTTATACACCCTTGTATATCTGCTCACATCTCTTTATAATAAAATTTCATCTTCCTTATAAAGACATTTGAGGATTTAGGGTTAGATATGGATCTACGATCCACATGGAATCTTAATTTCCTGCTCAATACTTCCCTTTTTGTTGATTGGTTGCATGCCTTTCCAAATTTCCAATTGGCTGCATGCAGATTGCATAGGAAATGTAAAAGATTCGTTCTTATCTCTGGATCATTCAAGATTTACCTTATGTCGGCTACAAAAATAGTTTACATCATAGTTTGTGCAATTACAAACTCTTATGCTGATATCCTGAGTTACTCGGCTCCTGAAGCATTACTGATGCTCGGCACATGCTGTTTCCTGGATAGCTTGACACCTAAAAAAAATTGTATCACTCGGCACCTTATATTACTCGGCACTTGAATAACGTGACACTTGATATCACTCAGCACTTGAATAACTCGGCACTTGATATCACTCGGCACTTGAATAACTCGGCACTTGATATCACTCAGCACTTGAATAACTGGGCACTTGATATCACTCGACACTGTATAGTGAAAATGGTTAAGTGTATTGACACTCAGCTGTCAAAATTATTCTTTAGACCAAAAATCTCCCCCTTTGACATGAGTGGCAAAAACACTTAACTAAGATCCTGTGATCTTGGCATTATTTCATGCATCCTCTTATTCGCTTCAAAAAATTTAGAAACAAATAACAATATATCTTATGACTCCTTGTGAGTTGATTATGCCTTATACACTTTGTAACTTCTATCCCATTTCTGCATTCTGACTAATATGTTATACAAGATTTGTCAAAAAATTTCTATCTCCCCCTTTCATCATACTTACCCTTTCATTCTGTACTTAACTCTCACTTCATACTTATTCTCCCCCTTTTTGACACTTATGTCAAAGGTCTTATAAAAAAATGCCATACTTGGCCAAAAATGTACTATTTACTTCAAGGAGTACCTTCAGAGCTGCATCCCAATTTGCTAGTGCAACATCCAATGACTTATGCTGGATGGAAATCTCTCCTTCTAGGTGTACAAGTCCATCAGTTGTAGAAAGATTGGGGTCTTTCTTGTGGACTGTCTCTGCATTCATCTACTCCTTGTGAAGTAATTCCAAATGAGGAGTGATAGAGGATTGAATTTGTATCAATTTAGCTTTTGTGGTTGCCTCCTCTACTGCTAAGACAACTAAATCTCTTTGTGTGTGAAGCAATTGGGCAAAATGTGTCTCACTCTGAGCTGTATTTGTGGGGAGTTGCATGCTAGAAATCTTCAAATTTTTCTCCAAGCTCAGTATCTTCTGGCTAGTATCCTGTGTGAATGTGGAAAAGTCACACAACTTGTTGTACAGGGAAAATATGTTTCCAAGTACAATTTTGACTTTTTCTATTTTCTTAGCCAGCTCTACTTGTGATAGTGCTATATCACCAGATATTTTCTTGTTTACCTTGCCTTGGAATTTTCTTTCTGACCATTCCAGTAGTTTGGTGTTTGTTTCGTGGTCTTCACTAGTCACCTGGTCAACTATATCAGATAGTTGTTCTACAATTGGTTTTGACTCATCTAGAGACTGTAAGCAAAAAGCTTCGGTGAATATGTCTTTGATTTCATTCAAGGTAAGCTTGTGCTTGTGTTCTCTTCTTAGTGCTTCTTGTCTCCTTCTTTTGTCCAATGCACTCTAAATTTCATTGATCTTCTCTTCAGTGAGAGTGCTAGATTCATAATATGGAATTTTTATTTCTTCATCAAGCTCAGGAATTCCATAGTGAAGTTTCTTGGCTACCTTTGATGAGCTCGAGCCGGGTGTCCTGATTTGTAATTGTAACCTATCGATGTTCGACTACTGAAGAGTCTGTATGAGTACCAAATTTGGGTAATGCAACCAATGTTTGTATTGCAAACTCCTCTTTCTTGCTTGACTCTTCTTTTTCTTCAGCTTGTATATCCTTTTGATGAACACTAGGTGGGGTTGAACTTGCTGGCTGTTCATTTGTTTCTTTAGTTTCCCCTACTGCTGTACTTGGCATTTGAAGTGTGTCACTGACTACACTTGGTGGAGGTGGTGGAGGAAGGAATAGAATACTAGTAGGTGGTTTTTGTGTTTTCACCTTAACTACCTTTGTTTTGACTACTAGATTCTAAAATTCATCAACACTGACCAATATAGGATTTGAACATAATTTTGCTACTAGTGTTGATTGGTCAAGGATTTCTAAATCCTCTGCAGTTAATGGATTGATGTTTGGACTTGAAGTGTCTGTAACATCCTTGATTTTGATAATCTCTGCAGGTGTGATGGTGGCATGAGGAGGACTAGGAGGGGATACCTGTGTGTCTTGCACACTTTGATCTTGTTGCACAACTGTATCTTTCTCTTCCTCTTTCTCCTTTGTATGTGCCTTTTCATCTTCCTTTTCTTCTCCAACCTTCTTCTCCACTTGTTCCTTTTCTTTTTCTTTGATCCCTGATGCCTTCTTTTCCTTTATCTTGACACTTGCCTCTGCCTTATATTCTTCATTATACACATCTTCTATTTTCTTGTAAACTATCTTCTACAATCTTGTGGATTTTGTAACTACCTCCTAAATTTTGTTCTATAAAATGTTGAAAGCTCTATGTTTGGGAGTGAATCTATTGTTATGCCTCTTGACTGCATTTTTTACTTGATCCTTAGTCAAATTAGGCAACAATCTACCTAATGTTGATTCCCTTATCTCCCTTTCCATTTGTAAACAAAAATGCCATTTATCCTCTACAATTTTGTACAAATCTTTAGGCATTGATTCATCTAATTCTAGAGGTGTGTGCTTATACTCAGCCATTATAACACACACTGATTCCTCTAATTTATTTTGTTCTTCTTTGGTGAGCTTAGAAAAAGTTAGGTTCTTTAAACCTTTCAAATCATCATTCTTGATCTTTGAACATAATTTATCAGTAGTAGTTTGAGGTTTGTGCCTTACCACTTGAAATTGGTTGTTGTCCTTCGACTCAGTCTTCTCCTCATTTGTTTTAGGCTGGGCAACAAATTTTCTTTTCTTCTTTGGCTTGGCAGTAGTCTTCTTTGAAGTTTTCTTCTTCTCTCTTGCCTCCTCTTGGGCTTTTTGTGCTGCAGCCCTTGTAGTAGGTCTCTTTGGTGCTGGAGCAGCTACTTTCTTTCCCTTGGGTTGAGGAGCAGGAGGAGTTCTGGCCTTTCTTTTTGTGACCTTGTTTTTAACTTGCGCTTCCTCAGCTTCTTCTTCCTTAGCACTTTCCTCTTCATCTTATCCTAACCCTTGAGTCAGACCTTGTGGTTCATCTTCCTCATCTTCAATGTCTTCTTCTTTCTCTTTTGCTGTTCCTTCTTCTCCAACACCAAATTTTCATTTAATTTTCCTTACCAATTTTTCTTTCTTCTTTACTGCAGAGGAAGTTTTCAAATCTATTATCACCCTTGATTTTACCACATCATAGGTTCCAAAGGCTTTTGCATTCTTATCAACTTCTTCTGCAAGGAGGGCTGCTATTGCTACAAAGGCTTGATCAATGTCAAGTTCATATCCTAGTGGCCTAAGCCATCTTACTCTAGGTATGACTGCTTGTATATAGGTATAATCAATATCTACAAGAAAACAAATGTCTTTTTGATATTTGTTAGTCAATGAAATTGGAATTCTCATTCTTCGTTTCATGGACTGTTTGAAGTCCTCAAAGTAACTAGTCATTTGGGCATCAAAATTATCACCCATTTGTTCAATATATCCATTGATTTGTTCAACAATTGTTTTGTCTGGACTCCATCTCACCTTACCTACAGAAGGAAATTCTTTCATTAGATAGAAAAACATGCACACCAAAACGGATCCAAATTTGCACTGAGCTCCCTTGCTCTTCCTTATAGCTCCTAGATTCTCATTAATCTATTGAAACATGAGCTCTGCTAGATCATAAGTATGATCCTTTTTTATCAATTTGTATGCAACATCAACTGTTATACAAGGCACACTGTTTAACCTGCTTGACTAATAGAATTTGTGTGAGATGATTCTCATAGAAAAATCTAGTAGGGGTTTTGTGATTGTATCTATAGTCATTCCCCTATTATTCCATTTAGCACCCGAGTTTCTCTCTATTATTTCTCTTTTATCACTACGCAAGGTCTTTGGCTGATCTAGGGTTGGAATACCAGTAACCCTATGAATAGTTTTCTTAGAGAATTTCACTGGCCTTGTTTCTAACCAAAAGGCTCCATCATGTATTCTGCTCAAAACTATACGTACCCATTCAACTTTAAAAATAGTAAAAAATTCTAGGGTTTTGGTTAATCCTTTTCTCTCGACTATTGAGAACTCATCTTTCAGTATGTTGTTCTCACATAACTTTTCATATGCATTGTGAATTTCTAAATCTCCTATGGCTCCAATTTTGCAGTTATAGCATCTACAGACATCTTGGACCATAACAACTTTATCAGGAATAACTGATAATGCACCTCCAAGATCCTTCTTAAATGTGACTTCTGGGATGGGCTTGAATTCTAGTTGCTTAACTTCATTACTAACCAACTGTATCTCATGACTCTCTTTGCTCTTAGTGGTTCCAGACCTAGATGCCATTGTTTTTCAAACTAGGGTTTACAGTTTAAATAAGTTTATAAACACTATGTAGCTCGGTACTTAAGTAAAAATACCTCAAATCGATGAGACTCATGCTAAATTGCTGTGGAAATCTTCACAAATGGCTTCTAAGTTGACCTTGATCTTCTGTGCTCTTCTTGTCTTTTCTTTGTGTTTGAATGGTCAAAAATTGAATTATGTACTCTTTTAAAATAGAGTAATTAATGATTAGTGCACTGACAACTGTCTACTCGGCACTTGAAGGATTTTGACTTCACTCGGCTCCTATTGATATTTCACAGCTCGGCATCATCTATCAACTCGGTCACTGTTAGCAACTCAACATCTAAAGACAATTTTGGCAGATTTTGCAAGGCTCTTAGTTTTGCATCTTTTCTTATGTTGATTTCTTCTTTGCAATTCTTCTATGTTTTGGGACTAATGTATGATGTAACTTAGTTTATCAATCCCACACACCCATTCTTGCTTAATTTGATGAAGTGTGATCACTTGACCTGCTAGGTGAAGTGATCTCTACACTTGATGTGCTACACTCATTTTTCTTCTTCCATGTCTTATTCATCTCACTTTTGATGTTTTCAACATCTATCTTTGCCTTTCCATTGTTGAACTTAGAACTAGGTGCCTTTGACCTTATTGGGCAATTCCTATTGATATGACCAATTTTTAAGCAACTAAAACATGTGGTTTGACTCAACAATCTTTTATAGTTTCCCCTAAAATGTGTTCTTATGTAATTTTGGGGTATATATCCATATTCTTGACAATAGTGACAACTGTACCTCGTGTTGTAATCCCAAAATTCATGGTTTGATGCCTTTGCTGATTGATTTGATGTCCACATAGGCTTTGATATGCATTTAAAAGCTCTATGTCCATATTTCTTGCAATTATGACAGTGACCCTCAAATCTTGATGTCTTAATAATCTTGGTTCTACATTCATATGCTTGATGACCTTGCTTCTAGCACTTATGAAAATAGTTTACATTCTTATCATGCTGATGGGCATTCTTGCTTCTACTTACATTAGATATATGTCCTTTATTTCCATAGAAATGACATGTAAGTTTGACATTTTTACCTTTGTCACTTCTTTGTTTAGCACTCTTTGATGATTCTCCAACTTCAGTGCTATTGTATCCAAGTCCCGATGTAACATGGATTGATCTTGGGGATTTCAGTAATTGCTCAAAATACTTGATGGCTTCATTGGGTTTGTTGAAGCTTTCTAAAATTTCCTTTTCTCTTCTTAAGTCATTCTGCAATTGTTCATTCTGCATCTTTAGTGTAGAGATCTCAATGTATTTCACATTAAGTTCATGATGAAGGTTCATCATTTGGGCAAGTGCATCCATCTGCATGTTTGAGATCCTTGTTAATTCAGTACATTTTTCTTCAAGTCTGTTTGCAAGATTCCTTTTGTCATTTTCCATCATAGCTTTATCTTCAACTGCTCTTTTCTTTTGTTCAGTGATTTCACATAACATTATGGCCTGTGATTCATGTTCCATCTTGAGAGATATTATCTCATCTATTTGGTCTTTGTTTTTCTCCATCAATTCTACAATTGCTGCATCAAACTCTTTAGTATTTCCATTGGAAAATATATTTGTAGTATCAATCTCCTTGTAGTTTATCTCATTTTCAGCTATGGCCAAATCCTTCCTTGTTTTCAATGAGTTTCTCAACTTATCTCTAGATTCCTCCAAGCTATGTAGAGCAAGTTGCACATCTATCACCTGATTTTCAATGATCTTTCCAAGTTTGAAAGCTTCCATCTTTAGATCTTTTCCTCCAAGCTGTTAGGCTTTTTCTTGTGAGAACCTAATCCTCTCTGATACCAATTGTTGGAATATTCAAATATGGAAAGAATACTGATGAGATGGGGGCGGGGGGGGGGGGGGGGGGGGGGGGGTGAATCAAAAGTATTCTACTTTATACAATAAAACTTTTATCTGAAAGTAAATTGCATGCATGTAAATACATCATCAAAATATGAAACTAAAACATGCATCAACAACACATAACACTAGAATTTGGTAACCTAGAAACCCTGCAGAAATAAGAATGTAAAACTGGGGTGGGGATGATACCCACAAAAATTCACTGCAGTAATATGGTTCAACCACTTCTGATGGTCTGCCCTGTTAAAGGCTTTACACTATGTCAATAGTGACTTGGTTAAAGGATTTACAAACACTTAACATGAAGTGTCACCCTGTTAAAGGATTTAATCACCTTTTGATAAGGATCTAAAAATAACTGTTAAGCCAACCTATCTACATAGGATTTCCTTTCTAATACAATGGTAAGAGAGTATTAGGTATTATAAACTTGATAGTTTGCAATCCTTGATTGCTGAATGCAGGCACTTGTTCTTCTTTCTCTGATCTGATAATAACCCTTGTTCTAAAAATAGATTTCCCTATACACCCTTATATATCTTCTTGCATCTCTTTACAATGAAATTTTGTCTTCCTTATATAGACATTTGAGGATTTAGGGTTAGATATGGATCTACGATCCACATTGAATCTCAATTTCCTGCTCAATACTTCCCTTTTTGATGATTGGTTTCATGCCTTTCCAATTTTCCAATTGGCTGCATGCAGATTGCATAGGAAATGTAACAGATTCGTTCTTATCTCTGGATCATTCGAGATTTACCTTATGTCGGCTACAAAAATGGTTTACATCATAGTTTGTGCAATTACAAACTCTTATGCTGATATCCTGAGTTACTCGGCTCCTAAAGCATTACTAATGCTCGACACATGCTGTTTCCTGGATAGCTCAGCACCTAAACAAAATTGTATCACTCGACACCTTATGTTACTCGACACTTGAATAACTCGGCACTTGATATCACTCGACACTTGAATAACTGGGCACTTGAATAACTGGGCACTTGATATCACTCAGCACTTGATATCACTCGGCACTGTATAGTGAAAAATGGTTAAGTGTATTGACACTCAACTGTCAAAATTATTCTTTAGACCAACATCTCATTCATTCTCTTTGTCTTTCCAATTATAAATCTTTGTTTCTTTCTATTCATGTTCCTCTTCCAAATAAAATATTTCATTAATGGATTAAAATTTTCTTTATTCGCATAATACTCTCATTTTATCTCTTTTGATTTCCAAATCCCTCCCCTTCTCTTCTGTTGTTTGAGTTTTTCCTTTCTTCCTTGGCATGATGATGATTTCTACCTATCAAATAATGAAACATATTAATTAAAATGATTTCTAAATATCAAATCATTCAAACATATGAATTCAAATGATTCTTATAAATTCAATATATTACAACTTGTCAAATTAGAATAAAATGTCTCTATAGTCACAATATCAGTTTAAAAAGATTGCACTAACCTTAAGTATGTTGCAATGTTGATTAACACTTGAAATAGTGTAGAAAATGATTGAATTTGGTATTTTGTGACCTCCAAAACCATGAAAAGTGTGTTTCAATTAGAAGAGAAGAATATAACATATAGTAAAATAGATAATGTGAGACACTATACAATTTTTTCTCTCATTCTCTCTATCTCTTTCTATCCTATGTCATCTCCCTCTTTCTATCCCATACTCTCTCTATCCTACATCTTCCCTCTCTTCTTACCCCCTTCTCTCTCTCTCCATCACTCACTATTTCTCTCCATCCTATTTCATTCTCTCCATATCTCACACTATCTTTACATCAACCAATATCTATAACTCTCTCCATCCTATCCCCTATCCCTCTTCTTATCCCCTACTCTCTCTCTCTCTCATTCAAATTCCCTCTCTCTTCCTACCCCCTTCTCTATCTCTCCATCACTCACCATATCTCTTCATCCTATTTGGTTCTCTCTCTCTCTCTCTCTCTCTCTCTCTCTCTCTACTCTTTTTAATCTCCATCGTATCCCCTCCCTCTTTATAACCCATTATCTCTCTCCATCACTCACTTTCTCTCTCCATCATATCTCATTCTCTCTCACTCTCTCTTTTTCCATGTCCCATCCCCTCTCACTTTTAATATGAAATTCTCTCCCTTTTCCCATCATATACCCTCTCTCTTAGTATCCCCTTCTCTCTCTATCTATCACTCCCTATTTCCATCTCTCTATCATATCCCCTTCTCTGTCTTTTTCTCACTATCCATATCTCTCCCACTCTATTTATCCTATCCCCTCTTCCTCTTCCTCTCCCTTTTTCTCTCTCTCACTCCATCAATCACTCTCTCCACCTATCCCCCCTTTCTCTCTCTATCCTCAACTCTCTCTCCATCCTTTCTCCCACTCTCTTCCTTTCCCCTACTCTCTTGAGATTTGTCTCTATCCCAACCTCTCTCTCTTTCTATATATCCTATCCCCCACTCTTTCTTTCTCCATCCCCCTCTTCATATTCATTTCCCCTACTCTCTCTCTCTCTATCTATATCTATCCCCTACTCTTTTTGCCTCTACCCTATCCCCTCCCTCTTTATTCCCCAATATCTCTCTCCATCACTCACTATCTCTCTCCATCATATCTAAATCACTCTCACTCTCTCTTTCTCCATGTCCCATCCCCTCTCACTCTTCATATCACATTCTCTCCCTCTGCCCATCTTATCCCCTCTCTCACTATCCCCTTCTCTCTCTATCCACCATTCTCTATTTCTATCTCTATATCATATCCCCTTCTCTCTCTCATTCTCACTCTCTATCTCTCTCTGACTCTCTCTATCCTATCCCCTCTTCCTCTTCTTATCCCTTTCTCTCTCTCTCTCTCTCTCTCTCTCTCTCTCTCTCTCTCTCTCTCTCTCTCTCTCTCTCTCCATAAATCAATATCTTTCTCAATCAATGACTCTCTCCACCTATCCCCCTTTCTCTCTATCCCCTACCCTCTCTTGATCCTCTCTCTTACTCTCTTCCTTTCCCCTACTCTCTCAAGCTTTGTCTCTATCCCATCCCCCCCCCCCCCCCTCTCTCTCTCTCTCTCTCTCTCTCTCTCTCTCTTTTCCTGCACATCTTATCCCCTACTAAATTTATCTCCATCCTATCCCCCTTCTCTCTCTCTATCACTCTCTATCTCTCTCCATCAGATCACATTCTCTCTCTCTTTTTTTCCATGTCCTATCCCCTCTCACTCTTCATATCCCCTTCTCTCTCTCTTTATGATCATCTCTCTCTCTCTCTCTCTCTCTCTCTCTCTCTCTCTTCTTTTTTGTTGTGTTTCCTCTACATGATTATTTACAAGCATCTAGATTACCTCTTGTAGGGGTACTCTTAGATTCTCACTGCATCAACTTATGATGCACGAGCATCCTTGGTTGGCTTGTAATCCTTCATGTTGCTATTGTTTGACCTTGGAGTTGGAGTACTCGATCGATACTAAGTTGGTTTTATTGTTGTTTTAACCAAGTGACTTAGTTAATTAAGATGTTTAGTGATGCTAGAAGAACTCGACAGATACTAGGAGCTCAATAGTAGTGTTGCATGAGTTAGCTCCATTGATGATGGGGTTTGGTTGCTTATGAAGGACTCACCACATGCTTGTAGGTAGTTAGTGAAGGAAGTTAGTTATGTCTAGTGGAATGTTGGTACTCAGCATGGTTTTTTATGACACTCAGTTTGGTCTTGGTTCCTATGGTATCTGAGTTGTAAGTGAGCCAAAGTTTGGGATTTAATTTGTGTTGCATTGTACTTGTGGCTTTCATGGGCATTTAATGTAAGAGTTTATTATAATTTGTAATGTCCTAGGATGACTTATGGCTTAGTTGGGTATAAGTAAGGGGTTTTTGTGGAGTCTTTAAAAGAGGAGATTAGAGAGTCATCCATCTTGGAGAGAGGATGAGGTGTAGGAGAAATATTTCAAGGGCTAGTAGTTGAGGCTTGGTAAACTAGGAGATTTATTAGTGGGCTTGCAACAAAAAGTTGAGATTTCCTTGGAGTTTTCTATTAGTGTGTGGATCTAGACTAGCTAGGATTAGGATTCTAAGTTGGATCTTGTGGGATCTTGCACAACTATTTTGTAATTGATGTTGTATTTGGCCCTAACCTTAAATGCCTTACAATCAAGAATATTGCATTTAAAGACTTATATATATGAATACATTATTGTGGTTTGGTATTGTTGTCACTTAGGTTTGCACCCTTGTCTAGAGCCTATGCAAGAGGACAGCCTAGTGAAACATGGAAACAACCTCAAAGCTGTGGGACTTGAACTGTGAGGTTGAGTCTTCGAAGAATGCCGGCTTCCTCTTACTATTAGGATGCACCTAACTACTCTTGGAGAGGAAAAGGGAGAAGGAGAGCATGAAAAAAAATCTACATAATCTAATCTAAAGAGGTGATGCACCAAAATAGAGTGTTCAGACCAATCTCTGCCCATATATGCACTATTGAACTAGAATGAAACTAAGGATATACACATTCAGACTTGCTTTAATCAAATAACCACATGCAGATCAAAAAACCAGATTGAATGACACAAGGAAAGAGAAGATTCACTTATATATCATTCACAAGGCCAGAAGAGATATAGTCATGCAAATTACAGACTTCCACAAAACAATGGTGAAAGCAAAGAGTTCTTGCACTTTCATACCAATGGTTGAAGGAGATAAAGTAGAGAATCATACAGTTCAAAGGCACATGGGAATTTACACTAGAATTGTAGAGCAATAGTAGAGAACAACAGAGAATGATTGACCTTTACAAAATTTACAAAATTTGCCTTTATAGAGCAAGCATAACTGAGATTTTCCCTCCAAAACTATCTTGCAACCACCACCATCAAGTCCTACAGGGAATAATCATGGGGATCTAGAGAAAATCTGATCTAAGTATAGCTAAAGGTACCATGAAATTAGATTATTAACTAAAATAGGGCCTTGAGGAGATAGAAACAGTGCCATAACTGTGCTCTGATCAAGTAGATGGATCAACTAGGGGGTGATGGAGTGCTTTTCCTTGTCCTGCATTCACTTCTGGTGGTTGGAATCGACCATGAAGATCAAATTCACGTAGGAAACCTGACCTCTTATCATTTTTGGTGCATGAATCAGTAGCATCAACAAGTCAACCGAACTCTACATCCAGAATGAGACACGTGGGCCAATGAGCTTATTTCTTTATGCCACCTTATGGGTCTCCCCGAGTTTGACCATGTCTTTCTTTACTAATTGTGCCAACTTGCAAACCCTGACCATGACAGTCACATTAACCGCCAGCCACTAACTGTTACTGTCTACACTAGACCCACTGGGACATATGTCACCTAGGCACTATGTCACTATGCGTATCCTACAAGCAACTTGCCATGGCGACATAGCACCAACCATCAATTTCCTTAGATCTGACAATCGTGAAGACTCACCGTATCACTGCGCTTTGCCCCTTAAAACTTTTGGGCCTACGAAACACTTAGCACACCTGGCACAACCTGGCACAACTTGGCATCATCCCTACGGTTCATAACCCTTGGCCCCACTAATCCACATGGCGAAAGGGCACTATGGTGCTATGGTAAAAAATGAGCAACTTTCAATAGCGCAATAATGCCAACCATTGATCATCCTAAAATTTGATGATCATGAAGACTCATCGTATTACCGCACTTGTTCTTGCTCAGGGCCCATCTTACTCTGTGTCACCTCAGCAATCTGTACCACACTTGGCAACACATTGCATCTAACTGGCGATTCATAGAGAAACTAGTCCTGTAGAGACATGTGGGAGCTACTTGCTTTCCCGCAATGTTTAATATCCTTGCATCTTGATAATGCGGGGAAGCGCCAGCCCTCAATCCTTGAAGATTCAACGGTGATCAAAATTTGTGCAAGACTGCATATCTGGTTAATTGGATGGGGCAATAAGATCTACCTTTGTACTTTGACTTATCTGATAGTTTCCATGGAAGACAAGCCACCAATTCCTTTTGAGAAAGTGGGCCCATGATGTCAACTGAGACAGGTGTCGTCAACCCGCTTTCTCGCATTGTTTAATCTCCTCGCATCTTGATAATTTGGGAGAGCATTAGCCCTTGATCTAGGGAGATCTGATGATGAGCATAACTTTTACTTGTTGGACCTGCACAACCATCCGCTATGACATCACCTGGGACACGCATCAATAGCTCACTTTCCCACTTTATCAGAAGGTCTGACAAAGCTCAAAATGCAAGGAAGCGGGCACCAACCGATCTGCTAGCTCAGCCACCACCTGTTCATCCTATGGCCCATAGAAGAAACATGGACCCACCTTCCATGTGTCAGTGAGGCATTATGTCGCTATGGTTATATATCGTGCAACTCCTCATATTGCAATAGCGCTTATCGTAGATGTGTCTGAGATCTAACGGCGAGCAAAATGGATCTAACTTCTCAACATACCAACCAATAAGAATTGGCCACGTGCCAACTATTTGACAAATCTTTTTTTGTGGTCCGCTAAGGGAAGTAGGACCTACACCTACCTGATGTCATCGTAGTATCATGTTCTAACTAGGCACTATGTCGCTAACAGTGAGAAGAACCAATTTCTCGATAGCACCATAGCGCCCTTTGGTGTCATAACTTGTCATTGAAACCTGATGAAGACCCCGCATGATGTCACCTATCCATGCGTTAGAAAGGGAGATTCCCACATTTTTTAAACATCTCCCATCTTGATAATGTGGGAATGCATCAACCGTTGATCCTCTGAGATCTGACGATGTGCAAGGTTGCAAGCCAGCGGAAGGAAAAAATGAAATACACTAAGGTTTAATCATTTAATTTTTTGGTATTTCTTAGACATAAAATAACATTAAACCTGGGGACTAGCCGTTGCGTAGGCTAGGTAAGCATTTAAAATTCAAATTTTGGCGGGGCACAAAAATAAGCAATAGGTATCACATATTTCTTTGTTATTGTGTTTCTATTGTGTGGTTATTTTCAGGGGTCTAGATTATCCCCAGTAGGGGTAACTTCAGATTCTTGTTGCACCAGATCATATCAAAGCTTAGTTGTTCTTGAGTGTGTAGATTGAGCATTAAAGTTGAGGTAGTTTGCACTAGGACTTGGGTGAAGGCTAGAAGAGAAGATTGATCTTGTGGAGTTGATTGATCTTCTGGATTTTTGGGTTTATTGTTTTAGGTTTACAAAGGATCTTGAAAGATTCCCAAGAAGATTAAACCATAGGGAAATTGATTATCTTAGTGAGGTTGTGGAAGAATGGATCTCAGAGAAGATTAAAATAGAATTTAGATATGATATTTCATTGATGAAGAGTGACATGATTTCTTAAATCATAAGTTCTATAGGTGGTGCACCTCGACATGTGGTAATTGAAGATGATTATGAAGAGTTTTTCGAATACTTTAAATTTTCATAAGATGGAGGTTTCTAATTTCTCAGGTACTTTGAGTCCTAAAGACCTGATTGATTGGATTGGTGAATTGGAAGACTACTTTGAGCTTAAGGATATTAAGGATCCACTTAGAGTAAGGTTTGCACAAACTAAGTTGAAAGAGCATGTTGCTCTTTGATGGAAAGAACTACAAAGAGATAGAGAGGAGGAAGGTGAAATGAAGATCACTAGATGGAGATTGATGGTAACTAAGTTGAAGGCTAAGTTCATTCCTACTGATTATGAACTTGAGTTGTTCATGTCAGGAATAAGGTGTCTCAACTTTAGATAATTCCTATTCTTATTATTATTTTGTAAATGTATTTTTTGTAAATAATGTAATTAAGTGTGAGTGTACATCTGTCACTCCACTTGTATGTATAAACATCTTGAATTGTGTGTAAGGAGATCATGACTGAAATGGTTATGACGAATTCCTATGATGCATAAGAGCTATCTCTAGAAGATTTGATGATGGGTAAAGACACGAAGACATGTGGTAATTGATCATTGAGTACTATACACTTGATTCTCCATCTCATGTGTGAGGTTCCTATTTTTTTGAAGAATGGTAAAACCCTAATACAATTGTTCTTCAGAAGATGCCCTAAAAGAGAAAGCACATGATATAAGCATTTTTAGGGGTTGCAGTTTGGAGAGAGAGAAAGTGTATTATTGGTATGGTATTTTGCTACTAGATTGATCTTCTATGTCACTATTTTCCTAAAAGAACTTGCATTGCAAGTGTGTTGTAATGTTCTATGTTGAAGATAATACATTGTGCAAGTTTTGGAGGGGTGGGGTTGTTTTATCGAAAGGTTTTTCCCCATCATCATATCTTTGTGTTTATGTGTTTTCTTTCTCTATCTATTTTATGTATTCATGGTTGATTGCAATATTATTATTTACATAATATCAAATCTAAAATTGTAAAGATTTAATAGAAATTTTCAAAATACTTTCCTTAAGGGATTAGTGTAGGAAGTTGTTTCTACACCTAAGTTTTCTTACAATTCAAAAGGTTATAGAATTTGAAATAGAAAGATATGCTATGAAAGATTATACTGAGGAGTTATAAAAGTTGACTATTTGGTCTAGGCATAGGTAATTGTCAAAGAAGAAGGTATCTCAGTACATAATGGTTAGAGATTCAATATCTACAATGAGGTTGGTATGTTGAAGATTGATTCAATTAAGGATTCTTATCAGTATGCCCTAAAGGTAGAAGATAAGTTGAAGAGGAAAAGTAAGGGTAATTCTTGAGGGAAGGAGAAGCAAGATAGCTCAGCAAAAGCTAATCCAAGTGAAGAAGATGAACCAAAACCTATTTATTAGAGTAGAAGGAAATGTAGAGGCAAGTTTAATGGTACTTGCTACAAATGTGGAGAAGTAGGGCATAGATTTTATGAATGCCTAAAGCTAGTAACACTAAATTTGTTCTTAGTTCCTATGGTGCCTAAGTTATTAGTGAAAACCATGTTGAGTGCCAACATTCCACTAGACATAACCGAGTTCCTTCACTAGCTGAGCACAAGCATGTGTCGAGTCCTTTTGAAGAAACCAAGCCCAATCATTGATCGAGCTAACTTAGGAAGCACTATTGTCAAGCTCCCAGTCCAAACTAAGCTCCTTGTATCTGTCAAGTGCCAAAAGCATCACCAAACATCTTCATTAACTGAGTCACTTGGTTAACATTGCAACAAAACCAACTCAATAATGACCAAGTCTCCGACATTCTTTGATCAAATCCTCCAACTCCAAGGTCAAACAATACTAACATATAGGATTGCAAGCCAACCAAGGATGCTCTTGCATTAGACACCCCAAGTTTGAAAAGATGTTCTCAATGAACATCTTCTAGTATTCAACACATAAATTCCAAATTGGTTTTTCACATACATATCCTCCAAGTCTTCAAATTGTACACTCTTTCCTCTGATCTTCTTCTGCTTCTTCACATCCATCCTTAGTGTGCTATGGGTTTGTTTTCCATGCTAATCTCTAACCTTCTTAGAATCCTTCAACTCAAATTAGTTACCAATACTCAGGTTCCTCCTATTGAGCTCTTCATTCTACAAAGGAGTCAGGGAATGCTTCCTACCACCTTTTACAATTGTAAATACATTCTTGACACAATCATGGACATCCCTGCAATCATACTACCAAGGTATACCAAGTAATACATGACAACTATTTATGTCCACAATATCACACAACACTTGATCCTTATACTTCCCAATCTAGAAATCAACAAGGCATTGCTCCCTTACTTCCAAAGCATGCTCACCTTGAAACCATCCAATCCTATAAGGATAAGGATGTCTGATTCTCTTCAAACCAAGTCTCTAAACCATCTCCTCAACAAAAAGGTTATCATTACTACCACCATCCATACTCACCTTTCATACTTTACCACTAGACTTACAACAAGTCCTAAATAGACTAGTCCACTAACTAATTAGTACTTGTTGAGCTAGTAAACTCTCTCATTTCTCAAGTTAACTGTATTGGGCTTCAACCTCATTTACAATGGTATCTCTTCTATCACCAACCTTAAGAAATTCATGAAATATATGCCCTACATCTCCAAATTTGTAGAAAGTACCCTTGAAATCACCTCTACTTGTCCTTCTCTTTTGATCAACAAGTTTTGGTTCATCTTCTTCACTTGGTTTAGCTTTTGCCAAGCTATCTTGCTTCTCCTTCCCTCTAGAATTACCTTGATTTTTCCTCTTCAACTTATCTTCTACCTTCAAGGAATACTGATAAGCATCCTCGACCAGATCAACCTTCAACATACCAACCTCATATTTGATATTAAATCTCAAACCATTAATGTATAGAGATATCTTCTCCTTTGACAATTCTCTATGCCCAAACTAAATAGTCAACTTGTAGAACTCTTTCTCATAATCTTTCATAGTCATATCTTTCTATTTCAAATTCTAAATTTTTTTGAACAACTCAAGTTCATAATCAGTAGGAATGAACTTAGCCTTCAATTTAGTTACCATCAACCTCCATCTAGTGATATTCATTTCACCTTCCTCCTCACTATCTCTTTGTAGTTCTTTCCACCAAAGAGCAACATGTCATTTCAAATTGGTTTGTGCCAACCTTATTATGAGTGGATATTAAATATGCTCAAACTAAAAGTATTATTCCAATTCAAAAATCCAATCAATTAGGTCTTCAAGAGTCAAAATACCTAAGAAATTAAAAACCTCCATCTTATGCTTCAACCTCAGCTGAGACCTAGGTCTAGCAAATTGACCATCCCTAGTTCTAATAGGTCTCTCCACATGATCAGTTTTGTTGATCCAACAACTTCAAAGTCTTCAACAACCTCCTCATAACCATCTTTAGTACCCACATGGCTAGGTACACCACCTATAGCACTCACAATTTCAACAATCATGTCACTCTTTAGCAATGCAATTTGAGATCTGAATTCTACTTTAATCTTCTTTAAGATCCTGTCTTCTATAGCATCACTAAGATCATCAATTTCCCTAGGGTCCAATTTTCTCATGGGCATCTTATAAGATCCTTTGTGAAACCAAGGAAAAAAATTCCACAAATCCAGATGATCAATCAGCTCCACAAGGTCAACCTTCACTTCCAACCTTCACCCAAGTCCTAGTGCAAACTACCTCAACTTTGGTGCTTAGTCTATAGACTTAGGAACAAATGAGCTCTAATACCACCTGATGCATCAATAATTTGAGTGTACCCCTACTAGAGGTAACATGGTTCCTTGTAAATAACCAACATGATATAAATACAACAACAAAGCAAAATTTGATACCAAATCACAATAATTTATTCATAAATATAACTACTTACATGGAATGTCCTCAACTGTAAGACCTTTTGGGTTAGGTCCAAATACAAAAGAAATTACAAAATAGTTCTAAAAGATCCCTCAAGATCCAACTCCACACTAATACCAGCTATTCCATATGCACACTCTAGTAGGAACCCAAAGGAAATCTCAACTTGTTCTTGCAAGCCCACCAAGCAATCTCCTAGTTTGCCAAGCCTCAACTACTATCCCTTCAAAGTTCGCACCTACAATTCATCCTCTTCTCCATGTTGGATGACCATATCTCTAAAGGCTCCACAAGACCCCCTACTTATACCCAACTAAGCCATAGGTCAACCTAGCCCATTATAAATTAAAATAAACCCTTACAATAAATGCCCATGCAAGCCACAAGTTAGCTTCAACATAAATTAAATACCCATACATAAATTAAATGCCAAAATTTGGATCATTGATAACTCAAGCACCACAAGAACCAAGAAAAAATTGAGTGTCATAGAAAACCATTCCAAGTTCCAAGATTCTACTAGACATAACCAAGTTCCTTCACTAACCAAAAAGAAAGTATGTGTTGAGTCATTCAGAAGAAACTGAGCTCCATCATTGACCGAGATGACTTGAGAAACACTACTGTCAAGCTCCTAGTGCAAATTGTGTTCCTAGTATCTGTCAAGTACCCCAAGCATCACCAAACATCTTCATTAATTGAGTCACTCGGTTAACACAACAACAAAACCATCTCAATATCAATTGAGTCCCCTTCATTCTTCAACTAAATCCTCTAGCTCCAAGGTCAAACTATACCAACATGTAGGATTGTAAGCCAACCAAGGATGCTCCTACATCATAACCTAATGTAGTAAGAATGTGGGGGTACAAATACTAGGGGTAATCTCGATCCCTACAAATAACCACATAACAAAAACACAACGATAAAGCAAGATCTAATACCAAATCATAATAAATATAACTATTTACATACAATATGCCTAGTTTTAAGGCCTTCTAGGTTAGGTCCAAATATAAGAGAAATTACAAAAAAGCTTTACAAGATCCCACAAGATCCAACTCAAAATCCTAATCCTATCTAGTCTAGATCCACACTCTAGTAGAAATCTCTAAGGAAATAATAACTTGTTCTTGCAAGCCCACCAATAAATCTCTTGGTTTACCAAGCCTTAGCTACTAGCCCTACAAATTTCACTCCTACACCTCATCCTCTCTCCAAGCTAGATGACTCTAATCTCCTTTTCTAAAGACTCCACAAAAACCCCTTACTTACACCAAACTAAGTCACAAATCAGCCTAGCCCATTACAAATTAAAATAAACCCTTACATTAAATGCCCATGCAAGCCACAAGTTGGCTGTAACACAAATTAAATACTAGTACATAAATTAAATACCAAAAATCCACTCACTGACAACTAGGGTACCATAGGAACCAAGGCCAAACTAATTTATACAGAAAACCATGCGGAGGGCCAGCATTCCACAATATTTAATTGAGTTCCTTCATTAATAGAATACAAGCATTTGTTGAGTCCTTTAGAAGAAACTTACCCCATTATCAATCGAGCTGACTCGGGCAACACTACTACCAATCTCCCAATGTAAACTAAGCTCCCAGTATCTATTGATTTCCCCAAGCATCACCAAAAATATTCATTAATTGAGTCAATTGGTTAACATAACAACCAAACCAACTCAGAAGGATTGAGTCCCCTTCATTCTTTGACTAAGTCCTCCAACTCCAAGGTCAAACCACATCAACATGTAGAATTGCTAGCCAACCTAGGATGCTCTTGAGTCCAACACCCCAAGTTTGAAAAAATGTTCTCAGTAGCTAGAAGAAAATCTTCTGGGATTCAACACATAAATCCCAAATTGGTTCTTCACATACACATCTTCCAAGTCCTCAACTTGTACACTCTTTCCCTTGATCTTCTTCTGCTTCTTCACATCCATCCATAGTGTGCTATAGGTATGCATTCCCTATTGACCTCCAATCCTCTCAAAATCTTCCAAATAAACTTCATTGCCAATACCTGAGTTCCTCCTACCAAGCTCTTCATTATGCAAAGAAATTAGGGAATGCTTCCTACCACCTTTCACAATTGAAAACACATTCTCGACACAATCATGTACAACCCTACAATAATATTGCCAAGGTCTACCAAGAAACATGTGACAAATGTTCATGTCCATAATATCATACAACACTTGATCCTTATACTTCCCAATCTTGAAATCTACAAGGCATTTCTCACTTACTTCCAAAGCATTCTCACCTTGTAACCAGCCATATAAGGATGTCTCACTCTCTTCGAACCAAGTTTCTGAACCATCTCCTCAGCAATAAGGTTATCAATACTACCACCATTTAGAATCACCTTGCAAAATTTACCACCAAACATACAAAAAGTCTTGGAAAAATTAGTCTTTTGATAATATTCTATTATCCTCTAACCAATTAGCACTCGTTGAGCTAGAAAACTCTCTCCTTTCTCAAGTTGACTTTCTTGGACTTCAACCTCATTAACAACAACAATTCTTCTATCACTAGCTTTAGGAAATTCATAAAATATATTCCCTACTCCAAATTTGTAGCAAGTACCCTTAAACTCACCACTACCTATCCTTCTCTTCTGATCAACAAGTTTTGGTTCATCTGCTTCACTTGGTTTAGCATTTGCCAAGCTATCTTGCTTTTCCTTCCCTCTAGAATTACCTTGGCTTTTCCTCTTCAACATATCTTCTTCCCTTAGGGCATCCTAATAAGCATCCTCAACCAAATCAATCTTCAACATACCAACCTCATCTTGAATACTGAATCTCAAACCATTAATATACTAAGCTATCCTCTCGTTTGATAATTCTCTATACCCAGATCAAAGAGTCAACTTGAAGAAATTGTTAGTATAGTCTTTCATAGTCATATCTTTATGTTTTAAATTATAAAAACTTTTAAATAACTCAAGTTCATAATTAGAAGGTATTAACTTAGTTACCATCAACCTCCATCTAGTGATCTTCATTTTAGCTTCCTCCTCTCTATCTCTTTGTAGTTATTTCCACCAAAGAGCAGCATGTCCTTTCAGCTTAGTTTGTGCCAACCTTACTCCGAGTGGGTCTTCAATATCTTCAAGGTTAATGTATTCTTCCAATTCACCAATCTAGTCAATAAATTCTTCAAGAGTCAAAGTACCTAAGAAATTAGAAACCTTCATCTTATGCTTCAACCTCAACTAAGATCTAGGTCTAGCAAACTGACCAACCCTAGTTCCAATAGGTCTCTCCACATGGTCAATCTTGTCCTCACCACTTGATCCAACAACTTCAAAATCTTCAGCAACTTCATCATAACCATCTTCAGGACCCACATACCTAGGTACACCAAAGCACTCACAATTTAGCAACCATGTCACTCTTCATCAATGTTATCTCATATCTGAATTCTACTTTAATATTCTCTGAGATGCTTTCTTCCACAACATCACTAGGATCATTAATTTCCCTAGAGTCTAATCTTCTTGGATGAATCTTCCAAGATCCTTTGCAAATCCAAGGAAAAAAATCCACAAATCCAAAAAAACAATATTCTTCACAATATTAACCTTCACTTCCATCCTTCACCCAAGTCCTAGTGCAAATTGCCTCAACTTCGGTGCTCGGTCTACACACTAAAGAACAACTAAGCTCTGATACTACCTAATGCAATGATAATCTAAGGGTAACCCTACTAGATGTAATCTAGATCTTTGCAAATAACCATACATTTGTAACACAATAAAAGAGCAAGATCTGATACCAAATCACAATAAATATAACTTTTTACATACAATATGCCCAGCTGTAAGGCCTTTAGGGTTAGGTCCAAATACAATAGCAATTATAAAATATTTTTGCAAGATCCCACAAGATCTAACTCACAATCCTAATCCTAACTATTCTAGATCCATACTCTGGTAGAAACCTCCAAGGAAATCACAACTTGTGCTTGCAAGCCCATCAAGCAATCTCTTGGTTTTCCAAGCCTTGGCTACTAGCCTTTTAAAGTTCACTCCTACACCTCATCCTCTCTCCAAGCTAGATAACTCTATAATCTCATTTTCTAAAGACTCCACAAAAACCCCTTACTTATACCCAACTAAGACACAAGTTGGCCTAGCACATTACAAATTAAAATAAACCCTTATATTAAATGCCCATGCAAGCCACAAGTTGACTACAACACAAATTAAATATGCATACATAAATTAAATGCCAAAAGTTAGCTCATTGACAACTCAGGCACCACATGAACCAAGACCAACCCAAGTGCAAAACTAGACATAACCAAGTTCCTTCACTAACTGAGCACAAGCATGTTCATTGACTGAGATAACTCGGGAAACACTACTATTGAGCTCCCATTGCAAACTAAGCTCCTAGTAACCGAGTGCCCCAAGCATCACTAAACATCTTCATTAATTGAGTTACTTGATTAACACAACAACCAAAAAAACTAAGTATCAACTAAGTCCCCTTCATTATTTGACTAAGTCCTCCAACTCCAAGGTTAAACCACACCAACATGAAGGATTGCTAGCCAACCCAGGATGCTCCTACATCAACAAAGGAGTTGTACCTTTCAATTCAGGGGTCTATGATAGAATGCTACACCAACCCATTTGGTTGCTAACAACTTTATCTTTCACCAAATTGGGAATATTAAGTGTCAGGGCATAAACCAAACCAATTAAGATAAATTGTTAACCAATAGGGTCCTAGGACCCCTATGAACATATCATAATCAATCATATGGCTTGAATGGGGTCATAGGATAATCTATGACCCCCTTCTACCCATTTAATCATGACATGTGTCCCTAGGGGGCATAGGACCCCTAAGGACATATTGTAATCAATCATATGGGTCAAATTGGGTCGTAAGCTAACCTACAACCCCCTTAATCCATTTCAACACCAAATGTGTCCTTCTAGGGACATATTGTAATCAATCTTAAGGGTCAAATGGGTCATAGGCTAACCTACAACCCCCTTCAACCCATTTCACCATGACATGTCCCTACACATCTTAGGACCCCTATGGAAATATTATAATTGATCATATGGGTTGAATGGGGTCATAGGCTAATGTACGACCTCCTTTGACCCATTTCATCATGACATGTGTCCCTAGGGACATATCATAATTGATCATATGGGTTTAGTGGGGTAATAGGCTAAGTTATGACCCCCTTTAACCCATTTCATCATGGCATGTATCCCTAGGGGTCCTAAGACCCCTAAGGACATATCGTAATCAATCATATAGGTTGAATGGGGTCGTAGGTTGACCTACGACCCTGTTTGACCCATTTCATCACTGGATGTGTCCCTAGGGTTCCTAAGATCCCTAGGGACATATCATAATCAATCTTAAAGATCAAAGGGGAGACTAACCTGTGACCCCCTTTGACCCATTTCATCATGACATGTGTCCCTAGGGTCCTAGGACCCCTAATGGGTCAAATGGGGTCATAAGCTAAGCTATGACCCCCTTCGACCCATTTCATCACCACATGTGTCCCTAAGGGTCTAAGACCCCTAGAGACATATTTTAATAAATATTAAAGGTTGGAGGGGGTCATATGCTAACCTATGATCCCCTTTGACCCATTTCATCACACCATGTCTCACTAGGGGTCCTAGGACCCCCTATGAACATATCATATTTGATCGTATGGGTCAAATGGGATCATAGGATAACCTACATACCCCTTCGATCTATTTCATCATAATATGTGTCCCTAGGGGTCTTAGGACCCCTAGGGACATATTGTAAATTATCATATGGGTTGAAACTAGTCATAGGCTAACCTAAGACCCCCTTTGACCTATTTCATCATCATATGTGTCCCTATGCGTCCTAGGACACCTAGAGATATATCATAATCAATCTTAAGGGTTGAATGGAGTATTAAGCTAACCTATGACCCCTTTCAACTCATTTCATCATGACATGTGTCCCTAGGGGTCCTAGGACCCCTATGTACATATCATAATCAATCATATGTGTTGAATGGAATCATAGGCTAGCCTACGAACCCCTTTAACCCATTTCATCATGACATGTGTCCCTAGGGGTTAGGGACATATTGTAATCAAACATATGGGTTGAATGGAATCTTAGGCTAACCTGTGACCCCCTTCGACCTATTTCATCACTAGATTTGTCCCTAGTGGTCTGAGGACCCATAGGAACATATTGTAATCAATCTTAAGGTCAAAGGGGGTTGTAGGCTAACCTATAACTCCCTTTGATCCATTTCATTATGACATGTCCCTAGGGGTCCTAGACCCCTAGGGACATATGGTAACCAATCATATGGGTTAAATGGAGTTGTAGGCTAGCCTACAACCCCCTTTGACCTATTTCATTGTGACATGTGTCCCTAGGGGTCCTAGGACCCCTAGGGACATATGGTAATTGATGATATAGATCAAATACCTATGACCCCCTTTGACCCATTTCATGATGACATGTGTCCCTAGGGGTCCTAGGACCCCTATGGACATATCATTATCTATCATATGGGTTGAATGGAGTCATAGGCTAACCTATGCCCCCCTTCAACCCATTTCATCACATGTGTCCCTAAGATCCCTAGGACCACTAGGGACATATCATAATAATTCATATGGTTTGAATGGGGTCATAGGCTAACCTACGACCCCCTTCCACCCATTTCATCACCAGATGTGTCCCTAAGGGTCCTAGGACCCATAGGGACATATTATAAATGATCATATGGGTCAAAGGTAACCTATGACCCCCTTCAATCCATATCATCACAACATATGTCCATAGGGTTCCTAGGACACCTTGGGGGGACATATTGTAATTTAATAAACTATATAATACTATGTAATAATTTCCAATACTACGTTAAAATATATTATAGTAGTATATTCAATAATATATATTTAATATTATATATATAATTATAATATATAGATAACACTTATAATAATATAGATATTATAGAATACTATATTATAATATATAGTACTATTATCCTAATATACTATCTAATCATATTTAATATCATATATAATTATAAAAAAATAAAATTTATTATATAATATATATTAATAAAATAATAATATTCAAATATTGTTATATCTTAAATGTAAACTATATTTAAATATGTTTGGAAGACTTTTGGTTTAAAATGTACAATTGGTACACACTGTATCAAATTTAAAAAATTGTATTTTTCTGCCACATTTTAGGTACCCGATTAGGCTTAGTATTTACCAAACCTCTTTGGTCAACTCAAGAAAGGTGTATGAGCCATGTTTTCCTAACATTCAGACACCAACTGGCCATGCAACAATTTTTTTTCATCTAAATTCCATAAAATGAAAAGGGTTTTTTGAGAACACTCTCAAGATTCCATCGATATATTTGTTTTCAAATTATGATTTCGATAAGTATTTATTAGTTAAGTTCTAATAAAGATGTTTGTAAACTATTGATTGACATACTGATTGAAAAATAGCTATAACTTTAAAACTATATAACATTTTTGAAATCCAAAAGTTGGGCCACATCCTATGCTTTGCTTAGTATAAGAAAAATAGATTAATTTTGTAAAATTTTCAATTAATTAAAGTGGTCAAACATGGGACTTTTTTATTCTAAAAATTTATAGTAGAAAATTCATAGTTAATAATTTATTTAGAATAAAAATACGCAAAAGTATGTATCACATTCGTGCATGAGTCTTCTTTCTATATCTATAATTAAATTTAAAAATATTATCATTTGATTTTGATTAAGGTGATCAGACATACACCTACTTTTTATTTTTGCCTTGAAACTTTTGTAGTACTGCATTAAATCAAAAATTTTGACCATCAAATAATTTTGAAACTTTTGTAGTACTACATTTAATTTCTTACAAATTCTTTTCCTACAACATTTTTTATATAAAGTCCATAACTATTTTAAGATTATGTGTCAAGTTAACATAACTCTCATTTGCTAGTTTTTCACTACCACTTAAGGCCATACTTTGGTTGACCATGTTCATGCATATACCCTAGTGTTCAATGTGGTTATCCTTTATATTCTTCTCTTTAAGATGCTACAACAATACTATGTTTCTATAAGAAGTGGGCATATATGCAACTTTTAAGTTCTTATTATGTGGAATTTCTATGATGTTGGTATAATATAGGTATTTTACCTTGGTTAATCATCACTTGGTATGGCACACATGTTGCTTTCATTGAGACCTTTCCTACAAGGTTATCTTCATTTGAACAAGGTAATTCTAGTTTCTTTCTATTCATGACATGCCCATTTTATTTTATATGATCATCTAAAAATTGTGCCAATCTAAGTTATCAATACATCAATTCATTCATTTGGGATACATGAGTGAATATAAATTATATCACTTGATGTACCTTTGTGATCTATGTCTTCATAGTGATCTTTCTTAGTGGACAAGGAAGGGTCTCATTGTTGGAATTATGGCTAGTAGATCTATGAGTATTGTCATTTATGGCAACATATATATTTGGTATTTCATTATATAATTAGAATATTGTCTAAGTATTGGACAACTTGCAGCAGCATAGAGATAGATTTAGTATGTACAGATGACAAAGTTTGAGTTAGCACATATGTAGTTAATGATTTATAGTTGAAAATTTCATGATGATGTATGTATGTGCACCGACCTATATGAATAGTATGACGTTAGTCACATAAGAATTACCAACATACGTAATTAATAGAGAAAAGTAGAGAATGATAATAAAATGAATTGTATGGCTTAAGGAAATATTTTGGTAAAAAAAAAAAGTACTTAACCATGATGGGCCAACATCCTAGATGTTAACATCAAAGTTACTTTATTATTAGCCAAGCATGTGGAAGCTTCAAGGCTGACTAATCAGAGTTTTGATAATTTGCAAGGTATAAGTAAAGATCATATCTTGCTCAACTAATGAGAAGTGAATATGTGATGCAAACTATTGTGAAAGAAGTATATGTTATTTGAAAGCCTAATGTGATGTGAAATATAATAAATGATTAGAGCAACTACAAGATACAATAGTGAGATAGTATTGTATGTATATCTATTCTTGTGAAGAAACTCATTTTTATATTGCATGTTAGGGAAGTGGGCTGTTCTTGCATACATTCTAATTGATCTACCAACTCCTAATAGGGTTGAAGAAACTAATAATAGAGTTGAGGTTTTTAATAGGGCCTAGTCCTCTAACAAAGACTCAAGACACTATATTTATCTGATAAACTCCTAACAGGGTCAATATCCTCAACATGGTTCCTTTGTTTAGTGGATCATCTTGTGGGTATCATCCCCACTAGGGTTTTCCCTTAGCCAAGGGTTCCCTAGTTGAAAAATAATGGTGTTATGTCTTCCCTATGTGTATGGTTTTATTTATTGTTTAACATTATTGTTTTTCTTTGATATTCAAGTTATAAAGTAATTAACAATATTTAGTTGTGTCAAAAGTTTGTAGAATATTGATTCACACCCACCCCCCTCCCCCCAATATTATCTATTTCTAAGAATTGGTATCAAAGTATAGTTACTCAAAAGAGACTTAATAGTTTGAGTAAGATGCCTATGAATATGAAACATTTAAAGAGAAATCTTGAAGAAGATCTTAGCAAATTGATCTTCTTACAAAAGAAAGAGATAACTTGAAAGATGGGTATGAAGATGCAAAAGACCAAATTGGAAAACTAAAAGATAAAGTTGATCATATGAAATCTAGAAAGGAATCAAATGAGTAGACTAGTGACAATGATGAAATACAAATCCTCAAGAAAGAAAATAAGATCCTGAAACATGAGTTGAAAATTGTTGAACTTAAGTTAAGTCTTAAGAAAGATGACAATAAGTGTCAATCGAGTCTAAAAAATGAGAATGTAGATCTTAGATCCCAGTTGACTCAAGTAACATTTGAATTAGATTCTATCAAAATAGAGCATGTAAAACTATAAAAATACAATATCATTGTGAAAGGAGAATTTGCACAAGTTAAACAGTTGTTAGAGAAGCTTTATTCTAGTAGTGATAAAATTGATAAACAAATATTTTATTAGAGACCCTTATATGATAAGACGAGTCTTGGATATCTTATTTGAGAGAAATTAGCCAAGAAAACTAAAGTTAGAAAAGAAATAGATCCAATTGTTGAAAACCCCAAGCCTAAAGAAACTGATCAAAGTAAGATTGAATCAAACATATCTATAGAAGTATCCAAAGAATTTGAACTAATTGATCTGTTTGAGAAACATGATGAACTAAAGAAAGTTGTTCAACCTAAGAATATTGAATCATCTAAGGAAGTTATACATGAATTTAGAGGTAGATGTTTTATATGCAATGAACATGGTCATATGAAGATAGATTGCATAGGTAAGTCTTTTAGACCTATTACTAATTTTTTTTTTAATAATTGTCATGGTTATGGACATAAAGCAGTAGATTATAAGAAGCCTAAGTTTGGTAGTAGCAATGGAAATAGTAGAATGTTTAAGAATATTAACCCTAGAGGTAATGAAAGAAGGAGATTAAAAAGAATATCCAATGATAGAGAAATACCTAATAGAGGAAGGAAACAAATTGTATGTTAAAAATGTAACAACCTTGGATATATTGAAAGGAATTGAAATTGGAGAACACTTAAAAGTCAGAATGGAACCAATCAAAGAAGGAATGCACCTGTATGTCAGTTATGGAATAACTTTGGACACATGGAAATATTTTATAGAATGGATAGAGGGAATTTAAATAGGTATCCTAATTACAGAAGGAATAATAACAAAAATGACAAAATAAATGATAATGGTAGTAATGATAGTTAGAATGAAGCAATTAAAGAGCATGTTGATGAATTCAAAGAAGTATTTGTGAAAGCTAGTAATCCAAAAAATTGTCATACAGTCTTGGAAGAGTAGTATTTTGATGCACCTAATGGAAGACTAAAGTTAGCAATTATTTGTGACTCATCCTATTTGAATTAAGCATTTCTAGTAGAGGCAGAGC